>BSBM01000035.1:9095000-9735000 GCA_027924585.1 Larix kaempferi
GTCACTTCTAGAGGAAACAATAGTGACTTGAAAAAATACAGTTATCCCACAGTCAAATGTTTTCTTCTTGTCATCCAACTTTTTGATGTGAAATTTACGACCATTGCACCACATAGCATTGTGATGTATTAGCTACATCATGCCCGAATCGGTAAATAAATATATAAGAAGACATAAACGAAAGAAATATTTTGATACAATGAGAAACAATGAAAAAAATGAGCAGGGTAAATATACTTGCCTTTTTATCTTTTAAACTGCATTCTAAATCAATTTCCCTTTTCATAATTTCTTCAGGATATTCTTCTCGATAACGATGCACTGTTTTAATCATTTTACTAACCCATTCCCATGATAAGGTACCATAGTATTATGTACATCGTTCAATCCAATCCTCCATCCAATCAAGATTGTTTGCAATGTATAAATGTATTGCATCCCACACGCGACCAACTATATGGAAAACTAACAATTACGAATTGTAATTTAGCTATCATTAAAGGAAATTAAGTTTACCTTAAAATACTGATGGAATAATAAAAATTACATAAATTGAAAATTTAATTGTATAATAAACTAAATGTACACCATTCAATTACCTTTCACTTTCCTCATTCTACCTTTCCCCAACAAGACCTCCCCTTCAAATTTGTTGATGGAGTTGACATGCCAAATGCGAGGCAGATTGATATTTTTTGCTAAATTTGGAAGATACTTACTAATGTACACCATGGATTGATATAGTATATAGCCCTGCACCCTAGAACCCTCAGGACGTGCTCTTTGTCTAACAAAATCCTTCAATTACTTCAAATGCCTTTCCACCATCCACATTAACCTTGAGTTTACGGGTCCACACAACTCAATCTCCTCAACTTGGTGTATGAGATAGTGTTCTTGTGCATTGAAAAATGTTGGAGGTAAATACTTTTGCATTTCACACATTAGACGAGGAATTTCTCTCTTCCAATACCTAATATCTTCTTTATGGATTTCTTTAGATGAAATCCACCTACAAAATATGCAAGAAAATAACAATGATCAACAAGATTGAGGCATATATAATAAAGTTCCAAGTTGTAAAACACAATATGTAAATAAGCAATGCAACAAAAAGAATGAACATTTTCATGCATATAAATTGTTACTTACCTCATGTATTTACCAAGATCATATATAACTTGTTTTATGTTGTCGTCAATGCTATCTGGGAGAGATAGAGGTAGAACGTATTGTAGAAAAAAGCAAATCATTATATAATGTTTTCAAATAGGAGAGAACAATTACTAAAAATATTTAGTTAATGGAAATTATATACGCAAATAATTACCTTAATGAATGTATGCCAGTCATGAGTTTTAACATCGCCAAAATCACCTTTTTTGGTTAAGATATTTTGTATGTTCGACGAAAACCCCATCGAAAACCTTATTTTTTGAATGACCTCTTTTATAGAATTTCTTTGTTGCTCCGTCAATAACCATGGAAGACTAATATTTCGGTACCCATCTCCAACATTGGAAATAATTACACTTTGCAATGCGTGATTGGATTCGGCAATGCCACTACAAATTTTTCCAATTTTTTCTTTGTCAGACCTTCCATCTAATATCCACCATATAATTTTTGTTATATTCTTCCCGATATGCATTGTATCGAACAAATGAGCTATTTGTAGGCGCTCATAGTAAGGAAAACTACTGAATTGTATGGGATAACTCTTCATTCCTCGTGGAAGCCCATTCATTCCTTAAATACATTCACTAAACATAAATGAAAACACATTAACAATAATTCATGACACCCATGGTAGAGAAAATTTAGTAAAAATATAAAAATCATAATATTACGTGAACATATTATATGCTACATATACAATTTGCATACCTCGACGATTTCTGTTATATTCCAACTTCCATAGGTGAGGTTTCATTCTTAGTGGTTTCTTTCCATTCTCTTCTTTAACATTGATTTTTTTTTTTCGATAGTTCGATACCTATGGTTCTTAGGGAGGAAGTGCCTGTACTCATCGAACACCTCCTTTGCTAAACTTCTTGAACGACGAGATTTTATCGTAGGACCACATACTGGACATGCAAATTTTCCCTTTGTTTGAAGACCTGCCAAATATATGTATTAATGTTATAGCATCAAAATATTATTAATTTTTTTAAAAAATGCATGTTTTTACCTTAAAAACATAGAATTTTAATGACGTGCAACATAAAGTTACATACCACAAAAATGTGTTAACCCGGGAGCATCATGAATTGTCCATGCAAGTATTCCATGGAACTGAAATTGCTTCTTCCCTATTGGTCTAGAGATGTCATACATAGTGATTCCATCCCATAACTTCAATAACTCATCGATAAGAGGCTCAATATATACATTCATATCTTTAACTTGGTACTTACCTAATTGATCATTAAACATACAATATTGCTATTTAGTTATCTGTCCCAATATATAAAAGGTGTTCTCATGCAACAATTAATCAAATAAATTAATGAAATAATATAATTACTTTAAAAAACATACCTGGAATTATCATTTCCAAAATTGTGTGCTCTCTCTTAATTGTCATCCAAGGAGGTAGGTTATTGTTTATGACGAAAATAGGTCACACTGAGTAAGTAGAACGAGCTCACCAAATGGATTGAAACCACAAGAATACCATCTTCACTTATGTTCTTCGCATGGTAATCCATAATTTGTGCTATACTTTGGCACCTGAATAGTCATTGGAAACATGGAATTATGGGAATATAATGAAGAAATTTGCGAGGGACATCTTTTGTTACTTGATCAGTTCAATATCTACTAATTTCACATTGTGGGCATTTGTTTTATGATGCATACTTTCCATAATATATAATATGATCATTAGGACATGCAGCAATAGCTTGATACTCCATTCCAATTTCTTTCATAATCAAGAATACCTCTCGACTTGTGCGTGGTAAATTATTTGATGGTGGTAATAGAAATTCACCCAACAATCTACAAAATTGACAAAAAAATGAAATGTAAACAATATACGTCATAAATATTGCATATCCCTAATTTACGAATTAATTAACACTAAAAATAGAGGAAAACAGTCAACTTTACATACCTTAGGAGTTGTGTGAAACAAGTGTTTGATAAACCATTCAAAACCTTCAAGTTCACCAGCAACAATATAGCAGATAGAATATTGGTTTTTGATCCTTCATAAAGAGGTTCTTGGGACTTCTCGAGTAGAGGAACATCATGAATATCATGGAGGTTGTCCTCATCCAATGGATCAAATGTGTCTTGGAGCAATCTATTTATATCATCTTCACCATTAGTATCAATAACATCATCTTCGTCCATAGGATCATTAAGAACTCGATATTCAATAGCATGATCTCCATGCTTGTCGCCTTGTAAAGTAGTATTTCTACTATTATGTGGCAAATAGATCTCTAGCAGTTGCCATCTGGGGGGAATTCTCTTTATATTTACAAACAATGTAATAACATTAGTGTATAATATACAACACATATATTAAAAATGATAAAAAAAATTGTGATTACATTATGCATGAATAACGTCTTACCAAGGGATTATATTCATACCCCCCTTCAGCATGCCCCTTCTCCTTACAATGTTTTTTAGCTGTTGTTCTTAAAATTTTTCTATTTTTCAAACCTCTACAATCATTGCAAGGGAAATAACACTTTCCATCACCCTTCGCCTCTAATGATGCCTTAATCTCAGCATACCTCTTATTGTTTTCTTCCCAGGTATATTTATTTGACATTCTGATAGTCTATAAGAACTAAAAAAACTCATTAATCAATATATAAGTAAACTGAATATAGTATATATATATATATATATATATATATATATATATATATATATATATATTAAAGGAGATCGAAAATTAAAGGACGTGATTAGAGGATTACCTAATCATGTGTAGAGGATTACTTAAGTAATTCCCTTGGATTACTACATGTTGTTCCAATAAGTATTGGCATATGGTGGGTAATGGATATTCATTCTACATAACATGAATTTATATATTTCCTTAAAAAAGGGGCTAAGGAATTGTGTTAATGATGTCACAAATTAGGAGTTTACATATTACTTCAATGCATGTGTTGGTATGTTAATAGATATGGTGTTTCCTTATAAAGTAATGAATTGCTATCTACATGTCCAAGCGGGTTAGTATGTTGGGTTGTAAGTGTATTTGTGAAAGGAGTTGTTATACCATTTTTCCAAGTGGTAATACCCATAGGATAATGAGTGGTTAATTGGTTTATGGTGAAGATGATATAAATATTAATTAGTGTCTTGGTTTATAATTATTAATTGCAAGAAAGTATACATTATGGTGCCAATGGATCTAATGTAGAAGAAATTGAGGGGTCGGTAATGTTGTTCATGTTCATTATACTAGATATTAAAAGGTTTCAACACATTGTAATGATATTGTCAAATGGGATTATGAATATAGATGTAGACCCTCAAAGTTTGAAAGGATTGTCAAATGGGATTATGAATATAGATGATAATGATATTGTCAAATGACTATCAAAGTTTGAAAGGATACACCATTGTGGTCTCATTGGTTATCTATGAGGGGGCTAGTTAAATCTAATTAGATAGTGTACTTGAAATCTATGATGATGGTCCTATTGATTAAAATGATGACGATTTCATTATCAACATCATCATCATCATTGATAATGATGATGACGATGACGACGATGGTTTTTTTTATGATGATGATGATTACTAACGATGACGAAGATACTTATGATGATGATGATGTTCTAGATTATGATGTGATAATGATGAAAATGATTATCATGATGATGATCAGGATGGTGTTGATGGTGATGATGATGATTTTCATCGACACCGACATCATTAGCATGACCATCACTAGTAACATCGTGTTCCAACTTGCTAGGTTGATGTGTGAGTTGTTGCTAGTTATACACCAGACTAGATCAATTGTTAAACGATTATAGGAAGGGATGGAAAATAAAATGTGATCTATACATAAGTTATGTATCAGAACATTCCAATTTCACTACTAACATTGGAAATGATATTAATTCCATGGTTTATTCTAGGATTTTCTTGAAGTCATAACAATTTATGAATCCAAAAGATGCATAGTCCATAATTTCATTGAAATAGTTAATTTAAATCTATCTTGCTTGGAGATATCCTTGCTATTATTTTTCATTGACCTAGATAGAACCAAAGGCTACCAATACAAAACATAGAAGGAGAAAAATAAACATTTTAACACAAACCACCATTTAAAAAATTACATTTTAACAGAAATGAAAATTTAAAAATTTACATTTTAACACAAATGACAATTTATAAAATTACATGTTGACACAACAATCCCAAACTATATAAACATTTTCTCCATTGCATTGAATCCCTAGTTGGAACACAAAGGGCGCAACCACAAAAAATACTAGTGCATTGCAATCAAACTAACCTAGAAAACGAAGGAGATAAAAAATTCGATGTGCCAAACCAATACCGGACTCTTGAAATCACAGAATGAAAAAGCATTAGAAATATAGTTGCAACTATAGCAAATGATTTGTGGAAATATGACTTAAGAACATGTATTTATAGATAAATGAGGGGCGTGGTTCTAGAGAAAATGCACAACGATCAAATTTAAAAAAAAGAGTCAATGACCATTAAAAAGTAAAAAAAAAATTTCTCCTAAACTTGATAGTACCCCTCCTATTCAAAATTCTACTCAATCACAAGAAGAAGTTTCATTTGTCTCAGTCCCTACTCTTGTCCTACAAATTTCGAGTCTTCCTAGGATCATACTCAAGTCTCACGTGTACCTTTAGCTATACCTATGCCTATAGCCACCTCTATCAATTTGTCAGTATCTACATTAGAGAATACTATTGATTTTCGGGGAAGATCCAGTCGTTGTATTGGGTGACTATTGTTTTAGAAAACGACAAAAATAAGTGATTAGAAAAGGTGCTAAGAGGACCAGAGAAGGTTATATGGAGGAAATCCACAAATGACCCATGGAGGGAAGCCATAAAAACAACAACTGCCATGGGGGAATTTGTTGGTGCAAATTTTGAATCTGTTTCCACCTTAAATAATATATTGGAGGAGGAAAAGATTAAGTTTCCTAATTTGGAAACATAGAAGGCTACCCTATACGAATAAATTGACAAGAAGCTCTAAGAGCTCAAAGATCATAACTAAGTGGAGATGAGCAGTCTTAAAAAAAAACTACAGGAACTTGTGGAGAAAAAGATGATTGTCGATGAAAATGTTATGAATCAAGAAGTCGAGCTCTTAGATATTAAGGAAGAACTCAAATAGTTTAAAGTCCAGTCTACTTCTTCTTGATTTTTTAGAATTAATGCTCAAGAATTTAGAGATGAAGCTATGTCTGTTAATGAGAGTTTTAGGCAAGTGCATAAGGGGTTCTTTGAAGGTTTAAATGAAATTTCAAGATGATTTCAATCTCTTTGAGTATTTTTCATACCAGTTAGAAGAACATGTTGATAGGAAGAAAAAGGGAGATAAATACAACCTACAACTTTGTGAGTGGCAGACTCACCTGAGAAATGTCCCAGATGCTATTCCTCTAATGGACTCACATAAATTAAAAATATTTAGGGTATCCCTAAAAAGAAGAAGCTTCGGGGAGTAATTGTAGAATAATTGATGAAATCCCACATTGCATGTTATGCATATTTTCATGAAGTAAACATAGGTAAAGAAGTTTATTGTAAATATCAACAAAAGAAACGAAGTCAAGGCTCCCTTACAACTCTTTAACTATAATATAATTCTTGTAACTCTTATTTTGAAGTAAATTCTGGGCTAGTATGGGAGATCTATACATGAATTTTAATTAAATAATAATAATTATTATTAAACCTCTCAAATCTTTGTGAACAATGAAACCATATGTTATGATTGGTATCACTCTCATATCGTCCAAATATTGTGTCTACATAATCAAACTTATAATTCTAATAGATTGAAAGGTATAGTTAAAACGTTATATGATTAGGATATGTTATTGACGACTCTTTCCAACTCCAAATTGGGTCGTGTCATTTTAGCTAGATGTCGAGCTTGTTCCCTTATAGCGTGTAGTTAAACCACCTAATTACTCGTGAGTCATCGCCTAGTTAAGTAGGGTTTATAATTAACATAATAAATATGTTGCGAGTTCGAATGACGACCAGATAATGAAGTGATTAAGCTGAGTTTACATTCGTAAACCAACGTTCCATGTTATACATTTTGGTAACTACGTTTTGGTATCAAAATCACGTGATTCTATTAATTCATGTTGATAGTCAGTCAGTATTTTACAATTTTAGAGTTAGAAGACATATGATACTTATTTCATGTTGATACTAAGTTAGTATTTGTAGTTTCTTATGGTTTCTGAAGTTAGAGGACATATGTTGCATATTTCATGGTGATACTCAGTTTTTCATGCTGTACTCAGTTTCCATTATGCATATTTCATGTTGATACTCAGTTTATTATGGTTTCTAGATGTATAGGACATGAGGTACATGATGTGCTGATTGATTGGTAATTTATAGTTTTATTTATGGCATCTTGAAATGTAAGTTATGTGGTACATGATATGGTGTTACTACATGTTGTTTCTTAGAATGATGCCTTATAGACATGTGATTCATGGTCATGCATTGTTCATGTGAAATTTGATGATTGTTATTCCTAGCCATGAGAATTATAGTCATGGGTTGTGCATGTGATACTTCTTGATGTTATTTCATGACGTTATAGTGCTTTATAAGATAGGTGACATGTGGAACATAAAATAATATTATTTCGTGATGGTATTAATTTAGCATTTTAATAGCTTATCATGGCATCTAGAGATAAATGACATTTGGCACATAAATGGTATGAAATCATGTTGTGGTTTATTTTGGTATTTTACAGCTCTGCCATGAATTAGTGAGGGATAAGAGATTATATAATACATTTGGCATATGACATGTTATCATTTCATGCTAATCCTTATTGTTCTCCGTAGAATGCATGTTTTGATATGATGATGGGTATGTAAGTTGTCACTCCATGTTGATATTACTAATGTTGAATTATGGCAACTTATCATGACATGTTAATAAGATGCTTAGTGAAATCATGAAGGTATCATGACCAGCTATTCTATAATGGTAGCACAGAGCACCTAGATGCATTAGATGTTAAACTTGGCATGACTTATCGTGACAATGGCTTATGATGTAATATAATGCAATATGAATTGGTGGCTAGACATTCTTGTTAGCACATGATTCAAGATTGATCCATGATATATTATTATATTGAGAAATGGTTACTAATGATTATTCATTATGGTAAGTGCAAGTTGTTCCAGGTGATCCACTCAAATAGCCTGGTGAGGCTAATCATTCTATGATTTTGTGGGAGCCCATAACCACGAATACGAATGGCTACTATAAATATATTATGGGTTGGGGGACAAGCCCAACAATTAAATATATGCCAACAACTCTTGACTTTAGTACTAGAAGTTGGGAGGGTGGAAATGCAATGGTTACTTCCAGGATAACTTCTGATGAGACCAGAGTCCACAGTTAGAGACATACACACCGGGAGGGAGGTTTATGTAGAAGGAATTCTAATTCTTGGGGCTAGTGCCTTGCGAGTGCTTGTGGAGGATGTTCAGGCTAGACTTTTGATATGCCTAGGGTACAATGATCTTGATATCAGGATTAGGGTACCGGGAACCAGATGCCGGTTAGCACCGATGAGGCCCATATTCCGATTAAATTTTGATGAGGCTGCACTATTACCAGAATTTGGGAGGGTGGCAATGCCGTGGTAACCTCTCGGGGAACTTATGGTTCCTACTGTATGATTCGTAGACAGTTTATAGTAGAGGGCCCGTGCCATGGGGAGCGGGACCATTCGGAGCTAGAGGGGAGGTTTATGGAGGTGGCGGATGGTATGAATCTCAAGGAGAGGGTGAGTAAGGAAATAGGAAGTAAACAAATGAACAATAATTAATTGTCTAATGCTTCTGTGTATATGATGCATAATTGTTGCTATGGTTGCATACTAGACTCATAGGGAATTACTTAAGAGCATATTGTAAGTTAGGTATTTTGATTATATTAGTGGGGTTTGGAGACTTCTATGTGGTCGCCACACATATAAATCTCTTAACTTCACTATAGTACTAGCTACCTATATATTCTAGTATTTACTTGATTGATTGATTGAATAAGTATTGTATTTATTTCTTGAAGATTATAACTTCGGGATGAAGTTTCCTGAAGGGGGGAAGTATGTAACAGCCCTCATGTATGCATATTTGTGGAATATTTATAATGAAATGAAAAAATAATTAAAAATGAATATGTAAGAAAAATTAAGGAAAACAAATTGCATTAAAAATAAATTAAGAAAAAGGGGAGAAAGGGGAGATAAAAGGGGGGGAGAAGAAGAGAGGGGGATCTTTTGGTCTTTTTGGGGATTTTGGGAAGGGGAGCTTTGGAGGAGAAAAGGAAAAAAAAAGAGGCTGACATAAATAGGAAATAAATCAAGCAAGCTATGGCATATGGTTAATTGTTGGGGGCTCGAGGGCCTCAGCCATTGGCTGGGGGTTGGTTGGTTGGAGATTCATCCCCCCACCTTCAGTTACAGGAATTGGAGTTGTCAAGGTAACTACCAGGTCATCTAATTAGGTAAGGCTCTTTAAATTTTCATAGAATAATTTTTTACTAATTGATGGATCCACTGTTTGTATCCAATGCATGTTGGTTATTTGTGGTTTACTGGTTTTAATGAGTTTGTAGACATTACAATTAGAACTTGGATGGGATTTTTCTAACTAGGCTATTATAGATATCAATACGAGACAAATGATTTTTGAGGGGAATAATTTAAGAGTCACTATGTTTTTGGATCCAAACGAATGGAGAATATATGTGGAGTTGGTTAGGAATGGATAGATGGAAAATTTATACAACATCACTAGTAGGATGGAGGATTATGTGGATCCTATTGTTGACAAGGTGATAAGTTGGCATAGTTTCAGCTCATGTGAGTTAGAATTTGAAGAAGCATTGGAATATTGGTAGCAAAGGATGCACAAAGCACATATGAGAAAGTGTGGAAACATCATAGATTCATTGCGCTTGATTGGAATAGAGGTATGTGATTAACCCAAATATGATGGCCTCACAGATGTATATTCGTTTGTAACAAAGTTTGAAGTGCAGATACTAGAACAACAAATATTTTTATCCTTAGATGCCTCACTAAAAGTGGCCCCTGCAAGACGGTGGGATTCCCATAAGGATGGGGTGAGTGATTTGCAGTAGTGCAAAAGCATGCTACAAGTCAGATTTGGTACTACATATACCACACAAAAATATGCGGGGTTGAGCTTCCCATCAGACCATGTTGCATAGTGTACTATAACATGGAGTGTTGTGCCGAAACAAGAGTGGACACACCTATTTGTACACACCCTAGATACAGTTCAAAAGAACTGGTATATTGATCTTGAGATGCATAGAGGTACAGTGGACCAGGAAGAGATGGTTACTAGCTTCAAGGTAACTTTTAGTTTTAAAAATGAAGTTTTGATAGTAGACACAACCCTGTAGGCTATCAAAGCAAATATTTTTTCTCCAAGCAATATAACGGGGTCAAAACACCTATGCATTGTGTATCTACCTCCTCCTACGGTGAAATAAATTATGGGATGTTTCAATGTTAATGAAGAAGGACAATAGGAGGGAAATCCAAGAAACCTATAGATAGTAGAGACTGAAGGTGAGCGTGTAGTAGAAGGACTAGTGCTTAGGTTTGTGGACTATGCCAAGCCGCTAAGACGATGTGAAAAGTGAACATTGGCACAAAGGAGAATATGAAGTTTTCCAATATTGGGGACCATTGGAACTATGAGATAGTTGAAATATTGTTGATATGCTGCATGAGTATCAGGATATTTTCTCTGCTAATTTTTCAGAGATGAAGGGCATTGCAAGAGAGCTATGTGAAATCAAGATACCTTTGAATCCATATGCTAAACCAGTAAAGCAGATACCATATTGACTTAATACAATGTACAAACAGAAGGTCAAGGCTAATATAGATAGGATGTTGCAAGCGGGAATCATAGAACCTATAGAAGAATCCGTATGGATCAATCTGATGGTGGTCCAAGACAAGAATACAAGAGAAATAAGAATCTGTTTGGAATTTCACAAACTGAATGATGCATGTATACATGATCCATTTTCCACACCATTTACAAATGAAGTGATGGAGAAAGTAGGATGGAAGGAAGCCTATTTATTCACTAATGGGTTTTCTAGTTACCATCAGATAAAGATTACAAAGGAGGATGGGTATAAGAAAACTTTTGTGATAGAATGGGTATGCTTTCAATATATTGTAATTCCCTTTGGACTAAAGAATGCACCTGCGATCTTTTCCAAGGTATTTTTCCTAGCCTTCAAAGAGTTCATTCATAAGTTTTTAGAAGTATATTTGGATGATTGGAAAGTATTCAATCTATTGAAAAATCACATTGAAGTTACATAGTTGATATTGGATCGGTGCAGACAGTTCCAAATCTCGTTAAATATGAATAAGTGCATATTATATGCGCCATTCAGTATTCTACTGGGGTAATTAGTTTGAAGACAAGGCCCATTGGTGGATCCATTCAAGATTGCATCTATTGTGGACCTTCCACCACCTACTTCAGTGCAACAGTTGTGTGCTACATTGAGACACATAGGATATACAGAAAGTTTATCAAGGGGTATGTGCATATTACAACCCCACTGGAAAATATTTTGAAGAAGGACGTTATGTTTCAATGGAGCGAGGAGTGTCAATAGAGCTTGGATACGTTGAAGCATAAATTGGTGACTGCACAAATTTTGGTATTCCTAGACTACAAGAAGGAGAACCATGTTGATGTAGATGCATCATCCATAGCATTGGGCACAATTCAAATAAAACCAATGGAAGGTGACTTATATCACCCTGTTGTATTTGCAAGTAGAAAGATGTCAACTACAGAAAGAATTATACCAGTATAGAGCGCAAAGGATTGGTGATGGTGTATGTGCTGCAGAAGTTCAGAGTCTATTTATTGGGATCACGCTTTAAGATGTACACTGACCATTTTATGTTTTGATACCTCATCAACAAGCCAGTGTTGGGGGGAGGGGATATGTCGATGGTGTTACTATGTTAGGAATATGAATTTGAAGTTGTAGTAAAACCAGGGAAGTTGAACTCAGGTCTTGATCATTTATCACACATAGAAACTGGAGAGGACACACAGAACATAGATGAAAGTCTTCTAGATGCACACCTATTTGCGATTAAGATGGTTGATCACTAATTTTCAGATATTGTGCAGTTTTTGAGCATTGGAGTAGCCCCCCTTGAGTATATAGTTGCATAAAATAAGTAGTTGGTGGCAAGAGAACAAGGCTATCAGTTGATAGTAGTATATTTGTACAAGTTGGGCGTAGATAGGATTCTCATGACGATGCGTATTGGAACATGAAAGGACTATTATATTGAAAGAATCCCGTGAAGGTGTTGTGGGAGGCCATTATGCATGGAAGGATATTTTGTTGAAGATTTTGTGTGCAGGGATTTGATGGCCTACCCTGCAAAAATATTCCAAGGAATATTTTCATACGTGCGACATCTGCCAACGAGTGGGGAATCCATCAAGGAGGTATGAGAAGCTAAATGGGGAACCCCTAGAAGGATTTGTGAATGAAATTTGAATGAAACTGTATGGGGACAACCGTCTTGCCACATAGTAGTGTGAATAAAAAAAGAAATAAAATAAGTGTGTTACACAGAAAGAATGTGTCGCAGAGAAAGGGAAAGAGATAAGTCGCAGAAAATAAAGAAGGAATTGTTAAAGTTACAACATCATGAGTCATTCTCCAAGTCATGAATCTTGTGTGTCAAGATTGTGCCTTGTTTGTCAAGGTAGTTCCTTATAGGATCCTGAGTTGGAATCAGGAAACTTGGAGAAGAATATTGAGTTGGACTCCATAATGAATAAGCCTCATGTGTTGAGGTAAGTGTTTTGTATGTCAAAGTGATGAGGATGTATAGTCTTTCTTGTCAAGGCTAAGGTATTGTGTGTCAAGACATATCATCATGTGTTGAGGTGGTGCCTCATGTGTTGAGCTACTGCTTTTCATGTCGAAGCATGAATGGTTTTTGTGATGTACTACTAACAATGGTTGAGCTATTAAGTATCCACTATACACTAGCCACCTCTAGAGTGAATTACTCTAGCATATGACCACTAGTTGGAACGATAGTAGAAAAGGATGATCACATCATTGTAAAAATATCCTTAATATATTGATATGATAATTAATTAAGCTGGCACATGTGCACCATGTAGATAAGACAATAGATAAAGATAAGATGTGATACGATAAGAGAGAATTCGATTTGCTCACTTCAGTAATGATAAAGACTTCAGTTAAATAAGAAAGAACTTGAATTGTTAAACTTCAGTGATGTTAACAAAGAAGAATTCAATCAATTAAAGGATTACTTGAATTGTTCACTTCAATGATGTTAACAAGAAAGAATTCAGTTAAAAGGATTAACTAAGTGCTAACAAAGAATATCTAGTTAACTAAGTGTTTGTGCGATGACACTTGAGTTAAACTAAAATATGACACTTGAGTTGCAGCACTTGAGCTACGACACTTGCATGATGACACGTATGTTAGCCACCTAACTAAGTGGTCTAGCATCCAGTTGAAGGGAAAGTTCATCGTGAAGTCAGAAGACAAAGTTAAAGCCATTGCATGAGAAGTATGGTGCACTTTTCCATGCATGATTGATGTATTCAATGTTGGAGCGAATTCTCTTAAAGGCAATTTTGTGAATGTGACCATATGATCAAATTGGTTGAGTGGATATTATTATTTTGAGTTTCTCTTCTTTGTCTATCTCTCTTGATTTTTTATTGTACCAGGGGTTCTTGATGTAATCTGCTCATTGTGAAGCATTTATTCTATGTTATCTATAAATATACTAAGGAATATTTTTTTGGGATTTTCTCCCTCATGTTATAGAGGGTTTCCCGAGGGTAAATTTGTGTGTCGAATGTGAATCCTTATGCTCATAATTGTTTATTGATTTTAAGTATTACTGTAATTCCAAAATTAAAGATAAAAAATTAACAGGAATGTTGTAGGAAGAAAAAGAGGCATCAAAGGGAATTCGGGATGAGAGCATTAAAAGCAGACGTGATAGCGAAAAGATAGGGATGTGGCATAATAAATGAAGCAGATCACCAGTGGGATTTAGATAGCCTTACAAATCCTAAGTAAGTCTAGACCAAATCCTGGAAAAGATGCATGAATATAGGCCAACATTGAATGCATGATTAGACATGAAGAGATATAAGATATCTAGAAGAGGGAATTAAAAGCATGAAGCAACAATTGAGGAGCATAATTTTTTAAGTGATTAAGCTGAAATGAGAGGAAAAGAGTCAAGTAGCAAAGCGAATTTGTAGACAAAGAAGTGCAGAAGAATGGAACCAAGGGTAGTGATATGAGTCTAGAGGAAGCCATGCACTAAGAAAAACCCAGTCACCATGGAGGAGGATGTACCGATAACAACCACATCAAGATCAAGAGCAAGGAAGGGGGCATCAAGATCCATACCAATGAGTTATTCAAGGGTTTATGCACCCCCACGAAAGATGGATGCAAAGTCAGTAGAGTTACCGAAGGAAGGAAAGTATCCCTTGGAGACACCAGAAATTCCAAAAGGCATGTCGATGTGGGGAACTCAGTTAGGGACCATGAAGAAGTTTAAGTACACCGACCATGATATCACTATTGAGGAGCATTTTCAGTATCTTGAACTGACAAAGTATTTGACCCAGAGGACCATTCGAGATTCATCGATTATCACAATGAAGCCACATTAATGGGAAATAGGGTTGCAATGTGCAAGCATGTTGAATTTGCTAGAGATCCCACATTTTTGTAGAAGTCCAGAATTTAACAACTATGTATAGTTGCTGCTAAGCTGCTTACACAGAGGTTTCTTATGGTTTGATATGACAGTGACCATTGATAGTAAGTTTATTGTTTAAATAACAGGGATACTGACTACAGGGGAGGATCCAATGCAGTTGATCAAGAATAAGAAACAGGACAAAGCATTAGCTAAAAAGGTGAAGGAAAAATATGGTCACACACAGAGTGCAGTGGGGCCTAGATGTAGAGAGTATGAAGGATGATGTAGTAAGGTTTGATACACAAGTGTTGGATTGAAATATGGTCAGAAAGAGTTGCAAAGGCTAGGTCACAACAATGGCTATAGAAGCAACATAAAAGTGCACATAAGGCATATAGATGAATTGGGAAACATTCCTAGTGAATGAGTTTTTGAGAGACTGCAACGAGGCACAAGAAAATAGGAAACCATTCCATTATGCATCGTTGCTAATATTGATTGCATTAGTTGCATGGAGAGAGCCTAAGGATTCATAGTTCATGGATTCTATGCATAAACCATGTTTGGAAACTAATTGTGCCAATCTATGGTTTACTAAGAATAAGTAGAGGCATATTGAAAAATATGTGACATTTTTTTTCTATGGTGACGCTATTCGGTGTATCATCAAGAAAATGCTTCGCATGAAACCACAGGTAGAGAAAATGTACAAAGGAATTGGGTGCTTTAAGGCCAGGATGCACCACATGTATATCTAGGAAAGGAGGGATCTAGAAGCACGATGGTTGCAAACACTCTTTAGGCTAACAAAGCAAGATGTTAGCACAATTGCGAATGGTTAGGATGCTAACTGGAGAGTACCAGTCATAGAGGAAGAGCAACAAAAGTAAGATGAACAACAAGATGAAGACCAGGATGAATATTTGGAAGAAGAGTTACATGGAGAATAGGATGAGGAGCAAGATGAAAAACAAAATAAAGGAAATGGTACAGGGGGTGTTGCACATGCTACAACCCCAATAGTAGGAGAAAAGAGGAAGGAGAAGACCAACGCGGGTCCTTCAAAGTAGAAGAATTAGATGAAAGTGACAAAAGAAATAGTGTTTCACTCACTAACAAAAGATGAATTCAACAAAATAGGGGAGCATGTCAAGGAAGCAATAGAGGAATCATTATAGTTAGTAGCGTAGAAGCAAGAGGAAATGAAGGAAAGCATGCAAGAGAAGTTAGCTCCATTGTGAATGGCTTTGGGAGAAGCCAAAGTCATACCCAATAGAGTGGATAAGGAGCATATAGATAGCACATGGACCAGGAAGATGGTCTCGTAGAATTAGTATCATCAACTGAGTGAAGAACCATGAAGATAACACCAGGATTTATAGAGTTCCCTACAAAAGAACTACAAGAAAGTGCATTGGCGATAAGTTCAATTCAGTTGGTTTTGTATGAAATTCCAGAAGAGGTGTTGTACACTTTCCAGATAGGATTAGCAAGTAAAATCTAGTTTCATGCAGCCGTGAGACTAGCTGAGAAGGTCGAAGCAACCATAGAAAAGGAATCAATACAAGAGGAAAATGAAAATTTGTGCAAGGATAGAGAGGAGGTGGCATAGGAAAATGTAGAAGCAGAGAAGAGGAAAGAGGAGGCAGTGATGGAAAAGGAAAAACTATGTCAGGCACTGGAGAGGCTCTATAAAACAACACTAGAAGAACAACTGGAGGTGGATATCCTAGTTAAAGAGAAAGTGACCAAGATAAGTGCAGCAATCCAAGGATTCTGCACAAAGATTGTGGACTTGGAAACATAGGCGGCGCCAAGTGCACTGCCAGTGCAAAGAGCAAGAGAAAAAACAACTATTGGAACAACACCAAACATTAAGACCCTAGAAGAAAAGTACACATATATGTGTGAAAAGAGCACGCAAATTTGGGCACAACTCATTGAAAGTGTGAAGTTGAAGGAAATATAACAAAAGGTACAAGTTGAGTAGACGAAGGCACACAGTTTGAAGGATGCAATGGGTAGTTTGTTGGAAGATGAGTATATGGCCATGGTGGGAGAGCATCAAAATCAACAAATGGAAGTTGATAAGTTGAAATCCCAGCAATAGGAAATAGCACAAAAATTGGAGCCTCTATAGGATGAAGTGTATAGGGTGATTCAAGAGTTGGCTGCAGTACAAGCTAGGTTAAAGTAGACAATTCTGGATGTTGAGGAAATGTTGAAGGCACCTCTGACCACACACATATAAAATGGGAGCGCAGAGCAAGAAGTTCAAGCAAATAAATAGGTTGTGACTTCAAAGAATACACTCCAAAAACTAAAGGAAACTATGGAAGTGATGCAACAAAATTTTTGAAGGGGCATGCATCAGAAATCACATGTGGTCATCAATATAAAATAGATGGATAATATTTTGAAATGGTGGTGAATCAACATCAAATCCCTGAAGTCAAAGTAGGTGGGACAAGGAAATCATGATGCACTTGAGGTGAATTACTTTGGGGTTGGCTATAAAAGAGGTAGAGGATTGTAGAACAAAGCACTTAATCTCCTTTCTGTTGTTTTTGGGTATAGGCTGTAGAGATGCAGACATGAGGGGAAAATTGGAAGTGCCAAGTAGTAAAACAAGTTCGACGATATAGAAACCAGAGTCACCATAAGCCGAGAGCTGAAGTAGTTGTGATGCAGAGAGCCATGGTGCCACCAAAAGGAGAAGTGACAGTATAGAGAGAAACCTAAAGAACAGAGTCGAGTGATGGTTGGAACTCTACCCACCATAATAATCTTAGTGCCACGGTAGGAATGAATTATTGAAGATGATGTCTAGGAATTTTTGAATATGGAAACTGTTAAATATGATTCAGATTGGTCAGACTCTAGTTCAAAAGTGTTATGCAGTAGTAGCCATAATATTGAACATAAAGATCTTAGTCAAAGAAGTTCATGTAGCATCTGAAGTTGCTCGGGATGAGCAACATGTGAGTGTTGGGGGCCTATTGGAGTGGGTTTTGGACTTGTGTTGGAAGTCACACACAAGAAATGTACAGTGGGACAACTCGACAAATGGAATAAAACTGCACAAAAGGAGGAAGTTAGTTAGATGTTGTGTCCACTTTGTAATGGGATCGAACCATATTGTTATGTATAAATATGTAAGGGTTATAAGGGTTTAGGGTTAACCTTTTGCTACAATTTTGGCTACTTGTTGGCTCAGAGGTTGTTGTTGTTCGTGACCAATGGTTCTTTTGTATGCTCATGAGTTGTTGTCTTGCTATGTAATGATGGAATTTATAACATAGTGGTGTTGAGTGCTGTGCATGTCACGTAATATTGTTCCCATGGATGAGATGAATGAATTGGATATGTTATGAATGATATTTCCTTGATGTTTAATGTGATGAATGCTATATTGGATGTGTACATGGGTGTCTCGTTATGTTGTTGTTTTCAATGAAATGCTTATGATTAAGTTACATAGTTATGTGCAATAGAGGAATGAATGCTTAAAGATCTATACAATGAATGATTCACATCCCTTCAACACTGCGGAAGCATGGTTCCTGAAGTCCCCCTAGATACCTCGGGCGAGAATTCATCCATGTTGCAGGTGATGCTGAAAGGGCCATTTTCTTTGGTTTTGTTGGTGAAGTTTATTTTGAACCTTGGGTCTTCCCACACACCAACATAATGAAAAATAGTGAACTTAGAGGATTAGTTGTTTGCATAAAAATATTTCAATAAATGAAACTGAATGCATAACATGAAAGATTGTTCAAAATTCTACTATATGGCTACTTTAGTCTGAATTATGAAGCGCTAGAGAAACCTACAACTAATGGTTAAAAATCATTCTTTTATACCTGTTGTGCAGGAATATACCTTATAGTGGGGGAAATGACACTATCAACTTACATGGGGTGGCAGATAGATACATTCTACTTTGCATTGATTACTATGAATGAAATGAGATTAGGATTCTAAAATGAATACCTTTTTAACGATGGCTGGTCCTAGCTTTCTCCAAATATCCACAGTAATGTACCTGCAAAATAATTCAACCTTCATCAGCGTATCCTGACTGTAAATATATAACGAAATTGAAAGCAATTTAACATTAATTACCATCAGATATTCAATAGGAAACACATTCTAGTGGGACGGGAAGGGTATCTCGATCTTTTATTGCCAAAGAAATGTAGCCAAATACAGTTATACCTGATCTGTACAAACACTTCTGCAACTGAGTCCTGGGATCCTGGTCCTCACAATGACTTAGAAATTCCTTCAGCGTAATAGTAGATTCTTCTTCATTGGCCCCTCCCTCATGGCTTCCCCTTGTATTTATGGAACAAGGTTGGAAGTTAGATTCGTGAGGCAGTTGAATTGGGAGGTTGGGGGAGATACAAAACCAACCTCAACTAATCCCAATTCGTAATATTAATATATTTTTTCCATTGATCTTAATATGTGCGCCGATATTATAATAGTAAACTAGCGCACAGTATGCAACTAGTGCTCTTAACAACAAGTGTACACATCTTTTGGGATAAGTACGTGGGTTGTCTTCAATAGAACCAGCGTTTAGAACGCTAGATGTCAATGGCAATAATAGTGCACACATAATGAAAACTGCAGAAAAAAATATGATTTTTAGCTGAAGATGTGTGATTTCAGCAGTAACTCATCCAAGGTCAATCCATCTCTTCCATCCATAGTGTCTTTTTGTGTGATCGACAAGGCAATGTAATCACAGACGGAGAAGTGCAGATTTGACCTATAACAGATTCCCCCTAATGTGTGAGGTCAGAGGGAAACGATGGCTGAAATACAATATAATTCCAAGTCAGACGAGGAGCAAGAAACCGCAAGACAAGGTCTCAAAAGCACCTGAAAACAACGATCAATTTCAGTGAGCAATTACAATATTGACATCATATAGATGTTCAGTGTGATACAACATGATCTCCAATACATAACTGGGAGATGTATATATAGCATGGCCACTGAAATACAAGCGTGGATCCATGTCAAAGATAAGAGATCATAGCCATAACAACAAGATGGATCTATGTCTCATGAAGAGATGAAAATGGGTGTGGCTCAGTCTTGCGCATCTTGGGTGATAAAATGAATATGGTGATGCTATCAGAGTCCCAAGGTCTTCATCCAAACAACCCAAGGTACAAACCCTAACCATGTGAATAAATGAGCTGGAGTCGAACATGGGAGGTATAATTTGATTACCGGTCATTGATGCATACCGTTAACAAACGCGAGGGCTTCCATCGATAATGATAATGGGGCACGAGGTACCTAGTATGTTTCAACAAGTGTGAATAAATGGACTTGAAGTCGAACACTTGCGAAACCTGTTGAATAAGAGACATTAATGTATTCCCATTATCCAACAGCGAGGGAAACTGCCACCAATGACTGCAATCCCCAAGGTACTAACCGAAACTCAAACTTCATTCCTAGAGCATGATGAGATGAAGTCGATGGGAAGAAGTCCGTTGGAAGGAAGGCCTTAATGCATCCTTCATCATCTAACACGAGGAACACTCAAAGGTTTGAGTTCATTTAGAATATGACAAATACAAGATGAAGCAAACTGGCACAGGATGGCCGACACATGAAGTCAAGGTTACTATAGAATGGCCGACATAGGCTGTATCCTTGAACAGTGAGCATGACACAAAGTGACTTAGGCAGCTTTTAACACAAGGGGAAAGTGATATAAACCTGCAATGTAGGAGACATTAGCAGATTCTCCATAGGATTGGAAGAATAACCAATCGGAGGAGTAAAAAACTCTGAAATCAGGTTCACCCTAAGGTCAAAAACTAAAACCCAACTGAATGATGGACTCAAATAGGTGTCGTGTTCAAGGACATGACTGACTTAGCTGCCTTTGAAATTGAAAAGATGTATGATACCCTTCTCTTCCCTTATTCTTTTTGTAAAAGGATATCCTTCTTGTTGTTTTAATGAGTCCAAGAAAGAAAACTCAATAGTCTTTCTTCATTTTTTACAGAGTTCGAAGAACAGATAGACGAATACTCTATAACATTGATCCATGGATTTTAATATCGAGCTTGGATCAGTTTATGCTCGTTGGTGTTTTCTTGTTTACGGAGTCTGAAAAACTTAAACAATCCTCCATATACCTTCTCGTGGATTTCACATTGAGCCATAGTAGGTGAATGCTCATTGGTGTTTTCACACTTCGAGAGTCTGAAAACCCTAAATAAGACTCCAAAAGTTCATTTTTCGTACAGTTAGTCTCCTCACTCAAAAAAGTGTAAAACAATGAGAGAATAACTCTTCTAGCCACGGGTGACTAGAGTATTCCTTTTTCGTAAATAATCTGCAAAAGTCCGGAAAAGGGTTAAAATTATACTTAAGCGGATGTTGCTTCAAATCCTTTAACGAGTCTGAAAATACAAGTATACTCGGCAATCTTGTTTGTTTTGGAAAGTCAAACAAGGGCTTAAAAAACTTAAATAGCTTCAGGAATCATAAGTTCATGACCTGCCAGATGACATAATTCTAGATAACCAAGTTAGTGATATATCGCAAAAAGAAATTTTCTCGATGACATGAAATACTGGACAGTGCCATACCTAATCCGACATGTCAATGAAGAAGACACACCTTTGACGGAAAAATATGGTGAAATCTGCAATATATACTTCACCTAATTCACCAAAACTCAAAAAAGACATTATTGAATTAAATGACACATTTAAAAATAAATTAAAACTATACCACATTTAGCAAAAGTGGGTAAAAATTTAAAACCAAATTTTATAAATAGTTTCAATTTAAAAACAAATTCACCATTTCAAGTTTTTAGGGAAAAGTGTGGAGAGCAAACTTCAAACTTCTTTTTCTCGTTGCGACCAAACCGGGCTACCAAACCAACTTCCGCTTTCACCAAGTAAGTTATTACATCCTGCTCTTTCATTCACATGCAATTTTTTTTTTTTTGGGTGGTCAAATTCATTTTTTATTGAAGTTTTAAACATGGTTCTGTGTGAGCGCGACTAGTTTTGAAAAAAACTAGTGCACTTGACAATAGTGCGCTGGTTTACTTTCAAGATAGGTGTGTTCAGGATGCTACTGTCTATTTAAGACAGTAGCGCACACCACAAGTCATAGGTAAAAAAATTAAAAATGACCAACGCATGATTGTTTACTTGGAAGGATGGTTCTTGTATGGCGTGAAAGAGAGAACAAGGATATGGATCAACATGCTTTGAACGATCCATTAACCCTACATGCATTAAGAATATGTGGTTTATTGAAATTCTATCGAACGATCAACATGCGGGCACAAATTCGACTGCTCGAAAGGTTAGTACAATATTGGGATGCCAATGCTAGAGTGTTCATTCTCCAAGGGGATATTTTGGAACTTACTATTAACGACATCTACTTCATCACGGGTCTTTCTCGAATGGGAGATGTGGTGAATCTCAAAGGTACCTCTCGAAATGTGGGTGCCTTATCCATGCAAGACTATATCAACACCTACTGCATGGCGAGTACTAAAAAGACCGGAAGTCAAGTTCTTATTACAACCGTTGCGAGCTTCCCACTAAAAGTCATCTTGAGTATTCTAAACCAGATGGGAGGAAGCACAACACCACACCTTGCTTTGAGAAACTACATGCATGTAGGAACAGAATGCTTGCAAGGGACAGTGTATGACTGGTGTTCTAGCTTACTAGGAAACATGAAACTTCAGCTTTCCGGGTGCAAAATCGGGAGGATGAAGAACTTTGGTTACGAAAGTATACTTTGTACCTTTTTCTTTGAAATGGTTCCTGCATTGAGTCTGGGGATGGCCTTGCCCCCACTCAATCCTTGTGAGCCTATTATGTCTTATTGGGGAGAAATATTCATACGCCAAGGTGGTGGCGAGAGCAACTTCTGCTATAGTGAGGATGATTTCTGGGCATGGTGGGACCGGAAGGTACCAGCTCTTGAGCAGTTCCCTTATGTGGGTATAGACTTCCGCAATGATCCTCAGTTGGCTCTTGCTCCAGGATCAGCCTGGGGAGAGATAGGTAAGTTTTTTTTTTGAAAAATTATTTAATTATTTACTTATATATATATATGATTTTTAAATGAGTTTGAGGTACTGAATAAAATGTCTTCTGCAGATGTGGGGCCTGTGCATCCTGATGGACACCCTTGTACCTTCGTGTGACCAGTTATTGCAGGAGCAAATGAAGCCATATTGGTGAGCATAGGGGGGAAGATGAGTCGATTGACTCATGACATACCTACGTACAAGATCGAGCGGATGCCGCTCGCTATGCAAGAGGATGTTGTAGGTGTGCCCCCAGCATGGATCAGGCTACTCAGGAAAGTAGCTAGGCTAGTCATCTGCTACAAGGAGGCTGTGGTAGAGATGGAAGAGGCAACAAAGGATCCTCCTTCTCCATAGGGGAAGGACATATATATGTATATTTTTGAGGTCGTTGAGCTCATTTTGTATTATGATATGACACCGTGATAGACTTATGACTCAAACTCATGTATTTTCTAATACGGCTTATATATACAGTATCGACTTTATTTACATGTGTGTTCTTATCTTTATGTGTAAATTCTTGATTATGGATGTGTATGATGTAGATGCCAATCTAAAATGTAATTTGCATATGAATCAACTAGTGCATTTAAATTTCTTGGAATGTGTTGATATGTAATGTAATCAAATTGTCTCTCAAGTAACCTAACTCGCAAGAACTGATGTAGCAAAACAGGATCTCTAACTTGATATTCACTCATTAACTGAAACACAACAAAGCTACGTGTCGAGTCTTACCTCTAGATGTGAAATGCCATGGAAAAGAGCATCTTGGATTAACTCTATGACTGCGTTGTATTCATCCACATTGTTCGTTGGAAGCCCCTCCCGAAGAGACAAGATGACCAGTCAGTGAGTAAATAACCTGGGCAGTTGTAGCCAACTGATGGGTGTGGCGACAAGCGCCATAAACAAATCCTATAAAGTGTTCAGTCAACATTTGAAACACAAAGCGATAGACACATCAAATGTAACGACAACCACAAGCAAAGCTAAATCTACAAAATGTATATCTATAATACATGAAAAATCACAGAGGCCTAAGCATAGTACTTCTTCAAGTAAATCCCATTTCTAGGCTTTGGCAACTTATTACCCTCATAATCCGTTAACTCGTAAGTACCCTTCTTCAGAACCGTAGAGACTATGTAAGGAACGAGCTACGTTGACTTAAACTTGACAGCTCCTAAGAGTTCCTTGTCCTGGTCGTAAAGCAAAACAAGGTCTCCTTCAAGAAAAAACCTAGGTTTGACTGACTTATCATATTGACCTTTAACTTGATTCTTATGTGATTCGTTTTCTATGAGCGCATCACAATGCTACTCATCAAGATGTTCTAGGTGCAGCAAACATTCTTCTAAGATTGAAGTGTCGGGGAGTAGTTGGATAGCCAACTTCAATGAAGGAATTTCGCACTCAACTAGGATAACTGCTTCTATCCCATGAACAAGTTGAAAAGGAGAGAACCCGGTAGCAGTCTTGACATTAGCATGATGTGCCAGTTTGTTCGACTGGCATTAACGATCCTTTGCAAAATGGTTTTCAAATTTTTGTTAATCGCTTCAACCTGACGATTCACTTGTTGATAAAATGAAGACGAATGTTCCTGCCAAAAACCTAACATGGTGTATAAGTCGTTCATCATGTTGTTCTGAAAGTGTCGACCGTGGTCGGTAACGATCTCCTTGGGTATACCAAACCTAGCAATGATCTGGTTAAATACGAAATAAGAAACCGTTTCCCCATCTGTTTTGACAGTAGGGATTGCCTAGGCCCACTTGGTGAAGTAGTCAACGACAACAATGATGTGATGATGACCTCCAACATAAACTGGATTACAATTCATGAAATCAATACCCCACTTGGTGAAGGGGCCTGCTATAATCACAGGATGGAGAGGAGCTAGGTGTGCTCTCCTCTTTTTGGTGAAAAACTGATATCACTGACAATGTTTCATAGCTTCTACACAATCTTTGAATATCGTGGGCCAAAAATAACTAGCACATAGTATTTTCTGGGTTGTTGCCAACCCAGAAAAATGACCTCCACAGGATCCACTATGAGCATCATTCAATACTGTTTCGGCTTCCTCTAAGGTCAAACAACAGTGTAAAATGGAATCTATCCCATGTCGGTACAAAGTGTCAGAAATGATGAGATAGTTTTTTGCATGACTCTTAAGTTTCCATCGTTCGTCTCGAGAGAAATCAAGGGGACACCTCAAAGTCTAGAGATATACCAAAATATCCCCATACCATGGGTCAGAAGATGTAATAAGGAAGATGTGTTCATCCGGGAATGATGACCCTTCTTCATTGTGTACTATGTCACTAGGAAATTCAGAAATCAGTTTGGCGAAAACCAGTGACTTCTTTGACTTAGCGGATTGAAACACCAGGTCAAATTCCTGCAAGATCACAAACCATTTGTTGAATTTCCCACCGATGATACGTTGAGTGAGAACATATTGAAACGGGTTGACCTCAACGATCACTGTGGTAGTTCACAATAAGATATAGTGACGTAGCCTTTGAACATCATGGACAACAGCTAATGCCAACTTCTCCACATAAGAATACTTAACCTCGGGAGCTATTAAGGCGCGCGATAAATAGTAAATGACATGCTCTTGGAGCTTGTCATCTTACTGAACAAGTAATATACCGATCATGTATACGGATGTAGCCAGATAAAAGAGGAAATCCTTTGTATAGTATGGTGGGCTCAACAAGGGGGCTGATAGTAATGCCTTTTTCAAGGCCTCAAATGAAGTCTGAGCAGCCTCATCTCACAGAAAATAGGTATCTTGTTTGAGCAATCTCATGAAACCTTTTGTGATTTTGGCATAGTTAATGATAAAACGTTGTAAGAAGTTGGACATACCCTACAGACTCTGAAGTTGTCTTAGGGTTCGAGGAGGAGGAAGATTTACAATAGCCTCAACTTTAAGTGGATCAACCATGATAACACGACTGGATACAATAAAACCCAGTAAACGTTCAGACTCGACGCAGAATACACATTTATTAGGATTCAATCAAATATTGTAATATCTACATTGTTCAAACACAAGTCTCAAATGATCAGGATGATCCCGTCTCTTACGAGATCACACTGGGAGATCATTAAGGTAAGGTTCAACTACGTGTTTGATATTATGAAAAGCGAAGTTCATTGAACGCTGAAAGGTATCTCCAACATTCTTCAGGCCAAATGACATCTTCCGATAAGTGAAGGTCCCCCAAGCACAAATAAAATCTATCTTATGCTGGTCTTCAGGTTTTATCTGAATCTGGTTATATCCTAAAAAACCGTCAATGAAAGAAAACATTTCATGGCCCACACACGCATCGATGATCTGATCTATGAATGGTGTGGGGTAGTTGTCCTTAGGACAAGCTTTATTTAGATCTTGGAAGTCTGTGCAGACTCGAATGGTTCCTTGCTTTTTATCTACCGGAACAGGGTTTGAGACCCATTCTGTCATAGCAATTGGATAGATGAATACGACTTTGAGAAACTTCTCAACTTCTGCCTTAATGGCTGCTACTTTTCTAGGATTGACTGGACAAGGATTCTGTCTCATGGGCTTAGCATTTGGAGAAGTTGTGATGACATGCTCTACAATGGCGGGGTCAATGCCTGGCATCTCCCCGGAAGACTAGGTGAAAACGTCGTGGAATTCCTTAAACAGATTGGTATACAAAGTGATCTCCTCAGGATAACAATCTGCCCCAATGAAAAGGTTTTCCACGACTCCAGGTTTGATGGAAATGTTTATCGGAATAGTTCTCGATATGTTTTCCATATTCCCTTCGGCATAAACAACTTTTGAAGTAGAAGGGATAGTGGACAAATCAACATTACCAGCGGGTCTCATAAAAAACTCTCTTCTCTCTATCCTGTCCATGTCAGGAAGAAAATAAGACTTATGGTGCATGTGTTCCCAAGGATGGTCCAGGCCTATCATTGCTTCCAAAATAGCCTCATCAGAGGGAAAAACAATATCTAGATAGTCAAGAGTGGGTGGATTCCACTGACCATGCCGATGCATAGTCCATATCTGACTCGACAGAGACCAATGGAGTCACGATATGTTCTATTGCAGCATGTTGTGAATCTAAGTAGGCCCCTTCCGCAACAAATAGGGGCACTACTGGTTCCGATTCGGTAGGGAGAATCCATGGATCTGTCATTGGACAAACCGTGAAAATATCAGACGATGAACATTCCTCATAACTAATAAAATGAACAGGAACAGGTAGGTCAAAAGTGCCCATTAATGACCCATAGAGCCTTGCTCCTAAACTCTCAGTAGCTGGGTGAGACTGATCAACCAATGGAATTGTTGAATCTGATGAAGTCTGGTTGTTTTTCCGAGAAAACGAAATTTGATCAACTGTGATGATCTTGCCTTCGTGAGGGAACATTAAAACTCGAAAAACGGTCGATGGCACTGCTTGCATTGCATACGTCCAACTCCTACTTAACAACAAATTGTAGTCAAGTGGAGGATCCAACACTTCAACCTCTACAGACACTAGCTTACCGGCAAGTTCCACGTCGAATGATGGTAAGACTCCGTGTGGACGGAACGATGTTCCATCAAAGGCGGTAAGCAAGGTGTTCGAGGGGGCTAATTTGGGTGAGCCCAAAGCCTTCCAACAAGAAATGGACATTACGCGCGTAGAAGTGCCCTCATCTACAACAACTCATCCAATGGTATTGGGACCATGGACTACTTCTATTTGGAGAGTGACGTGGTATGACAACCGGGGTTTGATACTTGACATATCAAAATGAGCAAGCATATTGGATGAGTCTACGCTCCCGATCGCTGTGAGAAGTGCACTGTGTTGTGATGGAAAACTTTGCAGTACCTCCAAAGTGGACATGGCATAGGAAGTTTGGGATAAATCCTCCACAACATTGTAGTTAGGAGCATCCTGCATGTTAGGATTGTGCGCAGCCCGTTTGAAGACACCTTTCGGAATCTTTGGTAGCGAATCTACTGGTCTCTTGATGTGGAGAGGGGTAGAAGATTCGGAACATCCTTACCTCTTTGCTGCGAGTCCGGAGTATAATTTCTATCTCGAGTTTGTAAAAGTGTGTCCGAATTAACCATATTAATAAATGATTGATCAACGGATGAGGCATGAGGGGTGCCCCCAGCACTAGAGTTTCCAGAAGCTGAACCTTGTCCGTGAGGGAATGGATCTTTTAAGACAACTAGTTTCTTCTCACAGAGTAGCTTCTGGGCTTTCTTTCCCTTCTTTTTGTTGTTGTTGGGTTGTCGAGGCCCTTTTGATTTGTTTGCACTTGTTGTACAAGGGAGGGTTGCAACTGAAGTTGCTTCCCCAGCAGACTGTTTGATAGATAAGGCGTGAACCTGCTTAGTTAAAGCTTCAAACGCTGCAGAATCTACTGAACCCACGATTCCATCAACACGTGGTCTAGGCTTGGGTTTACCTAGATCTATATTAGATCTCAACACGTCTGGAATGATCTCGTACAAGATCCCAGATTGAGCATAAACAAGATCAAGTTGCTGGGTCCTGATAATGGCCTCCTCCTCAGAAGACACTCCAGAAGTTGCTACTTCTTTAGAAATGTAGGGAAGGAGTGATTTCAAATACCACTCTAAAAGAAATTCTGGAGGAATATCAGCTTTAATGAGCCTCTTTCTCCTCCACCACTCCTGAATGTGGTCAGATAAATGAGTAGCTTTGTTCTATCGAAAAGTTGACAGAAGGTCTGTATCGGCATCCTATCGGACAGGGAGTTGAAAGTGATTAAAAAAAACTATATCCAGATCCCAAAAGTTATCATAAGTAGCTACATGTAGTTCAATATACCATTTAGCTACAACACTAGTCAAGGTTCTCTGAAAGAGCCTTAATCTGATGGAATCGTCATTCAATGAATTAGAAGAGCACTAGAGATGAAACGTAGTGACATGGTCACCCAGATCTTCCTCATTCTTTCCTTCAAACTTTCGAATGTCTAAAGGTAGCTTGGTTGGGACAGGTGGCCATGCGGGGTGATGTTGCACCAGATCATTTGTTAGTTTTGAAAGATCTGGAAAATTCAAGGTTGCCAGAAAAGGTAAACAAGGTTTTGCTGATGGCATTTGGTTAGCAGGGTTTTGGTAGGGGAACCACCTAAATCCTAACTCGTGTTCTGCTGGTTGGGTTTGCCCCCAGCCACCAGTTGTGAAGTAAATGCGTTGCTAAAATTGCTCCAACCAAAAGAGAGAGGTTTACTTCCTTGAGTGTGTGTCCATTAAGGTTGGGTGTTAGCCCCTCTGTAATGTGCGTTAAACGTGTTACCACATCCTCCACCAAACAGTGAAAAAGGGATACTCCCTACATGTATATGAGATGTTTCTACATTGGAAGGATGTACATTCTGACCTGTGTAGGGGTTAAACCCATGCATGGATTTAATGGACGACACAGGAATCGAGCCTACTACAGTTGTGGATAGAGTGGGCATCGAGCCTACAAAGGGCATGGAGGGAGCTATGTGCCCTCCAAACCAAGGAAAACCTTGACCGAAAGGAGCAGTCTATGGAATGCCCTGGGATTGTTGCATGAAAGGAGATGAAGTAGATAGTATTGAGGATATCCAAGTGACAGGGATCTCAAAAGGTCCAACAATGGTGCCAAAAGGGGTAGCTGTTGTTGAAGGTTGAGAACTAGACATACCTATGGAACTAGTGCTGAAACTAAAAGAAGGAGTCGAGGTAGATGTATCCTGCAACGAGGTAGATACCGACGTGCTCATAAAAGAATGAGATAGAGATCTCGTAATCATACCTATGGTAGGAGTTTGGGTAACTCCTGTTTCATCTCTGGAACTAACCATGTAATAACCAGGGGTAAACCAGTATGCACTATACTCGGGTTGGTCTAGAGAGTCTACAGTTACAAGTAATGGATCGTTTGGTCCAGTCAGAGGAGGGTTAAAAGGAGTGCTAAACTCTTGAGAAGTTAAGTCCTCAACGTCATCAAAGACTTGTTGATCCTAAATTTTGACCCGTGGTTCTCCAGGAAGTTCAGTTTCACCCGTAAGCTCGTATGAACCACGGGAATCCGTCCTTCGGCTTCGCGGTGGCGGTGGAGGATCCACAATGAGTGGCGGAAGGTTTTGCAACCTTCGTGACCTGCGGAGAGGTTGATACTCCATAGCTATATAAAAAAAAAACTAAGTATTAAAACCTAGTGGCCACTACTTGACTAAGGAGAAAACAACATACCACTACAAAATGTCCTAAAGTGATCAAAACTAGGCAAAAAAAGCTAATACTCTCAGAAGTAAGTCTGGGATGATGAGGGCCCAGAACAAACTAATAGAGTATCGATGATCAATTACACGACATCCAATGGAGGTCCTATGGGTGAAAGCGTTGAATCACCAAACCGCCCTCCTGGGATTACTGCAAAGGGTTACCTTCCGTGTCTGTTCGAGGAGAAGTGGAAATAACCTTCCACTCTACCTATGAAGAGCCCTAGGGTTAAGATACTAAGGATACCACAAATACGAAAATACCTGGGGTAACAGTCATTAGCCTAGCCAAGACGCATGGGCAGGGTAGCAAAGCTTGAAATCCAAAGCACTTAAAAGTACTAGTGGACCCCCGTACGCGAATCGGCTCTAGTTTATGTTTCAAAGGAAAGTGAGGGGGTATCCTCACCAATTCCAGTCGCACACAGCCTCGTGCTTAACTCTAGTTTGAGTATAGCATTGCCAGGATATTTTCATATAAGTGGGTTTACCTAAGAGATTGTCTTAGTACGATTATTGAGCAATGAAACCGATTTCGAGTAGTTTAAGGTGATTTACCCTGAAACCCTAGCCTAAGCTAGTTGATGTCGTGTCAAACCTAAAAAGAAAAATTTGCTAATTAATTTTATTAAATTTCCTTTTTAGAGGCTACTTTTTACTCAAAAAGGGTAGTGAAGTGTGTGGTATGGTTTATGACAGAAAGCAAAGTGTGTATGAATGATGCCTTAAAACTTCACAAAGACTCTTATTTTTCATTTATGTCCTTCAAAACAAATAATAGGCAATCCTAAGCATAAACATTTTTTCAATTTTCTTTTTAAATTTCCAAAGCGAATAGCAAAATAATCTATCCTACTTCGAAACAATAATGGCATACCTTACAACTAAGCTACCAATTTTCAATTTTTTATCTTTTCTTTTATTTTGCAAAAGAAAATGAACCTGAAAAAAGGAAACAAGCAAGATCTATCAAGAGTGCGGGTAAAGATAAAAACTTAATGGCTTAAAACAATCAAATCCAAATATGACAAAGACTTGACCTACAGAGTTGTTTCTTTGAAAAAACTCTAGATTTGGAACAAAGATGCAAAAGAAAAGGCAAAGCTGATGCATGCAATGAAAAGATAGACCTAGAGGTTGCTCCTAAGCATCAAAAACCAAAGAAAAGCATCCTCCCAACAAGTAGGGTAGGCAAGCAAACCAAATTAACTCTACAAGCACACAAACTCAAAAGGAAAAGCTATCAAACCTGAACAGAAGCTCAGAAGGTATCCAAACTGTTAAATCTTTCAAAGACCCCTAAAATCTTAAGCTGATGTCAAACCCTAAAAAAAAGGCAAAAACTCAGTAAAAGTGCGCAGGTATTGCAACAAACAACAAGCGTTGAGTGCACAGGTTTGTAGGAGTGCAGCATGCATCTAGGGAAAAAAGTGCTCTACAGTAACTATCAAGGAATCGTGCACAGCTCTCAGAAGACCTAAACATAAAGTAAAGACACCTAAACAAGTACTGAAGCAAGTGAAGCAATCCAAAAGGACTTTCAAGAGGTTAAAGCAAGACTCAAACAAGACAAAGATGTCTCAGAGATAATAAAAAAGACAAAGAAAGTGCCAACAATAGATTAAACAAGCTGGAAACCAAACCTTAGTAAAAGGCTTAGACCTATAGGGAAGTATGCTTCTGTATGGTATAAACACCAACACCTGCAACAAGAAGTATGTGGGTATGTTTTAAGGAAACTAGCCCACAGGGAAGAAGGTGCGCTTCTGTATGCACAGAAGACTAGCGCACAAAGAATGAAAGAAATAAAGAGGGGTTTGCACAGTCAAACTGACAAGAATCAAAGCAAAAGGAAACAACAAAGTAACGTATAAAAACCTCACAGAAAACCAATAGACTCTAAAAACTGAAGAAAACCTAGACAAGGTCCCCAAAGTAGAAACAACTGGTGCTCCCCAGTGGAGTCGCCACTTCTGTTGTGCAGGAATATACCTTATAGTGGGGGAAATGACACTATCAACTTACATGGGGTGGTAGATAGATACATTCTACTTTGCATTGATTACTATGAATGAAATGAGATTAGGATTATGAAATTAGTACCTTTTTAACGATGGTTGGTCCTAGCTTTTCCCAATTTCCACAGTAATGTACCTGCAAAATAATTCAACCTTCCTTAGCGTATCATGAATGTAAATATATAATGAAATTGAAAGCAATTTAACATTAATTACCATCAGATATTCAATAGGAAAGACATTCCATTGGGATGGGAAGGGTATCTTGATCTTTTATTGCCAAAGAAATGTAGCCAAATACAGTTATACCTGATCTGTCCAAACACTTCTGCAACCGAGTCCTGGGCTCCTGCTCCTCACAATGACTTAGAAATTCCTTCAGCGTAACAACAACTTCTTCTTCAATGGATCCTCCCTCATGGCTTCCCCTTGTATTTATGGGACAAGGCTGGAAGTTAGATTCGTGAGGCAGTTGAATTGGGAGGTTGGGGGAGTTACAAAACCAACCTCAACTAATCCCAATTCGTAATATTAATATATTTTTCCATTGATCTTAATATGTGCGCAGGTATTATAATAGTAAACTTGCGCACAGTATGCAACTAGTGCTCTTAACAACTAGCGTACACATCTTTTGGGATAAGTACACGGGTTGTATTCAATAGAACCAACGTTTAGAATGCTAGATGTCAGTGGCAATAGTAGCGCACACATAATGAAAACTGCAAAAAAAATATGATTTTCAGCTGAAGATGTGTGATCTCAGCAGTAACTCATCCAAGTTCAATCCAACTCTTCCATCCATAGTGTCCTTTTGTGTGATCGACAAGGCAATGTGATCACGGACGAAGAAGTGCATATTTGACCTATAACAATACTAGTTAGCGAACATAAGCAAAAATGGTATTTACAGTCCATATGTACATATTTTATAGTTTTTGCAGAATGTAAAAATAAAATAAAATGATAGCATAGATGAAATGAAAAATGGAGGAAGATGTAGATATGCCTGAAATCATATTTTATTAAAATGATGGAATTTGACAGTCATCAAATACAATATTCCGCGGTTGACTCAACCCTTAAGAAAGGGAGGTTTTCGAGACCTTATGCAATTCTCAACAACTAAGATTCATCTGGGTGAAACTGAGATAGTAATAGGAATCCCCACTAGGATTGTCATGTAGTAACCTACTTCCATCAAAACATCATTAGGAAAAATATATAGGAGAAAATGAATACATGTAGCAAAACATAATGTACCTCCGGTTGAAGGACACTCTTTCTTCACCCTAATGGATGGACTTGGATTGTAGCATTACCTGCAATTGCTGCTTATTAGGTTTATGGACTACTTAGTATGAAGGGAAACAAATGTAGAGCAAAAGCTAGCAGTACCCACCTCTTACCTCGAGTGTAAAATGATGGTTTCAATAGATTCATTGAGCTTTAAAGGATGTGACAAGGTAGATGAAGTGCTTCGGCAACTTCCATGAGGGAAGGCGAAGAGTTCTAGTAACTTCCCGGAGCTAAAATTTTGCAAGTCTTTTGGCTTTCTGAGTGCATCGGAGAGGAGTGTGAGCCGTAGTAAATGACGCTCACCCTCATGCACAAAACTTCCCCAAGAATGGCTTTTTGTCTCTAGTTGTGTGTCGAATCCTTTCGAGCATAATTGCGCATCAATTTGTCACATTATCTGTAATGGTTTGTCTTACTAAAGAAGTTTCTGACAGCCTAATGAGATTGTGCTTGAGCTTAAGTGTTGCAATAAAAGAAACAAATGACTCCTTACGCATCTTGACCTCCCGAGGAGAGAATTTTTTTAAAGATCGTGGTTAAACTAGGCCCGAATGAGCTAGACATAGAATTTTCTTGGCACTTCAATTTTCGAAAGGAGAAAGGGCACGATAATCATTACCGCATGGAAGTCATTTCAAGACCTTACTTAGAATGGTTCTGGTTACATATCAGTTATATATATATGTTCAAGTCTGAGGAAAGAAGTTGAGAACCCAGCGTGCTACAATAGTTGAGTGCATAGAATATATTGGCATTACATACACGAATAATATCTAGCCTGCTGCAGGTCATTTAATGTAGCTGCAGCAGGCCTTTTGATGGTTGGATCTCAAGCTGCTAGAGATCCAATGGTCAACAAACCTGCTGCAACTGCATTAAATGGCAAACAACAGACTAAATATTGTTAGCCTTTTTTAACTGGCCTCTCGTATATTACATATCACTGTCATAGCTTTAAATAAAGGGAGAACAAACTGTCGGCTTGGGCATAGCTACATGCTTTCTTTATTATGATTCCCATTCTGCCTGTGGTGAATGCCAAAGCATAAATTGGGTTACAAATTTGATCCTCCTCGGAGCTGTGTGTAAACATGGTGTTTTCGAGCTGGAGTGGATGTGTTCACAATTCTCCATGGCTTAATTGTGGATGTGTTCACAATTCTCCATGGCTGTTGTCATGACTGGAGTTTGCCTGGAGAAGAGGATTCCCTTCCTCCCATGAGAGCTGCCATGTTGTTTTGTTCATTTGATGATGATTGTAGCCAGTCATTTTTCTTTGCATCAATCTACCCGACGCCTCATGGGTCTACGCTTGCCATATGCTCGTGAGCGTTTTTTTTAACTTCTGCATTCGGTGTCTTCTTATGTGGCTTGGTGTTCGTATTACCTTTTGTCATGGCCCAACGGCCCCCTCTCCATGTTCACCCAGTAGCATCTTTTGTGTTCTCCATCCAAGGTGACCGGTCAGCACGGGGATGCCATCTGTTGTGCGTTGTTGGCGTTTTTAATTTAGGGCTCTGTGTATGTAGCCTGCGCACACAGGCTATGCTTTTCCTTGCCCGTTGGCACCTGGAATAGTCTGACGTTGTAATCAACTATTATTCCATATGCCAGCGTTGTTTCTTTCGTTGACTTATTAATGTTTGGCACGGTTCACGAGCCTGGTGTTTTGACGCTCCTCTGTCATAATATTCCAAAAATAATGTCCCTCTTGCTGAGCTACGCGAGGACGATCCTCTATGTTCATCTCGTCGACGTCTTCTCTGCTCACCCCGTCCTAGTGGTGTGCTGCCAAGTGGAGCTAGGGTTTTAAATGGCCGCCCTCATTGCTCTCGGCCTTTGAGTATTGTATGTCTCATTATCCATGATGAGGACTCTATGGAGAATTTCAATTCAAATCCATTTCAATTTAATTCAAAAACTTCATCAACATCTCCCTTTTTTATTTTATTTTAAAGGGTCTTCTTTAGATTTCATTGGAGAAACGATGTGGGGTTAAAAGAATAAAAGGGATGAAATTAAAGGAAAAAATGAGGGGGAGATTTTATTATGACTTTGATATATGGGTGGGGAAAAAAGAAATTAAGGGATATTAGGAAAGGGGTAAGGTATTAGGGTTTTAAAAGGGAATAGAATTTTGGGGTTTTTGGGTAATTAAAGGGTATAAAATAAAAGGGATTAGATTTAGAGAAAAATTAGTTAATAAGGAATTTATAAAAGAGGAGGGGTTTTTTATAATGTAAAGGAGGAAGTTTTTTTCCTTAAAATTGAAAGATATTGGCATTTTCAAAGGTAGGGAGATGACCAAGGGAGATTTTAAAACTTTTCAGACATAGCTGTGAAGAGGAGATTGACAGGCAAATGCATCAAGTGAATTAATGGAGGACACAAAATTGACAGTTTTTAGTTGACATGATGCAAAGGATTTTAACATGCTGAAAATTTGACTTATTGCCTAAAGGGTCAAATGGACTCGAAATTTGGGAAATGAAATATGGATACGATTTGTGCGATGAGCTAAACATGACGATATAAAAATATTGACATGATGATGTATAGAGTAAGAAACAAAAAATCTCCAAGACCGGACTCAACCATGACATTGCAACACTAACATACAACTTGGCGGTTCTACTGAAGGTGTCATACAATGACATAAATGGAAAAATGAGATATCAACGCAACTAGCACATCGAGTTGGATATCATGGTAGAGGTGGAATGAACTTGTGAAAATTTTTAATTGGTCTGCCTCTAATGTCGTGTTCCGACACTTCGGAAGATGTCAATGTTGAGCATCAAAACGGCCATCCTAAAGGTCCATCAATTCAGTTTGAGATATGTCGAGTCAGGGTATTTGAATATGGTCATCCTAGATGGACCTCGAATCGTTCTATGAACCAAGTTCCTCCTGGCACATCACACTTTACTAATGGTCTTATACAGGTTGTTTCCCATCAGGGGAACATGCTCCAACTACATAGTTGGATGCCATATGTCACATCAAAAACCACCAACACCTCAAGTGTCGATGGCCCCTCAAATTGCTGCAAAACCTCCATTTGGACAAATGACATATGAACCACACAATCCTACATTTCCAAATGCAAGCGAAACCCAAATTGCACCACCACCACCACTGACAATACCACCACAAGATCCTACATCCACATCTTATGGAGCACCCAACCCATATATACCCACACCCATTTACAATCCATATTTTCCATTTTTAGGCCCACATGGTACACACCCCACGACTCATGTTGGGGTCAATCTAGTTCAATACTCTCCTACACAACAAAATCTAGAGATTGAGCAACTAAACATGGTTAATCCCCCTAATCTATAGAATCAGGGGAAGAAGAAAGGAAATGAACATGCAAAACCAATAGCAAGGGAAGGGGGGCAATCCCCCTCCCCAACAAAACACGAACAATGGGAATTAGAACTAGAAGACACAGACTACTAACCCCTCTAAGAAAGGAAAGAACCCCAACATTAGGACCACCTTCCCTTGAACAATGTGTGGAGAGTACATGACAATTATACACATCATTTCCCCTTGATACCAAAGTGTCAATAGTTATTTGAGGCCAGAAAGAAGGTTGGCGCCAATCCTCCTCAAGACACAAACGAACCAAAACCATAACAAGTGGTGCTACAACAACCCTTTGTCAATCAAGGGGTCATTTATCATCAACATGAACCTCAACCCCTAGGCGAAGGAAATTTCTAAAATATTTACATGAATACGACAAATATACATCTTCAAACCCATAACAAATCTTATGGTAAGATTGAACCTATGCAAGGAGAGGATACACCTGCTACTACTAGCAAATCTTTGTACATACCACATCCCAGTAATGACCAAATATTGAGGATTCAAAAGCCACCACTCTAATGAACTACACATAATCCTCATGTGAAGGTTGTCCATAATTACACTATTACATATGAATTGGCCTAATCCCCCCCTACCATGTCTACTTTAGAAGTTCTTCCATATTTCCCTTTCCAAAAGAAAGTATTATTCTCATGTTTAGGAGCAATTGCCCCATCTGATTCATGCCTAATGAACTTCAACCTTGAAAATGGAGAGCCTCGGTTTCCCTCATCCATTGCTTTCCAAATTCCACTCACTATCAAGAACATCATCATTCATCGATGCATAATTGATGAAGGGTATTCTACTTATGTGATTTTAACACATGTTTGGAAAAGTCTTGGATCACCAAACTTGGTACCATCATCCATCGCGCTTCACGCTTACAATGGTAGACCATAAAAACCACAAGGTCTATAACAAAACGTTCATTTGAAGACAATCTATTAATGCGGACAAAAACTGATCTCTCTAGCCTAAATGATTTAGATCTAGAACAATAGAGTACACAACATAATTATATTTCCTAGTTAAATTAAATTGCAAGGTAGATCAGAGAATGAGTTACCTTATGATCGCAATTCCTTTCTCCTCGCTTGATCTACTTCCAGTTCCTCGATCTCCGGCTGCAAAACAAGATGGAGCAAGTGGATACAAACGAACAATATGAAATCATATGATTATGAATCTAACTAGATAAGCAGTCAAAGAAGCCAATCCTAAACAATATTATAAGACATAACAAATTTATGATACAAAGCAGAGAGAGTTACAACCGATGCCTTGACGTTATGACTCCAACTCAAATGATCTTGCCTTACAGATCAAAGCCTCCTAGTCTCTTATGGATGAAGAAGATAGTCCTTACCATATTTCACCAACATATGGGTTCTTTTTCCTTCCTCCCTTAACAATGGAGAGGGGGATCATATATATAGGGCTAAAGGAATATGATAGGTTGAGGATTTATGGGAGAGACTTAAGGGATCCTCCTACTAGGTTAGGGGATCGAGAGTCACCTTTCCAAGCATCTAGGGATAAGCCTCCACATCACCAAGCTTCGAGAAGTCGCTCGAAGCTTCCTTTTATCCATTTAAACCAACTCTAACGCACCTTGCATGAAGGAAACATGCGTCAGAAGTAGATCACCGCACCTTGTACAAAGGCATGCTGTGTCAGTGACCCACTCTGCTAAGGTGCAGGCTGCGTCACCTTGAGTTCGACGCTCCTTGCTAGAAGGCATGGTGCGTTGGGGTGACTACAAAAGGTAAAGGGAAAGGACAACAACCTTCCTTCTTATTTTTTATCCCATGAAATTCAGGGATTAAGGCATAGGGATGACATGACTCATTATGATAGGATTTTGGTGTAACAAAATCCCCCCCAAAGCATGAAGCCGGTAAAATAGAATGGGTGAAATGCTTTGCAAATATTAAGGATTGAGGCAAGAATCATCGGTTGGAATGGAATTCTACATTACAACTAACTTTGAGATATATGTCTCACATGACTCATAACATGGCTTACGACTAATACATTGCAGATCCATGATAGTAAAGACCAACTGAACACAATCATGGCTACTAGACACAAGCATAGATCCATGATGAGATGATAACATAGCCACGACCAATAAAAAGTGGATCCGTGTAATATGACTCAAATCAATCTCCATCGCAACCTAGGTGATATTTATGACTTAACCCAGGGTCTTCAAGTTGAAACCGCAATGATACGAATCTAACCATGTGATTATAATGTCTAGAAGTCGAACGTGGTAGAAACCACTTGATTACCGGTCATTGATGTATACCATTAACAAAAGCGAGGGAAATCACCTTTGATGTCAATGATTCCCAAGGTATCATAGTATATACCATCGAATATGAATCAATGAGTTGAGGTTGAACACTCGATAGAATCTTTCAATCAAGAGCCAATGATGTGAACTCATGTTGAAAGAGAGGTAACCTTCGATTAAGGCATGTGGGCCCAAGGTACTTGATTGGTTTCTAGATTCAATCCTTGGATGATGTGTTGAATTCGACAAGGATAAACTCATCAAAGGAGGGCCATGATGTATCCTTGATCATCGACACGAAACATGATCAAAGATGTTATGGAAACAATCGGAAAGTAGAGCAATGCATGAGACTGACTCAGGGAAGACCGACATGATAGAAGGTAGAATGACTGCAGATAGTGAATCGGTGAACAAACCTCTCTTGAACATGGGCATGGCATGACTTGGAAGTATTGACATGATGAGAATAACACCAACCCCTAATGCAATTGATGATGGAAGAGTTATTTTGATGGCCCAAAGGAGTAAAGTGACTCATGGAATCAGTGGGTCTCAGAGACAAACATATTACCCAAGTACTCGATGCATATGCAAATGAATTCCATGTTCAAAAGTGACTAAGTACTTCCATAATTACGATGAAATAAAAATACTTTCCTTATCCCCATCATGATTGATGAGTACCTCTTTTTTTTAATGAGCTTGAGGAGGGTAACTAAAGATAGGATTGGTTTGTCCCAAACCTTTTACGAACTTGAGATAGGATTGGTTTGTCCCAAAGTGGGCCCTTCAATGTCAGATTTTAACGAGTCCAGAGAAGGTAAAATCGGCATCATTTCATGTTTAGAGAGTCTGAAAAGAACTAAAGAATACTCCACAAGTTCTTTTTCGTAAAAGTTAGTCTCCTCATCGGAAAAAGGATAAAACAACATGAGAGAGAACTCTTCTATTCATGATTAACTGGAGTGCTCCTTTTTCATAAATAGTACCTCCTCGTCCGAAAAAGGGGTAAACTATCACCAGAAATACGATCATTCAAATACTTTTACAAGTGTGAAGGTATCAAGTTCTCTTGGCGATCTTTTCATATTTAGGGAGTCTAAAAAGAGCTTAAAGAGGAACTCCAACAAGTTCCTTTTTTGTGGGAGTTTTACAAGCCCGAAAAGTGATAAAATACAACTCAGTGACGTGTTCTCATAGTTTCACGAGCATGAAAAAGGACAAAAGTAAGATTGATTCCATTAATATTTGATTTGAATGAGCAGGATAATAGCATAAAAATGCTCGAAGAATCGTCCATACTTGAAAACAAGCATGAACCAACCACGATAGTCGCCGAACAGTCATAACACAACTTTACATGACCTGTGAACTCCAAAAATCAGATTATAATCGATAATGAGGTGTTTAGGCATAAATGATTACCAAACTATCGTAAAAACCCAAAAGAAAAATATTAAAAATGGAATATTCCTTTATTTTTATACCAGCCTATATCCAAATCCTAGGCTCTATCAAGCGCCGAGAGGGATCAAATCTCCCGAGGTGCAAACCTCTCCTTAAATAGATCCTTGATTGCAATACCCGAGCCACTTAATCCTCTAAGCTCTAAAGTCTCTAGTTTAAGTCTCATATTTACTTTTTACTTTGTATTATTCTTTTTGTTTATGGCCGACATAATATTTATTACTTTTTACTTTGTATTAAAAGTAAAAAGTAAAGTCTCTAGTTTAAGTCTCATATTTACTTTTTACTTTGTATTGTTATTTTTTGTTTATGGCTGACATAATATTTACCGCCTAATCCTAAGCTATAAAGTCTCTAGTTTAAGTCTCATATTTACTTTTTACTTTGTATTATTCTTTTTTGTTTATGGCCGACATAATATTTATTACTTTTTACTTTGTATTATTCTTTTTTTGTTTACTTTGTTACTCGACAAACTCGACAAACACTCGACTAACAAGATCTCCCCCATACTGGGCTGTAGAGCGCCTCTCGGCGCAATAAAAAGTGAAATAGTAAAGAAATTTTCACCATTGTTTTTTACCCATTTGGAATAGTGCAAATTAGCCCTTTGGAGCTCAACCTTTATGCGTTGATTGCAAGAGCTACAATCAGCTATTTTTCACCTCGTCAGCGTCAGGTAGGCCTAAAATCTGTCCTTTACATTTCTAGTGGATTAGTTTTCCATTTAATTAACATTTTTTTTCGTTTTTGGGGCTTGTAAAAAAGGGGGATTGCGCTCCCTCTGGATGAAGCGCTTTCCCCTTGAGGGAAGTGCGTTGAGGGCTCTCTAACGCACTTCATGCATGGATAAAGTGCATCATCGACACAATGTATGTAAAGATAGGGTGCGTCAGCGCAAACCCACATGCAAAAATACAAAATGGGGCCCAAAGAACCCAAACAAAAGGCATGGGAGCGTTCTAATGTTTGTATAATTGATGTTTGGACATGTTTTGACTTGAAAAATGGTTCAATGGAAGGAATGCGAACACAAAATGGAGGATGCCAAAGCGGCCAATGATCTGCATTCAATGAATGTGTTACAACAATGCGGGATACTCAAGTATTTCACGTCCAGGGCATGAGGGCCCAAGTACCGTTACTAGATCATTTGATCATGCTATGGGACCCTGATCAGCAACACATCCAGGTTAGTGTTCACACTCTGACTATAGATGTGTAGGACATCTATTTTTTGATGGGGTTATCTAGGTGGGGATCCCCAATCTCATTATCAGGGCCACGAGGCAGTGACCAATCCAAAAAGATATTGGTAGATAAATTTTGTATTCCAAGGATGCAAATGCTTGTTGGGAAGATTCCCATCAAGCAGGTGCATGATAGACCACTGCAGGCAATCCTATTTACCATAGAGAGGGTAGTGGGGAGCAGAGCTCCCCATCAGGCCACCAACACACAAATTTTGTATGCGATAGAGTTCCTGGCTCCGACAGTGTTTAACTGGTATGAGGGGCTTCTCGCAAGCTTAAAGGATCATCTCACCAAGTGCCACCGAGGTGAGCTGAAATAGTTCGGTTATGGATCTATCATAGTCTGTTTCTTCCTAGAATGAGTTCCATTGATGCAGCCTCAGGTAGACATAGATGATATCGATCCACGTGATCTAGACATGTTACGGTGGAGGTCCCATCATCGGTTATGGTCCCACCTTCTTTAGGTGGTTACGTGGAAAAAATCCTCATGGTCGAGGACTGTCTCTATGCAAGTACCGATTTCAAAGGTGGGCCCGGACTTGGTTCTTCCCGAGGGAGAACAATGGGGGAACATAGGTAGAAGAACGGAACTTTGTTGTGTTTTTGTATTTATATTTTTTTTGTTGTTTTTGGATTAGTATTGATGTTTCATATTCGTTTTGATGCAGATGTTGGTCTATCTCGACCAGAAGGGCCCTCTCCTATCGAGAGGAGAGGAGCGGTACGATACATAGGGACTGCAAGTCAGAATGCAGCGGAGGATTTGGATGAGTTGGAGGAGAACCCTCCATATTCTGATGATGGACATACTAGATTATCCATCGACGATCTTCCTCGCGAGTACCAACCCCGCACAACTAGAGTGTTGGGGCGCTTCGGTCGGCTTGCTCCATAGAGTAGCTCGATTGATTATTTGCTATCACGAGCATCCTCAGGGATAGTTCATATGTGATGTATATGTACTAAAATCTATAGGATTCAGACTTTTGTATCTATGACTCACTGAAATCCCATGTGCTTCATATTTTTGTACCAGTACCACATTTTTGTACACGATGATTATATATATATAAAAACACTCTTTGGAGGATTTATACATGATGTGTCTTATGATGATTGAGGACCTTATGGATGTTTTCTTATATACTATGTGTATTTTTACATGTTATTTCGTTATATGCATCTTTGATAGAAATTCTTAGGAATGTGCAATGTACCAATCTAACATGAAATTGGCCAGGGATTCAACAATAGTGTTCATGTCTCTTGAATATGCAGGTATTGAATTAACTCAAAGGACCTTTCCAAGAGACGTACTCGTCGTAATAAGCGTAGTAGTGTGGGATCGCAAATAGCGTAGACTCGGTTAAGATGGGAGAGCCAGTAGATATGTGAATCAAGATAGACAACAAGGTGGTCCACACCGAAGGAACAAGCGTCATTTAATAATACAATTACTTGCATGATAGTCAGAGACATTGTTGGTCGCAAACACTAAGCAATTTCCTCCTGAGCTAATAAATTCACTGGTTGGGAAATAGAGTACCCAGGCTGCGAAGCGAGGTTACGAGTGTGCCGACTAGATCCGTCTGCGAATCTGAACACGTTTCCATCTGCACATCCAGGAAGAACATGGTGTAAGTAGGATGATAAGATCCTAACACAGCTAAAACACAAAGAGTCACACCAATCAAAACACACGTCATGTACAAAATATACAAAGTACTAATGCGTAAATGAATCAAGCATAGTACCGCTTTAGATAGATCCCATTGCGACGCTCCCCTAAAGATATTTCGTCGTAGTCCTCAACTTCATAAGCTCCTTTTTTCCAACACATGCTTAACTACATATGGACCATGCCACATGGACTCAAAGTTTTCCTGCCCCCAGTTTAGCATGTTTTTGTTCGTAAGTGAGGACCAAATAGCCCTCGTTGAAGATACGAGGTTTGACTGACTGTCATACTGGGCCTTGATGCGGCTTCTTATGAGCTTCGCTAGTCAGAGCTACATCACGTCGGGTTCGTCGATTTTTTCCCACGGTGTTGGGTAAGAGATATCAACAGAGAGTTTCAATGATGGAATCTCGCACTCTATAGGTAGTACTCTTCCTCAAGTCCATAGACCAATGAAAAGGCGTTAAGCCCAGTGGCATTTTTTTATGGAAGTCCTGTATGCCCATAGGACTGAAAAAAATCATGGTATTCCAGTTGGACTGATGTGTCCTTATGATACGCTGAATCATGGTTTTCAAGACCTTATTGATGGCCTCTACTTGTCCATTAGATTGAGGGTAGTAAGGAGTGGAGTTCTCATGTCTAAAAACCATCCTGGCACTTAGTTCGTCCACCATCTTGTTCTGGAAATGTGATCCATGGTTAGTGACGATGGCTTTAGGGACTCCGAATCATGCAATGATGTGATTGAACATGAAGAGTGCGGCAGTTGCATCATCTTCCTTGTATGTAGGAATAGCCTTGGCCCATTTGGTAAAGTAGTCTACTGCAACAATAACGTAACCATGCCCCCCGATAACTAGATGTAATTGGGTGTGGTGTGAGCGCTTTTTGTGATGAAAAAGATGACAAGGTGGACACTTCTTGATTACTTCAATACAATATTTGAAGATGGAAGGCCAATAGTATCCAGCGCGTAGTATTTTATGAGCTGTATCCATCCCAGAAAGATGACTGCCACATGCCCCTGAGTGACAATCATTCAGTACATGTTCTTCCTCCTCATTAGTCAAGCAGCGTCGGAGGATAGAGCCAACAACACGGCAATACAATGTGTCACCAATGATTAGGTAATACTTTGCGTGGTGACACACACGATGACATTCGTCACGAGATAGTTGAGGACCAAACCACTGGGTCTGGAGATACAATGTGATATCTCCATACCATGGGTCAGAAGTGCTTGTAAGAAACAAGGACTCATCGGGGAGAGAGACCATGGGATTAGTTTCCGTATCAGTATGGGGAATATTGCATATTAGTTCCACGAAAACCAAATACATTTTGGATTTATCCTTCTCAAACTAGAGGTCAAATTCCTAAAGAATCATGATCCAGTGTGAATATTTTCCCCCTAGTACTTGGCACGTAAGAACATGGTACATGGGGTTAGAGTCGGCAATGATAGTGGTTGTGCGTAGGAGGATGTAATGACAAAACATTTGGACATCAATGATTGCTGCGAGAGCTAGTTTCTCGACATGTGAATACCAGATTTCAGAGTCGATGAGACCCTTACTAAGGTAGTAAATCACATGTTCCTAGGCGTTACTATCTTCCTAAACCAAAACTATAGCGATGGTGGTAGTGGAAGCAACAAGATAAAGGATGTAATCCTTGGTGTAATTGGGTAGTTGTAACACAACTGCATGGGTGATAGCATGTTTCAGATTGTCGAAGGACTACTGAGCATAATCAGCCCAAATGAAAGGGATGTCCTTCTTAAGCAACTGCATGTATCCTTGTGTCGTTTCAACAAAATTGCACACGAAACACCTTAAATAGTTTTCCTTCCCCTGCAAACTTTGAATTTCTGGTATATCTGTGGGGGGTGGTAAAGCAACAATGGCTTCCACCTTGAGGGGATCGATGCGGATCCTATCTTTCGAAATGATGAATCCTAACAAGCATCTGGACTCGACACAAAAAATGCAGTTGTGAGGGTTGAAACAAATATTATACCATCGACATTTGAGGAATACAAGCGTCATATGATCAATGTGGAAATCTCAACGATTTGAATGAGCAGAGAGATCGTCTAAGTAAGGTTCCACAAAATCCTTCACGTCATGGAAAGCATAGGACATAGCCCGCTAGAATGTAGCACCATCATTTTTAAGGCCAAAGGGGAGTTTGCGATATGCAAACGTACCCCACGGGAAGATGAAATCCGTCTTGTGTTGATCGGCAGGGTGGATCACTATCTAATTATAGCTGGAAAATCCATCCATAAATTAGAATATGACGCTTCCAGCACAGTTGTCGATGATTTGGTCGATGAACGGGGTAGGGTAATTGTCCTTGGGACAAGCCTTATTCAGATCCCTGTAATCAACACAGACTCTAATGGTTGCCTATTTTTTGGTAACGGGGATGACATTAGAGACCCAATCTCTTAAGGGCACATGATATATGAACCCATCCTTCAAGAGATTTTCAGTTTCTTCCTTTATAGCCATAGTTTTTTGAGGGTGTATAGGGCGTAGTTTTTTTCGGACAGGTTTTTCATCGAGATATGTTTGAATATCGTGCATAACGATATCAGGATCAATCCCGAGAATTTCCTCGTAGCTCCATCCAAATATGTCGCGAAATTGTTTAAACAAGGCCGTAAAAGTGGTGACTTATTCTGGAGAACAAGTTTGGCCTAAGTGAATGTGTTCCACGACTCCAGATTTAACTGAGATGTCTATCGCAATGGTAGGCATGATGTTAGCGAGGTTTCCCTTAGTTACCGTATCCACAGTTAGGATAGGATATTGAGGGCAAGGAAATACATTTGGTGAAAAAATTGTTTCTATGGCGTTCTCTGCTAATTCTAATGGCGGAATGAAAGACGATTTATGGTGGAGGTATTCCCATGGGGGTTCATCCGTTCTCATGATCTCCATGATTGACTCATTAGAATGAAAATTCTGGAGTAGAGGATCAGGTTGGAATGAGATCCTCTGTAATGGAAGAGAACATAAAGTATAATCCAGGGCAGAGTGGACATCAGGTAAATCAGGTGCCAATTGGATGGCCTCATATGTAGCTTCTGTAGGGCTAAGGGGCATCACATCTCCAATCGTATCTAGATGGTCTGGATCGGGAACATTCCATGGATCGTTTGAGTAATGTGAGGATGAAATCATGTTCACCGTGGAAACATGGGTAGGGGGATATGATTTTGGAAAGAATCCCATGAGGGATGAATCTTTAAGGAGTCATACCCCCACACTCTCATATACCTGCGTTGAGTGTCCTAAAAGGGGGACATTGTCCACGAGATAAGTAGTGGTCTCAGGTGTATAGAAATATAATTGGTCAATATTGAAAATATTCCCTTGGTGGGGAAATTGCACAATGCAGAAGACATATGATGCAACCGCAGTCATGGCATAGAACCACTTGCGACCAAGTAGTAGGTTGTAATCCAATGGGACAACAACGACTTCCACATTAATGGAAATGTTTTTAACGCCCAACTCAATGGTCAAATATTGTAGTAACCCATGTGGTTGAAAGCCACGTCCATCAAAGGATTTCAATGTAGTTGGGAAACAGTTCAACTCGGGAGAGCCAATGGATCGCCAACAAGATAACGACATAACCTAGGTAGAGTCTCCTTTGTCTAGGACAATACGATGGATGATTTTGCCAGCAACGTTAGTAACAATATGGAATGCAAGTTAGTGGGAAATCCTCGGCTTGAAATAATGTAACTTAAACATGATGGCATTGGAGGAGTCTGGGTCTACATCTCCAATCGTGGATAACAGGGTCTTACGCTGAATAGGACAATTTTGTAATACTTATAGCGTCGACATAGCACAAGGGGCTTGTGCTAAATCCTCTACTATATTGTAGTTCTGAGTAGCCCGAGCATTGGCATTGAAAGTGGCTTTTTGAATCGTGATCTTGGGTGGATGTAATACTGAATCCAATAAAGGTTTATCTATGACGAGAGGACCTTGAGGTGATGGAATGTTGGAGCTAGATGCGGGGGATTTTTCAATATTACCCCCATCAGATTCCTTTTTAGAAGGAGATTCATATGAACGTGATCGAGTATTTAAGTTGACCATTTCACTCCGCATCATGAGAACATGAGCAGTGGAGGACGTTTCTCTTGAGAAGGAGATGGTTGTTGCGTGATCATCTGTTGTTGTTGTGTGGGGAAGGGACCAGTTAAGACTGCGGGTGTGAGGTTCCCCTTAAGGAAATTTTGGACCTCGTCCCAATGTGGGAAATATTTGGTCAAGTGGTCACCACCGCACAGTAAAGAAGGATACTTGACCTTCCTCTTTTTTTTGGTGTCATCGGGATTGTTCTGTCTGGGCTCCTGCTAGTTAGAAGACTTTTTTTTTTTACCTTTATTCTTCTTTTTACCACTGGATTTTTTAGGTGAAGAAGATTGAACTGAATTCACTTCTTCAATGGAAGCAGGGCTAGGTGATCTATTGGTGTTATTTTGAGCCTGGAATGAGGGTGGAGTCAAGCCATGATAGATTTGTGACCCATCGGATTGTGTAGTAGGATGGGTGTGAATGGAGCCAATGATGCCATCGACATGAGGTTCAGTGGGTGGTTTTGCTAGATCGTACGTAGGGTGGGGGACATCAGGAACAATGTCGTATAAGGTGCCAGACTGAGCATAGACAATATCTAAGTACTGACCATGAGATATAGCTTGTTCCTTGGTGACGGCCCCACCTGTTGCTACACATTTAGCTATGATGGGCAATAGTGACTTTGTAAACCAATCTGCAAGGAGTTGGTTCGGAATGGGAGCTTTAATCAGACATCGTCTCCTCCTCCATTCATGAATATGATTAGAAATGTGAGTGGCAGTTGTTTTATGGAGAGAAGTCAAAATATCCATGCCAGTTTCGTAGTGGATTGGTAGCTAAAAATGTGTCAAAAATGATAGAGCCAAAGATCAAAAATTGGGAAAGGAGTGGGGTTGCATCTCAATGTACCACTTTGCGGCAGTGCCGGTAAGAGTCCATTGGAATAAACTCAAATAGATGGAATCATCCATTAAGGATTTGGATGAACACCACAAATGATAATTCATTACATGGTTCTTAGGGTCCTCTCCGGATTTGTCGTCAAAATTCGGGATGTTCGATGGTAACTTCACAGGAATGGCAAGACAATTTGTGCCATGATAAATGGCATCATTAGTCAAATGTGACAGGTCTAGCAGATCAAGTGTAGCCATAAATGGTAATTGTTGGTTTGACTGTGGATAATGGTAATACTAATAAGGCATCTGTGTACTAGTAGGACCATGGAACGATTGGTCATAAGGTCCTCCTGTAGGAAATTGGACATGGGGTGGTGGGCCTCCTGGGTTGGGAGGTGGACCTGAAGGGAGTCCTCCTCCACCATAATAAGGTGGTCCTCCTTCGGAAGGTGGGGGTATGCCTCCCCCATATTAATCTGGTCCTCCTCAAGAAGGTGGGGGTCCTCGTCCTCCATAATAAGGTGGTCCTCTGCCAAAAGGTGGGGTTCCTCGGCCTCCAGAATAAGGTGGTCCTCCTCTAGAAGGCGGGGGTCCTCCTCCTCTAAAATAAGGTGGGACTCTACCGGAATGCGAGGGTCATCCTCCTCCATAACAAGGAGGTGGTGGTGGTGGGACAGCTGGTGGAGGTGGTGGGGGTTTTCCACCAGCTGGAGGTCCATTCGGTGGGACATTATGGTTCCCCCATTGGGTGTTTGTGTTTCCGGGATGGGGTAATCCAGGAAAAATATTTCTTGGATAATTGGGTCCTATAATAGGATTATGGTGTCCCGAAAAAATATGCCCCCATTGGGGTTGGGTCCAAATAGATGGTCCCCCATGTGATGTGTCCACATAGGTTATCCCATGGTTGGAAGAGAACTTCAAACCTTACTATAGTTTGGATGTGAAGTATGTCCTCCACTCACGTTATGTATGCTAACTAGGTGATGTCCCCCAATTAGATTAGGTCCATTAGCTAGGGGTTTCCCCCTAGTTGAAAATTTCCCACTTAGTGGAGTGTGCCCAGTAATTGAATGTTGACCACTAGTGGTAGGTTGACCCATAAAAAAGGGTTGACTACTAACAAAGGGATTACTTCCACTTGACTATAGACTAACAGGTAGATTATATCCTCCCCTCGAATTTTGAGGTGGGGGTGGTGGAGGTAATGTCCCAGTAACATAGTTAATAGTGGTTGAAGGTTTCCCTCCAGAGGTTGGGGTCAAATAAGGTGTTGAACTGGACGCCTGACTTTGAGGTGTACTTGTTGGGAACGATGTTTGACCTGGTTCAGAAGTGGTCATGGTAGGTGTCGATTCTCCTCATGAAGAAAATGATAGAGAATGAACAGGGTAATGTTTTTCAATACTTGACACTTCCGTGTTAGGTCTATGTGGGAAACTATGTCATCTAATTTGCTCAACGAATGTTCATAAACGGTCAATAGTCATGTAAATAGGTGAAAAATAGACATCATTAGGTATCCATGGAGGGAGTTGAATTGGAGTTTCCACGGTTGGAAGTGACTCAAAATCAGAAATATGTCGTCCCAAAGAAGTGTCCCAAAATGATTCAATTGGACCAAAGGCTGTTGATACAGTGTCATCCTGGGGTTGACTAAAAATCCGGTATGTAGCTCCAAAGTGTCATTCCATCGAATGATGAAAATATGTGTCATGTGAAGCAGTTTGTGCCACAATCACAGGACCCATCGGATCAGTGATATGTGGGTGTGCGGGAGGTGAATAGTTCATGCCCGAATACATGGTAGAAGTGTCTTCTTCACATGAGATAGATGTGCTAGGTTGATCCATGTTTGCTCCCGATTTATCTTCTCGGTTAAGGGGATATTCAGGTGGCAAGTTAAAAATCCTTTGGGATATTCTCAAAGGTTGGTCAGCCAGACTGATCGAACCAAAATTTATCCTAAGAATTTTATGTACAAAAAGAAAAATACACTCCAAAATCTACACAAGCTAAAGTCACAAGAAAAATTATGTGGTAGGTGTGGATTCAAATTTATGGAACCTCACGGTATTATCAAGGCGGTGCAACTCGCGATATACCATAGGGTCCAATAGTTATACTCAGCCCAATATTTCAGAGCACTAACCAAGGAGGATTAGGACCATACCCCTGACCGTATAACCCGACTACCTGAATCACATGCGTAGTAGATCCTCGAGTGTTGTTATTGGTGTATTTCCATGCCAATACGGACAATAGGCTAACTCATATGGTTACAGGAATCCTAGAAGGGTCTCTCAATATACACAAGGTATGTGGGAGCTCAAATCCATACTGGTGCTATCTAATGCACAACCATACGACAGGAGCCTTCTGATATACTATCGAGTACATGAATTACCTTTCTATATACCCAAGGGTATGTGAAAGGCCATTCGATATATCGATTGGTACATGGAAGAACTACAAGCCTCTAGGATGAAGTGTAGGAAAAGAACGACAGCTGCCACACTTAAAGACGTTGGAACATGTCTCTAACTTAACACACAAGTTTCTATACAGTTTTAACTTAGTGCTACCGTTAAATTTTATCTTTGACGGTTAGGTGAATGCATCAGGTGTAGATAGGAATTTAAAAAGAATGCAAACCTAAGCTACATGCAAATGCAAATCTTTTATTTTCTTTTCAATGAAAACTAGCTAAGGTAAGGAGAAATTTTCTTTGTTTCCGAAAATGAAAATGAACAAGTACCTCTAAGCATTCAAAATATACCAAAAGAATCAAAAGCACTCTTTCAATAATCCAACAAAAATGAAATAAATAACACCAAATATAAAAAAAAAATCTCTTTTCAAATTTAAACGAATATACGAAAAGTGAAAAGGAGAATTTCTTTTTAATGCAATAACTTCAATTTTCCGAACTAAAGATCAAAACGTGGAAGAAAATAAAAAAATGCAAGAATCTTTCAGTATTTCGAAATGTTTTGTGAAAAGTTCAACTACACTTGAAATCTTCAAAGAAATGATAAACAAGTTTTCATAACAAAGAAAATACAAGCTAATAATTATCCTTTCAAACTTTTCAAAGATCTTTTGATGATAAGTTCCAAAGTATGACTAATATCTACAACACTTTCAAGAAAGAAACTTGAAATGAAGATAATGAAAACTTTTAGATTTCCTACTCAAATGCACTCAATAGATTTGAGAATGATGCCACTTTCCAGATCTAATATTCAGAAAATGCAAGAATACACTACTGCAAACTTTAATCAGTTGGAAATTCCCCAAGAAATGTGATCACCCAAAATCTCAATAACACTCAAAACACACAAAATCAAACAATTATCACAATAACAAAAAATAGGAAGGCTCGGAAGTCAGATTGAACAAATCAAACAGATAAGGTGAAACGATTGGGAGTCACAAGACTGAGTACATCGATGGGGGATTGAAATTTCCCACAACGACTAAATCACTCGCTTGACTAGCTAGGACCCTAATCGACACTTAAACTTCACAATCAAGCCAAGGATAAAATATATTGTGCCTAGGGGTTCTGTTATTGTAAGGGGAAACACACAGAACTTAGAAAATCAAACCAAAAACCGACTTGAGAATTTTTTATACCAAGTGCCAATCAATGGAGGGCAACGTGCCCTGCAAGTGTGCACTAGGGTGTTGGGATATCCAACAATGCACTTTGCAAATAGGTAAACAACATCAGCGATGCAGGTTGCAAATAGCCAGAGAGAGTCAGTGACCTGGGTTGATAACTGGTAAAAAACATCAGAATTACAGTGACGCGGGGTTACACCAACCAGGTGCATCGGACGGGATCTGAGCAACAAAAAATAAAAATACTCAAAGAATAAAAGGGTAACAGGTCTAATGATGATCCCAAGTAGTGTCTGGATAACCCAGAAACTCTCTAATGGTTAGATCCGATGGAGGGAAAGGAAATTAGAGCCTCAATCAAGAAAAATCAAGAATTGAAAACAAATCAAAACTGTGATCTATAACTCCCCAGTACGGTCGCCATTTTGTTTGAAGACAATCTGTTAATGCGGACAAAAACTGATCTCTCTAGTCTAAATGATTTAGATCTAGAACAAAAGTGTACACAACATAATTATCTTTCCTAGTTAGATTAAATTGCAAGGTAGATCAGAGAATGAGTTACCTTATGATCGAAATTCCTTTCTCCTCTCTTGATCTACTTCCAGTTCCTCGATCTACAACTACAAAACAAGTTGGAGCAAGTGGAAACAAATGAACAATATGAAAGCATATGATTGTGAATCTAACTAGATAAGTGGTCAAAGAAGCCAATCCTAAATATTATTATAAGACATAACAAGTTTATGGAAAAATATTTATATTAAATGTAATTTGCAACAAATACAAAGCAGAGAGAGTTACAACCAATTCCTTGACATTATGACTCCAACTCAAATGTTCTTTCCTCATAGTTCAAAGCCTCATAGTCTCCTATGGATGAAGAAGATAGTCATGACTATATTTAACCAGCATATGGGTGCTTTTTACTTCCTCCCTTAACAATGGAGAGGGGGTTCATATATATAGGGCTAAAGGGATAGGATATGTTGAGGATTTATGGGAGAGGCTTAAGGGATTATCCCACTAGGTTAGGGGATCGAGATCAACATTTCCAAGCATCTAGGGATAATCCTCCACATCACCAAGCTTCGATAAGTCACTCAAAGCTTCCTTTTATCCATTTAAACCAACTTCGATGCACCTTGCATGAAGGAAACATGCGTCATAAGTAGATCCCGCACCTTGTAAAAAGGCATAATGCGTCAGTGACATGCTCTGCTAAGGTGCTAAGTGTGTCACCTTGAGTTCGACGCTCCTTGCTAGAAGGCAGGGTGCGTCGGGGGTGACTACAAAAGGTAAAGGGAAAGGACAACAACCTTCCTTCTGATGGTTTAGCCCAAGAACTTTAGGGATTAAGGCATAGGGATGACACATGACTCACGATGACGATATTTTGGTGTAACAATGTCCCCATAGAATTGGGGGGGGAAATGGTGCTCCTTTATATCGAGGTATTTGACACGCAACTCGGCTATAACATCCCATTTTGGAGTAGTTACATGCATGCCATAAAATAGGTTTCCTCATCAGTATTTGACATCATGATGTTTCCTCACAATGAGAATATTGTCACCCTTTTGTTGTAAGGAAATATAATGCAATGCTAGATAGCAATGCTTAGATCTCGCAATGTATTGGTGAGGGTGATTGGTAGAAATGAAAAGGAATGATCACCAATCTTCCTAAGATATAAATCTAATATGTGAATAGTTCCAAGATAAGGAGGGAGAAAGAACCCACCTGTTGTAGTGTTCCATTTGGTGGAGTAAGATATGTTGATCCTTCCTCATCCCCTGCGTTGTATTTTCATAAAATGACCTGCATATCACCAACAAAAAACCTTTATCAAATCCTTTCAACCATAAAACTAATCAACAACTTTGAATCTAAGATATTATACATGAAATTAAATCACATATAGCATGACAAGCATTGGGGGGAAACAATATTCATTTGCATTAAGTCATATGAAGAACAATAGTTACAATATTGATTGCATTTGCAGTACCATCCTTCTCAAGATTCCAAGTTCTCACCTTTTCCATTAGCCCTTGATCACCAAGGTCTTTTACAAATTGAGATTTTTCCTTTTTCTCTAGCATTCTAGCTCTCTCAAACTCTCTCAATTCATCCTCCTAAGCATATAACCCAAGGGTCTAATTTATAGCCTTGAATTTGGTCACATAGGTGGAGATCCCAATGTGGATAGTAATCCCAATGTGAGTGAGGATCCCAATGCTAGATGCACCTAAATCACATTTTATCCATAATTTCACTTTTTAATTCACTTTTGAGCCCTTTTCACCTTGTAATTTACTTTTTCATGGATTTTTCTCCATTTTAAGCATGGTAGTGAACGTTTTAGCTCTAATTTAGCAACTTGATCACCATAGTTGCCTCTTAAGTGTTGAATATGGTAACCACTTGAATTTTTATTCTAGGAAAGTAGTGATCAGGATATGGAAAAAGTGCTTTATTTTAGTGATTTTACTCAATCTTCATGTTGGGGTGGACTTAGTATGTGCTTCCGACCCTTGTCATCAAGAGTGTTAAATATTGTGATAATAGATGCCCCCTAATGTGTGAGATCAGAAGTGTAGGTGATGGTCAAGATACATTTCCTAAACAACAATAATGTTGGTTGAAGGGATAAAGAGAAGAACCATCAACTTTGGATTTAGAAAGCACCTGCAAACAAAACAAGGAAATTTCCCAAATATATAATAATCTTCCTGAGGCGGGCATACCCATGCTCAGCAATAAATAATCATGACCACGAAAAATACATAGTGGATCCATGTCATAAGTAAATTTGGAGAAAGTAAACATGCAATATGATGAGTGTGAGTTATTAATGTCTTCATGGTAATTCAACATGGTAGTTTAATCTTGCACAGCTCCGACATTTGGCATCAATGAGTGAGACTAATGTTTGTCCCAAGGTCTTCAATCCAAACTAATGATAGTAAGAGTCTATATCATGTGAATAATTGGACTGTATTTGAGCATAATAAGACACTATCTGATCATTGTTCATTGATGGATACCATTGATAGATATGAGGATGCCCATCGATAATGATGATGGACTCCAAGGTACTAAGTACAATCTAACAAGTGTAAATGGATGACTTGTGGTCAAACACTTGTAGAATCAAACAATCAAGGGTCATTGATGCATGTATACCCAATATCATTTGCGAGGAAACCTACCACTGATGACTAAGAGATCCAAGTTAATACATGGTTCTTAGATACACTTCCTAGATAATGATTTGGAATCAATAGGAAGAGATCCATTAGAGGGAGGGCCATAGTGTATCCTCCATTAACCAACACGAAACATAGATAAAATGTTCGATTATAATTTGGTAGAGATGACAAGATCCAACACTATATACTAACACTAGGAAGGCTGACATGATTGGCCAAGGATATTTGGGGAATGGCTGACACTATTTTGACTTCCCTTGAACACAAAACACAACACATAGTGACACTTGGAAACATAAGACTCAAGTAATTCACTTTAATGAAATACACCAATGCCCTATGCTTTTATAGATGCTCCATAATGACAGGAAGGATAACCTATCAGTGGATATCTATTCATAAACATGGGATAGTTTTCTGAAGAAAATGCGGATGAACCAGGTGTACTGATAACTAACGAAAACATGTCATGTGTTTACGGATGACCAAGACTAACGGTTTCCATTCTTCTAATGATGAAATGCAAATCAATTCTATTTTCCATTTTTGGATTTTATATTTTTAATTTTTTTTTGCATTTTTCATTTATAAGCTCAAAATATAATAACGAATGATATTGTACATTGGAGGCAACGAGTGTCACAAGGGCATGTGCCGACATTCCAAGGGAACAAGTTAAGACAAGGCACGTATAATGTTGAAAATAGGGTCTGAGCTATTTATGTACACTCATAATGATGTTCCCTATAGGGATGAAGGTCAATTGAACAAGATAAATGTTTTATAGATGTCAAGTAGAAAAAAGTGATTGCAAAGGAAAAGAAGCAACATAAGAAACAAGCAGTGAAGAAATAGGAACATATGCACAAGAAGCTATTTTAACAATTATTGATGTAAACTAACACAAAATCGAGATCCCATCAAGAACTAGAAAAAAAGTATGAAAGATAAATACAGGCCTATGAAAGAGATACATATGGACTTATAGGGCTCCCAGGCCTATGAGAAAAAATCAGCATGCACACCAAAATGGAAATAGGGTGTTGACTATAGTGTCCCATGTTTAGTAGGCTCTTCTGTTGGAATGGTGGAAAATGCAAATAGGATGAGATGATGCACCAACTTCCAATAGGTTTGACCCTAGGGAAAATTTGGGTGGAAAAGGGTTCAAATGTATCATAATAGAGGGATAACCTAAAACTATATGCAAGCTTCCAAATTTACCTGATTAGAATGAGGAATGTGCAAAGCATGTTCCTATACTTGGGTACAATTAAACCAAGTATTCTCCCAGTGGCCCCAAAAAATATGCCCTTAGGTGGGTGTAACCAAATGGACATAACTTCAAGGAGAGTTTCATTTGAACATAAAATGTCATCCAAAAATCCATGCGAACTAGGAGAGTTAAAATCCCATATCGACAAAGTCATCGAATTGTATTCCTCATACAAGGGAAGACTTTGATTTGAATCTACTGAATCCATTTGAATAGCTTGGTATGAAACTTATATGGCGGGTGAGGGTAAGATAGTCTCTGAATCACCACATTCCAAAGAATTGGGCACTATCTTTTCAACATTTTCTACTAATGAACATTCCATTGAGACTCCATTTGATAAAGTAGAGTCATCTACTAGAATAGGATTATAGAAAAAAGATAATGTGAAATAATCCATAAATTTTATGGTGAATACTAGATAAACGTGTTGGATAGGTACTAGTGGTGGTATTGTAAAAATTACCACGAGGGAAGCATCTGAAAGCATTCATACCCCAATATATTGAATCAAATTTTGCAAATCCTTGATGAAAGGTACATTCGAATGGACAATAGTGTCAGGCATATAGTAATCTAACTAGTCAATTGTAAAAATATTCCCTTGATGGGGGAACTAAATCACTGAAAAAACTAAAGATACTATCACTATCATTGCATGTATACAATTACGTCCCAATAGAAGATTGTAATCTATGGGTGCATCTACTACCTCAACTTCAACTGTAACAGTATTACCCACCAATTCAATTGGGAAGGAGGCAATAAGTCCTTGAGGCGGGAACATATGTCCACCAAATTATTTGACCATAGTGTGGGATGGGACTAAGGTTGGTGATCCTAATGTTTTCCAACATTTTAATGACATAACACAGGTAGAGGCCCCTTCATCAATGATGGTTTGAAATATGTTCTTACCATGATATGCCACTTTAATCTAAAAAGTGATATGTGAATGGAGCTTGCACATCAAATGGTCTTAGTCAAATGTGATCAAGTTCATGTCATATGGATCAACAATGGCAATAGAAGAAAGTAGCACCTTTTAATGCACGTGAAAACTTTGCAATACCTCCAAGGCCGACAAGGAACATGGTGCTTGAGCTAGGTCCTTGAAAACATTATAGTTGTGAGCAGCTCATGCATTAGGGTTATGGTTTTTTTTCGTAGCACAGCTTTGGAAGGGTGCGGTACTATGTCAATGGATGGTTTCTCAATGGTGAGAGAACCACTTGGTTTTGATGTCGATGGATCCAAAACAATAGGTGGGGGTTTGTAAGAACGAACCCGCATTTGAATATTCACTTCATGATCACACATGAATACATTATCATTGGGAACATTGCCTTGTTGTAGGTGGTTTGCTTGGTTTCCCCTTAGTGGAGGTATCGACATTGTAGCAACCATTTTTTGTTGGTGCTGCGTGAAGGGTCGAGTCAACACAATGGGTTGTTTCTTCCCACTGCGTCTATCCATCATGCAATGAACATTGTCCATATAAGGGCACTAGTGAATAGGGTGGTATACTTGGAAAATTTTGTAAGGGTACTCACATTTCCTTTTCTCTTGGGTGCCCCCAGTTGGAGTGTTCATATTGTGTGCATCTATTGTCCTAGGATTAGCATTTTTCTTTTTCTTTTGTTTCTTCTTCTCTCCTTTGGGGTTCGTGGATTGAACTATAAGGACATCCAAAATTTGGGTAGGAGTTTCAAGTAGCTTCTATGCCTGGATAGCTTTGGGAACAATCATAAAGTGTGCTAGATTGTGAATAGATAAAGTCCATTTTCTAGGCACTATGAATGAGTTGTTCTTCGGTCATGGCTCCTGACATAGCCACATATTTTGTGAGACTAGGAAACAATGATTTTACAAACCAATTGGCTAAGAAGGAATCTAGAATATCTACTTTGATAAGTCTTTGATGCTTCCACCACTCATGAAAATAATCAGATATATGAGCTGCAGTAGTTTACTGAGGCGAAGTCAATATTTTTGTACATGTTTCATAGAAAATAGGTAGTTGAAAATGTGTCAAAAATACCATATCCAAGGAAGAAAAGTCTGTGAATGAGCCACTCGGAAATTAAATATACCACTTTGCATCACTTCTCATGAGATTTTGTTAAAACAAATGAAACTCGATACTATAATTGAATAGCGATTTGGATAAACACCATAGATGAAATCCCATCACATGGTTAGAAAGATTGTCCCCTGGTCGTCCATCAAACCTGGGTATATTTGATGGAAGCTCGGTTGGTATTGTTGGCCACCCATTCAAATATAGAACAATATCATTCGTCAGCTGAGATAAATCTGGTAGATTCAAAGTGACCAAAAATGGATATTTCTTTGGTATTGTCACAAACATTTGATGCATGGGTGGAGCCTAATAGCCCCATTGATTTTGTCCCTAGAACTGATTGAAATTCCAAGGTGCATTGCCCCTTTGTGGAGGTGGGCCCCATAAATATTGGTTACTTCCTAGGATAGGATCACTCCATTGTGGAAAGGGTTGACATTGGGATTATTTCCCCCTGGCATAGTATGGGGATGATTTTCCCCATGCATCATGCTAGTATATGGTGGAGGATGACCCCCCATGGCATTACTACTCATATGTGGCCCAGATAATTCCAAGTGGCATTCATATGAGATTTGAACATATAGATCTGGGAACTGTTATAGCTTGAAATGACACCTCTCCGTCCGTGACGACACTTGCTTCCCTTGGTCGCATGACGACACTTCTTGAGATCAAGTTCAATCACACAACAGGACATTTGTGGATGGAGGAGTCATTTGGGACACTAAAAATGGTTGAAATTACCTCATTCTTGACCCATTTGATGTATAAGACCCTTAGGAACATTTTTCCAGACCAAACCATCTCCTGAAAATGAGCAGAAAAGCTTGTTTTTGGCCATTTTTTAACAAGAGCGCTCATACACAGGCATGATAGTAGCGTGTATACCCTACTGAGCGTGAATCCACTATTGAAATAGTAGCGCTCAAATCCATATGTACATGACTTTCTCTATTGTAGAGTAGCGTACACCCCTGTTTTGGTCAAAATCTCGAAATTCGAGTAAGTTAAGTTGGTTGGGAAACCTCTTGAGCGGTTATAACTTCTTTTCATCTTCCTCACTGACTATATAAGGAGGGTAGAAGGGCCATGTGAAGGGACTAAGCCCAATTACAAAGTTATGCTGGAGGAATGGAGACCCTCATCCCCCTCTCTTGTGCTTCAGTTTTGGTAAACCCTAGCACAGTTGATTAGAGGCTGGAATCCTTGGAGAACGGAAGCAGGAGACCTTGAATCTAGGTTTTGTGAAGTGCCAAGCTTGAAAGAAGGTATAACTGTATGTACTTGATTTCATTCATTAATAAAGATCAGACATTCTTCTCTTTCCAAATATGACCCATTAATGTGTCTTAGATTTGATTACTGTTTGATTATAGTTTGATGTTTCTTTATATTATGGATATCAGTATTATATATGTAGTCAAATGTATTTGAGAAAGGTATCAAGTTGTTTTGCAGGTCTGGGCATTGCGACACTGGATAAGCATTGAAGAGCGAGGGAGGCAAAGCTAGGATCAACCTTCTGAATGAGGTGCCTACATCTCTAAACCCTAATCTCTTCATTTATTTGTTGTACTTGCAGAATGCTTGTAAGTCTATATTTATCATCGTAAGTTGGTAGTTTCTCCCCTGAACTATAGGTGCATTTTCCCCACAACCGAATGGCGACTCCGCTGGGGAAAGCCTAATTGCTTAGGGGTATCCAAGTTCATTTATTCAGTATTTTTTGAGGGTATTTGTTGATTTTATTGATTAGGATCAGTTAGTAGGCTCTGTATGACCCTCCTTGGCTCTTACAGACCCTTCCCATCCCTTGCAAACCCTTGTGGACCCAGGTGTGGTGGTTTTAACCCCATTTTTCCAACTTTTTCCACCTGTATGATATTGTTTGTACAACACAGTAGCGCCCATACGCTACTTTTCCTCTGCACAATAGCGCCCATCCTGCTATGGGCGCTGGTATGCCTCATACACAGTAGCGCTCAAAATTTGGGTTTGAAATTTTTGAGTTTTTGGGTTTTGGACCCAAATCTGGGGGCTGTGGCTGCATTTTTTGGGCTCCCTGATGACCCTAGGTCTGAGTTAAACCACTGTAAGTGGTCTCCCATCCTTGTATTGATCCTACATTCATGATTTGAACCTCTTTTGATCAATTTGGGCTTGTTTGGAAAGTTTTGGGGTTTGTTGACCCAAGTTGGGGGGTTGTGGACCTGTTTGGTGTTTTGTACCCTAATTTGAGTCTGACTGAACTTGCTTGCCCCATTTCCACTGGATTTGAAACCTCTTGAGTCTTCTTGACCGTGTTTGTATCTATTTGAGTGAAATTTCTCTTTTAGGTTGGTTTCTTATCCTCCCTTATGCTTTTAGTTTTTCTTTTGTAGTGAAAGCTCAAGTGTTTTGGCTGTTGTTCAAGACCTTGTTTGCATTGTTTATGTGCAGACCTGACTTTACCAAACCATACTTCTTCGTAGGTCATTTGATTCGTTTGGGTCTAAAAGTAGTTTTTGTACTCTTTTCCCAATGGTTGGCATGCTTACATCAATAAGAATTTGAAAGTCATATTTGGTTGCTTTTACTGTTTCATAAAGAGAACCTGAAAGTTTCTTTGCTTTGCTTTGATAGTAGGTTAGTTTCAGTTTTGTTTCTTACCTTTGAAAAGCATAAAGAATTTTGATTCATTTTCTGAATAGAGTACCTTACAAGTGGCTTAAAATATTTTAGAGTGCTTTGCATAAAAAAGAACAAGTTTTCTTTTGCATACCTATTTGCTTAAGTAGCTGCATTCTTAGGTTTTGAGTTTAATTTTGTACATTTAGAGTTTATTTTTACCCTTTTTTGCATTCGAAATATTAAAAATTGCATTTACACATGCATTCTAGATCATAATTTTAAGACTTGCATTGAAAAGAAAAAGATTTGTTTGGTGGTAAATATTTCATTTTCAGTACTCTATCTCTATTATAACCACTCTCACACACCCACTACCTTTTTGAGTAAGCAAGTAACCTTTAAAATGAACTCTAATAAAATGTACTAGCAACATTTTCTTTTCTAGGTTACACTACACCAACTAGTCTTGGTTAGGATCTTGGGTTTAAAACACCTTAAACCACCCAAGATCACACATTACGCAAAAATCGTAGTTCGACTATCACAGGTAAACCCACTTCATTCAAAGCTTTCCTGGGATCTATGCAGTAGGTCTTGTGAGATCAGATTGTTGGGAATACTCCTCCTACTTTCTGTTTCGAGCATATACCAGGATTGGATCGCGTTTGGGGACTCTTTTGACTTTCGGGCTCAGTTACCCTGCCCACGCCTTCTGATTCGACCAGTGACTGTTCCCCCAGGAGTTTTCAGTGTTGTGGTATCCTTAGTATCTGACCATAGGTTCATACACTGGTGATAGTGGAGGGTATATATGTTGTACCTAGGACAGACGTGGGAGGAAATCCCTTGCAGGTCTTTGGGAGGGCGGTTGGGTGATTCTAGCGCTTGCACCCTTAGTCATTGTATTGTGGACCCCGGGCAACTGTTCTTCATCCTTCGTTGATCTGTTCCAGGCCCTCATCATCCCAGACTCTTCTCCGGAAGGCATCTGGTTTCCTGGTTTGATTTACCTAGGACCTTTTTTAGTGGTGTGCTCTTTGTGCTACTTGTTTTAGTTTGCCTTAGAGAACTTCTTGTTCATTTGAGCGAGAAACTATGTCTAGCATTCCGGTGAGTGCCAATCAAGGTACCCCTATTCCGAGGGATCCTTGTGCTGTTCCATTCATTGGAAACATTGGTACTCCCTTAATGGCTACTTTGAATCTTCCTGGATTCATTATAGAGCTGCCGGTTTGGTTGTTTTCCACTCCAAATGCCTTGCATGCTCCTGACGCTTCTTTTGTGAGCACCTCAAATCAAGAGCATCAGAACCCTGTGCCTCCCTTTCCAGTAACATCTTCTCCTCCTCCTTCTAACTCATGTGGCGAAAGTAGCAATACTAGTAACCAGCAGTCTAAAAGGAATAGACAGAGGAAGAATGGGAAGAAGATGCCAAAACAAGGGAGCAGCAACCCAGCCTCTGCGAGTCATGCTGGGGGAAAGCACCCTACCTCTGCAAGTCATGCAGGGGGCACCTACCCAGCCTCTGGTGGTCATGCTGGGAGAAAACTTTTAGTCACTGAAAATCATACTGAAAGTTTGTCTTCAACCACTGTCAGTCATGTTGAGGACACGTCATTGATCACTGCTAGTCATATTAATGACAAGTCACCAGTTCCTGTGAGTCATACTGGAGACACTAGATCAGCCACTGCAAGTCATGCTGAGGGAGTTGAAATTGTCGACAAACCAAACAAACAGAAGCTTAAGTTCCCTTGTAAGTTTTGCGAGGTAGATCACCTTACTTACTTGTGCCCTGTACTTCCAGAAGTGCAAAAAGTGTGGTCCTTAGTTCAAAAGTCTGATGCTTCTGAGCAACCAGCCTCTATGAGTCATGCTGGGGGCAAGCTGTCAGCCAATGCTAGTCATGCTGAGAGTACTGACGTTGTAAAGGAGTCTAAACCTATAGGACGGAAACCAAAGTTCCCTTGTAAACTTTGTAAGGGAGATCACCTTACTCACCGATGCCCTGCCATTCCAGAGGCACGAAGAGTGTGGTCCATGTCTGAAGGAACCTCTGTTCCTGAGTTGTCTATAGATTCCCTGTAGTCAGATCAACCTTTGGTTGATAAATTGATTGAACCAATGCAATCTTTGGTCAAACCCACTCTTCCTTCGGAGAGTGAAGTGATCAAATCGATGCAATCTTCGACCGATCCCATCAGTCCTTCGGATATTGATGCACCTACTGCTGAAGTCTTCTGCATTACCAGTTTGGATATTCCTGAAAAAGGGGGCACTTCATCTGTGCCATGTGAACCCCTACCAAGCCCTAGGATTGTTTCCTTTGATTGGAATAGTCTAGCCAAGCCTCGTCTTCCTTCTTCGACACCTTTCTAGATAAAGGTTGATATCAGGAACCATACGGTTGATCGATGCATTGTTGATGAAGGTGCTTCTGTTAGTATCTTATCCGCTTATGCTTGGAGAGATTTGGGTTTCCCTAATTTTATTCCAGCTGTTAATTGGCCGTTGACCTTCGATAAAAGACCTAGTGAACCGTTTGGATTCCTCCGTCAGGCACCTGTTACTTTGGGTGGAAAAACAGTCTTAGTTGATTTTATGGTTTTAAAGGACCCTGTGGATTTTGATATGATCCTCGGGCGTGATTACATTTATGCTATGCATGCTTTGGTGTCTACGCTCTTTCATGTGATGCATTTCCCTCATAACGAAAGCAGCGTCACTATTGACGAACTTGCATTCGTTGATCCTCCTTATTACCCAACTGTAGACCAGTTAGATCCCTCGTCATTAGGCACTACTATGTCACATGGGACTTATGTGGCATATTGTTCCTTGAGTTCAACTGCTACTAAGAAGAAGTCTCTGAGTTCATGCTTACCTTCTTGGGACTTGGTCCCAGCTTTTGACCAAGTGACACCTCCATATGAATGTTTAGATATGTATTCTATCTGGGATGATATGTTTCCTTCCGATGAAGTTTTCCTAGAGTCTATAGTACAGTCTTCCATTCATTTGGATGTTGATCCAGTTGCAGTTATGTCCAGCCCCGGTTTGACCTTAAAGTCCGATCTTCCTACTATTGAGTCTTTGGACTCTCCTATAGATCCGCAAATCGGTGTCCCTGCTGATTTTGATTCTGCTTCTAGAATTTTCAACTCCCGTGATGATGAATTTGTTTCTGCAGATTCCATCATGTCCTTCAACTTTGATCTTCATCCTGAAGTTGATCTTGTTGATTGTAATTCCTCGGGCTTGGGTACCATAGAGTCTTCATTTGAAAACTCTGCCTTGTTTATGCCTGTTGTTGATGACAACGAAGTTGAAAGTATTTCTACCACAGTGACTTGTATCGAGTCTTTCTTTACATATATTTTAGATATGATCTTGGTACTGATGTTTCTTGGAGACAGGATTCTTAGCTGGATGTATACTTGCTTACTGGTCCTTTTTGACACCTTGTGTGACCATGTCAGGTATATTTCGAACCTTGCATATAGGTTTAGGCTTCCCCATTGTTATGTTGCATTTGAACCTTTTGCCATCCAAATTCGCCATAGGGTCGAACCTGTTGGATATTGGTGTGTTATCCATCTCTTTATGCATTGTGCACCAGTCCGACAGTAGAGCCTACCTAACATGGGTCACCCTAGTCAACACCCTTATGCCATTCTGGTGCCCATGCTGAGTTTTTCTCATAGGTTCGGGAGCCTTTTTAGATTTATGGAGACTTTGAGAAGAAGCCTCATATCTTTCTTCCTCATATATTTCTGGCCATCCTTGATAAGGTTCCCATCTTTGTGTTCAAATTGCATATACATCTGTCATGATCCCGCTTGCGCTAATGAGCCTGAAGCCGACTTCCACGCTTTTAGCTCTTTATATAAGCCTCCATCTCTGATCTCATTTTCGCTAAGCCCTGTATCATTTTGCCTTTGCAATTTGACACCTTTTACCTGGAGGAGACACACCCTGAGTGTCCTTATCTTGCTCATGTTCCTTGCATTAGGCATAGCTTTGTTCCATGCGCTTGGAGCTAATTTCTCCTGTCCCTTACACTCGTATCCTCCCATTTCAAGCATTCTTCTTTTACTTCGAGCTCGTTAAAAATAGTAAGTAGGTTATGAGCAGTCTTCCACCTTTCCTTTGAGCTCATTAAAAACAGTAAGGAGGCCATGAGCATTCTTCTGCCTTCACTTCGAGCTCGTTAAAAATAGTAAGTAGGTTATGAGTAGTCTTACACCTTTCCTTTGAGCTCATTAAAAATAGTAAGGAGGCTACGAGCATTTCTTTCACCTTCCCTTCGAGTTCATTAAAAATAGTAAGGAAGTTATGAGCATTTTCCTATCTCATTTGAGCTCGTTAAAAACAGTAAGGAGGTCACGAGTTTACTTTTCCGGACTCGTTAAACCTTTACGGAAAAGATCCCTATGGAGTTCTTTTAAGCCCTTTTCAGACTCCTTAAATAGGAAAAGTTTGCCCAGCATAGTTGTCTTTTCAGGCTCATTAAAATAACTGAACCGACATCCACTTAGGTATAGAATTACCCCTTTTCCGGGCCTTGGTGTATAATTTACGGAAAAGGTATACTCTAGGTATACTCTTGTATGCGCTAGAAGAGTTCTTCTTCCATCATTTTACACTTTTTCGGGGAAGGAGACTAACGTTACGAAAAAGGACCTTTGGAGTCGTCTTTAGGGTTTTCAGACTCTCAAAATGTGAAAACACCAAGCGAGCACATACCAATCCGGGCTCGATATAAAATCCACGGATAGGTGTATAGAGGGTTGTTTAAGTTTTTCAACTCTATAAGCAAGAAAACACCGCCGAGAACAGACCAATCTGGGCTCGATATAAAATCCACGGATAGGTGTATGGAGTTTTCTTATAGGTTTTTCAGACTCCTTAAATATGAAAATACCGTCGAGCATGCTTTAGTTCTTTATCAAGCTCGTTAAAAAATGAAAAAGAAAAGGGAAGGGAAGAATGTTAAAATATCTTTCAATATGATGGAAGCAAGTCAACTATCTCCTTGAACAAAGCACCTGTTTTGAGTCTATCAAACAAGTTGGGTTCTAGTGTTGGCCTTAGGGTAAACTTGATCTCAGAGTTCTTACTCCTCCGTTTGGTTAGTCTTCCAATCATATGTAGAATCTATTAATGTCTCCTACATTGCAGATTCGCATCGTGGTCCCTTTGTGTTCAAATCTGCCTAAGTCACTCTTGTTTCGTGCTCACTGTTCAAGGATATAACCTGTGTCGGACATTCTGCAGTTGCCTTGACCTCATGTGTCGGCCATTCCTTGGTGTCAGTATGTTTCATCATGTGTTTCAGTCCTACTCCAAATCAACTCATACCTGTTGAGTGTCCCTCGTGTTGGATGTTGGAGGATGCATTAAGGCCTCCCTTCCAATGGACTTCTTCCCATCGACTTCAACTCATTGTGCTCTAGGAATGAAGTTTAGAGTTTCGGTTAGTACCTTGGGGATTGCAGTCATTAGTGGCAGTTTCCCTCACTATTGGATAGATGGGAATACATCAATGTCTCCTATTCGATGGATTCTTCAAGTGTTCGACGGCAAGACCATCTATTCACACTTGCTTGAATGTACTAGGTACCTTGGGTTCCATTTTCATTATTGGTGGGAACCCTCGCGTTTGTTAACGATATACATCAATGACCGGTAATCAAACGATACCTCCCATGTTCGACATCAACTCATTTATTCGCATGGATAGGTTTGTACCTTGGGTTGTTTTTGGATGAAGACCTTGGGATCCTCGATAGCATCACCTCATTTATGTTATCGGCCAAGTTGCGCAAGACTGAGCCACACTCTTTTTGGCTCTTGATGAGACATAGATCCAACTTGTTCTCTATGGCTATGTTCTCCAGTTTTGACATAGATCCACCTTGTATTTATGTGGCTATGTTTACACTTATGTTCCTCATGGATCCACGCTTGTATTTTAGTGGCCATGATAGATGCATCAGTATTTTGGATCATTATTGTATCCTCTTGGAGGTCATGTTACAACATTTGAACATGGACAGTTACCCCAAGGATAAGTTTGTCTGACATTGCCTTTGCTTTCAGGTACTTCATTTGAGCCTATGATTCTTGGTTTCTCCGTTCCTCCATGATTAAACTCTTTGTTATTTATAATGTATTTCGGCCATTGTTTCCCACACTCCCTCTAACCTCATACATTAGGGGGCATCTGTTATAGCTTGAAATGACACCTCTCCGTCCGTGACGACACTTGCTTCCCTTGGTCGCATGATGACACTTCTTGAGATCAAGTTCAGTCACACAACAGGACATTTGTGGATGGAGGAGTCATTTGGGACACTAAAAATGGTTGAAATTACCTTATTCTTGACCCATTTGATGTATATGACCCTTAGGAACATTTTTTCAGACCAAACCATCTCCTGAAAATGAGCAGAAAAGCCTGTTTTTGGCCATTTTTTAACATGAGCGCTGGTACACAGGCATGATAGTAGTGTGTATACCCTACTGAGCGCGACTCCACTGTTGAAATAGTAGCGCTCAACTCCATATGTACGTTACTTTGTCTATTGTAGAGTACTGTACACCCCTGTTTTGGTCAAAATCTCAAAATTCGAGTAAGTTAAGTTGGTTGGGAAACCTCTTGAGCGGTTATAACTTCTTTTCCTCTTCCTCATTGACTATATAAGGAGGGTAGAAGTGCCATGTGAAGGGACTAATCCCAATTACAAATTTATGCTGGAGGAATGGAGACTCTCATCCCCCTCTCTTGTGCTTCAGTTTTGGTAAACCCTAGCACAGTTGATTAGAGGCTGGAATCCTTGGAGAACGGAAGCAGGAGACCTTGAATCTAGGTTTTGTGAAGTGCCAAGCTTGAAAGAAGGTATAACTATATGTACTTGATTTCATTCATTAATAAAGATCAGACATTCTTCTCTTTCCAAATATGACCCATTAATGTGTCTTAGATTTGATTACTATTTGATTATAGTTTGATGTTTCTTTATATTATGGATATCAGTATTATATATGTAGTCAAATGTATTTGAGAAAGGTATCAAGTTGTTTTGCAGGTCTAGGCATTGCGACACTAGATAAGCATTGAAGAGCGAGGGAGGCAAAGCTAGGATCAACCTTCTCAATGAGGTGCCTACATCTCTAAACCCTAATCTCTTCATTTATTTGTTGTACTTGCAGAATGCTTGTAAGTCTATCTTTATCACCGTAAGTTGGTAGTTTCTCCCCTGAGCTATAGGTGCATTTTCCCCACAACAGTAACATAAACTAAAGAGATATACAGTGAAAGTCAAATCAACAAACAATTGATCCTATAACAAATTATTTGACATAGATCATTTCACAAAAATTGAGAAATGGATAGGAAGAATAGAATGATGTTCCCTCTTGATAGCTTGGGGAACAAAAACCTCCACCTCCACCTCCACATTGTTATTTTAGACCAAAAACACATCCCTTTTTTCCCATGTGACAGGATAGTTTAGCAATACAACTTTTCACCCTCTTTTTTATGCCTTTAGACATATAATAGAATTATCTCAACAATTTAAATTTTCCATATGAATTATGTATAGTATAATAACATGTCTTTATAATGATGTATATCATGTTAGTAACATCATTGTGATGTCACCGCCATATTATGAGGTTTCAAATCAATTATAAAAACCTACATCAAATAAGATATTGTTGTCTCGAGGATACTAATATCATGGAGTGGTCTCCCATAAAGGGCCATCTTAAACTTCCTCCATTATTGTCATTTCCTCCAAAGGGTCCCTAAAAAAGGGTTAGCCAATCCTTCCTCGATAATAGAATTCTTGTAGAAGGGTTAAATGAAACTTCCTTCAACATACTGTTCTCACATAAGGAGACAACATATAAGGGTCAACCGACACATCCTTCAGCATAGTGTTCTCACATAAGGGAACAATAGAGAAGGTTCAACCAACACTTCCTAAATTATGGTTTCTAAGAATCAAGATAGACATTGGAAGGGTCGGATGACACTTATACACTATTTGAATTCCATTAAGGGGACTCTCGTGGAAGGGTTGGTTAATCCTTTCCTTGGTATCTAGTAGATGGGTTGTCCCAATCATCTCCTCCTATATTAGGAAGGTGGTATGCTACAAAAGGGTTAGTCGATCATTCCTACATGATATAATACTCATAAAAGGATAGGACAACACATCCTTAATGTTGGGAATTTTATATTCTTTACATGTAAATCATCTAGCAAAGTCAATAGCCAACTAGAGTCAAAGATGACAAACGAGGGAAGTTCTGTCAGCTAACCTAATGAGATAAGTTGTTTGGCCGAAGGAAAATGATTGGTCGATGAAAGTTGATGGAATCACAAAAGATCAATGGGAAATTGACCAAATTTGACCCAATCAAGTTGATTGTAACAAAATATCTAAAAGTGGTTAGGAAGTTATGGATTGTCATTAATGAGTAGTTAGTTGTATTGCATCTATAAATTAGATGTAATGACTATGCATGATGCACCGTAGTATCATGGCGTAATGTAATGAAGTGTGATTTGTGGTATAACAATTCATGGTTATAAACAATTTTTTTTTAGTGTTTGATTTATAAATGAGTGAAAGCTCACTAGCTTGATGGTTTCTCTCTAGGAGAGAGGTTTCCATGGTAGTTTATGTGTAATGCATTAAACGTGTTTTGTGCCATTGTATTATGTTTATTTGTGCTTAACTACATGAATTGATTTACAAAACTACTGTAATTGGTATTAAGACCCAACAGGTTGTATCAAAGTTGTGTTTTGTTGTAGGGGGGTGGATTTGTTGTTCAATGTGTTAGCTTGATCCTAGATATGGGAGAATATCTACTACAATGGGAGTCTTTTGGAAGCATTGATTCATATTTAGAATGGATAACATGTCAAGGATATAAATTGAAAAGTTTAATGGAACAAAATTTGATCTTTGGAAGCTTAAGATGAAGGATATCCTTGTAGATTGAGAACAATAGATTGTAGTCAAACTAGGAATGATTCTAGTAGGTTTGTTGAAGGAATACTAGTAGAAGATCAATAGAAAGGAAAGGAGTACAATATGATTTTATTTAGTAGATTCTATATTTTTGAATGTATTAGAAGAAGAAACTGTAAAGAAGCTATGGGAAAAGTGGAGGAACTTGTACTAGTCAAACTATTTGGTTAACAAGTTGTTTCTTTGAAAGAAGCTATACCTTTTGAGGATGGGTGAAGGTGACTCACTTACAGATCACTTGAATGCATTCAACACTCTGATCAGTCAGTTCTTTTCTATAGATATCAAAATCATTTAGGAGGAAAAGTGCATTAGACTATTTTGTTCTTTTCCAAATTCTTGGGATAGCCTGGTCATGACTATTGGAAGCAACAATACCACATTAAAGATCAATGGTGTGGTCACATATCTATTGTCAAAAGAGATGACAAGAAAGAACATGGAAGGATTGAACCATGATTATTTGACCATATGAGGTCAACTAGTAGACAAAGGAAAAGGAATAACCACTGGTATAAGATCAAAGTCGAGGGGTAGATCTAATTCCAGGTCTCCTCGTCCAACGATGAAAACATATTGGTGATCTAGAAAAGTTAGGCATTATAGACAAAACTACAAGTCGAAAGAATTCGAGAAAGGAAAAGGGTCTAAATAAGGTTAGCTGAATGATGGTAAATATTCGCAAGAAGGGAAAGTGATGTGTATTTTTCCTCCCCAAGTACGCAGTTTGTTCATGACTCATGGATGATCGACTCTAGTGCACCGTATCATATGACACCTTTGTTGGCAAAAGGTTTGATGGGTCATCATCGCAGCACCGCGAGTGCTGCGATACCGCGAAAGGTGGAAAGTTGAGCATAGATGATGATATTTTATGTAGTTTTTGGTCAATTGAACCGCGGTATGCGGGGTTTTGGGTCATTTGGATCACAATGGATAGATTTTGGGTCATTTACTTCGTAGTGTCAGTTAGGAAGTAGTTAGTAAGTGGACAAGCAATGTAAATGTGAAAGCCTATAAATAGATGTAGGTTTGTAAGTGTTGAATAAGCTGGATCATCTAATCTTATGTTAAAAACCTTTTTGGATATTTTGATTTGAGGCAAGGTATTTTGTATCTAGGTTTTGTAGAGTTAATATGATGTGACAAAGTTGTTTTGCGGAATCCCTGTGTTTCTTCTCTTCATCTGTGTTAATGCATGCTGCGATATGAATATATGAATAATGCGATGTTTACTTGCTGCAATTAATGCTTTACTATTATATTTGTCGCAACTATGAATTGTACTGTTGAATGATGCTATGAATATGAATAATGTCTGAGTCAAATGCATAGATCTATTTCTAAAATATTGCAATAAGTTAAGTAAATGATCCGCAACATCCTCCTTCATTCGACGGAAACATGGTTCCGTCAACACTCCCTTGAACATCTTGGATGAGACCTCATCTGCTTCGCAGGTGTTGCCGGACAGGGTAAAACCTGTCTGGGTTGGTGCTCAGGGAGACCACGGTGGTTTGGGTGTCGACAGTGAGTGGAACCCCTGTCGAATGGGGTTGAGTCAACAAATGGTTCTATTTACGAGACCATAGTGCGAAGTGAAAGGAGGATATGTTGTGGCATCCGACGCAACCAGAGATACAAGGTTGGTTTGATCAGAAGTTGCATGAATTTGCTGAAAAAGAAAGTCGAAACTCTTGACTGACAGTAGATAAGTGGGTGGAAAGATATATTCACGATGGTCCACACAAATATTTTTTCTGTGAGTTCCAATCATATTGTATGAGTGGTTGGCGAAGTTGACCTTTTAGAAGAGTGTAAGAATCTGCAAGAGATCTAGCAACTGTAGCAACTCACAATCAAACTATCAAGTATGTTGCAAAGAAGAAGAGAAGGAGACACTCAATGATCACTCATAAACACAGAATAATAGACAATATCTCAGTATCATACAATGAATAAGAATGTAAGTGAATCAATACAATAGCTATGATGATGGCATCATATAGGATTCGAATTAGCCAAGTAGGGAATTCGAATCTGATCTCTAGTCTAGCTTGGATAACTATGGAGACATCATCCAGTCGGTAGTATCAGTCATGAGTGGTAAGAGTCATTCAAGTGTGTCTAATTGAGTCTAACAGAACCATATAGGCATAAATGAAGGAATGTTGAATCCAAGGAGGGCGCATGAGGCTATCAAATAGTCAAGTGGAACTCCATAACTAGCTAACTAGAATCTACAAGTAGTCAGCATGAGCAATCAGTGGAAGAACTACTCAATCAATGCACTAACTGAACGATAACTCCTGGTAGGTGAGATAAGGCACGCCAACTGAGTGATAACTGGTGGTAGGTGAGTAAGTGCACTCTAACTAACAGTGGTAGGTGAGAAAGGCGCACTATCTAAGAAGATAAGTTAAGGAGGGCACATTAGGTAGGTAGGAAGCTAAATGAGGGCTGAAGACAGGCTCTGGAGAGTTAGACGCAAGATCTAGGTGCTGGGGAGACAACCATGATGATGAATGGATGCATGCAGTGGCATGCAAATGCATGTAGCATGCAGTTTTGCATGCATGCAAAGAAGATATAGAAGCAAACTCTAGGTGCTGGGGAGACCACCATGATGATGACTGGATGCATGCAGTTGTATGCAACATGCAGATTTGCATGCAAGCATGCAAAATACAAAAATGATGGTGTGAATATTCCAACACCCCCCCGCAAGCTATACTATGAGGTAATAACTGAAATATGAAAAATAGGGGCCTGGTGACTAAGACCAAAGGTCACCCCGTACAATCAATCTAAATAAAATAAGTGAGGAAAGAGGGAAAACCTAGTGGGAAGAAATCCGTCCCTCAAAATAGACTAAAGGATGCTAAAGTATCATATCATCTCTCACCGCTGAAGGAGGTAAGTGTCCTTCTTTTTCGAAGAAGGATCGATCGATCTAAAATGGATCAGCAATGTGAGAAGGATGAAACCTTCCATTCTGAAAATCTGATCTAGTTCTTTTATGATCATGTGGATCACCAATCAAATCACCGACAGATTAGAGTGTAGTGGCTACCCATCGAGGAAGAGGAGGAATATCAGGTGAGAGATCTTTAGGTTCTTGTGGATCTAGATCTCCCATTCGCTCATCTTCATCATCAGTTGCTAGACCTTCAGGTTCTTGTGGATATTGGTCTAGCATTCTCCCATATTCATATTCATCTTCAAATTCTGAATCTGAAATATCATGTGAAGATGCATCTACAGTTGGCTCATCATCATATCCAAACTCTGAATCTGAAAACTCATGTGATGATGCTTCGCTCTCTTGATCATCAATCAAACGAGGAGGTATCTTCCTTTTGGGAAGAAGTGGATCATGCTGCAAAAACATAATATGAATATCATCATGAAGCATGTGATTCGAACCAACTGAGCTAGAATCAAAACCATGAATGTGTAGATAGTTCCTTGATATCTTCTCCGAATCAACATAGGTGAGATTATAACCAAAGAAACTATGACATGATGATAGTAGATATTCAACAAGATCACTAGTTAATGCAACAGGGGTGGTGGCCCATGAACCAATAGGTGCTAGATCTTCAGGTTCTTCTGGATCTAGATCTAGCATTCTCTCAAAAAGAGTTATCTTCCTCTTGGGAAGAAATGAATCATGCTCCAAAAACATGTGCTTGAGTTCTCCAGCAGTGGATACAAGAAAAACAGATCTAAGACTTGGAAGATGATTTCTCATGATCTCCTTTGAACCAACAAGGGTGAAACCAAAATCACAAGAAGGTGCATGAGTCATGAACCCAAGCGAATGATAGAGTTTTCCATCGTCAATGAAACTCTGAAAACATGTTCTAATGACCAAATAGGAATCCAAGGAAAGCATATGATGAGGGAGAGCGAATGCATTACCTTCCAAATCTGATTTTACCTTCAAAGTACTTAGTAGGTCATCATCTTGCACATCAACAGGTGCATCAACTCCATGAAAGTGTATGGAGTTCTTTGATATCTCCTTTGAACCAGCAAGGGTGAGATAAGAACCAAATGAACCATATAATGGTGATGGATTGAACTTCAAATCAGATCCAAGATTTTGGGGATAGTTTTTTATGATCTTCTTTGACCCAATAGTGGTGAGATCAAAACCAAAATCACAAGGATATGTATGAGACTTGAATCCAAGCGAATGGTAGAGTATTTTATCTTTGGTGAAGTTCTGAAGGCATGTGCTAATGACCAAGTAGGATTCCATAGAAATATTTTGATCAAGGAAGGAGAATGCATTGCCTCCTAAATCTTCCAAGATGCTCAATAGATCATTATTTCGCACATCAACAAGCTCATGGGAAGTAGAGATTTCAAAGATCTCTTCAACTTCTAGAGTAGTAGCTAACATCTTTTGCTCAGAAATCAGATAGGAAGATGGAACAACTGAAACCATGTGTTATGCTTTGAATTCATATTGAACAACTTCAGCATGGGAGATGATGGAGGCCAAGCCATGAATAGAGAAATCACTGCAGGAAGTATAACTGATCTTGCTTTCCACATGGATAGCATCAACCTCTTCCTAAATTCCAAATAATCTGTCCAATCTAGTCCATAGATCACTTGGATGTTCATCAAGATCAATGTGGTATTCCATATTGGAAAACATAGAAATACATATGTTTCCTGAGGCTCTTTCACTAGCATCAAGCCAATCTTCTTTCTCTTCATCAGAAGAAAAATCTCTCTTAATACCAGTACACACATCAAAAAGACCATGTCTCTTAAGATATAATGCATTTTTGGCTTCCACTCATCATAGTTGAATGGAGTGAGAGAAGGAATTCCTTTCGGATACATAGAATATGTTGTTCAATTTCGAATCTACTGCTGCAACTGAAAAAACTGTTGCAACTGCAGAAAACTTTTAAACCTGCAAAACAAGAGAATTTGTGTTCATGGAGAATGCTACACTTCGACTGAACACTACCTTAAGAACACTTGGAACAAGTGAAAGATAGTTGCTCAAAGAAATGCTGCAACTGCTGCAATTCGAATAGCTCCTTCCTGCTTTGATACCATGTAAGAATCTGCAATAGATCTAGCAACTGTAGCAACTCACAATCAAACTATCAAGTATGTTGCAAAGAAGAAGAGAAGGAGACACTCAATGATCACTCATAAACACAGAACAATAGAAAATATCTCAGTATCATACAATGAATAAGAATGTAAGTGAATCAATACAATAGCTATGATGATGGCATCATATAGGATTCGAATTAGCCAAGTAGGGAATTCGAATCTGATCTCTAATCTATCTTGGATAACTATGGAGACATCATCCAGTCAGTAGTATTGGTCATGAATGGTAAGAGTCATTCAAGTGTGTCTATTGAGTCTAACAGAACCTTCTAGGCATAAATGAAGGAATGGAGACTCCAAGGAGGGCGCATGAGGCTGTCAAATAGTCAAGTGGAACTCTAGAACTAGATAACTAGAAGCTACTAGCAGTCAGCATGAGCAATCAGTGGAAGAACTAATCAATCAATGCACTAACTAAATGATAAGTCCCGGTAGGTGAGATAAGGCACCCCAACTGAGTGATAATTGGTGGTAGGTGAGTAAGTGCACTCTAACTGACAGTGGTAGGTGAGAAAGGCGCACTAGCTAAGTAGATAAGTCAAGGAGGGCACATTAGGTAGGTAGGAGGCCAAATGAGGGCTGAAGACAGGCTATGGAGAGCTAGAAGCAAGCTCTAGGTGCTGGGGAGACAACCATGATGATGACTGGATGCATGTAGTGGCATGGAAATTCATGCAGCATGTAGTTTTGCATGCAGGAAAAGAAGAACTAGAAGCAAGCTCTAGGTGCTGGGGAGACCACCATGATGATGACTGGATGCATGCAACATGCAGATTTGCATGCAAGCATGCAAAATACAAAAATGATGGTGTGAATATTCCAACAAAGAGGAGCTTCCAAGGTGGTGAATCGATGACCTAGACCCCAAAACTGATCCAAGAGCTACATAAAGTCTACAACAAGGCATCATGAGCTGTCAAATTTTGGCTTGACAGCATATTGGAAGGCTATATCACTGAATGTGCGGTCGATACGAACAAATCCTATAGTGAAGCTGAAAGATATTTCTTCCGCAGACCATGGGGAAGGTTGTCGCTCCAACTGTCTATTAAGATGCTTATTTGCAAGAAGGGTATATTGAAGATGCATCTGGATCAGTAAAAACCCTGGTGGGAGGAGGCCGTGGGTACTGGGACAGCAGGGGGGAGGTACATGGAATGATAAGGGGTAGATGGGTGCAAGTCATGACGAGATTGTGAGTGAAGCCGAGGAAGAGAGTGGTCTTACAAGGGGAGGAGCAACGTTCCGACAGGAAAAGAGGCAAAGGACAGGAGAAGGTCTTGCTGCGATCAGAATGCAAGGCCTCGAAGGAAGACCACATAGGACAAAGCGACCTCACAGTCCTGACAAGGAAAACCAGGCTACACCCAGGATAGAGGCAGGACCAAACCCCAACAACAACATGCCCACACCTCCGCTGACTATCTCTCAACCAGTAAGAAATACAACTTCGACACCACTGTGTTCATCAAGTCAACAAAATTTAATTGCTAGTAGCTTAGAGACTGGAGGAAGGAAGCCCAAGATGGTAGGCGAGGATACAAATTTACCGTTGTTCCATAGAAAGGGAATGGATAATCCTGAGAAATACTGGTTTCTATGCGAAGCAGTGTGGACTGTAAAGCAAATTACTGATGATAATGCTAAGAAAGAACAATTGGTGACAACCCTTCATGGTCGTGCATTAGACTGGTTCATGAAGTTCGTGCAGGTTCTTGCTGGTGCTCCAGAGAATTCGCTGGATGAGGTTTGAGATGGATTTATCACAGAGTTCAAAAAACCCAAATCTGAAGCGCAATACATTACAGAGCTAAAAGAGATTAAGCAGTATCCCAATGAAACTATGTGGGATTTTGACCAACGATTTAAAATGCTGACGGCGAGGGTCAGCTTTGACATGAGAACTGTCCAAAAAAATGAATGGTTCATTGTAGCATTGCTCCCACACATTCGATTACCACTGATGCAACAGAACATTACAACACCAAGTGAAGTTCTGGATATTGCAATGCGGTTGGAAGCTTCACCGATTGGTGAGAACATAGCTGGTATGTTGCAGATTTAGACGTAGTTGGCTAATTTGACCATACAGCTGCAAGATCTTAAGAAGGGAAAGGAACAATGTGAAGAAGTATGGTGTACGCGATGTCGAGGAGAAGGGAATATTGAGGATAATTTCCCAAACTTCCGCAATTATCTGGTTTCAGGAGCACCGAATCCATTGAGTGGCAGTGGCATGTCGTGGTGTCACATCTGTCAGGTATATGGGCACTGCCATGACAAATGTCAATATATGCAGAAAATAGTCACAAAACCAATGAATCTATATTGCACATTCTGCAAATCGGTGGGACATGAATACAAATATTTCCATGCATATGGGTTGCTTCAGGAGAGAACGTACGATGCATTCTATGTGAAGGAAGACCAACGTGTCGTACAACAACCGCAACCGCAGCCACAGGTAGCCCAACCGCTACATCAACCGCAGGTGCAGTTTGTACCGCAACAACAACCACAACAGTTTATTCCACAATATGCTCCGATGAAAATGGCTCCACAACAGCCACAGTACGTTCAATAACCAGAGTATGCACAACAAGGCAAGGCATGCAATCAAATCCTATGCAGCAACAGTTCAATCAACCAAAGTACCACCAGCAGGGAGGATTCCATGGAGGATTCTGGGGCAGACGTGACGGAGGATTTGGTCATGGTGGAGGACGAGGAGGTCGCGGATATATTCAGTGCTATCATTGCGGCGTTTTGGGACACTACCAGCGAGATTTCCCACAATTGCAGATGCAGTGTACGTTTTGTTTTGTTACATATCACATAGTGGAAAACTGCTCGCAGTTGATTGCACGATGGTAAGGAGGGAACGTTCCACTATTGCAGAATCAGAATCAGGCACAACAACCAGTACATAATCAAGTACAGCAACCGGCTCAGAACTAGAACCAACATCCGAATCAGAATGCTAACCAGAACGTGAACCAACCGGGGAATCCGCCGTTGAACCAAAATCAGAGTGCAAGTGTTGCGACAATTTCTGCGGAGCCAAGGCCACAAGATGCGGCTGTCGTAGTTGTTTATTGTTGGAAAGGGATCCCACTGCTCTTGCTGAGATCGAGGGATTTTTGCAGCAATCAGTTAGGGGACGACACAAGTCTGTGGTAAACTCCTTACAGCGACGAAAGACAAGTAAGGAGATGCACATGAACATACAAATTGGGGACTATGAAGTTGATTCGGTAATTCTGGATCTTGTTTCGGATGTCAACATCTTAACCAAGTAGGCATGGCAGAAAATGGGGAGCCCCCCATTGAGATGGTATCCTGTACAGCTCCGGCTAGCTAATCACACCAAGGTGACACCGATTGGGAGAGTTCCACGCCTGGTGGTGGACATTGAGGGAATGAAGACTTATGCTGACTTTGATGTCATCGAAGTAGTTGAAGGGGGAAGCTTTTATCCCGTGTTGCTAGGGATTGGATGGGATAACGATAGTGGAGTAGTAATCAACTTTAAGAAGCAGATGATGAATTTTGAAAACCACGATCTCAGAGTTATAGCTCTGTTGGATCTGGTTGAAGGATGCAGATACATTGAACTAGTGAAGGACAAAGATCCCAGTGGATGGGACCATGCATTCAATATTTTAGAAGATTATATTCATCCGACTGCCAATAGTGAGCTTGGATGGCGCATTGACAGCTCTGCGTCTTTCGACTCTGACAACGCTTTAGAACATTGGTAGAATCGATTGCATGAGGTGTCACTCCGCAAGTGTGGGTTAATCACGCAGTAATTGTGCCGCGTTGCGACTGAAACGGTTACACTACCAGTATACGAAGGGCTTCCTGGCTTGTCTGACTTTCTGGCGACGTTCGAGGAAAAAGTTTCAAAGCCACAACGACTGCTGGCATTGGAGGAAGCACTAAAGGCTGCTCCAGCACGCTGGTGGATGACACATAAGAAGTTGATTGCAGGTTGGCCATAGTGTCAGCGATTGATGACATTTCATTTCGGCGATACTGAAGTTTACCACATAGGGAAATATGATGGTCGGAATGAACCTGGAAGTCATTTGATGGAGTGTTAGACATTGTAGGCATCGCGACCAAGAGATGAGTGGGTCTATGCCTTTGTACATACTTTGGACGAGATGCCGCGCTCATGGTATATTGCAGCTGAATTGTGTGGGGAAATTTCCACTTGGTTGGAGTTGACAGTATGTTTTACTCATACCTTCAGCTTTGCGGATGAGAACCCAGATGTCCAAAATGCTTTGCAGCTCATCCACGACATAGTTCTAAAGGTTATTCTAGTGGCTTACCCCGCAGAGCTGCATACGCACTACCAGATGCAATCCATGATGGAATGTTATAATATCACTGGTGGGCCAGAAGACGGTGATGATCCGTGGAATGTCAATATTCCAGAGTCTAAAGGAAGTCGTGATATTGTCGCACCTGATGCACCAAGTGATCCGATCAATCAGCTGTTGAAACTCTGTAAGGTCAATATTGGGACAGAGGACAGTCCCAAGTTCACGAATGTCGGGGACTATTGGGACAATGAGATGATGGGGAAGGTCACCGACTTGCTACATGAATTCCAAGACTTGTTTCCTACTAAGTTTTCTGAGATGAAAGGTATTTTGGGCGATTTAGGGGAGATGAAGATCCCACTGAAACCAGATGCCAAGCCAATCAGACAGTGCCCATATTGACTGAATCCGAGCCATAAGGAAAGGGTTTAGGTAGAACTTGATAGCATGTTGGATGCTGGCATTATTGAACCGGTCGAGGAGTCAGAATGGATAAGTTCTATGGTGGTGCAGGACAAGAAGACTGGTGAAGTGCGCATTTGTGTCGATTTGCAGAAGTTGACTAACGCCTGTTTGCATGATCCATTTCCAACCCTGTTTACTGACGAGGTGATCGAAGGCGTGGGTGGCCAGGAGATGTATTCTTTCACGGATGGGTTCTTTGGCTATCATTAGTTTCGAATCGCCAAGGAAAACTGCCACAAGACAACTTTTTTGATAGAATGGGGTTGTTTTTAGTACACCGTGATGCCGTTTGGGTTGAAGAATACACCTGTGATATTCTCGCGGGTTGTTGTTGCCGCCTTCAGGGATTTCATTCAGAATTTTTTGAATGTATACATGGATGAATGGACAGTCTACGTCCTGATCAGGGATCATTTGGAAAATCTGCGGTTGGTGTTGGAATGCTGTCAACAGCATGAGATATCGCTGAACTTGAAGGAATGCATCTTTTGTGCACCATTCGGCATACTGCTGGGTCACATTGTGTGCAAGTAGGGGTTGTTAGTCGATCCAACAAAGATTGGGATTATTTTGAGCTTAACAATGCCAACTAACGTCAAGCAGTTGCGAGCGACGTTGGGACACACTGGGTATTATCGCAAGTTCATCAGGGGTTATGCAGCAATCACAGCCCCTATGGAAATGTTATTGAAGAAAGATGCAGTATTTAAATGGAGCCCTGAATGTTAAGATAGTTTTGATACGTTGAAGGCTAAGATGGCTTCGGCGCCGATACTAGTATTTCTGGACTGGAGTAAGGAATTCCATATCCATGTGGATGCATCATCGATTGCGCTGGGAGTGGTGCTTTCCCAACCAAGGGAAGGGGATCTAGATCACCCCATTGCTTTTTCCAGTCGCAAGTTGTCATCCGCAGAGAGGAACTATACCATGATAGAGTGGGAAGGCTTGGCGATGGTCTATGCGTTGCAAAAGTTTCGACATTACTTATTGGGAGGACACTTTAAGATGTTCACATACCATTCTTCCTTAAAATACTTGTTCAATAAGCCTGTGTTGGGGGGGAAGATATGTTGCTGGCTATTTCTTTTTCAGGGGTTTGATTTTGAAGTAATCATAAAGCCAGGATGCTTGAACGTAGGGCCAGATCATCTGTCGCGGATTAAGACAGGAGAGAAGCCAACTAACATCGAAGACATGTTTCCTGATGCGCAACTCTTTAAGGTTGAAGTAGACGATGGATACTATGAAGGAATCATTCACTTTCTAGCGACAGGTACTGCACCCGAGGAGTTCACCACTAGTTAGAAGAAGCAGTTGGTGGTCAAGACTGCAGATTTCCAACTAATTGCAGGCGAATTATACAAATTGGGCTCAGATGAGATATTGCGGCATTGTGTTTTTCCTCATGAGAAAGGGAAGATCTTGTCAGAAGTGCACGCAGGAGTGGCTGGGGGGCACTATGGCAGTCATGCGACTGCCAGGAAGGTGCTTTGCGCGGGGCTCTGGTGGTCCACGCTGCACAATGATGTGAAAGACTATGTGTGGTCCTGTGATGTTTGTCAAAGAACCGGGAAGCCCTCTAGGAGGGATGAGATGCCGCTGATACCTCAACTGACACTGCATCCATTTGACAAATGGGAAGTGGATTTCATGGGACCAATCAACCCACCTAGGAAGCGAACTGGTGCAAGATACATCATCACGGTGACATATTATTTGTCAAGATGGGTGGAGGCTTTACTAGTCATTGATTGTTCCGCAGCAATAGCCGCGCGTTTCTTGTTTGATAACATTGTCACTCAATTTGGATGCCCCAAGATATTGATGAGTGATCAAGGCAGTCACTTTCTCAATTGCACCATCAGTGCATTGATAGAGGAACTACAGATATAGCACAAGAAGAGTACGCCATATCATCTGCAGGAAAATGGCACGGTGGAAGCTTTCAACAAGATATTGGAACATGTGTTGAAAATGGTGTGCAATGCGAACCGTGATGACCGGGATCTGAAAATCCCAGCAGTCTTGTGGGCGTATCGTACCACGTGTAAAAGGTTGACGGGACAAACACCATTCAAGCTGGTATATGGGTAAGAAGCGATTATACCTATGGAGTACATCATTCCGAGTCTGCGCATATAGGCTGCAATAGGTATGGATGATGAAGCGACATTAGAAGAACATCTAGCGCAGTTAGTACAATTGGAAGAGGATCACTTTATTGCATGATTCCATCAGAGTGTGGAGAAGGATCGCCAGAAGGCTTGGCATGATCGCCACATAAAAAAAAAAACAGTTTCAGCAGGGTGACTTGGTGCTGTTGTATGACAGCAAGTTTATGAAATATTTAGGAAAATTGTAGATGCATTGGCTTGGTCCATATCGCATCAGTCGCATAAATTCAGGAGGAGCAGTACAGTTGCAACAGTTAGATGGAGCGATGCTTCCAAAGTTGATCAATGGTAGTAGATTGAATCCCTATAGGTTGGGCTTGGAGCAGCACGATGCCTGAGTCGCATCGAAAAAAAAAAAAAGAGAAGCAGGATGCTTGGTGGCAGGATGGCACACCGACAGGGACAGAGTGCGCAAGTAGGGAGGCTTGTGCCGCAGGTTAGGAGCAGTCCGCGATAGTGGCAGGACCGCGACTGGGTCAAATCAACAATAAATGCCGAAAGTTTAAGACAGTTAATTAATGGCGCTTGTTCGAATGATGGGAATTAATGTCCGATCCGGTCGATCGGATGATAGGATCGACGGCGGATTTGGGTCATTAAGGAAGGATTTGGTCCAAATTAATGCATGATTTAGTCATGATTACGAGGGATCGAGTTGGGCGCTATAAGAATGGGCTGAGGATGGTCGGAAGGCACATGTTTGCAACGAGTGAGTTCAGATCCCGATTGTTGAATTGTGCAAGGTTGAGTTGTGTTGCAGAGTGTAGTGGTGGTTTGTTGAGCAAGTTCTTGAGTTGAGTATGCTTGCGCCATTTGTTGGCATTGAGGGAATTGCGTGCAGCATGCCGGGTTGTCCGGATACGGTGGAGATTTCAAGTGAAACCGAGTCAGCCCTCATCCCTGTTCACATTGACAAGGAGGTCAATCTTGAGGTATAGGTTTCCAGTATGCCAGTGGGATCGTCATCTATTGTGCGCCAAAAGAGGGGGGGGGACGCAGTAGAGCTCCCCGCGCCCAGAGAAGTGGCTGACCCAATCCACTGCCCAAGTGCTGGAAGGGGTCCCAGAGGCAATCCCATCGAGCTCTGGTGTTGTGGAAACCGCAATCCAAGCAGGCGTGTTTGCTGTGGATACCCTGGGTTACCGACCTCCATGTCGACCCGGTACGTAGCCGAGGAAGCCCACGAAGAACCAGTAGTATCACATCATAATTGCGGCGATTACACCCGGTATGAGTTGTACTACCGACATTGTGCCTACGCTGATGCAGCTGCGGTATGATGATCATGATTTGCTAGCGCTGGAAGATGTTATGACGGAGCCCTTTAAGCCACGAGCAGCAGGGCAGACTGGACCGACGCCACCCATTCCACATGACTGGGTGCACGGTTTGGAGAAGGATGGGTTGTTGGGGTTGATCAACATGCCACACTTTGGGCAGTTACTGGAAGCGAATGCCTATGTGAAACAGTTGTCGACCTGTTTTCATGGCGACATTCTATGGCTGGAGAGGCAGGTCACCGTGACGGTGGACTTAATTTCTGAAATCACGGGGTTGCCAAAGGATGGGGTAGACCCGTCACAATACTTTCAGGGGAAGAACAACGAAAAAAAGCTCGCGGCAAGGCTGATGAAGCAATACAAGATGTAGTGGGATGGACGGGCACCGCCTTGACACCATCAACAAGCCCGCGGTTAAAATTGGGGCACAGATCCTAGCGACCAAAATCATCCGGAATAGTTGGCCCAACCAAGGAAAATCAGGGGTTGTCGCATGCGGGGAGCTCTATGCAGAAGGGGTGCAAGTGAATTGGTCACTCTTTCTGCTCAACTATTTGATGGAGGACGCATTGGTGGCCCAAGCAGGATGACGGCCATTCGCATACAGCTAGTTGTTGATCTTAATCGCGCTTGTCGCTTGGATGGAGCTCGATGAGTATCAAGGAAAGGAGGTCGACGCAGTGTAAGATCAAAAGGGGGTGCGCTATCAAAACCTATTGTGGGTGTTGGAACCAAAGCACATTAAGGAGTGCACCATGCAGTTTTGGATCTATTGGGAAGCACTGCACGAGGCCGCCGAGTAGGTTCCACGACTAACTCAGACAATGGTTGAAAAGTATAAGGGGATCGCCCGGTTTGTGATTGGACCACACAGTATCTATGTGCAATCGCGACGGGATAAGCATCAGTAGTGGTTGCAGACCCCTTATAAACTGTCAGATGAAGACTTAGATTTGATCATTGATGAGTGTCCGATCGACTGGCGAGAACCAATTGTTCAGGAGGACGAGTCCATGGGAACACCATCAGATGTTCCAGAGATGGACCAACAACAACATGTGTCGGACCAGGAGTCATCACAGACCCCTACGGATGACGAGCGCGAGGTCAAAGAAGGAAGGACAAAAGGACACTATGATTGTGGGAAAATCAATGGTATCCCCCTGTCATCATAGGCACAGCTTGGCCAACTACTCCTCGCTATACAAAATGTAACCAGTGTAGCGGCTCACACAATGATGGTAAAAGTGGAAGAAGGTTTTCATGCGGTCACTGCCCACCTGGACTTGTTGTGTGATATTTTTTTGAAGAAGGCACCTACAGAAGAGACTGTGCAGGAAGTTGGCACAATCGACACTAAGCTGCGGGTCTGGAATGTACAAATTCCCCCTGACTGCGATTGCAATTGATGATGAGGCTCTAAAGGATTCACTGCAGCAGTTGGAATTAGTGTCTGTTAACATCAATGCACTGTCATCACAAACATTGGTGTAGCTACAGACGGTTGCTAGTCAGGAACTGGCGGATAGAGAGATGGACATCTGGAGTAAGCTGTTGCGCTTGCAAGAGGGCGAAGAGGTGTTGCGGAAGGTAGTCGAAGAACACAAGGGGAGGAAAGGACGACATGGTAAGTGGCCGATGAACGCAAGGATATGCTAGAGCAACTTCGGATCGAGAAGGCAAAGGAAATCACAGAGTTGAAGAAGGAACAAGATTGGTTGACGGTGGAGAAAACCACCCTATGGAACAGTAAGGTGCGGCTGGAGGAGGCCGTCACTGAGACATGTCAACATGTACTGGAGCCGACAGAGGTATTGGATCCGGTCGAACGAGTGTAGAAGTTGGGAGCTGTCACGCACTCCAGCGGGCCACACCAAAGGAAGTCATCACAGCACGGAAGAGCGCCATCGAAGACTTAGCGAATCAACTTGGTGAGTTGGAACAAGAAGCGCTCAAGATCACTGTCGAGACCGCACTATTTTGGGGTAGCATTGTTCAAGATGAGCCTCAAGAGAAACTAACCAAGCTACGATGCGAGGCGGAAGAACAGTTGGAAACATTGAAGGAATCCATGTGCACGATGCCACCAACCGCGCAGGTATCCAAATCGGCAGAACTGAAGGAGTTGAATCAATGCATCACTAAAGCGGAAGAACGTCAGAAGCAGCGCTTTGCGCAGTTGGATGAGTTTCAAGACCTCGGAGCACAGTTTAATGCTGCGGCTAACTCTACACTGCAGGAAGCACAGGAAGGCAAGAAGAAATTTGATGCGCACCTGGTTGACCACCCATTAGCACAGCAATTGACTGAGTGCCAGGAAGTCGCTGCCACTGTCACGTAGCAGGTTAGCGAAATCCTCCAACAGTACGAAGACTTCCGGATCAAGACAACTGAGTACACCATGTCCTGCTGATGTGGCTCGAGGGCGAGCCACAAGATTGTGTTTTGGGCCTGTTGGCAGGTGGTTTGATGGGTCATCATCGCAGCACCACGGGTGCTGCGATACCGTGAAAGGTGGAAAGTTGAGTGCAGATGATGATATTTTATGTAATTTTTGGTCAGTTGAACCGCGGTATGTGGGTTTTTGGGTCATTTGGACCACAATGGATAGATTTTGGGTCATTTAATTCGTAGTGTCGGTTAGGAAGTAGTTAGTAAGTGGAAAAGCAATGTAAAGGTGAAAGTCTATAAATAGATGTAGGTTTGCAAGTGTTGAATAAGATGGATAATCTAATCTTATGTTAAAAACCTTTTTGTAGATTTTGATCCGAGGCGGAGTATTTTGTATCTGGTTTTTGCGGAGTTAATATGATGTGACAGAGCTGCTTTGCGGAATCCCTGTGTTTCTTCTGTTCATATGTGGTAATGCATGTTGTGATATGAATATATGAATAATGCGATGTTTACTTGCTGCAAGTAATGCTTTACTATTATATTTGTTGCAATTATGAATTGTCCTGTTAAATGATGCTATGAATATGAATGATGTCCGAGTCAAATGCATAGATCCATTTCTGAAATATTGCAATAAGTTATGTAATTGATCCACAACATCCTCCTTCATTCGGTGGAAACATGGTTCCATCAACTCTCCCTTGAAAATCTCAGGTGAGACCTCATCTGCTCCGCAGGTGTTGCTGGACGGGGTAAAACCTGTCTGGGACGGTGCTCAGGGAGACCACGGTGGTTTGGATGTCGACAGTGAGTGGAACCCCTATCGACTGGGGTTGAGTCAACAACCTTGCAGAGAGTGGTTTTGTGAATATGAGAAGATTGATGGTGGTAATGTTCTATTGGGATATAATTCATCGACCAGGATAGTCAGACAAGGAAATATCGTCTGAAGATAAACTACGAAAGGATAGGAACACTTCCAGGAGTATTGCATATCCTAGGTTTGGCTCGAAACCTTATCTCCGTCAGTAAGATGGGGAATGCGGGTGTGCAGTGTGTATTTGATAAAGATAGGTGCAATATGGTGTGGGGAGAGATGGTATTGATGAGGGGGGTTTGGAATTGAACCTTGTACAAACTATTGGTAAGTATGGACTTTGAAAAAAGCGCTAATGGGGTCTATCTTGAGTCTAAATAAACATCTCTTGTCTAGTCCACTTGACCATGTTGTGGCATTAATGGATGGGTCATATAGGTGATAAATATATTCATTATATGCACATTAAAGGTATGTTCAAAGGTATCCCTAATTATTCTGAAGAATTTTACTACTGTGAACATTGTATTTATGCTAAAAAAAGTCATGTAAGGTTCTCATTTGGTGCTACTAGGACTAAGGAAATAATAGAATTAATACATGGTGTTGTGTTTGGACATGTTTCGGTCCCTTGATTAGGAGTATCTTAGTATTACATTTATTTCATAGATGGTTTCTCCATAATGACATGGTTGTATTTTCTAAGAGAAAAATATGAGGTTTTTCAAAAGTTTCAAGCGTTCAAAGCTCTTGCAGAGAATTGGCTAGTAAAAAGATCAAGGTTCTAAGAATTGATAATGGAGGAGAATTTTGTGGAAATGTGTTTGACCAATTATATAGATAACACTGCATAACTATTGGCTTCTTCATTTTTGGAAAGGTCCCTATTGGTGGAAGACAGTGTGGGGTAAAGAGAAAAAAGTTGCAGAATCCCCTAATGGCCGCAATGGTTTTGGACCTGCTCCTGTGACTATTTAAAAAAACACGAGGTAAGCGGAAGAAGAGATGTAGAAGTAGAAGATAGAGAGAATAAAGAGATATATAGAATCATTGAGGAAAATGACCAAATCGAGACCACTAGGAGAAAAATGGGTAATTAGTGACTGGGCGACCAAAAAAGTTGGTCACCACAGTGTTATTAAGTGAAACACTACCAATTTTGAGCAATTTTAAGTGATCACAACTATATATTTATAATCTAGTCATGAGATAAAAATACGACTAGATAGTTGAAGTTAATATATATATATATATATATATATATATATGTCCTAATTAAATATTACTTAATTTATAAGGTGATGAGTGTAGACAAGGGAAGAGTCTCATATTACTATGTCAAGACTTATATTAAATTAGTACTCCTCTAGCCGTGAGGAACATTAATCCTTGATAGATCATCATGAACACCATTTGATCCTCATTGTGTGTGGTTATTTTTCCTAATCTCAATTAGCATAGTTAATTTCTTAATGATTTACATCAAGATCAAGGACGATCCTCCCACCATGTAGTACCCCTAGGTTTCACTTTTACGCCCCCATCAAAAAAAATTACTATGTTGTCTCATTTGTGCTTGCCATTGATCGAATTAACCTTCTCCCCTTTCTAAGGTTGTTATTAATTAGTATCAAATCGATTGATTTGGTATTCTAATTAGCGATGAGGCCTAACTTGCCATGGCCTAATTATCTATAAAATTTCCTTCATTAAAACCCTCCATTGATCCTCATATAGGGCTACATTGCTTTATTTGAATATATGATTTCTTGAATTGTTTCAAAAAGTAACCCACTCATTTTATGAGCAACGTCAACTCTTCAGCAAAGATGCCATTCTAGATTGAAAATTTCCTTATTTAATTTCTTATAATGAGGCATATCCGTTAACGAATGAATTTAGAAATTACTACCCTTTTGAAAAGAGGGTTATTGTTAAAGGATATTGAATAACTTCTATGTCAAATTAATAAAAAAATTCTTGCTTTATAACATATCACTCCTATTTTATGCAGATAAACTTGACTCCATTAGTTATAATAACATAACACATAGTAGGGATGAGTATCAATATATTAAGACCTGCTATCCTTTTAAGCCATCTAATAATGTTGGTCATTTATAACGTCGAGATTCAGAATTTTCCAAAATTAAATATTATTAAAAACATTGAACTAATTCAATGAATTTATAATCAAACATTAATTAATCAAATTGGAATTTAATAGATGAACCTAAATGAAGTTGATTTTTTCCTATTGAATTTACTTTTAAGAAGCTTCTACCCCTCTTAAATCATGTATGACAATGAAAACAACATGTTGGTAATGCTTTCTAATCAACTAAATCCCCATGAACTTGAGTGCTTAAAATGTAAGTTATGATTTATTTAACCATAAACAATAAAATTATACACACTTTTAACTTAAATTTGTGATATTTTTTATTAATTAATATATTTTATGTTCATATAAAATTATAATGATTTATTAAATATATTCATATAAAAACACATAAACATATATAAAAATTATATATATATATATATATATATATATATATATATATATATATATATATATATATATCTCATTTACAAAATGTGCCATACCTTTGGAAATAAAAAAAAAACATAATAAATTAGTTCATGTGGCAATAACACCAGCATGAACTAGCTCGAATGTGTCAAATTTCCTTACAATATTGAATTTCCTTTCAATCCCGAATTTCATTGCAATCTCTTGCTCGAATAGTCGAGCGAATCCCATGGAGAGCCTATTAAACCAGCTGGGTTGGTGTGACATATTTGGGTTTGGTGGGAAGTGGGGTGTTTTTTGGGGGGATTTTAGAGGCCCTCAACCTCACAGTGGCAATATGACTTGAAGCAGTCAGGCGACTTCCATAACCTAGGTCAGTGCCAAATATTCAGATTTGGAAAGAATGGGGATATTTGGGGGGTTAAAGAGCTATTTAGGAAGAATTCATGAGTTTTCTTATCAGTTCATGTTGTCGATCTAAGGAAAGAGGGTTCATGGGGTTTTAAAATTAGAGTGTATATATATTGTAGTTCCATGGATAGAGTTTCCATTAAGAGAATGTGGAGGTTGATGAAAATTCATACAATGGTTTATTCAAAATTGGCCAAGAAGAAGAAGACCACCATTGTAGCAAATTTGGAGCTAAATTTGGAGGTCAGTTATTCTATATTTACAACAATTAATTTTTATGGGTTCTGTTAGCACTCAGAATTTACACTTTGGTTGTGGAAGGATAATACTAAGGTAACTATTTCAAACCAAAATTTAGGAGTAAACCTAGCCTTTTTTCCTACCAGAGAGGGCTCTCTCAAAATGTAAACACAATGGCTAGAAATATTGGAAACGATTATGTTTTCAAATAGGTGTATGGCCGAAACATGCAAGAACCATTGGGCATGGAGTCAAATATGAATACTTCAAGAACCAACATAAATTTAATAATAGGGATTTTTACAAAGGCAAGATAGTTGTCACATTACAGTCAAAATCATATTTGCGGGTGATAAAAGAAGAAAAATAGACATTCCATCAACATGGGCACCGATTGTAGATGAATCCAATATTGACTTTGGAGGAAAAATGTGAATAATCATACCTAACAAACCAGAGCATATATATATGAATTTTGATTCATTTTAACTCTCATCCAAGTATGAAAGAAAGAACATAATGGAAAGGGATTACAAAGAAAGAACACATCAACATAAAGGAAAGGAAAATATGGACTGTAATTTTGATCAACACGTGAATCTTTGTTCTGCAAAATATGCTCAGTTTTGCATGGTTGTATTCTTTATTAAAATTGAAGTAACTCGATACAAAAAGTGTCTTGCTTTCACAAGTTTTCAACCCTCATTACATTGTAAAGATAGGTATTTATACATCAAAGCTCGTTGAGCCAAAAACCTATCTGCTTGCTTTCCAAAAATAAATACTTATAACTACCTATTACAATCTATTTTTATCAAAATTTTCCTAATTTGACCTTTCCCAAAATAGCAATTGATTCTTTATGTATTCTTCTAGTTGCAGATGCTGACAAGGCTTGTCTCGAACAAGAGTCTTCAATTATGCAAACTGTACTTCATTTTCCCATATTTCTCAACCATCTTCCACTATTATGTAGTACGCATCTCATAAATAGTCATTTCCTTGACTAGAACCTTCATCTCTATGTGCTTTTCAATGGAAATTGGAGGAATCTTTTCGTCTATCATGGTCAGCTGGTTTAAAATTTTAAAACCATCTGAAATCTTTTCCAACAAAATTTTCCCTGTTAGAACATGAGTTAAATATTCAAATTTCTCATGGTTCATCTTGCTGTCAAATAATAAATTCTTATACTCATTTTGGGAAATTAGTTCATCATTTTCATTCCAAAAGGATGATAATCCTTTTTTAATTAGCTTTTCAAATCCTTTTTTGAAAGCTGCTACCTGTTTCTTCATTTCCTCTGATTTAGTTTGAACATTCTAAATGTGAGAATGTTTCCCAAGGATCCTTCTTGCCCAAGTTATGACTGTCACTCTTTTTTTAATGCCCATTGCTTTCATATCATCTTCAGTCAAAGTATTTAACAAATCTACAGTATTCTGAGCAATATCCTTTGGTTTTCTATCCAAAACTTCCTTCATTGTTGTGCAACTCTACAAACTTTCATGTGCTATGGCTTCTTTTGTCTTCATAAAACTCAGATAAGGTATGAATTTGTAGCTCCATTAATAATTGAATCCCAAATCAAGTGCTCTGCACCTTGCATGGGAAGCTTCCCTGTTACTTGGCTTATGAATTTTTGATTTCTATTTACCAATTCTTTATTCTTGTTTTCCAACTCTTTTATTTCATTTTTTTTTTCCTCTTCTAATATTTTCTTTTCTTCTTTTAACTCTTTGATTTCGACCCCTTTGAAGCTAACTTCAGACATAGCTTTAATGATATCTTCTTTGCTTGCTTCTTTACCACCTTGATCTATTCCTTGTTTCTCCTGTATCACATTTTCCAATTTTGTTTTCAAATCTTCAATTTGAGTCTTGAGACTCAACTTGTATTTCTCCCAATTCACCTCTTTTTCTATAAACTTCAACAATTTAGCTTTGTTGTCATCCAATTCATGTGATATTTTTTCCTTCTCCTGTTCCAACATAGTCAATTCAAAGGCTTGAATTAACTAGGTTACTAGAATCTTAATCTTTTTCTTAAGCAATTGGATGGTGTTCTCCTTATCAGTAAAAAGCATTTTTCTTGCTTCCCCTTTATTAGGTTCATCATTTCTCTCCACTAGGTCAATTTGCAATCTTTTTATTTGCTGTTGATGAGCTTTTTTTTCAGTTTTTTCTTGCCTCAACTGAATTTCTATCCTGTTAAATGTGTTCTGTAACTTTGAAACCTTCAGGGTGGCCTTCATTAAGTCTGTGTAGATGACTTCCCCAGTCTTCCAATGCAAATTAATTTTATCTGGGACTCCTATTTCTGCAAATTCGATTTCATCTCTGTGACTTTATCATCAAATGATACATCCAAATTCAAAGTATTTTTTGCAGGGTCCCTACTGGTCATCAAGGTAACCCATGAATCAATCATACTTCTGACTTTTGGGAATAATTTATAAAAAAATTCTGAAGTTGCTTGCTTGTCTTGTCCATACTTAACATATAATTCATATCTTGACTGATATTTACTGATGTCTTCTGCAACCTTTGGTTCATCAAATTTGTATTCCTGCACTTGAACTTCTGGACCTTCATACTTTTCTTTCCCTTTCTCTTTCCCACTTACAAACACAACCAAATCACCTTGAGAATCTGCCTTGAGTTTCTTTTCTCTTTCTTGTTCTTCAAAATCTATATCAACAATCTCTTGAAAATTCCTTTTGCTAACAATCTCCATCTTTCCTGGGGTAGGTATTATTTCAGTTGAAGACTTTGCTGGATCAGAAGGATCTGACTGTGAACATACTGAAATTTATTTTTCTGGGATAGAAGTATCTAGTCATGAAGATGTTGAAACTTCTTTGTCAAATTCATATTGTAGAAGATTTGGCATTTTGGATAACCCCTCAACCTCTTGATGGTCAAATGCTTTACTCTTATTTTGTTGTTTTCTTTGAGAAATGATGTGACAGGGATCATAATAAACATCAATTTCCCTTTTGAATTTTAACTCCTCCAATTTCTTTTCCACAACAGAAAGGGCATTCTTGTTTTTTATAATGAAAGGAACTACTTTCAAAGGGAATTTTATGTCTGAAGCCTTTTTGAAAGCCAGAAAGTGGTCATTTTCAATAATTAATTTCTTCCTAATATACTCCAATGAAAATATTCTTGAGTTTAAGAAGGCTGGAAAGATATAAGGTTCCTTCATAAATCCATAAAGTACGATTACTATGTGCTCCTTTAACAGAAACCAATCTCCCACTCCTTTGTCAGGCTTCAATTGCATCATTGTTTTCATCTCTGGAAGTACCCTTGGCAGTTCTTCTCCAAAAATTAATTTATATACTTCTGATAGAATAAGATTCATGAAATTAAACATGTTGTTCTCCAACGTACTTGAAAAACATTCTTGTGAAAAATGAAAATCTTTCTGGCTCGAACACAGAAACATTTTCATCAAATAAGTTTGGAATCTGAAATGCCCGGTGTTGTGGAAATTCACTAATTGAAGGTGAATATTTTCAGCTAGGAATTCATCAAAATTAAGACATGGTACCTGGATGTATTATGTCCCTAGTATGCCAAAACTTAACCTAAAAAAGAAGACTCAATTGAACTTTTGTTACTATTGCATCACTATCTAATCCTAAAAACTGGGATATTAATGATAAGACCAACTGTATATTCTCATTAAAGAAATTCAAATCTAATGGGTAAGGCTCATCATCAATTGCGAGGTCAGGTTTAAGGAAATTGGATAGGAAGGCCTGTTTAGTTTCAGAGGATGACTGTCGTTAGTGATTGACTAGTGTGTCTTCGGTAAGGTTTTCCTGTTCACGAGGTTGAGACAAAGTTATTTCGAGGGATTTCCTAACAGCAGCAGACTCAATAGGGAAAATGATTTTGGTTTAGAGGCATTCATAATCACTTTCTCATTCTGTGAGTAATTCATTGCACACCAAGAAATGAAATCCAGAACCCCTAATGTCTAGTCTGGACAAAAATAAATGAAGGAGGACTCAAACACTCTGTGCACATCAGAACCTTCCTCATATAACCAATCCAATCTGGCTTTAACATCTGTAACTGACAAATTAACCATGGGGTCGTAAATGTATTTATATCCTCTAGGGTTTCATCTATTTTAATATTCTTGACGGATGGGGTTTCTTTCATTTCCTCCATTATAAATATATTACTTAATTGACTGCACAAGTTCCGAAGCCTACGTGGCACTGATGAGTTTGAAAAGAGAGTGCTCTATCGCTTTCCCAGTCTGCACATGTTTTGAACCTTCTGACGCTTCATGAGACAAATGTCAACTATCACATGCTCTTGTTTTTTTATACCCCTCGAAAGTGGTTTCGCATGGCGGATAGGTGGTTTTCTTTACCTCCTTTTCAATTTGAGAAATCCCAGGCATCGACACATGGAGTGCGGTATCTATTTCGCAACCGCTCTTACCTCCACTTCCTCATGCAACTTTGTAGTGTGAAACGAATGTGAGTCGTCGATCGATCAACGATGAGACTTGATCACCCTTCAACTTCTATACCTTTATTCATCCAACGGGTTCTCATCCTAATATCTTCCATTCTTCTTCCCTAGCAAAGCATTACTCCCTTCGTTGATCTCCCATGATGTGATCTGGGCCGTTGGATTGTTCACCCCTTTTACCGTTTCCTCTATGGTCATTTTGGAAATTTATCTCCACCGTCGATCTTATCTCCGCCTTAATCTAGACCATTGGTTCATTTATATAGTATCTCCATCCATTATTTCAATTTATTTTGGGTCTGCTTTTGATGTGGCTAATTGTGACAAGAGATTTTCTCACCTTTGAAACTCTAAACCTTCTTTTAGCCCCTTCCTCACCAACCTTAGGTAATATCTTCAACAAATTTTGGATTGTTTGTCTCCTAGTCAAATTTGAAAAAATCCTGTGCCAATAGGTTCTAATCCTTTTTTATCCATACATCCCTTTGGTTCTTTGAGTTTTTTATCCCAAATTCTTTCTTCGGAGAAGGCAATTTAATCTCCAAGACCAAGTCATGATTTTGGGATGATCCTTTAGACATATGACCCGAGAGTGCCCACCATGTTGAGTTGGAAGTCTTATCATTGAATGTTTTGATGGAGATGTTTATTGGGTGTATTATACTAATGGTATCAAGTTTCAAATTCATATCCACAAGGATGATGTTAGAAACTATTTCCATGATAAATGATAAGCTATGAATCGTACAATGCAACTCTTGTACTATAGTTTTATTTCATTTGATGTGCTTTGATGTGTCTTCAATAAAATAATATTTTATGCCATAATGAGCATTTCCTTGATGATGGTTAAGACGGTAATCGTTGATATTTTGTGCTAGATAAACACTCTTTCATATGTCATACTTAGCACTTTAATTTTTTTCTACTTACATTTTGATATGTCACCACATTTCATATTTTAGAAAATATTGACAATTGTTTTTCTTTCATGCATTCTGACAATGGTATGAACTATTTATCCTAAATTCCTTCTTCGGGGATCCATTTAGGAACTTCATTATATTTTTGGAACCCAATTAAATAGAGTTATCCAATATCAGTAGAATCCCTTCGCTTCTCTGAGCTATTTATCCCAAATTCCTTCTTCGGGGATCCATTACAAAACTTCAATGTCTTTTTTGAACCCAATGAAATTGAGTTGTCCAATATCAGTAAAAGCCCTTCGGTTCTCTGAGCTATTTATCCCAATTTCCTTCTTCGGGGCTCCATTCCAAAAATTCAATGTATTTTTGGTACCAAATGAAACAGAGATTTCCAATATCAATAGAAGCTAACTATGACTGGAAATCTTTAATAATATCATCCTTGAAGTTCAGGGTCACCATTTTGAATGTCGATTTCAACTTAATAGTTCTTATCAAAAATAAATACTATGATTTATGGATGTAAATTTGGTTACCTATGAGATGTAGGCTCCAGTTCTAGTTAATGCAGTTGCATGATGATCATATGCAACTTCATAAGATTGTATATTAATTTATCAATAAGTGCTTGATCTTCCCACACTTTTCCATCTAAGAATGAGTGTATATTAATTTGTTGTCTATGTTTGTACTATTGAAGGCTTTGTCAATAGGAATTCAAAGTCCTAAAATATTAACATTCATTTATTGGGTCCTCTTGTTAATATTATATGCTACTAAAGACTAAATTCTAACTTCATGAGCATTTAATACATTTTCATAATAGAAGCATAAAGAGGATCTCTAAAAGACACACAATCACAAGGTACACAACAATTTATCCTAGGAAACCCTCAAGGGGAAGAAAACCCAGCAAAAATTCCTCAATATAGATTACCAAAGTACAATTTGCAAAGAATAAGTCTCATAAGAAAGAGAGACCAAACCTAAATACAAGAGCCAAGAACAATTATCCTCCTCCTTTGCTAGCTTTCCTCTTCCTCTCTTGCACAATACTTGAGTGAGTGAATGATCCAAATGAGAGATGCACCTCACATATTTATACTCAAATTTTCACTTGACCTTTTAAACTAACTGGGCCGACCTATCAAAATGACAGGGTCGACTTACCTAGGAAGACTCAAAATGATATTTATATTAAATTATTTTGGGCACTATTGACCCGACTTGCAATGTTGGATTTAACTCATGAATTTTACATGACCTTTTACATTAATGACATCTCCCGAAGGAGGAATACTAATACTGTAATTTACAAGTAGAATATTCTTTGAAGTTACATTATTTCAACACTCCCCCTTAACAAGAAGGGTATTCTACTGACAAAAACAATCAACACAAGTGTGGCTCTACAAAACATCATCGGAAGGAGGGAGGACGAGGCATCATCAATGACATTTATTGGAACATTGGCTGGTACATCTATAAATAATTGGAATTTTTTTCAAAAACATTAGCATCATCATTTGCAGCACAGAGCTAGAACATCATCACCATCATCTACATCTTGGAGTTGGAACATCATCATCATCATATCTAGCTCAGAGCTGGAACATCACCATCATATTTAGTAAAGATTTGAAGTATCATCATCATCATTATAAAACTGATACATCAACAACAACGACATCACAAGGATGACTCATCAGCATAAATCTATAATAACATCATCATTGTCAACAACTCAAGGCTAGAGAAACATCATCTATGGAAACAGGTGCATCAACAACCAACATGATCCTTCCTTTCAGAATTATGGGATTGAGTTCAATACGGGTGATCCTTCCTTTCAGAATTATGGGATTCAGTCCAACACTGGTGATCCTTCCTTTCGGAATTATGGATTCATGGGAAATCCTTCCTTTCATAATTATGAGATTCAGTCCAACACTGGTGATCCTTCCTTTCAGAATTATGGGATCATGGACAATCCTTTCTTTCAAAATTACAAGATTCAGTCCAACACTGGTGAGCCTTCCTTTTAGAATTACGCGATCATGGACAATCCTTCCTTTCAGAATTATGGGATTTAGTCCAACGCTGATGATCCTTCCTTTCAGAATTATGGGATCATGGACAATCTTTCCTTTAGGAATGATGGGATTCAGTCCAACACTGGTGATCCTTCCTTTCGGAATCATGGGATCATGGACAATCCTTCCTTTCGGAATTACAGGATTCAGTCCAACACTAGTGATTCTTCCTTTTCGAATTATGGGATCATGTACAATCCTTCCTTTCGAAATTACGGGATTTAGTCCAACAACCACATCTTAGACAAACATTCCTTTTGGAATTATGAGATCTAGTCTAAGGATCAACATTTAATGCTATCCTTCCTTTCGAAATTACGGGATCAAGTGTAAGTATGATCAATCCCAACTGATTTACCCACTGTGATCAGGATACCATAGTATCATCATCAATACTCCCCCTTTCAAGGGAAGTCCTTCCAGACTACACCAAGCTTGTCACGAAAGTGCTCAAACTTCACACGAGACATAGGTCTAATCAACCCATCTGCAACCTACTCATCTATTCTCACATATTAGATCTTTACAGATCCCTTATGCACCATATCACGAATGTAAAAATACCATATTTCTATGTGCTTCGACCTTATCGCAGCTTTCGACCGTTTTTCCGCAATCCAGATCGCAACTATTTACTATTTTCCCGCGACCCGAGCACCGCCTTTTGCCTCTTTCCTGTGCTCCAGACCGCAGTTTTTCACCCCAGACCTGTGATCTGACCATAACTTTCTACCCCTTTTCCGCCCTCCAAAGCGTGCATTGTGGCTGTAAACCCGTGATCCGACCGCAGTGCTTCCCCCTTTAGTTGTTCCCTAGACCACGCCTCTTGACCCCATACCCACGATTCGCCAGCAGGTTTCATCCCTTTAGCCATGCCCCAGCCTGCGCCTTTCGGCCATAGACTCGCGATCCACTTGCAAGTTTTCCCCATACAGCCACGCCCCAAACCGCGCCTTTCGATGGCCAACCTGTGTCCCGATCGCAAGTTTCTCCCGTAAAGCCACGCTCCAGACCGCGCATTTCAATCACAGACCCGCGCTCTATTTTTTGCATTTTTTACCCTTTTTTGAACCCAGAACTTTGTTGCAATATTTTATGCACCTGCACAGCCACCTGTTCTATCTGCATCCATACTTACCTACAACCTTTTTCTACAATTTTCTTTCTGTTCCATTTACAGAGTTTTTTAAGTGTAAGCATTTCAATTGAAAAAAGAAAATTTTGCATTACAAGTTTAATTTATGTGTTATTATTATTGGTTAAAAAGTTGCCCACCCCGTGGCACTTTTGATTGGGTTCATTACCTCACACGCACACACTCTGTCACCTAATTCAAGTGAGCCTTAAAATACTACTTAACACGACCAACATTCTAACCCCACTTGGGGAACACATAAGAATATTGTAGTTAGGTAGGACAGGGGGGATAGGCATCCAAATAACACCCCTTGGTCGCTTACACTTGAGACATAGTTGTTTTCCATTAGGGAACCAAAATCCCCTAGTATTTTTTGGCACGGTTATAACCAGTTTATCAGAAGGCCTCTCCCTTAGGAGGGTTGAAGTAGCCAAACTGGTTCCAGAGGCCTGAGTGGAATACCGCAATCCATTCAGTAACCGAAGGCTACCTACTCGTTGGTCTACGTGTGGTGAATCCTTTTAGGCCCATGCGGTGATAGGACCGGAGCTGCAGATTCACCTTTTCTGGACGTGTCATGAATGGGGTATCTTAGTTGCTTTTCTTCTAGGATTGTCTTACCTGGTAGGGGGATATCTTTAGCCACTTGGCTCTATTATCCATAATTTCTAACTTGGATTTCATTAGCTTGCAAAGGATATGTCTAGTTGAGTCAAAATAATATTTAGCTAGGTGTTTGCTTGCTCACTTACCTCCCTTTGGTCTAGCGAGTCCACTATTTTTATTTTTTAGGAAACCTGCTCCTTGTTGGTATTCTGACCATTATTGTTGATGCTCCGCTTATTGTAGCACAACTATTATAGTGAGTATTTTGAGCTGGTTGTTGGCCTGAGTGCCATATTTTTTGCACTCTCCTTATGCACACTCGGCTGCATTAGGGTTTTTGAGCCGTTTATCACTGGACACAACCCCTAGATACTTGACACAATCTGTCACCATTGAGTCCCCGAGACATTCTCGGTGCCTCCGATGCGAGCCCCCATAGCACGGTTCACTTGACATCACCCGTCATAGACGTAGATCTTCATCACTTGACACCACTCATCATAGACCTAGGGATTCATCACTTGAATCCACTCGTCAACGCCATAGAGCTCCATCCCCCGACTCTGACGCCCCTTATTTCACATCTGATTTTGAGACAAAGTCCGAGAAAACCACTTACACTGAACCAACCAGCCCCATGGCTGGCATGACTTCCAACCCTTTCTTTGTAGGGACCATTGGTGGAGCATCCACAACCACGCCAGCCACCACACCCGCTTTGGGTATGCCCTCGATGGGGCCCACACCCACCATTCTGGTCACTGTGCCAATTACAGTGTCTAGCATACCCAACCCAACCCCACTTGTGACTCACACTACCCTTGGCGGTGCAGGACCATCCCATACCAACTTCGTTCCTCCACCTGGGGGCAACACCCCAAACCTGAACCCAACCCCTACACTTGGGGGCATTGGCCCCAACATGGTCACAACCACTAGTATGTCACATTCTTCTACTAGTTTTCCATTCATGGCTAATCTTAGCCTTCTTGACCTGGCCAGACTAACTAACGATCCCATCAGACATGACCCTGCGTGGCCTCACATGCCCACCAAGCTCCCATAAGACATCCCTAAGTTTGAGGGCAAGGCAGGTGAAGACCCCCAGAACCACATTATGTCCTTCCATCTGTGGTGTTCCTCCAACTCCATAGTGGACCACTCTGTCCGCCTCCATCTGTTACAACACACTCTCACTGGCTCTGCATCCAAATGGTACATTGAGCAGCCCCATGGGACCCATGCCACTTTTACTTCCCTCGCGTCGACCTTCCTGCAGTTCTTCCAGTTACCTGTCCGCTATGACGTGGGAGTTGAGATACTACTGTCTTGCTGACAGAATACAACCACCCACATCACTGACCACATTCATGAGTGGCGTCGACGCCGAAGCCTGTGCAAAATCAAATTAGATGACCGGATCTTCCTAGATTGGTTTCTAAAATCTCTCCTCCCTGTCATTGCCAAGGATGTGGTATCCAAGTGACCCAAATCCGTGGAAGAGGCCATCCTAAAAGCCCAGCAATTTGACCTTATTTGCGCCCATTCTGGTTATCTATATACCATTATACCTGAAGCCCCCCACGGTGATTCCTCCCGAAATGATACGTCGGGGGAATCCCATGCCGCAGATGGCATCATTGACCGTATTGCCTCGCATAACCAAGCCTTTTCCATAGCACGTACTAGAAATGGCCCCGACCTTTCGCGGGATACATCCCACTCTGGAGCAACCAATTCATATGATCCCATGGCACATAACCGCCATTCCCACGGACCCTCATGTCCACCTCAGTGCTTCAGCCATGCATCCCCCGCTTACGTCCCCCCGGCTGCACCTCAGCCATATTACCACCTGCAAGTCACGTAAGCTCCTGTATCCTCTCAAGCCCCCCCGCTTATTATCCACCACAGGAAGCACCTGCGGAAAACCCACAACCCGTCACATAGACATATCAGCAACCCCTAAAAGGTTTAGTATTTGCACTACCTCCACCCACTTATTATCCAGCACAGCCTGCTCCCACACTTGCACAAACCCAAAACCCACCTGCTGCCCAAGGGAAAGTGTACGTGCAATAAAATCCGCAGTCGAACCAAAATAACCAACGCCAACAAGGCCAGCAAAACCGTGACAAAGGACATAACCACGAGAACAATCCCCCTCCAGACCAAGGCGACTAGCCACCTAACCCCCCAAACAATAATAATGCGGCACCTGCCAACCAAAACCCCGATAGGCCGCTCGAACAAGCTAAAAACCCTAGTTTGAGAACAAACCATCCTTGTTCTATTTGTGAGGTCTATGGCCATCACACACATGCTTTCCCACATTTGGAGCGGGCTCGACAACTCTGGGCTGATGATGCCCACCACCAAGGGCACACGGCTCCTCAGGTGCCACCTAACCCCCCAACACCTCAAACTCAACCCTTGGTGTTACAGAACCCTTTACCAAACCAAAGAGTGGTTAACACTCAACCGTTAGCTCCCCCTCAAGGAAACGCGCCACCACAACAACAAATCACTTATGCCGCTCCTGATCAACCCATGTAAGAATCAGGTACCCATCACTTGTTAATGATGTCATCTGCCGATGTCAACCTTCAAACCCATCGAAACCAATACGTCTCCACCCCTGAAGCCCCTCCTGCTAACAACAACACCAACGCCCTTCTCACCGATCAGTCATTGCCAATACCTCCGGCTCCATTAGATGGCACCCTAAAAGCCCCTCACTTCCCACTTCGCCGCATCAACAATAACCCCAATTCTCGCGTTGCGTCTAATTACAACATTGTGGATGACTTAGCTCAATCCCCTGTAGCCATGTCTGCGCTAAAGGTCTTAAAAAACTGTCCTACACAATGCAAGACGTTGTTATCAGCTATTGGTGCTATCGACCCAATTGATTCATGAATGATAGCCTTTGATTTGGACCAATCCAAACCATGCTTGCCTTCCACATTAGCGTTCCAAGTTTCTGTATCCATTCAGAATCTCGCCATCCATCGGTGCATCATCGATGAGGGTGCCTCTACATGCGTTATGTCCACATTCATTTGGAAGAAGTTGGGATCCCATACTCTCCAACAGTACACCACTGCGTTGCAAGCCTATGACGGCCGTTCGACTCAACCCCAAGGTCTCTTAGCTAATGTCCTTGTCTAGTTGGCTGGTAAAACAGTGCTTATTGACATAGAGGTCATCAACACCCAACTTGATTATAACCTCTTACTTGGCCGCATTTACATGTACGCCATGCGGGCGGTTGCCTCATCCGTTTTTCATACCATGATGTTCCCCCATGAAGGATGCGTGGTCAAGATTGATCAACTCACCTATTACGATCCCAATGCCCCTGCTGCACCTGAAAACATTCTCCCCATGGTTGAACAACCTATTTGCGGTGCATATACCTCATTGGTTTCCTCAGTGGGACTTGGAGTTTACTCAGATATGCCGATGATTTCACATTCCAATCTATTCCACCCCCGTCACTAGCGACCGAAATATCTGACTTATCTACCCTCTCCCACAATAAATAAACACCCAACCATCAACCGCCCTTGCTACCCTAACCACCATTGGTACCTAGTCATGTTGGTGTTAAACCCATCCATACGATCCCCTTCCTATTCCCCCCTTCGGGAGTAGTAAGCACCCCTTTTATGGCTACTCTTAGCCTCTCTGGGTTAACTTTAGGATTTCCCGTGTGGTATCTCATGCCTCCCATTTCCCCAACGACACCAAATGTTGTCCTACAACCAGTGCAACACATCACCACTACTAGTCAACAACTTCCCGGTGTCACTACTCCTTCCTCATCCAACAGTCCCACCCCTCTTATCAAGCACACTGGGGGCAGAGGCCCACAACCATACACCGCTCTATCCCCGCCCAAAACAGTTAAAAATCCCCCCGTGTTTCGAGCTCCTCCCAAATTCTCTTTGTGTGATGAGTTGGGCCATGCTACCCATCAATGTCCACAATTACCCGCATTACAAGAGCACATGCAAATGCTTGACGACGACCCCAACATCCCGGTTGTCCAACTTGACCCTACCCCTAAGCCTGGAGTTATTTACAGCCATTATTCCCATCACTATCCAGATCTCCCATATTATAGAGCGGCTCTCTAGGAGATGAATAACTTGGACCTCGAGACGGCTCCCCCCACCATCGAAGAGATCCACCCCCCAGAATCCCCGCCCACCGGAGAGGTCAATACAATTTTTATGATCTCTTCTACTAGAGCTCCCTCGTCAACCGATTTGACGACACAGAGATTCCACAATGATGAGGAGATTCTTGAGGCTCTTACTGCACCTAATTACCCCTGGGAGGATATGCACCATCCTTCCTATTTCCTCCCGGAAGAGTCCTCCCCCACCACAGCCACCCAATTTTTGGTTGAGTCCAAATATTTCCTCCCCACTAAAGTCAACTGGTTTAAAGAGCCCATTCCCGCTCCCGATGCCTTCGAGGAAGGTAACATGGCCAATATTTCACCCACAATCCACATTGATATCTCTGCCCCAACCGGTGCTCCTAAACTCATTACGTTAGGAGCCTCCTACACTGAGTACGATATCGGAGAGTACAAATTTTTTTTCCAAGAGTTTCACGATGTCTTTTCCTGGTCCTATACCGAAATGCTTGGTCTTGACCCCGCTATCATAGAGCACCACATTGACACATGGCCAGATGTGCCCCCCGTTCGCCAGAAACAATGCCCCATTCATCCATCAAAGCTCCCCGCCGTTAAAGTAGAGATTTAGAAACTTTGCACAGTTGGATTCATTTATCCTATTGCATACACCACTTGGGTTTCTAACCTCGTCCCTGTTAACAAGAAACAAGGCACCATCCGAGTATGTACTAAGTTCTGTGATTTAAACTGAGCATGTCCCAAAGACAAATTCCCCACACCATTTATTGACCAACTCATCGATGCGTATGCGGGGCATGAAGTCCTATCCTTCATGGACGATTTCTCTGGATACAACCAGATTCAGATCCACAAGGAAGATCAATACAAGACTTCCTTCACCAACCCATGGGGCGCCTTTTCCTATCGTGTCATGCCTTTCAGCATTAAAAATGTTGGCACCACCTTCCAGTGGGCCATGACCTATTGTTTTCACGACTTGGTCCATATCCTCTTAGTCTATCTCGACGATCTCACAGCACGTTCCAAGAAACGATCCAACCACCTCAATGACCTCTGGAAAGTTTTCTTGTGTTGTTGCAAGTATCGGATCTGCTTGAACCCACTCAAGTGCGTCTTTTGTGTTCCGGCAGGCTGGTTGTTAGGTTTCATTGTTTCCCACAAAGAAATCATTGTAGACCCCCTCAAAGTTCAAGCCATATTAGACCTTCTCGCACCACGCACGCTCCAGAAGCTACAGAGCTAATAGGGGAAATCTAATTTCCTCCACCGCTTCATTCCTGATTATGCCACCATAGTTCATGGTTTCTTACATCTGCTTCATACCCACAACCCATTTGTTTGGGACAACCAAGCGCAAGTTGCATTCGAAGCCCTTAAAAAAGGCTCTTACACAAGCCCCTTTGATCTCCCCTCCGGATTTCTCTCAGGACTTTATTCTTTATGTCTTGACATCTGACCATGCCATGTCAAGGGTCCTAGTTCAAGAAGACGCTGCTCGCCAAGAGCATGTCATTTATTATGTCATCCAAACCTTGTCTGGACCACCCCTACGTTACCCATATGAGGAAAGACTGGCCCTTGCTGTCGTCTTTTCTGTACAAAAATGGTGCCATTACATTTTACTCAGTCATACTACAGTTGTCGCCAACTCCAACCCCATGGTCTACCTTTTAAACCAGCTACTTCTGCAAGGTCGTGTCGCCAAATGGGTAATCATACTCCAAGAATACGACCTAACTTTCACAACCCCTAAGAGTACTAAAGCTCTTGCACTTTCCCAGCTCATCACCGACCTCTCATCCCTTTTGCCATCCCCACCAATCTCCGATGAATTACCAGACAATCATTTGTTCATCATCTTGTCAGATGACCCATGGTACGGTGATATTCTGCTGTACCTTCGCACGCAGAAGTTTCGAACCGACATAAATCGCAATGGATTCCGCCGTATTTGTCACCATGCCTCTCGGTATCTCCTCTTGGGCGATGTCCTTTACCGACGAGGAGTTTATACTATCCTCCGTCGTTGCCTTACACACGAGGAAGCCGAACAAGTCCTCAACGACTATCATAGAGGCGCCTGCGGTGGACGTTTCGCAGGGATGGCCACTGCCCAGAAAGTCATCCACGTCAGATACTTCTAGCCCACACTATTTACCGACTGCATCACTGCAATCAAGCATTGCCATAATTGCCAACTCTTTTCCCTTAAGGTCAGGACACCACCTGCTCCACTTCACCCAGTCATCACCGTTGGCCTTTTTTGCAAATGGGACATTGACTTCATGGAATGTAAACCCTAATCTGCAAACGGCCATAAGTACATCATTGTCGCTATTGACTACTTCACCAAATGGGCTGAAGCTATGCCCACCTTCAGCTGTAAATCCGATACAACTGCCCGTTTCTTTTTTAACCATGTTATTACACAATTCGGGGTCCCAAAACAACTTGTCTGAGACCATGGTTCACATTTTGAAGATGCCATTTGGCGCGAGTTGTCAACACTCCTTAAGTTCAAAAATTAGTATGCCTCTGCTTACTACCCCCAAGGGAACGGCCAGGTTGATGCCATTAACAAAATTTTGAAAACAATCCTCCAATGCACTATTGACCAACATAAGTCCAATTGGCATCACATGCTTTTCCCCGCATTATGGGATTACCGTACATCAATTAAGACCGCCACTAGTTTCACCCCTTTTCACTTAGTTCACGGTGTCGAATCTGTCCTCCCCATCGAGTGTCAGATCCCCGCCCTACACATCGCTATTGAACTTATCCCTGACACCTCCCCACTTGAACAACGCCTACTGTTATTAGAACAAGCTGATGAGGACCGTCGCACAACCCTCCAAACCATTGAAGCTGCCAAGGACAGCTCCAAAGCTGGTTACGACAAATATGTCCACCCACGAGCTTTCCGTGAAGGAGATCTAGTCCTTGTTTACGACCAAGCCCATGACAAGACCGGAAAAGGGAAGTTTGAATCCATGTGGCAAGGCCCTTACATAGTGCATACCTACCTTGGACATGGGGCATACATTCTAACTGACTCAGAAGGTCACCCCTTGCACAACCCCCGCAATGGGTTGTATCTTAAACGCTTTTATCCTTAAGAATCCCGCGGACCCGTTGGTCCGTACTGTATAGTTTACTTTCTTTTTTCTTTTTCACTTTTTTACCGCAACCTTACATTCATCGTTTTTGCATCATCACAGATGGACCATCTTCCACCTTATTACATTGGCTTCGCCGATGGAGCAAGCCGTTGGTCTCCTAACCTGGCCTCTGCAACGTGGGTCTTATATTCCCCTTTACATGAGTTGGTTCCCCTTGACAGAATGTGCATATGCGTTGTTACCAATAACCAGGCTGAGTATGATGCTGTGACCGGTCTCCTAAGAGATGCCCTTCAGATGGGTATACATCACCTTCATGTGTTCCTTGACTCCCAGCTACTTGTCTCCCAACTCAACAACTGCTACTAGGTGCGTGATCCTTGCCTCTTTAGAAAGTTCTTGTGCACAAAACAGCTAAGCCGACAATTTGAATCCATAACATTCACTCATGTCCCAAGAGCTCATAATAGTGTTGCAGATCAAATGGCTAACAACATCCTACACTGGCATATCAATCACACCATATAAAATCATCCATCATGCATAATCATCACATCAAAAACATAAAAATCCCAAAAAGACTGCATCTACAAAAACGGGCATCCACGTGCCTCTCATAACAAACCATTTGCATCCATGTGCAATAACATTACACACAACCATACAGGGGCATCCACATGCCTATCATAACACATCATTTTGCATCCACGTGCAATCAACACATACAAGATAATACAAGTGCATCCATGTGCGTACACCAAAATAATCACCGCAAAAAATGCATCCATGTGCATATACATATAAATATATCATCGCCATATACATGTCATGAGTGTCCCAGCACTCAGCTATACAAAAAATATACATCCAGGGGGCCCAACAGCATCAGTGTCATAAAGTACATGCCGTCTATACAAAAATATCGAATGCCCATATGCATCGGGGGGGAGTCCCCAACACTCCCTAATGAGAGTCATATCCCCCATATGAATCCTCCTCACCATCCTCCTCTAATGTGGACTGCTCCTCTCCTCGCTCCTCCTCTGGATCCTCCTCATCCCCCTGTGGCTCCTGACCCCTCCTCTCCTCGGTCATAAATGCCACCCGAATCAAGATAGATCGCCAATCCCGTGGAGCCTCGTGACAAGCCTCAACTACATCCCGATCCAGCTCCCTCCACCCCTCATCGGAGACCCTAACCAGTAGCTGGTCGAAGGTAACTCGCAAAGCTTCCAAAGTCCCCTCCGCATCCCATTGTCGTACCTCCCCCCGATATGCCCCTGACGCTCCCTATGCCTTGGTGGTGGCAGCGGTCCCACATCTGCATCAAACCAAATCGCAACTAGTTAGACTCATCATATATCTCTAAACATCAAAACATCCAATATAAAACATTCAAAAAGCGAGATACATACCATCTGGGCCCCAAGCCTGCCCTAGGGGTCGTTGTGCCTCTGGATCTCGCCGGTAGTCCATACCAACGTATGGATAGTCATCAAAGGTCAATGGCAGCTGCAACCACTGGAAGTAGAGCTCCTACGTGAAGTACTACCCCACCTCTCTCCCACCTCGCTAGCACATCATCTCACCCCACCGCACCATCCGTGGCTCCCTCAAACCCCCATCCCGGACTGACACTCTCAGTCGCAGTGTCGGAGCCTGCTCCATAAAGAAAGAGCACAGGAATGACCTGTAGAAGAACCCCTTGCATGATTCCTTCACCGAGGTCAACTGCCACTAAACACAGGTGAGGAACATCTGGCCCCAAGCAAAGTAGGTCCCCTGTAATACCCTCTTGACTAGCTAAATATTTCCCCCAAACACCCGGTTGGTCCCCTACGACCCCAACACTCGGAACACACATGCCGCGATCGCCCGAACTAATGGCTCCTCTAAGTCACAAGTCAATAGTGCATTCTTATGCACTATTTCCGTAGGAAGGTAATACCGATCCAGCATCTCCTCCATGTCAACATCCGCGGACACCCATGGATGAGTATCCCCCACCCTACCCAAACATGGTAGTCCCGTAAAAAAATATACGTCTGCCAGGGTAAGCTCCAGTATCTCCCCCTGCACCATGAAGCACAGACTATCGGGCTCCCAGAAACTCACTAACTTGTTCAACAGTAGTACTGCTGAACGCATCGTCGACACCTATGCGAACTACAACAGTACGCACAGCCCCAAGGTGCCTCGGACATGTCGGTCACCCCATACGTAGTCCATCAGGTCATCCGGTATATCACGCCCTCTCTAGAGTACCCTCGACATACTGTCAATCCCACAACAAAAACTCATCAGAATCTCATCTAATAAACCATCATCCCCCCTGGTATGACTCCACAATCCCGATCTAGATCGCAACTGTGGGGCCCCATGCCGCGATCCCAAATCATGGCTATCGGGACTATAGCCGCGATCGCATATCACGCCTGTGGAGCCCACAGCTGCGTTCGCAGATCGCGGTTGTCCCAGCCATAGTCGTGATCCCAGATCGTGGCTGTCCCGGCCACAACCGCGGGTGAGGATCGCGACTACCTAGGCCATAGCTGCGATCCCTGATCGCAGCTCTGGAGGCCACAGTCGCGATCGCAAATCATGGCCATCACTTCGTAACCCGTGATCCACACCCACGTGGACCATACAACCCCCCTGAGGACCCACTACCCACCCAAATCCGAAAAAAATTAAAGGTCTGAGTTCAATGAAATACCTGCAACTTGCGGAAATGAAATCGACCGGTCCAATCGCCCAGAAATCTCAAATCCGCTCTGGCCCACCACACTCTCCTGTCAAAGTCAACTACACAAATGACACTTGGCATTATGGGTCCACTTACTATTTATAGACAGTTGACTTTTATTGATTTGGCCATTATGGATCCATATGGAGTCTGTTTTCCAAACTGTTTCCAACACTGGAATCAGCACGACGCGACCTTCAGAATGGTCGACTTAGTTTCTATTTTTCTCTGAACCCCCTTTTTGGAATTTTTTCCATGCACGTCACCATCTCGATTTGCGTTCCACATCAGCCGTGGTCAGTTTTTTGCATTTCTTATACCATCGGATTCAGTTTTTCGATCCCGTGATGATGCTTGAGATCATTTCTTGCTCTCATGCCAAGATGTTTTGGGCATTTTTTACCTGCCCCTAGTCATCTCGGTTTGCGTGCCACCTCGGTCGTTCTCCATTTTTGACACTTTTGATATCGCTGGATTCAGTTTTTCGAGCTCGTGATGATGCTTGATATTATTTCTCGCTCTCACCAGAAAGAGTTTCAACATTTTTTCTTGACACCTTGCTGCCTCAGTTTGCGTGCCACATCAGCCACCATCGAATTATTACACATTTATACATGATCCATTCACTCCATTCATACTGCAGTTATCTCGTTATTTTTCCACCATTCATCATCTCGCAAGGACACCCACCAGTGTTCCCCCCCCAACCCTCGTTCTTGGTTCTCATCAATGTCCCTTTATTGAACACTCTCTCCTTGCCTGGCCATTCCTTTTGTTTGATATAATTTTATCCCTTTTTCGGGTTGGACAAGTCCTTTACGAAAAAGGCACTTAGGGAGTTTATGTTAAGCTCTTTTCTAACTCCTAAAAGAATGAAAAGATCACCAAGCAATATTTCTTCCTTTCATGCTCGTTAAAGTACCTGAAAAGGGCGTCTATCTGGTATAAGTTTAACCCTTTTCCAGACCTGGTAGACTAATTATGAAAAAGAAATACTCTAGTCACACTGGCTAGAAGGGTTCTTCATTGTATCCTTTTATGCTTTTTCGGGCCTTGGAGACTAACACACGAAAAAGAACCCCCCTGGAGTCTTCTTATTTCTTTCTGACTCTCTAAAATTTAAAGAAACCATGAGCTTGCACCGACCTGGGCTCGTACAAATCCACACGACAGTACCATTCCATTATTTCAGAGTCTTCTTGTCACTTTCAGACTCCTTAAAATTGAAAGCAACCACGAGCATGAACTGTGTTGGGACCATATAAATCCACACAACGGTACCATTTTTGAGCATACTTCTTCCAGCTCATTAAACCATAAAGAAGTCCCCCCCCAGTGCCTCTTGGCCCCATGATCGTTCATCCCGGCAGCACCCCCAATAAGGTCGCCTTTGTTCAGAGTATTATGTAGTCTCCTGCCATCTTACACCAACCTGAGTATCACTCATCCCAGTCACCATCCCCGATCCATTAAATCTATGATCCCCTTCCCACCAGTTAGCTTCATCTGCTGCCCGATCACCCCCGCCATCATACTCTGAACAAAGGAAGTTTGAGTCCACCCACTCTATTTTCCCAGTTATTCCCCACGCCCCCAATATGTTAGTCCTACCATAAGTACTCTCACACTCCAGTTCTCCGCCTCGTGCTCCTATCAAGGAAACATCATTGCCTTGCTAGTTGCAGGTCTACCTCTGTCGACGAAAGCCCATATATTCCAGAGGATAGACCTAGAGGTCCCTGTGCCTTGGACTCATCACCATCTGTGGTAAGTGCCTATAGACCATTTTGAAAGGAGTCATCAGTGCCTTTTCGAATGGTTGTTTCTCACATGCTCGACTTCAACACCTTGATTGCATCGTTGAGATTCGTGTAGGGTATATATCCCTTCAGTTATTTGTCGAAGACCCCAGATTTCCCCCGACTCTAGCAAATTGGTGAGTCACTTTGGAACACCCAGTTATATGTTCCCGTGGATATTCGGGTTGCATTGGCGACAATATTCGGAAGCCATCCACTTATATGCTTCCTTCAGTACCCAGTATAGCTACAGTCCAGTGTACCATTGAGGGTATGACTCCCCGTAACTATGATCCTATAGTTCATCGGTTCCTCTGGTACCAAACTCAGCACCACTATTGTTATTCCAATGTATCAACTCTTCAGCTCAGACATGGTCAGCCCGGCAGTATGTCCCATATTTGTGTCCCCTTTTGGACCCTTATGATGTACACAGTGGTTCTCCATGTATCTTTCAGTGTCTATGCACATTCCATCAAGGGGAATCAACTCATGTGAAGGGGAATATAAGAATCACGCTGTAGAGGCCAGGCTAGGAGACTAGCGGCTTGCTCCATCGGCGAAGCCAATGAATAAGGTGGAAGATGGTCCATCTGTGATCATGCAAAAATGATGAATGTAAGGTTGCGGTAAAAAAGTGAAAAACAAAAAAAGAAAGTAAACTATACAGTACGGACCAACGGGTCCACAGGATTGTTAAGGATAAAAGAGTTTAAGATACAACCCATTGCGGGGGTTGCACAAGGGGTGACCTTCTGAGTCAGTCAGAATGTATGCCCCATGTCCAAGGCAGGTATGCACTATGTAAGGGCCTTGCCACATGGATTCGAACTTCCATTTTCCGGTCTTATCGTGGGCTTGGTCATAAACGAGGACTAGATCTCCTTCATGGAAAGCTCGTGGGTGGACATGTTTGTCGTAACCAGCTTTGGAGCGGTTCTTGGCAGCTTCAATGGTTTGTAGGGTTGCGTGACGGTCCTCATCAGCTTGTTCTAATAATAGTAGGCATTGTTCAAGTGCGGAGGTTTTGGGGAGAAGTTCAATAGCGATGTGTAGGGCGGGGATATGACACTCAATGGGGAGGACAAATTCGACACCATGAACTAAGTGAAAAGGGGTGAAGCTGGTGGCGGTCTTAGTTGATGTACGATAAGCCCATAATGCGGGGAAAAGCATGTGATGCCAATTGGACTTATGTCGGTCAACAGTGCGTTGGAGGATTGTTTTGAAAATTTTGTTAATGGCCTCAACCTGGCCGTTCCCTTGGGGGTAGTAAGCATAGGCATACTGATGTTTGAACTTAAGGAGTGTTGACAACTCGCGCCAAATGGCATCTTCAAAATGTGAACCATGGTCCGAGACAAGCTGTTTTGGGACCCCGAATCATGTCATAACATGGTTAAAAAAGAAACGGGCAGTAGTGTCGGCTTTACAGTTGAAGGTGGACATGGCTTCAGCCCATTTGGTGAAGTAGTCGATGGCGACAATGATGTACTTATGGCCATTTTCGGATGAGGGTTTACATTCCATGAAGTCGATGGGCCATTTGCAAAAAGGGCCAACGGTGACGATTGGGTGAAGTGGAGCAGGTGGTGTCTTGGCCTTAGGGGAAAAGAGTTGGAAATTATGGCAATGCTTGTCTATGGTGATGCAGTCAATAAACAGTGTGAGCCAGAAGTATCCGGTGTAGATGAATTTCTGGGCGGTAGCCATCCCTGAGAAATGTCTGCCGCAGGTGTCGCTATGACAGTCGTTGAGGACTTGTTCGGCTTCCTCGTGTGTAAGGCAACGATGGAGGATAGTATCAACTCCTCGCTGGTAAAGGACATCACCCAAGAGGAGATACCGAGAGGTGTGGTGACGAATACAATGGTGTCCATCGCGATTTATGTCGGGTCGAAACTTCTACGTGCGAAGATACAGCAGAATATCACCGTACCATGGGTCATCTGACGAGATGATGAACAAATGATTGTCTGGTAACTCATCGGAGATTGGCGGGGATGGAAAAAGGGATGGGAGGTCAGTGATGAGCTGGGCAAGTGCAAGAGCTTTAGTACTCATAGGGGTTGTGAAATTTAGGTCGTATTCTTGGAGTATGATTACCCATTTGGCGACACGACATTGCAGAAGTTGCCGGTTTAAAAGGTAGACCATGGGGTTGGAGTTGGCAACAACTGTAGTATGACTGAGTAAAATGTAATGGCGCAATTTTTGTACGGAAAAGACGACGGCAAGGGCCAGTATTTCCTCATATGGGTAACGTAGGGGTGGTCCAGACAAGGTTTGGTTGACATAATAAATGACATGCTCCTGGAAAGCAGCGTCTTCTTGAACCAAGACCCCTGACATGGCATGGTCGGATGCTGAGACGTAAAGGATAAAGTCCTGAGAGAAATCCGGAGGGGTGATCAAAGGGGCTTGTGTGAGAGCCTTTTTAAGGGCTTCGAATGCAGCTTGCACCTGGTCATCCCAAACAAATGGGATGTGGGTAAGAAGTAGACGTAAGAAACCATGAACTGTGGTGGCATAATTAGGAACAAAGCGGTGGAGGAAATTAGATTTCCCCTGTAAGCTCTGTAGCTGCCGGAGCGTGCGTGGTGCAGGAAGGTCTAATATGGCTTGAAATTTGAGGGGGTCTATAGTGATTCCTTTGTCGGAAACAATGAAACCTAACAACTGACTTTCCGGAACGCAAAAGACGAACGTGAGTGGGTTCAAGCGGATCTGATACTTGCAACAACGCATAAAAACTTGCAGGAGGTCATTGAGGTGGTCGGATCGTTTCTTGGAACATGCTGTGAGATCATCGAGATATATTAAGAGGATATGGACCAAGTCATGAAAACAATAGGTCATGGCCCCCTGGAAGGTGGCGCCAACATTTTTAAGGCTGAAAGGAATGACACAATAGGAAAAGGTGCCCCATGGGGTGGTGAAGGAAACCTTGTATTGCTTTTTCCTTGCGGATCTGAATCTGATTGTATCCAGAGAAACCGTCCATGAAGGATAAGACTTCATGCCCTACACACGCATCGATGAGTTGGTCAATAAATGGTGTGGGGAATTTATCTTTGGGACATGGTCGGTTTAAATCGTGGAAGGTAGTACATACTTGGATGGTGCCTTGTTTCTTGTTAATAGGGACAGGGTTAGAAACCCAAGTGGTGTATGCAATAGGATAAATGAATCCTGTTGTGCGAAGTTTCTCAATCTCTGCTTTAACAACGGGGAGCTTTGATGGATGAATGGGGCGCTGTTTCTAGTGAACAAGGGGCACATTTGGCCATGTGTCAATGTGGTGCTCTATGATAGTGAGGTCAAGACCAAGCATTTCAGTATAGGACCAGGCAAAGACATCACGGAACTCTTGGAAAAGTTTTTTGTACTCTCCGATCTCGTACTCAGTGTAGGAGGATCCTAACGTAATGAGTTTAGGAGAACCGGTTGGGGCAGAGATATCAATGTGGATTGTGGGTGAAATATTGGCCATGTTACCTTCCTTGAAGGAATCAAGAGCGGGAATGGGCTCTTTAAACCAGTCGACTTTGGTGGGGAGGAAATCTTTGGACTCAACCGAAAATTGGGTGGTTGTGGTGGGGGAGGACTCTTCCGGGAGGAAATAGGAATGATGGTGCATATCCTCCTAGCGGCAATCAGGTGCAGTAAGAGCCTCGAGAATCTCCTCATAATTGTGGAAACTTTGTGTCGTCAAATTTGTTGATGAGGGAGCGCTAGTAGAAGAGATCATATAAAGGGTATTGACCTCTCCGGTGGGCGGGGATTCTTGGGGGTGGATCTCTTCAATGGTGGGGGGAGCCATCTCAAGGTCCAAGTTATTCATCTCGTAGAGACCTGCTCTATAATCTGGGAGATCTGGACAGTGATGTGAGTAATAGCCATAAATACCGCATATTGCACTAGGGTGGTTGGTACGCAGTGATATATCGCAAGGCTTAGGGGTAGGGTCGAGTTGGACAATCGGGATGTTGGGTCATCGTCAAGCATTTTCATGTGCTCTTGTAATGCAGGTAATTGTGGAGATTGATGGGTAGCATGGCCCAACTCATCACACAAAGAGAAATTGGGAGGAGCGCGAAACACAGAGGGATTTTTAACTGTTTTGGGTGGGGGTAGAGCGGTGTATGGTTGTGGGCCTCTGCCCCCAGTGTGCTTGATAAGAGGGGTGGGACTGGTGGATGAGGAAGGAGTAGTGACACTGGGAGGTGGCTGACTAGTAGTGGTGATGGGTTTCACCAGTTGTAGGATGACATTTGGTGTCGGAGGGGAAATGGGAGGCATGAGATACCACACGGGTAATCCTAAAGTTAACCTGGGGAGGCTGAGAGTAGCCATAACCGGGTCGCTTACTACTCCCGAAGGGGGGAATAGGAAGGGGATCGTATGGATGGGTGTAACACCAACATGACTAGGTACCAATGGTGGTTAGGGTAGCAAGGGTGGTTGATGGTTGGGTTTTTGTGTATTGTGGGAGAGGGTAGATAAGTCAAATATTTCAGTCGCTGGTGATGGGGGAGGAATAGATTGGAATGTGGAAGTCATCGGTGTATCTGAGTAAACTCTGGGTCCCAATGAGGTAGATGCACCGCAAACGGGTTGTCCAACCATGGGGAGAACGTTTTCGGGTGCAGTGGGGGAATTGGGATCATAATAGGTGAGTTGATCAATCTTGACCACGCGTCCTTCATGGGGGAACATCATGGTACGAAAAACGGATGAGGAAACCGCCTGCATGTCGTACATGTAACTGTGGCCAAGTAAGAGGTTATAATCAAGTTGGGCATTGATGACCTCTATGTCAATAAGCACTGTTTTACCAGCCAACTGGACGGGGACATTATCTAAGAGACCTTGGGGTTGAGCTGAATGGTTGTCGTAGGCTCGCAACGTAGTGGTAGACTGTTGGAGAGTAGGGGATCCCAACTTATGCCAAACGAATGTGGAAATAACGCATGTAGAGGCACCCTCATCGATGATGCACCAATGGATGACGAGATTCTGAATGGATACAGAAACTTGGAACGCTAACGTGGAAGGCAAGCGTGGTTTGGATTGGTCCAAATAAAAGGCCATCATTCGTGAATCAGTTGGTTCGATAGCACCAATAGATGATAACAAAGTCTTGCGTTGTGTAGTACAATTTTTTAAGACCTCTAATGCAGACATGGGTGTGAGGGATTGAGCTAAGTCATCCACGATGTTGTAATTAGATGCAGCGCGAGCATTGGGGTTATTGTTGATGCGGTGAAGTGGGAAGCGAGTGGCTTTTGGGGCGCCATCTAATGGAGCCGGAGGTATTCGTAACGACTGATGGGTGGGAAGAGAGTTGGTGTTGTAGTCTGCGGGAGGGGTTTTAGGGGTGGAGCCGTATTGGTTCCGACGGGTTTGAAGGTTGACATCGACAAATGACATCATTAACAAGTGATGGGTACTTGAGTCTAGCATGGGTTGATCAGGAGTGACATAAGTGATTTGTTGTTGTGGTGGCGCGTTTCCTTGAGGGGATGCTAACGGTTGAGTGTTCACCACTCCTTGGGTTGGTAAAGGGTTCTGTAACACCAAGGGTTGAGTTTGAGATGGTGGGGGGTTAGGTGGCGCCTGAGCAGCCATATGCCCTTGGCGGTGGGCATCATCAGCCCAGACTTGTCGAGCCCGGTCCAAATGTGGGAAAGCATGTGTGTAATGGCCATAGACCCCGCAAATAGAACAAGGATGGCTCATTCTCAAATTAGGGTTTTTAGCTTGTTTGGGCATCTTATCGGGGTTTTGGTTGGCAGGTGCCGTGTTATTATTGTTTAAGGGGTTAGGTGGCTGGCCGCCTTAGTCTGGAGGGGGATTCTTCCCGCGGTTATGTCCTTTGCCGAGGTTTTGCTGGCCTTGTTGGCATTGGTTATTTTGGTTCGGATGCGGATTTTGTTGCACGTACACTTTCCCTTGGGCAGCAGGTGGGTTCTGGGGTTTTGCAGGTGTGGGAGCAGGTTGTGGTGGATAATAAGTGGGTGGAGGCAGTGTAGGTGATGAACCTTTTGGGGGTGGCTGATATGTCTATGTGACGGGTTGTGGGTTTGCCGCAAGTGCTGCCTGTGGCAGATAATAAGTGGGGGGGGGATTGAGAGGATACAGGAGCTTGCGTGACCTGCAGGTGGTAATATGGCTGAGGTGCAACCGGGGGGACGTAAGTTAGGGATGCATGGCCAAAGCACTGAGGTGGACATGAGGGTCCATGGGAATGGTGGCTATGTGCCATGGGAGCATACGAATTGGTTTCTATAGAGTGGGATGTAGCCCGCGAAAGGTCGGGGCCATTGCTAGTACGTGCTATGGAAAAGGGCTGGTTATGCAAGGCAATATGGCCAATGATGCCATCTGCAGCATGGGATGCCCCCGATGCATCATTTCGGGAGGAATCTCCATGGGGGGTGTCAGGTATAATGGTATATAGATAACCAGACTGGGCGTAAATAAGGTCAAATTGTTGGGCTTTTAGGATGGACTCTTCCTCGGACTGGGGTCGCTCGGATGCCACATCCTTGGAAATGAAGGGGAGGAGAGATTTTAGAAACCAATCTAGGAAGATCTGGTCATCTAATTTTATTCTGCACAGGCTTCGACGTCGACGCCACTCATGAATGTGGTCATTGATGTGGGTGGCCGTATTCTGTCGGCAAGACAGTAAGATCTCAACTCCCTTGTCTTAGCGAACAGGTAACTGGAAGAACTGCAGGAAGGTCGATGCAAGGGAAGTAAAAGTGGCATGGATCCCATGGGGCTGCTCGATGTACCATTTGGCTACAGAGCCAGTGAGAGTGCATTGTAACAGACGGAGATGGACAGAGTTGTCCACTATGGAGTTGGAGGAACACCATAGATGGAAGGACATAATGTGGTTCTGGGGGTCTTCACCTGCCTTGCCCTCAAACTTACGGATGTCTGATGGGATCTTGGTGGGCATGTGAGGCCACGCAAGGTCGTGTCTGATGGGATCATTAATCAGTCTGGCCAGGTCAAGAAGGTTGAGACTAGCCATGAATGGAAAACTAGTAGAAATATGTGACATACTGGTGGTCATGACCACGTTGGGGCCAATGCCCTCAAGTGTAGGGGCTAGGTTTAGGTTGGGGATGTTTCCCCCAGGTGGAGGAATGAAGGTGGTATGGGATGGTCTTGCACTGCCAAGGGTAGTGTGAGTCATGAGTGGGGTTGGGTTGGGTATTCTAGCCACTGGAATTGGCACAGTGACCGGAATGGTGGGTGTGGGCCCCATAAAGGGAATACCCAAAGTGGGTGTTGTGGCTGGGGTGGTTATGGACGCTCCATGGGGCTGGTTGGTGTAGTGTAAGTGGGGTTCTTGGACTCTACCTTAGAATCAGATGTGAAATAAGGGGCGTTAGAGCCGGGGGATGGAGCTCTATGGAGGAAACGAGTGGAGTCGAGTGATGATTCCCTAGGTCTATGACGAGTGGTGTCAAGTGATGAAGCTCTACGTCTATGACGGGTGATGTCAAGTGAACCGTGATGCGGGGGCTCGCACCGAAGGCACCGAGAATGTCTCAGGGACTCAATGGTGACAGATGGTGTCAAGTATCTAGGTTTTGTGTCGAGTGATAAACAACTCAAAAACCCTAATGAAATCGAGTGTGCAGAAGGAGAGCGCAAAAAATACGGCACTCAGGCCAACAACCAGCTCAAAACACTCACTGTAACAGATGTGCTACAATAAGCAAAGTGTCAACAACAATGGTCAGAATACCAACAAGCAGCAGGTTTCCTAAAAAATAAAAGTAGTGGACTCACTAGACCAAAGGGAGGTAAGGGAGCATGCAAACACCTAGCTAAATAGCATTCTGACTCAACCAGACATATCCTCTACAAGGTGATGAAATCCAAGTCAGACAATATGGATTGTAGAGCCAAGTGGATAAAGATACCCCCCTACCGGGAGGGACACCGGGTAAGACAATCCTAGAAGAAAAGCAACTAAGATACCTCGTTCATGACACATCCAGAAAAGGTGAATCTGCAATTCTGGTCCTATCACCGTGTGGGCCTAAAAGGAATCACCACATGTAGACCAACGAGTAGGTAGCCTTCGATTACTGAATGGATTGCGGTATTCCACTCAGGCCTCCGGAACCAGTCTGACTACTTCAACCCTCCTAAGGGAGAGGCCTTCTGATAAGCTAGTTATGACCGTGCCAAAAAATACTAGGGGATTTTGGTTCCCTAATGGACAACAACTATGTCTCAAGTGTAAGCGACCGAGGGGTGTTATTTGGATTCCTATTCCCCCCGTCCTACCTAACTACAATATTCTTATGTGTTCCCCAAGTGGGGTTAGAATGTTGGTTGTGTTAAGTAGTATTTTAAGGCTCACTTGAATTAGGTGGCAGAGTGTGTGCATGTGAGGTAATGAACCCAATCAAAAGTGCCACAGGGTGGGCAACCTTTTAACCAATAATAATAATGCAAAAATTAAACTTGTAATGCAAAATTTTCTTTTTCAATTGAAATGCTTAAACTTAAAAAACACTGTAAATGGAACAGAAAGAAAACTACATAAAAAGGTTGTAGGTAAGTATGGCTGCAGACAGAACAGGTAGTTGTGCAGGTGCAGAAAATATTGCAGCAAAGTTTTGGGTTCAAAAAAGGGTAAAAAATGCAGAAAACAGAGCGCGGGTCTGTGACTGAAATGTGCGGTCTGGAGCACAGTTTTATGGGTGAAACCTACGATCGGGGTGCAGGTTGGCAGCTGAAAGGAGCGGCTATATGGGGAAAACCTGTAGGTAGATCGCGGGTCTGTGGACGAAAGGCGTGGGTTGGGGCGCGGCTAAAGGTCTGAAACCTGCGGGAAAATCGTGAGTATGGGGTCAAGAGGCACGGTCTGGGCCTGGCTAAAGGGGGAAGAGATGGGGTCGGATCGCGGGTTTACGGCCACAATGCGTGCTTTGGAGTGCAGCAAAGGGGCAGAAATCCGTGGTCGGATCGCAGGTCTGGGGTGAAAAACTGCGGTCTAGAGCGCGGGAAAGAGGCGAAAGGCGGCTGCGATCTTCTCTATCATCTTCATGTAGCTTTGATTATCACATAGAATCACTATGGTATCCAACTCTAGATTGAATAGACCTGATAACAACTTCCAAAGCCATATGTATTCACAACTGGAAGAACAAGCTCCAATATATTCTACTTCTGCAGCGCTGAGAGCAACACTAGACTACTTCCTGCTTAGCCATGAGATCATGGCTGACCCCATACTGAAACATCCACTTGAAGTGATATTTCTGTGTAAGACACTTCCTGCCCAATGTGAATCTATATAACCGTACAGTCTGAAGTCATGATCTCTAGTATAACTGAGACCATAGTCTACTGTACCTTATAGGAACCTCATCACATGCTTTACATCTACAAGGTGAACACATCTGGGCTCAACCAAATACTGACTCAAGGTGTTCACAGCAAATCATATATATGTCCTGGTATTCGTCAGATACATCAATGACCCAATAATATTCCTGTATAGTGTTACATCCACTAACTCTGACGAAGCATCAATCAACAACTTCAAATTTGTATCCATGGGTGTGGCCATGGCTTTACATTCCAAGATATCAAATCTTTTGAGCTGGGATCTGCCATACTTCAAGACCTAGCAAATAATGCATCAAGCCAAGGTCTTTCATCTCAAATTCTGCAGCTATCTTCTTCTTACACTCTGATATTTGCTTCTCATTACCTGTCAGGAATAAGTCATCCACATATAACAATAATATGATAGGTTCATCATCCATAACCTTGAAGTAAAGGTGAGGATGATATTTACTTTTGGTAAATCCCAAGATCATCAGAAAACTATCAATTATTCCATACCAAGATCTTGGAGCTTGATTCAACCCATACAGAGCCTTCTTCAATTTGAAAACATGTGTCTTTTTGTCTTCAACTTCAAATCCTTGTGGTTGTTCTATGTGCAGTTCTTCTTGAATGACACCATTCAAGAAAATTGTTTTCACATCCATCTGGTGTAACTTCCACTTCATCGTGGTTTCAAGTGCCATGATGGTTCTAATGGATGTTTACCTTGCTACGGGAGCAACTGTCTCTTCATAATCAATTCCTTCCTTTTGAGAGAATCCTCGAGCCACAAATCTAACTTTATATTTTTCAATACTTCCATTAGCTGCATGTTTTATCTTGTATATCCATTTTGAATATACCATAATTTTACCTTCTGCTTTGGGAACTACATCCAACACATCATTCTTCATTATGGATTGGTATTCTTCCGATATAGATTCTACCCATTCTTTCTTTTGAACAGATTCTTCAAAACAAGTAGGATCTTTGTCTTAAGGTCACACATCAAAGCCACATAACTGTAAAATGGCGTTGGCTTCTTGTTTTTCCTTGAGGATCCTTCTAGAGCACCATACTTCTCTACATCTTGAATAATTTCATGAGCCCAAGTTGGCTTTCTCTTGTGATAGATAGTCATGTGTGAAGATTCTTTGGGCTCCAACATATCATGGTCTTCTAGAATCTCGTCATTAAGAGAGGGTGCAACTTCTTTCATTGGTTCAACAAATCTAGGAGCTACATCTTCTTCATATACTTCTTCAAGCTGGCACTTTCTAGATTTCTTGAGAGTTGCATCTTCATCAAAGGTTACATCCCTGCTAATTTCAATGTGATGGTAATGTGGTATATAAATTATGAAGGCCTTGGAGACTTCACAGTATCCAACAAATATTCCTTTCTTTCTGGAAGGATCCAACTTGGTTCTTTTCTCTTTTGGAATATGAACAAATAGTGGACAACCAAATATATTGAGATGACTTATTTCGGGTTTCTTTCATGTGAACATATCTTCAGAAGTTTTGAACCCAAGCGCACTATGGGATATTCTGTTTTGGTCATATACTATTGTTCTTGTTGCTTCATCCCATATGCGCAGAGGAATATCTTGATCATGGATCATAGTCTTCATTGCTTCCATAATAGTTTGGTTCTTTCTTTAAACAACACCATTTGTTGAGGATTATAGGGAGTGGTAAGCTCCTTCTTAATCTCGTCATATTTGAAAAATATTTCAAATTCTTTTGAAGTATACTCTCCTCCATTATCTGACCTAGGTGTCTTGATATTTTCTAAAAGATTCTCTACCAAGGATTTGAATTCCTTGTACTTTTCCTTTGCTTCATATTCTTCGGGTTTCGGCACAACTTCCTTAATAAATTTCACAAGATCATTCTCTTCTAGAATGAGTCCAATTTTGTAATTCCAAGCATGTAAATTTTCTATGCCTTCCAACTTGTCATCAAGCTTAGTGCTTGGAGCCATCTTATCCCGGAGAACATAAAAAGACCAAAAAATAAAATTTCCCGGAAATGAAAACTGAACTTACCAAAAGATGTGCTTGACTTAGGCGAGTATGTTGGTATAGTCAGTTTCTAAACAATCCAAGTTTTAACCCATGAAACTGGACTTGCAATATTTTGGACTGCAGTTTCCAGTTTTCTAGTTTTCTTATTTTTTCTAGTTCCAAATCAAACTAGGATTTGACTTTCTGGAAGTTCTATCCACTAAAAAACTTCGATCTAGGTTCCAAAATATGTTCATAGGAGGGGTCACTTCCTAATGTTACTTGCACTAAAAAATTCCTCTTTAGTAGGAAGCCCTAATTTTCTTTCCTGGAGAAAGAGAGAGAGAGAGATTTACCCTAGTGAAAGTTGCTCTTTTCAGTCTAGCTATGATACCATGTTAATATTATATGCTACTAAAGACTAAATTCTAACTTCATGAGCATTTAACACATTTTCATAATAGTAGTATAAAGAGGATCTCTAAAAGACACTCAATCACAAGGTACACAAAAATTTATCCTGGGAAACCCTCAAGGGGAAGAAAACCCAACAAAAATTCCTCAATATAGATTACCAAAGTACAATTCCCAAAGAATAAGTCTCACAAGAAAGAGAGACCAAACCCAAATACAAGAGCCAAGAAAAATTCTCCTCCTCCTTCGCTAGCCATCCTCTTCCTCTCTTGCGCAATACTTGAGTGAGTGAATGATCCAAATGAGAGAGGCACCTCACATATTTATACTCAACTTTTCACTTGATCTTTTAACCTAACTGGGCCGACCTATAAAACTGACAGGGCCGACTTACCTAGGAAGACTCAAAATAATATTTATATTAAACTCTTTTGGGCACTATTGACCCGACTTACAATGGAGGATTTACCTCATGACCTTTTACATTAATGACATCTCCCGAAGGAGGAATAATAATAATAATGTAATGTACAAGTAGAATATTCTTCGAAGTTACATTATTTCAACACCTCTATTGTTCTTTCAATTGATGATATAGAAGAAAGAAAAAGAGAGTCTTTGATTTACATTTGTGAATGAATGCACATAGTCATTATGGTAAGTAAAGAGAAAAACATCAAAGGGTACACTGGTTAGGGTTGAATGAAAAAACTTAATATAGTCTAAAACAAAATTGACAGTGATCTATTCTAGATTGTTCCAATCGACATATTTAGAAAGAAAAAGTTGCAAATGTGACAAGCCATGGAGAAATCATATATGCACCCTAACATTGCAAGGACCAAATCTTATAATCCACTTCCATGTGTGCTAATGAACCAATGACCCAATGACCCAATAATAGAGGCATGGAATACCCTGCAACCCTACATGGTACTAGGCAGGGTTTAAAATCTTACAATGCCAGAAGTGGAAACTACTTGTGGCAAAAAGTAGAAATGTCCTAGTAGTAGGGGAAGCATCCCAAATATTCTAGGGAGACGCATCGCGTATCACCAAATAGATTAGGGTGTTCCGGGATGGTACGAGCACACCTGAGTGCACACCTTACCTGTTATGCATGAAATCATTTTATCTTCAGTTTGCTTCATCAAAATAGAGTGGTGTGTGGAATAATTGAAGCAGGTGAATGAGGTAGGTGGGGGTAACGCCATCCTGCATCAGACCGCATATAAAGTATTTGAGCATATTTATTAGATACATAAATTTTTTATATTAAAAAAGAACATGTTTGTCATGGGGGGTTGTTTATAATCTAAAGAGCATTGTAAAATCGTCTTTCAGAATGCGTTGAGGTGTATTTACTGTCTTAAAGAACCACCTAATATTTAATTATCGACCAGGGTTGGTAATCTTAGAGTTGAGGCATAGTATATGCTAAGGTAGAATGTCACCTAAATTTCAGCTTGTTAGACCTTAGAAATGTTTAATAAAGAAAAGATCGAAAGATCTTTAAAAATGAAAAACCGAGTCAAACTTCAGAAAAAAACAATGAAGAAACTAATTAAAGCTAGTTAAACCAATAGATCAGGATAGTATCAAGCTATACTACTCTACTCTATGATTAAACAATGGAAAAAGAACAAATACTGATTAAAAAGCAAACTACCTATTATGGAAATGGAAACTACTTGACTTAAGACAAAAACTACAAACTACTTAATGAATTCAAATAACTACTTATGCATTCAGTTAATACTTCAAAACTACATTAAAGCATCTACTCCATTCTCCTTGATGTTGTATGTCAAATGTAATAGGAACTGGAGTGAATGAATCGTAATGACTTTCAAATGTAATGGAAAAAAATGGAAGTAAATCTAACCTAATTTCGACAAAGAGATGTAAACTACAAAGAGACCAATTACAATTAACCTTAAACATTATGATCTATCTTCTATCCATAAGAAAAATAATATAAAACTAATGAAATCTAGAAGCAAGTAGAAAACTTAATAAAGATATTTATTTCTGAATTCAATTTGGAAGCAAGTAGAAAACTTGATAAAGATATGTTATATAGAAGCAAGTAGAAAACTTGATAAAGATATTTATTTCTGATCCAAACTCTATTTCATGAACATATTCATTATCTGTTTGAATGGAAAACTGATTCTATACTTAACAAAGAAACTATTAAAACTAGAATACTTGGAGAATGAAATTATTAACTCTAATTTGAAATAAATCTCAAGAACATGAAATAGACTACACTAAGAATAAGACTGATAAATTCTAAAACAATAACATATTGGTAAATCAAATATGAAAGACATGACTCGAAAAACAGTTAAAACAAAGCTATGGAAAATGAGATGGAAGCTAAGAATAATGACAAACTTAATTAAAACTTTATGAGATATGAAGCAAGGTCCTAATTATAGTTAAAAATACTGATTAGAAGCAAGAAATATTACAATTCAAAAACCTAAGAAACGGAATTCAAAATAAGCATGAAAATAATGTAGAAAGTATGAAAGTCCAAATGATGATCCAGATGATTGTCCGAATGACAGTCTGGATGGAATAAAAAAGAATTAAACTAAGGCAAGAGGCATTTTTTATGATCTTAACGTCAGCTGGCGAATACAGATGAACCTATAGTGCAAAGAAGTCAGTGAGAAGACTATTGAGAAGCTAAGATAGTAGGAAATAACCTATTCTAACTATTATTGAAAAGATGAACTACTTCTATAGTGAAACAAAACTGAGAATAAAACTTAACCTACAGCTACAGAAAAAGAAACTAATGGAACTAATTCTGATTATAACTAAACTGGAAACAACAACTAACTAAACAACAACTATCTAAATTCTATCTAATTGCAGAAGACTGAAAACAAACTATAAACACTATGCTTGGTCGACCATTATCAATTCTGGAAACATAAATTAAGTTAGCAACAAAACACAGATTACAGAAAATAAGGAAATGAATTGTACATGAAAACAAAGTTAATTATATAAACTAGAAAATAAACTAGTTATTTGCAGAAAAGAAAATACAGAAAACATAAATAAAACCTCCAGTCGATGAGGGGCCCTTCCCAGCAATCAGAGATGGAAACTAGATCAACTTAGTCACCAACAATAGAGCATCAACAATAAAATTCAAGAGCTTCCATTAGCTGAGAAAATTACACAGTGCTTGTAGCTTAAAAGACTGACAATTTCCTAAAACTCTAGAGACTCGGAGACTAACTCGTCTCAGTCACGAAGAGGTCTATATATACAATTTTACAATGGTGAGAGCAAGTCAACCCTTTGGTGGTCGACTGATGTAATAATAAGTAGTCTTAAAGACTGTAAAAATGGTTGCTTGGTGATTCACGACAACGCAGAGGCCGCCTGCCTGCTTTTGTTAGGGTACACAGGGTACTACCAAAGGACCGAACACCAAGAGCAACCACTTCACACAAACAGATCACAGATCAACACACCGATGTTTTGATGTGTTTTAAACCCTCTTGAGGGAAACACTCCACGGCCTCGGCCAAATAGCTTCTACGGAACAATTTATTATGCGAAGAAAGAAAGTTACAAATGAGCTTCTCATAATGGATCAACTAAACAATGACCCTCCATGCTCTTTAAATAGAGATCATGGACCAATTGGGTGTTAAGCCACGGATCAAGGTTAGGTTTGATCTAAGAGAAGTTGAGCCGTCGGATCACTCTATGTCGGGAACATATCGTGACCGTCGGATTAAGTATTTACAAATGCATAGTAATGCATACTAAAGAAACACACTATCCCTAACGGATATATTACACAAGTTGATCTTAACTAACTCCTAAGTGTCTAAATATCCTAACATCCCCCCTTAAGAACAACTTGGGATAGGATTGAAGGATTTACAAAAGTGACACTATTAGGAGAAGGAAGGAGGCATTAGAGCCTATCCCCCCTTAATGACAAGTTGCTGAATTCCTAACATAGCTCGAAGTTTAGAAAACTTCGCTTCTGTAAGAGACTTGGTGAAGATGTCTGCAACTTGATCATCTGTAGGGAAAAAGAGCACTTCAAGAACATGATCATGAACAAGATTTCTGATGAAGTGCATATGTAGCTCAATGTGTTTGCTGCGTTGATGTAGAACTAGATCTTTGGCAAGCTTGATGGCACTTTGATTGTCACACCAAAGTGGAGTAGGTTGTTGCTGCTCGAATCCAAACTCTGAAAGGATCTGTCGAAGCCATAAAGCTTCCTGACTGGCATTAACTGCTACTCAATATTCTGCATCTGCTGAAGAAAGAGCAAGAGCTTGTTGTTTCTTACAATCCCAAGTAATAGGTCCAGATCCCAGACTGAAAACATAACCTGCAGTAGACTTTCGATCATCAGGATCGCCGGCCCGATCTGAATTAGTGAAACCAACCAACAAAGGTTTCTCCCCTGTACTGTAATGAATCCCAAACTAAACTGTACCTTGAATATATCGAAGTATTCTTTTAGCTGCTTTCCAGTGACTTTCATGAGGTGTTTGCATATAACGGGCAACACGACCAACATCAAAGGAAAGGTCAGGACGGTAATGAGTCAAGTATAAGAGACTACCAACAAGCTGACAATATAACGTGGCATCGACTTCAGGTGAAGTACAAGTGGCAGAAAGTTTGACTCCAGACTGGAAGGGAGAAGGGGCTGGTGTACAATCTTCCATGTGAAAGTGATGAAAAAGGTCACAAGCATACTTAGATTGAGAAAGAAAGATTCCTTCTTTGGTTTGCAGGACTTGGAGACCAAGAAAATAATGCAAATGTCCTAAGTCTGACATTTCAAAAAAAATTTTAAGACTGGATTTCACATGGGTTATAAGCTTCGGGTCACTACCAGTAAGATTAAGGTCATCAACATATAGAACAAGTATGATGAGATGGTTTCCTACTTTCTTGGTATAGACATTGGGGTCAGAATGGCATCTAGAAAAACCAGTGTCAAGGAGAAAGTTATCCATTTTGGCATACCAAGCTCTAGGAGCTTTCTTAAGGCCATATAAGGATTTCTTAAGGCAGCAGAAAAGGCTAGAGTTATTCTGAACATATCCAGGAGGTTGTTCCATGTAAATTTCCTCCTGTAAATCACCATGTAAGAAGGCAGACTTGACATCCATTTGATGGACTTCCCAGTTATGTAAGGCTGCAAGGGAAAGAACAAGGCAGATGGAGTTCATTTTTGTGATGGGATCAAATGTTTCATTGTAGTCAGTCCCTTCAACTTGGGAAAAACCTTTGGCAACTAACCTTGCATTAAGTCTTTAAACACTTCCATCTGATGCATACTTAGTTCTGTAGACCCATTTACATCTGACAAGTTTTCTTCCTTTTGGAAGAGGCACAAGATCCCAAGTATCGTTCGCCATTAAGGAACGATATTCTTCATCCATAGTGGCATCCCAATCTGGATTTCCTGAAGCTTCTGCAAAAGTTTTTGGATCATGATTCTCGGAAACTTGAGCCAAAAGAGAAGAGGCTCGCTGAAACTGAGAACGTGTTCGACGTTGATCTCTAGGATCACCGGCAAGATCACCAGCTGCTGCACATGTTGAATGGATCCATCGAGGAAGCACTTGTGCTGGTGCAACTGGAGGAATATGAGCAGGCGGAGGTGGATTTTCATCCTCACTGTCATCATCAGAAGCTGGAGTTGGAAACCTGTCAAGGAAGTTGGAAGAAGAAGAAGAAGGCACAAACGCCGAATCAGGCTCGCAGGCCAAAGATGGCACAATTGCCGAGTTAGGCTCGCAGGCCAAGAGATTTTCATCAAATTTAACATCTCTTCTAATGATTATATCATGAGAATGTGGTTGAAGAAGTCTATAACCTTTTACATCTTCAGAATATCCAACAAATATGCACTTTTCACTTTTAGGCTGCAATGCTTTCCGTTTTTCATGTGGAATGTGAGCCCATGCTTCACTACCAAACAAATGGAAGTGACTTACATTAGGTTTAGTTTTACTCCATGCTTATTCCGGTGTTATACCTTGTAGTGCTTTAGTGGGGGTGCGATTAACTATGTAATTTGCACAATTAATGGCTTCAACCCAAAATTGAAGACTTAGTCCCTTAGATTGGGTCATACAATTAGCCATTTCTTTTAAAGTGCGGTTCTTCCGCTCAGCTACACCATTTTGTTGTGGTGTATATGGAACAATGTGATGTTGTTGGATGCCTTGTTCAATGCAGAAAGTAGTGAACTTTTTGTTAACATATTCTCCTCCATTGTCAGATCTTAACTTAATAATTTGATGACCATATTGTTTTTCAATAAGGGCCTTGTAGACCAATAACATGTTAAATACTTCGCTCTTAAGTTTTAGGAAATAAACTCAAGTGCGTCTGGTGTAATCATCAATGAAAGTTAATAAATATTTGAAACCAGAAAAGGAAGCAGATGGAAGAGGACCACACAAGTCACTATGCACAAGCTCCAAGGGAACCGAGGCATGCCAAGAGGCACGTTTGTCAAAACTATCCCGATGATGTTTTCCGAGTACACAACCGGAACAAACACCATCTCTGCAAGATACCATTGGAAGACCTGTCACGATATTTTCTTTACATAGTTGTTGCAATGAGCGATAATTTAAGTGACCAAATCGCTCATGCCAAAGTTTGCTCAAGTTATCACTATGAGCAACAAAAACTGAAGGAAAAGGTGATGACCCAAAGTTGTTAAACTTGTGCAACCTGGTAATATCATCAACAATTCCGGTAGCTAGGACCTGTTGAGAATCTTTAAAATCCTTGATTACAACTTGGTGAGGTGTAATGGTCACAGTTTTACCTTCACCAAAATGAGTGATATGATAGACTGATAACAAATTGCAGAAAATTATTGGAACACATAGTACATCACTAAAATGACTATTATCTACTGGAACTGTTCCAGATCCTACAACACTTAGAGATCTATCATCACCAACAAATATTTGTTTGGTGTTACATTCATGGATAGTAGAAAAGATGGCTTGATCCTTAGCCATATGATAAGATGCTCCAGAATCAATGAGCCATTCATTTGAAGTAGAAGAAGAAGATGCATTATAAGAATAACCATAAGCACAAAGTGCATGTCCATGAGAGGAAGATTCTGAAGGCGAATCTAGGCTGATGTGGTGCTTCTTCATTGCTACTTCCAAGGCTACCATCTTCTTGAAACACTTAGATTCATCATAATTATCTTTCCCGCAATAGTTGCAATGACGCTCAGTATTCTTTCCTTTTGGCTTGGATCCTTTGTCATTTTTGAAAGAAGGAGCTGATTGAGAGGGTTTTGGACCCTTGTTTGACTTATTATTGTGAAAATTTTGTTTCTTGGGAGGCTTGGACTTTTCTTTCTGTTGGGACAATAAGGCTTTCCCAGATGTATCTGCATTGTTGATTATTCCAAGATGAATGAGTTTATCTTGCTCTCTAATCAAGGAATCACAAAAGGATTCAAGACTATGCTCTTGATAGCTAGCTGCATTCAAGGATTCTTTCATGGATTAAAATGTAGATACAAAAACAGAATATGCAGGTCCAAGTTTGGAAAGAATATGATAAATGCATTGTGTGTCTTCCCTCTTAATCTTACATTCTGCACATAAGAGTTAAGAGTTTTGTACTTAGATAAATAATCTTGAATGCATGAAAAGTCACTTGGATTTAAATAAATCAACTCATTTTCGAGTTGGTGACCTCGAATTTCATTGTGTTTACCAAACACAGATTCCAACTTGTCCCAAGCAGCATCAGGTTCATCAATTCCAAATATGTGGAATCGCAAATTAGTAGAGATTGACATCCCAATCAATCCACGAGCTTCGTCACATCTATTTGCCCATTTTATTTTCGTATCATCATTAGTGGGTTCGGTTTCTTTCCCTGAGGTAATTCTGAAAAGTCCCCTACTTCGTAGAACATCCTCCATACGAGATTTCCATGAGAAATAGTTGGAACTTTTAAGTAGAATATCACAAGGGGCTGCCATATTTGTAAATTAATGACTATAAAAGCATAAACCAATAGTCTAGATGCGAAGAGCTCGTAAAAATAGGCGGTTTAAAAAAAATGGAACTGAAAACTGACTCTGTATGATGAAGTTATGCTTGAACAAAGAAAATGTTGAAGATGTCCCCAATAGTGACGTGGCAGCTAGAGAATGTCCAGCAAAAAAAGAACCCCCCTCTTCCCAAGATGAACCTTTTGACAATCACTTTACAAGAAAGTTTCTTTAAGTGAACCACTTTTGTAAAATAAATGATTTTACTTTTACAATGATATTACTTTTAAATAGTGCAACAATAAAAAAAAACTTAAATGACTCACTTGTATTTTTATTTTTTATTATTTAAGTGAAATGCACTTTTACAATAAAGTAACTTGAAAATAGAAATTGAATGCACTTTTTATTTTAAAAGTAACTTCCTAAGACTTGAACTCAAGACCTATTAAGTAATAAAGCAACTTTGAACCAAGTGAGCTAGATTAAAAGGTATGTAAAATATGGGAATGAAAAAGGGGGCTTTTTTTTTTTACTCTTCTTGCTTGGTTTGCGTGTTTGCCCTTTTTCCTGCAAAACACATCACAAATCAAAACAAAACAAAATTTTCACACTTGTGGAGCTAGATCTCGTTAGCTTGCCCGAAAAGTCTACGTTTTCTCTCTGTTTCTGATTTGCGCGGCTCTTCATAAAAGCTCTGATACCATGTTTGAGTACACAGGGTACTACCAAAGGACCGAACACCAAGAAAAACCACTTCACACAAACAGATCACAAATCAACACACCGATGTTTTGACATGGTTTAAACCCTCTTGAGGGAAACACTCCACGGCCCCGACCAAATAGCTTCTACGGGACAATTTATTATGCAAAGAAAGAAAGTTACAAATGAACTTCTCATAATGGATCAACTAAACAATGACCCTCCATGCTCTTTAAATAGAGATCATGGACCAATCGGGTGTTAAGCCATAGATCAAGGTTAGGTTTGATCTAAGAGAAGTTGAGCCGTCGGATCACTCTATGTCGGGAACATATCGTGACCGTCGGATTAAGTATTTACAAATGCATACTAATGCATACTAAAGAAACACACTATCCCTAACGGATATATTACACAAGTTGATCTTAACTAACTCATAAGTGTCTAAATATCCTAACAGCTTTCACAGCATCGGTCTCCTTCACGAAGTCGTTGGGACATTGATCTTCCTTTGACGTGGGCAGAGGAATGTGTTGGCGAATTGAGCGTGGGCGGACGGGGCTCCTCTAGAACATTGGCGTGAGCAGGCGTGCGCGATATCAGGCTGAACAAACAGGAAAGTTGGAACTCTGGAGTGTTGACGTGGGAAAAATGTGTGATGTAGAGCTCGGCAGGAAGGGAAGTGAATCTTCTAGAACAGGATCTCACCAACCATAACCACCACGTGGCAAACAAAACCCATGTGTCCTTTTTTGTCTTTAATGGCCAGGAATATGCCAACCAATGATCTTGCGGGTTGAACGACGGGTTGAACGTTGCTGGTGTCTTTGGTGTGAAAGCGAGTCCGAATGAAGGTCAGTTTGAAGACCACAGCCTGTAGAGTGAAAACTATCTGCCAAGCATGTCTAGAAGTATGAGATGATTGTCAATAAACCATAAAAAATGTTGATAATTATCCACGATTTGTATGATGTTCAAATAAATGCATACCTGAGTTTGTTTGACAGTATGAATGGCAAGAAGAGTGATTTATTATACAAAAAGTGTGCAATTAACGCCACTCAGAGTATATTTGATGATAAAAAATAGTGACAAAATGGACACCAACAGAATGGTTGGTACAATTTTTTCAAGCTAGATTATGAACTAGAGGACATTGAGCTATAGCAGAATTTTAACATCATTGAATAACTGTTTCTTTCAAGTGTCTAATTGAAATATGTTTTATGTATAAATCTATATTATGTAACAAATGTTATAATCTTTTTTTCTTTTTTGGTACTAGGGGAATCGACAACAGGGGCATTGCGTGTACTCGTGTTACATAGAGTCGATTCCCGTCCACTACCATTATGCCCCTAGTTGCACTCACACATCACACAAGCATGGGGCATGGGTAATTCGGGGTGTTTGAACTCGTGACCTCTATGTACAACATGTCATCTCATTTCACTTCATTTCCCAGTCAAGCTACACCCCCGTGGGAACAAATGTTTTGATCTTTCTGTTCATAATCATATTACATTTTTTGACTACCTGAAGCAAAATTGTAAGGTAGTTTTACCTTTTATACATGGATCTTAGGCTTTATTTCAACCTTAGAAAAAATAGAGTTCATTTTCCTTTTCTTATTCCATAGCAAACAAGGTGGATTGTACTACTTCCAGAGCATACTATATCACAGGCTGGCATTGAATAATTATATCACATCCATGGAGATATAGGTGTCTCTTTACTTTTGAATTATATTTAAATAAATGGTTGAAATGGTTGTCAAAAGATAATGATATTCTGTCAAATGACAACATAGGGTGGAACCCTATAGGTATTGTTTACTATTTTTTGGCAAGTATTTAGTAAATACATATGAATGATATTTAATAATTATTTCATAGTTATACAACAAAGATCATTTTGATGTTCATCCCTATTATGTGTTTCCAATTGTTCTAAAATTGAGTAATTGTTGTAAAATGGAGGATTAACTTGGCAACCTTTTCCAACTTTCATCAACATCCATACATTGGCCTTCATTGACATGTGCAACAAATGTTGGTAGAGGGCTCTGGCCTCGTCAACTATCTCTAGTTATAGTGTTAAAATCACATACCAGTTGAGGGGTAATTACCTCGATACTCTTGGAATAATCTAGAGTCCTTGTAGAAATCACACAACGTTCATTTTCATCTACTTGTTTGGCTACACAGGGATCACTTTCCTCCCTTGATGAATGAGATCATGCTACAATAATATCCTTATAGGCCATATGGATAAAGGATAATGTCAATCCCATCCCAATTGGATCTATCCCATGTGGTTGTGAGGTGGATTGTTATCCTCCACATGCAAGTTCTATTCCCACAAGTGACAAGTTGATCTCACAATTAGTATATTGTTGTAACAACTTTGAGTGTTGTTTTTTAGTTGACTTTGTGCCCTAAAGAATCTATGGTTTTCGCTGCGTACTATCCTCAAAATGAGGGGAAGTGCCTATGGGTTTCCCAATATAATTACCTAGATAAAAAATAGTTTGTATTGTCAATGTTTTAAAATACATTATAGTGGTTGTTTGACCAAGTTACTAATATTTGTTCAAGAGGTACCTAATGTGTGACTCTTTTATATATATCCTAAATGAATTGCTTATTAGGGATTGTTAGAGAATTATTAACTATATGATTTCTTAAGAACCTATAGTATTTGTGACTATGTATCTAAAAAAGAATACTCGATAATTGGGTTGTTAATTACAATATTAGTTTCATGATTGATTGCAGAAAATTGAAGATGAATCAACATCCAATTTTGAAAACGGATGAATACCATGCACATGATGAGAGAATATCCGATGATAATGACTTGGTTAGATATGCATGTCCATGTAATGGTTGTCATGGTGGGAAGATGAAAACAGAACATTGATTTATGAACATATGCTAAAATTTGGTATAGCGGTATAACCCCTTTCCCTCATAATCACTATCCAGATAGGATACAATTTCATAACATGAGAGACAAAGAGGCAAAAAACATAGAGGAAGATGTAGTGATATTATAGCCCAAATCGACACTTCTCCATCCATGACGACACCTTCATGACAAATCTGTTGCTCACACAAAAGGACAATATGGATGGAAGAGCCCTAATTTGGTGCTTGATGTTATGTCCTTAAATCATTCAGTGATTCCCTAGCAATTAGAAGATCTGTAACTAGGTTTTGTGACAAAGCACCCCTAATGAGCTCTCCACTAGCCTTTTTTCCATGAAAACACATGTTTCTCTTGACTCAAGAGTGTTTTAAACACTACTTCCCTTTGTCTCATCAGTGTTCTTGCCTTAAAATTCTAAAAAATATAAAAAATCTTGAATTTTGGGTAGCTTGGGTGGTTTTGGAAACCTCCCTCTCAGTTACAACTACTTTTTCCCAATGGAAATTGTCTCCTATAACTATAAAATAAAGGGAGATGAGTCATGAAGGAGGATATTTTGGCCTAATAGTTGTCATTCCGGAGGAATTTCTACTCTCTATCCCTTGTGATCCATGCCCTATGTTCCGAAGCTGCTTCCAAAGTCAGTTTCAAACTCTTATACGTTGGAGATTTGTTTGGGATTCTTGGAGAAGACAAACATGAGATCTGGAGTCAAGGTTTCAAAAGGTTCTTGGAAGTTAAAGGAATCTTTGTAACTTTATGCTATTTTGAATAAATATTGGAGATATCTTCCCTTCCCTTAATACTACGTTCATTATTGTTTTAGATCTAGTTACATGTTGATGTTCGATTAAATTGTTTATTTATATGTTTTATTTGAATTTCAACGGCCCTTTTGTATCCAAATGTCTTTGAGGTAGGTATTGCATTGGTTTTACAGGTTCTTGGACTTAAGATTAGGAGAAAATATCAAGGATTCAAGGAAAGATAGGACTAGCCTTCATTAAAAGGTGCATTAAGATATTCTTCCTAAACCCTTTATATGTATTTGTTTTGATCTCAATTGATAATAAAGAGTCTGGTATGTGTGTAACTAAGCCCTAGATGTCCATATTATTGAACCCTAGTATGTTGGTGATGTCAACTATAGTCACAAGATATTTTTTCGCACAAAAAGTTATTTTAGATGAAGGGATTGAAGTTGATATAATGTTGAAGGAGGGTATTGAGGGTGTTTGGAACAAGTTGATTGAGGATTCTTCAAAACTTGTCTATGGTAATTGCAAGTTAAGTTATTTGAAAAAAATCCTTTTAATTCTTAACTTGCAAGTAGTGCATGGTTGGAAAAATGAGAGTGTTGATGAGCTATTGGAATTTTTACGTCATTTGTTACCACCTGAGTCCACATTGAAAACAAAGCAGAGTGCATGCAAAGCAAAAATCACTAAGCTAGTCTTAGGGTATCAAAACATCCACACATGTGTGAATGGATGTATATTGTTTTGCAATCATCTTGCAAGTGAAACTAAAAGTACAAAATGCAAAGAAGGGAGGTACATACTAGGGTTGAAATCGAATTCATCTCCTAGAAAGGTTCTTCACCACTTTTGATCTGGGATCTTTTATTCAATGACTATCCATGAATTGCATAAAAACATAATGGACTTAAACATATGTGCACCATACATGAAGAAGCATATACATGAAATAATACACCATAAAATAGCACAATACATGATCGCAGAGTTCATCCAAATATGGACTACATTTTCGTACCCACATCTCAATGGTGAGGGCTTTATATTATCTCAACAAAAATACATGGCAATACCTTAAATCTAGAACTGGATAAAATACACTACTCGGATCCAAATTCTGACTACACTAGTAACTCCATCTCGAAAAACTAGTGAAAAATGACTATATGCACGACCACCTTCACCCCAAGAATAGCCACAACAATCTCTTTCTCTCTCTTTGCAAAGTTATGCAAGCTACATAGAGAGTTTTTGCCAAAGCATAGGATTTCCCCATTTCCTATGGTAGATGACAAGTTTTTATACAGGTTTCTCTAGTGGATTCCCCAACATGGTTGTTGGAAAATTGGTTAGTGGAGTTATGTTGGGAGTTTTTTATTGGGAGGTCACCATTTTAGTGGTGCCAAATGGAACTCCTTTTTCCAGTCTACACACTCATGGTATTATTTTTCCAAAAATTCAGACCACGATATCTCGGTCGTTAGGAGTCCGTTTGAGGTGAAAAAAACATCGATGGAATCGTCTTGAAGAGCCCTTTTCAATGGTACCATGTTTTCTAATATTGGAGGACTTTTAATTTCATGCAATCCTACTGGATCATTACCTCCCATTGAGAATATTTTGGGCCTCCAAAATCCTTATCAATAAACATATAGGAGAGGGAATTGCTCCCTCACTTTCTGTTTATCTATCCACCATGATTTTATTGGATGTGTGCATTTATGACCCACTCAAATATAATCAAAATCACCTCTATGTGAAGTCCTCATTCTTCTGTCTAGGATGACATATTCTTTCAACTCGTCCAAGTAGTCAGGAGAAAACTCATCAATTGATGGTACTAAAACACTGTCCCTTGGATCCATGATCATTGTGGGATCATAAAATTTCATATTCTCGACATTGAAAACTGAGTATATTTGAATATAAGATGGTATATCTAGTCGAAAATCATTTCTTCCAATATTCTCCAAGATGGTCAAAGGTCCATATCTGATGGGCGTGAGATTCTTTCCTTCACCCTTCAACCTATCTTTATCGATGTGAATCCACACTTGATCTCCAACATGGAAATAATGATCAACTTTATGCTTGTCATGGTGGGATTTGTTCTGTGCCTAACTCTTTTCCAATTGTTCTTGCACTTCCTGCTATACCTGTTGGATCCTCTGAAACTTGTGTGATTTGTCTTCATTTCTTGATTCACTTGACTCAACTTCTTTCCTATATGTCAAGTCCAATAGAGTCTTAGGTAGATACCCAAAACATGTCTCAAATGGTTATATCTCAGTGGAAGAGTGCAAGGATCGGTTGTAAGCATGTTGGACATACTATATCTAATAATCCCACAACTTAGGATGTTTTCTACAATAACCTTGGAGAAAATGAAACACTATTTTGTTGACCACCTCTGTCTGTCTATTATTCTGTGGATGGAAAGCATAACTCATATTCAACTTGGTGTCCATCATTATCTGTATTATTTTCCAAAACTCTCCAAAGAACTAAGGATATCGATCTGAGATAATGGATGTGGGCAGTCCAAAGTGGACACATAGATGCTGAAAGAAAATATGAGTCGTTTTTGTGAAAATCCTCACAGTAGATCCAAGAGATGATGTAAACCTCACATTGAAAGAATTTAGGAAAATAGAAGAATAATTGAGCAGCAGAACATGGATCCAATTGGAACTCGGATAGGAGCAGAATAATCACACATGTTTCATTAATCTGAATAGTAAAACAATAATGATACAATGCACAAGATTCGAATACCAAGGGTGTAATTCGAATTAGCCTGCATGGATAGATCAAAAGATCAGTGGAGTGTCATCAAAGCACAACTAGGATTCCTCATCATCATCAGTGGAGTCATCAATGCAAAAGTATCGGTCAACCAGGTGTCAAACTGAGTCTAACTGAGTGTGGTAGGTGTAACTAGCACATGAAGCACTAATGTAGTGAAGGAGGCTTAGTGGAGGGCACATGAGGAGCTAACTGGAGTCAGAATAGGAAGTCTAGTCTTACTAGAGGTCCATCGGAGTGATACTGTTAGTTCACGGGGGGTTCACTGACTGAACTTGTTGCATAGCATGATCGATCGCAGGATATTAAAGAATATCCCTAATTTCACTAAATATTGGAAAATGACTCCTAAAATTGTATTGTTGAACCCCCCTCCCAATATACCTTTCCAATTAAGAAAACCTCTAGTTTCACCAAATATTGTACGTATCCAATTTTATCATCCCATTTTTAATACCCCCTTTATATCATATTATCAAGTTGTAACAATCAGGAGCCCTAACGCATCTTAGTATAAGCAAATAGGATTCTAAATAAAATAATAGTATAATGCTAATAATGATCCCACTGATATTGCAAAGGAAACTAATCAATTTGTAGTGTTGGATAGTGGAAGATCCAACAAAATAGTAACGAGGAAGGGAAAATGTATAAAAGGAAACCCAGTCAAGAGATCAATGTAACAAGGAATGTAAAAGAATAATAGTCCAATAGTCAATGCTATGCTTAGAAAAGATGAGAATTGCATATGTTTTACACCACAACCTGCCAACCTACCAATTTTATATCATGTAAATACACGTATAGCCATATAGAGCTCGTGTTTTCTATAATCTTAATAAATTAAAATCCATAAAAATGCAAAATTGAAACACTTTTGTGGATGGACTTCCCTACCTTCTTATCAAAACAAACATCATTGATGTTTGAACCCAAATGAACATAAAAAAAATCCTCTTACTTTCCAATAACGCCATATGATCATGTGCATAGCCTGGATTTGGGTCATTCACAAGACACAATGAATCGCCTCCACTTCCTCTACATTTATTCTTGCAATCAAGGGAATTAGCAACATTTATTTACCTTTCTTGAGTTATATCTAGTTTTTTTATCTTTATAAGAGAGGGAAAATTCTCCATTGTTATGTTTCAAGCATGCAATAGTTATAAAGATACATAGATGGTGAAACTTGTATGATACCATTTCATGGTAACGATAACACATATGGTATGTAAAATAGACCTAACCATCCCCCTCAATCAAAAAATATAGACCCAAAGAAACTAGTTGTTTGAAGCACTGCTTCAAATAGAATGCTTGACAATCTCTACATCAATGCTCTACAAACTTCAATGGATGGTTGCAGTGCATCCACATTGACATTAGCATATTATTAGCATAAATATCCCCATTTTCTAGCACAACATGCAATCAAAGTGAATAATTTGTGTAAGAGAAAGATAATGAGCTACCTCTCACAAAACATTAAAATCAAATATAACACCATTTTATATTTTTTGAATTTTTCATATAATATTAATGATCCTCTTTATGTCATTATAATTCACAATAGGGAGAGTTCTAGAAACACACCTGAACATATTCTTTCAAGTTTTTCTTCACATGCCTTGCAATTAAGTGTCTATTAGTGACATTGATTAATTTCACGACTTACTTTGCCAACAAATGCTAGTTGCACCCCTAACTTGCTAAGAGATATATGATTTCATTAGTATTGAGTAAAACTAATCCCTATGAAGTTTCAAAGTTAGAGGTTTCTTTAGAAAGAAAATATTATAATTTTCATATTTCTTTTTTCAAGCCTTTTATTACAACTATGAATCTCCTTCTATTAAATCTTATGATTTGCATATTTCCCTTTTAGGGAATTTCTATTATAATTTTGAATCTCCTTCTATTAAGAGTAATGGGCATAGATCCATCTTAAAAGGGGATCTACCAAGCACCGAGAGGGATCAAATCTCTCGAGGTGCAAACCCTTTTTTAGAGTGGAAATGCTTAGGAAGCATTTTAATTTATCTAATTTGTGTAGTTTTATATAAATGTTGTTGTAAATGTTTTAAATTTAATTTGAGACTACATGTTATTTATTTATTTATTTTTTATTTATTTTTAAAGACACATCTCAACTCCAAGATGAACACCTAAGGAGTTACACATCCCCCTACTAGTCTGTAGAATGTGCTTCTTCAACACACTGAGTTCTCAAATGTTAATGCCTCCTTAAAGACTATGTATAAGTAAATACATACAACTTACTTTTCCAACAAATGCTAGTTGCACCCCTAACTTGGTAAGAGATATGTAATTTTATTAGTATTGAGTAAAACTAATCCCTATGAAGTTTCAAGGTTAGAAGTTTCTTTAGAAATAAAATCTTATAATTTTCATATTTCTCTTTTCAAGCCTTTTATTACAACTATGAATCACCTTCTATTAAATATTATAATTTGCATATTTCCCTTTTATGGACTTTCTATTATAATTTTGAATCCACTTCTATTGAGAGTAATGAGTTGTCAATGTTAGTGTCTCCTTAAAGACTATGTATAAAGAAATACATTATTACCTTTTATGACTATGCCTATCCCTTATTCTTTAGGGTTTCTTTTTTATTCCCAATCTAAATTTATTTTGGAAAAAACTTATTTGAGTGGATTTTATATAAAATGTTCCTTTCCTTGGTTATCTTTTCAATCACACTTTTAAGTGATAAGGTGACAAGGGGACTTGGGACTTGCCACTTCTTTAGTTGATTAACCTTATCTAATTTAAGTTGCAGCAAGGATGTCAACTCCAAGATTAATGTTAATAGTGTCTCCAAACAATTTAGGTGCTTTAGTCTCTTTGTTCAAAACTTATGTTGTTTCTCTCCAACCAAATTTTTAATTTAGAATAACATTAATTAAATTTGATATAAAATGTGCTTAACCAAAGTAATGACATCTACAAGAATACACCTGAGATGTGCTATTTTGATATTTTCAATTTATTGCATGTGCACTTAATAACTTATTCAAACGAATAGCAATAAGAATATACACATTAAAATTTTATAGAAGATGAAGGGGTGGAGGGTGTGGCAAATAGCTACAATGGTTTCACTTCATTTGTGCATAATTTCCATCCTTGGCTTATGTGCACATCAATATTTAGTTACATGTAGATTTATCCAATCCATATATGTTTACATTACAATATTGGGTGTGCAAGTGTCCATAACACAAGTTGACATGCTACTTCTTCTGTGCATCATAATTGTCACCAATTATGATGGATATTTTTGAAGCGATCCACAATTACCAGAGGATAGCCATTTCCCTTGTTGGTAATTAGTAACTTCCTCCAAGTGTATCCATTGAAATCAACTCCCATGGTTTCGAGATGTAATTGGAATATACTTTTCCATATTCCAATATTCTATCTTGGACATGAATTTGAATGTGCAACTCCTTATTAAATTTTATACCATATTAGACTAGCATAAATACCTCTTCAAATTGTTGCTCCATTAAAAAATGCCATGATATTTTGAAATGGTGTCTCACACAAGAAGAGTCTATGATCTACTCAAGGAACAAATGGCTTACATCTTATAACGAGTCCTATCCTTCAATAGGAAACCTAGAAACTCTTATCTAGTAGGATCTACGTAGAGCTGTATAAAATCATGTATCTACACACAAATTATGGAAAATGTGCATATGCATTTTAAAATCTTGAAGCTAAATTGTTGAAATTACACTAACATGGTTAATAGAATTGTTGGATGTATTGAGAGGAAGCATGTAACGACATTTTATGAATATTGAACCTCTCGAATAAGAAAACCATAATCTGACATTGAAGTGCATTGCTTGAAGCAATAATAAACCTAGGAACAAGATGAAATAATAAGAGAGAACAAAGAATAATAAAAACACAAGAAAAATGGATTAGTTTATTATCCTAGCCAAAATAATTTTATATAATAAGTCAATGGGTCCACTCAAGACATGCATGGCCCAAGGGATAAGAAAGAAATAATAAACAAATCTTGAAGCATCCTGAAGTATGGAAAGATGCATCTACATGCCATAATAGATAACTATCTAAAATAGATGGAAATGGAGAAGTGTTTCCCTGAAGGGAAGGGAACTATTGAATCAATGTTAACTACAATAGGAAATATTGAGTTGTGTCTTGCCAAGTTTGATGTCCTTAGGTTACCTTAGGTATCTACATCATTATTTATACTTTCATTTTCGTCGTTGATAATAATGTGGAATTATTGCAAATGTGAGAATCCCTTATTGATGGGAATTTTGAATATTTTCTATTTGTATCAAGGAACTCGAGAGGCTTTCCATAAGAATCCACCTCAATATCAAAGAATTGTTAAATATCAGGCAAGGTGAATACTAGAAAAGTCACAACTTCGTAACATATTAGTGAGTTAGGTTGGGTGGGATAAATAAGAAAATTGCAAAATAAAATTTGTTAAATAATTGTATAATTATCCAATTCGATGAAGCTCACATGTCATAAATGTTCCTTAATAATTTGTAATTAAAATAGCTAAAAATAGGTTTGTCATACGAAGTTAACCTTCATGTGGATCCATTCTAAATCCAATGTAAACAAGTTATATCTATCTGACTATACACTTCTTCACATTACGAAGTAACTTCTCTTTATACAATGGAAACTTGAAAAGCATCACTAATTATTCTAATAGTCCTTAAGACATCTTAATGGTTGTTATCTATGTATCTTCTAATGATTTAGTGGTAACTTGACTTCAAATCAAAATTATTGATTGGTTGATCATATCATCAATGTTATAAGAATAGATATTGTTTTGTATTTATCATATTTTTTATATTAAATAATGCATGTGCATTCTCTATGTAACATCCTTCATTGGAATAAGGATAATAATTGATTAACAAAGTGACATGTTGGTTTAACTTTGTCTCTTTCCCATGAATCGTCGAATCTACCTCTTAATTTGGATGAACAATTCCCCGCCGCAAATGAATGGATGAATCAATTACGTAATTGAAGACATTCCATGCGATTTTGCAAACAATTTTGACTAACATGCCTCCAATTTTTTGTGCTTGTGTGTTTCCCTATCATTCATGATCTGCATGCAATGAAGATTGAGAGTCAACCGATTGGATAATTCCACTATGTCCTCCTCCTAAGGTAGAAAAACTAACATAATAAACTATATTAAGTTTTTAATAATAGGAGTCACTTTAGATCATGGTTGAATTTTAATATGAAATAACGTACTCATGCAAACAAAAGAGATTGGACAGGAAAGTGTTGGCATTTTCTAGCCAATCCCCCATACATTCATAATTTATAAGATTGGTAGGTATGATTTCGGGCTATAGATCTATTTGTAGAATACGAATGTGGCTATCACCCTTTTATTGTGCAGCCATTCATTTATGACCTAGCTACTGATAGATATTTCTGGATACCTCCTTTAGATGAAGATTTGATTCTCGAAGCTTCTCCTCCTTGAAAAAATGGATTTATCGATTTATTGATTCTACTCCTACCCAATAGTTTGCACAATGGCATATGGATTGGATATCCCGAGTGCACATCCTACTCCTTGAGAGGTCTGAGTTTGAGTGTGTCTGGTAGGTCATGATTGGGTTTGAGAAGCAGACCTATTTGAACTAATTTTGGAAATATGAAATTTTTAGTCCCTTCCTCTATCTGTAATAGATGGATTTTTTTAAGATAGAATTCTGGCAATAAAACCTTAATCTAGCGTGGCCTTCAAAATCGTCCATCCATCTTCTTACTCAAGCAACAAATAGATTTCCAGGGACTAACCTCGCATAAGAAAGCATAACATAGCCTGACATTTATTTTTGACCTATTCCTTGAAAGAAAGTCTTCTCCTTGCTGTCAAGAATATAGTGAACACACAAAAACACTTTGGTATATTGAGAAGGCAATTCTTGCATTCCATTATATAGATACAAAAATTGTTCCCCCGATCCACGATTCATGAGATATGGGCAAGTTGTGTTTAAAAAATAACCTTTAAACCATGAATTCATGGTGGATGGAACCATAAGGCTCTATTTGCAAGAAGTATAAGGGAAAAATAACTATAAGAAGTCTTCATTCCGAGAAATTGGGGGCAAAATAATTATAAGAAGCTTCATTCTGAGAAATGACCAGCGAAAATGGTTTCTCTCTGGTTTTCTTCATTAACTATTTTTTATATATTTTATTTTAATAAATGTTGGATTAATTTTTTTTACAATACCCTTTCCATATTTGATATGTGTATCCAGGAAAAGAGAATCCAATGAGAATTTAGTTGAACCATATAGTTCATCGTCTATATATATATCATTGGACTTGGTAACGACTGAGAGGGAAGCTTACCATGTTTTCTAGGAAAGTCAAATTCTTGGGCTAATGGAGTTACTTCCATCTCAACGCAAAAATCAAGAGCGCTTCAAACCATTTCCCTCGATCTAACCTGCACATTCACCATAAAAATGATATATATTAGCGCTTCTAATGATTTATAACTATGCAAGCCATTATCAAACATCATAGCTCTCTCCTCAAGAACCGAGCGTCACTTTGTCTAAACTGCAGTCTTCAAATTAGTAAAACATTACCTTTGGTTTATAAAGGAATTGAGCCGTTTAATAAACATAGTATCCACTGTGTGCAAGATCGACAATGACGACAGATGAAAGCAATAACAAATTTTGCATCCTGCGCTTCACCGTGCTTAACTCCCCAATCCCCATCGCTCTGAGGAAATAGAGATATGTGTGAAGGCCAGATGAGATCTCTATCAAGCTAAGAGCAGGGGAAGAGTGGTGTGCAATTTTTCTATCTACCATATTAATTAGCTTTAATACCTAGCCTCTGCTAGTACTCCATTCATTGCGTTGGTTGAATGATGATCGTGGGATGAGGGATAGAATTCCAAAGTGATCCATACCCCAAATTTCTTATCTTCCTCCATTATGAACCCACATTTTGGGAGATCTACTCTAATTAAGAGCATTAATGGAGTACCTTAGAGCATTAATGGAGTAGTTGACAACTCATGCGAGACAACCCATTGCTTTCCACTATGCCATAACCAAATACGAATCCAAATTCTACCACTCATAGCACTATAGGTATTGTTTTGATTATGATCCAATTTGATGAGTTTTAATGTGAGATCACATTAATATGTTGAATATGGAAAGAAATTTAATATTAGTTCACATATGGGATAGACTATATAAGTAAATATATATATGTATACATTAATTAAATCCTATGTATATAAACATAAACATAAACATATGGTATTGATCCATAAAAAAACTATAACATGGCCAAGTCATTCAATCTATAAATATATGGTGTTGATCCATAAAAGTTATAAAATGTTTAATACGCTTTATGGAAATAATATATATTCCAAAGGATCGGTGGATCCCATATTGGGATTAATGTGGGGTCGAGCATATAATTGTATACAAGGTATTTAAAATTTAAATTATATATCCAAAATTATAATTCAAACATAATTTTCATTTAGAGATGGACTATATATTTTGCAAATAATAATTAGATTTTTATGCTAAATTCCAAGGAGGGGATATCAACTAAATTGAGTAATTACATTGGTTATACAATCTTGTCATCTATAGAAATAATCATGTGAAGATTAGGTATAAGCATAAGTTTACTTAAGTGTGCCTAGTTAATCATAGTGCAATTGATTATTATGATGTTTCCACTAGTTGTGTGAACAAAAGACGAGAAATTGTTAACATATGCAAATACATATGCAAATCAAAATGCATAATCAATGGAATAGTGTAAATACATGTGGAGTTGTGTTATGTATTTTCAGTAGATATTTACAAAAAATTATATATGTATTATGGGGATGTTACAGAGCTCAACAACATTAATCAATTTCTTTTAATTAAGTCAAGAAATCCATACATGCAACATAATTGCCTCTCATTGAGGGGAAAGGGAAAGAAAAGGTCAAAAAGAGGGAGGGACGCCTTCAGTGGTGGGTTACAAGCCAAGAGGAACTTGAGTAAGTGTGAATCCCATGAATGTGTGTAGACTGGTACATTGAGAAAACATTTTGAGAGTGTTGATGTAACAAGAGGAGAATCCTTGGCAATCCTTAGTGGAGAATCATTGGTTTTTTCATTAATTGTTTGTTTCCTCTAACCTTAGGATGCACTAATTTTTCTATTTTTTAATTCTTTCAGAGTTCATTCTAAGAGTAAATGGAAATTTCTTTTTGCTTTTCTCTTTAGTATTTATTACTCTTCCAAGGATTTTTTTGATGTCTTTGAAGGGTACACATCTATTCATGTTCTATAGTTATCTAAAATCCTGTCTATCTCACACTCTTCCAGAGATTAGTCTCATGTTTCTAATTGCAAGTATAGATAACCATAACTATGGATTCTAAAAGCGAGGTAGATTGACCTCTTTGAAAAACTATGATCTTTCTCATTCTGGATCCTCTATCTAACACTAGGATAAAATACAATCTCTTTTCAAATTCGGTATTCAGGGGAGTTCAAGATAACTTAAAGAAGTGATTTAAAGAAAAACTTACATGGAAAGGTTTTAGGATTATGTCTTAACTGCTAATCATAAATATTGCGGTCTATTTTGATTCCTAGTATCATGTATGGTTTCTTTGTTATACTAGTAACTATTATGACACCTTATTTTGTCTTTTCTCATCCGTTGTAATGAAAGAATATATGCATGTTTATGTGGCCATTCTAATTGTTGGCCCATAACTATTATGACACATGTTTATGTTTCTTCTCATGTACTTAATGGAAGAATATATGCATGTTTATCTATTATACTAATTGTTAGCCCCTCGACGTGGCATCTAAAGGTCTTATGCCATTTCCTAATATTAATCTAAAAAAAATGTAGTATATTCATGAAAAGATCCTCCACACTTGAACATTAACTAATTAGATAGGAACAAAAAACACATTGCATTAAAAATCATAATTGTGTCCAAGGATGATGAGGAAGTTTGGCTATAGGTGAACTAGTTAGTTTAGAGGTCAAAAAATTGTGGGGATACATAAATAAGACAAAAGATCAAGTTTATTGAGTGCAAAGATCTTTTGTAAAATATATATTTTCCTTTTAAATTGATTTTCTTTTATGCAACTCTTTTGTACAATTGAGTAACTCATATTCTAAATTAGTAAGGTGTAGACATGTAGTTTTGATGAGTCTATTAATTGCTTTCAATTCTGATTATGCAATCATTTCACTATGTAAATTATCGACGCGATGAGAACCAGCTATACATATTCATAGACGATTGTGTTCCTCGTTGGTTAACTTCTTCAATACATATATACTTTGACACTATGGCAGGTGCATATAAGTTTGGAAATGTTTAATTTGTTCGCGTACCACAAGATGAATCATAGAAGATTGAAGGTGATCCTACTGGTGGAAGAATTAGTTGGGACCAGGGTAAGTTGAATGGAGCAACCAATAAAGTCAAAGACATAATACAATTTCATATAGGGGATGTAGTAACATTATAGAAGGCATCACTTAGACCTGGTGGTGGTGAATGTCTCATTTATGGGATTGCATTGGGAAGTATAAGGGAATTTCCACCATTTACATCCAGAGAGGATGTTGACTTATTCTCACATTTGGAGATGCATTTGAGGTAGGAGGACCCTCCTTTGTGTTCCAGAGATCACATGGGTTATAGATCATCTTATTTTCTAGTGAAGGTAAGCCTCATCCTGAATGTAGTGTGATGGTGTTTCTTTACAAATATATGAAAGGGAGCATCATAGTTGTGTTTTTTTATTTCTCACATGGGAGAGAATATTTTTTTGCAGGATGCGATTGATGGTGATATTTGTGCGCAGTTTCCCACCTTGCCACCTGATTTGTAGTGCAATATTGAATATGAAATTGATCACACGCCTGGTGAAATATTGAATAAACTAGAAGACATTAGGAATAAGACAATCTAATCGAAATTGTGTTCACATCTGGGAGCAATGAAAATTTTAGGGGCAAAATTCAGCTAATGGGAAAAATATTTTTAGATTTAAAATATAAAGTGGGTGAATTTTTATTATTAACACTGTTGCAAATATCTTTGATTTCTCTCGATATTTCTGTTTTTTTTAGTATTTAGCTTGTTGATTTTTCCAAGTTTTTGCGATTGTCTTTCAGGTCTGAGTTTATAAAAATTATGAAGCGGATTACATTACTCCATAACTATAGTAGAGTTAAATTACATAGCCACAGCAGGCTTGTTATAAATCAAAAGAGTATATATGGTTCATTACAAACTTATACCTAAGGTTCGAATGAAGACCCTTATTACAATATAAATGAAGACACTTTAACAAAACCGAGGATTGAACCATCTCAGAGAAGCGAGAAGATAGTGTTTTCATATCTATGAAAACCCTAATGATTTATGCTTGAACTCAATATGCACAAATAAGTTTTGGGTTTTTTCCTCAGATAAGCAAAGATTTAATATAACTCACGATAATAATGTATTGTAATTTAAATGCACAACAAATTCAGTTATAACCCTTTACTCACCAAGAAATACATCCTAGCATCCATGAGTTGGCTCAGCAATGGAGTTTGGATAGTGTTACTAGCACCGAAACGTCCAATTTCTAAGGGCATGGACATGGTCAAGCCAACTTTTAACTACTAATTACACCTATGTTAAACATTAAATCAATTAAACCATAATATTAAACCATGTGTTCAAGCAATGATGACCTATAATCAACAACGATTAGCAATAATATGAATAGAGTCACTACTTGGTACTGTCATATTTCTTGACAATGAATAATTGACTAAACTATGTGTTGAATGATCAGAGGTCGAAGCTTACTGTATAAAAAAAATGACGACAAGGATTGGATACTAAGACGTCGCCTCATTGAACCATCATAATATAACCTTGTTGTAAAGATAAACAATGTCCTATAACAGAATTAAAAGTGTGCCAATTTAGAGAATTAATAATAAATGCATCCATGCTCTGTGAGGAGCAAACACTTTGATTTACTGACAATACAAGCATATTAACTAAACAATTAATACATGTAGCAAAATAGAAAACTCAAGCCTGCCGGACTACATGGTCTCCAAGCAAAAGTGTTATGGAACACGGGAAAACCAAATTTTACATAAAAAAAGAAATGACAAATTCTCTAATGTCCAGAGAAGAAGAAACTCTACTTTTGCATAAGCAAAGGGCCCTTAACGTTAACCCATATGGGATGGGGTGCATTTCCCAGTTGTCTCAATTAAGATCCATAGACACTACTACCAGAGTTGTACTTTAAGTCGTGTGTTGGTTGCATATGAGTCGTTGATCTTAGGGAGAGAACTTCAAGTGTACTGAGTAGGTGACAAATCAAATCAAACTTTAATGTGACTTGGTGATTTTGTAATTATGCACCGTCTCTTGTATTCATATAATTGTTGGATATTAACTTTAATGCATATTATATTATAATATATCCCATGTTATACTTATTATGTAAAAGGAAACCATTATAGTGTAGTGATAACTTTTTTGCACGATTCCAAGGATTGAATCGAGAGTATAAAACATTCACGCCAATATGTGTAGATGGACTCGAGACCATAACCATGGACTAATGTTTTTACTTTGGATTATTATTTTCCATGCAATGTAGTTCCTGGACTACTAAAGTGATAAATTTTACAATGTTTTCATTTTTACTACATCCCATCTAAGACATTAAATTAATACTTAGGATATCATCTTAAGTATTATATTTACAGTATTTTCCCTCTCCCTCCCCTCCACCGCTTCTACAAGAAATGTAATAAAATATACCCTAAATATTTGTATTTCCATATAACATAATCAAGCCCCTTTGGCCCCTTAATACAAGGCAATATATTTTATCATTTCCGTATCATAGTTTACTCCCCAATATGAATGGACGTGATAGGATATTTCCTACCAACTGAACCCCCCGTGAGTTAGTTGAGGAGTCAATCTGGCCTTAAATCAAGGAAAGATATAAAGATAGCTCAACTAACTGAAGTGCAACTAAGTGGTAGGTGAGAGAGGGCACCTTTCATAAGTGGTAGGTTAAAGGAGGACGCACTAAGCATTAGGAGGGATAAAAGTGATCAGAAAGAAGCTCCTGGGGCTATCTAACTGAGGGATAGGTGTTGGGACTAATGATTGGGATGCATGCAATTGCATGCATGCATGCAAAATCATGACTACATGCAAAATGCATGCATGACTGAAAATGCAAAAATGGAAAATGTTGTTAGTGTTCGGATATCCACATCATCTTTTTCAAGATCTTGCATGCAATTAGGGTTTGCATGCAAAATCTAGGGTTTGCATGCACTTGCATGCATCCTAGTCATCAGTTTGATGCCTCCAGCACCTTAGCCACCTCATTCTAGCACCCGGGAGCCACTTACTACAGAGTTTTAGCCCTCCTAGGCTGAAAGGTGCCCACTTTTCACCTACTGCTAGAGAAGGGCGCACTTGTTCACCTACCACTACAGTTCGACTTCAGTTATATTCAGTTAGCTCCGATTCTCCCTGATTTGAGGCTAGTTTCACTCCCGACTGACTGTTTCACTTCCATTGGACCTCCAGTTTGACTAGATGACTTGTTCTGACTTCAGTTAGTCTCCCATGCGCCCCCCACTGAGCCTCCTTCCCTTAATCAGTGCTACACACTTCAGTTACACATGACACACTCAGTTAGACTCAGATTGACACCTGGATGACTGGTTCTTGTGCATTGATGACCACCACCGATTGATGATGAGGACTCCTAGTTGGATTCAAGCTACTCCATTCAGTGATTCGAATGGCCTACTTAGTCAATTCGAATTGCTCATTGACTAACATTGTATTCTATTGTAATTCATTCACCCTTTCTGGGATATTGAGTACTGCTGCATGTTTTGCACAGTTTTACACCATATTTTCTATATTCATCTGTTGTGATTGATTTACTTTTTCATTAGATCTGCTGTGACTAATTTTACATGGTATCAGAGCCATTGCAGGGACAAGATCTCTTTTCTACAGGTGTTTCTACAAGAAGATTTGACTGAATTGCTCAAAAATTGCAAAAAGTTTTGGCATGAGATATCTCAAGGGCATTCGCTCCTGTGCATGCAAAGCTTGAAAATACATCCAATACCACTCCAGAAGCTTGAGTTTCCACATAATTCCTGGATCTGATACATTGGACCCATTCAACATTGTTTGATCTCCAATCCCAGGTGTGATGCAACTCTAAAAGGGTGGATTGTTCGACCTTACGGTTCTTGGTTTGATTGTGATTTACAGGTTATCAAGCTCCTCTTTTGCATTCGCTACACTGTGCATGCAAACTCCTCTTTTGCATTCGCTACACTCTGCATGCAAGCTCATCTACATCAGTTTGACTCGCTCCTAGAAATGGAATACTCTTCTTCAAAGCCTATCCTCACCCCATTCAATTATTTTGATTGGAAAGATGATATGGAGATCATATTACGTTCAAAAGGTTACTACCGAGTCACCCTTGGTCTTGAATTGGAGCCAAACAATGTGTCAGATCGAACCAAACACTACAACAAGCTTGATGAAGCTTATGGTCTTCTTTGTCTCTCCATCTCCAAAGATCTTCACTTCCATATCAGCGGATTGAAGACTCCAAAAGCCATATGGGAGCAACTTGAAACACTATTTGGCAAGCAGGATGAGCTTAGGGCTTTTCAATTAGAGAATGAATTGATTGGCCTTAATCCTGAGAATTTCGAGACCATCAATGAATTATTCACAAAATTCAAGAACTTGAACTTGCAATTGAAGAACAGTGGAGTTATCAAAGAGGATAAACAATTGATCCTCTCCATTCTAAGAAAGCTTGGGAAAGATTATTCGGTATTTGTCTCTACTTTCAATTCCAGTCGGCTAACTACCCCGAATTGGAAGATGCCTACCTTGAATGCCTTCATTGAGTCTGTCACAAAAGAGCATGACAAGTTGATTCAAATGGGGTCCATAAGCTCCAAAGATTCGGCCCTATATGTTCAAGGACCCAAGATCTCGAATGGTAAAGGAAAGCAAAAGAAGGAGAAGCCCAAATTCGAGCCTCACAAGCAAAAAGACAAAGGCAAACAAACGGATGCACCATCCAGTTCGAAGTTCAAGCAAAAGGGCAAAGAAGGTAACCAAAAATCTAAATGTACTTATTGCAATCATGGCTTTCATCCTGAAAGTTCATGTATGAAGAAGACTATAGATCAAATGGCCCTCCTTTTGGAAAAGAACAACATAACTCTTCCCGACGGTGTAAGGAAGAAGGATAGGAATGATGATCATGAAAGAGGACAAGCACTCATGGCAACGGTTTCGAAGCCCACTACTCTCTTGATAGATTCGGGTGCATCAAATCATATGGCTGAAAATATTGATTCTTTTTCCTCATTCGATCCAAACAGCTCCATCCCCATCCATTTGGGAGATGACTCAAAAATTTCTTCAAAGGGAAAAGGTACGATTCATGTAGAACATGGAAGCTTTCAGAATGTTCTCTATGTGCCTTCCTTGGCTTCAAATCTCCTTTCTGTGTATCAAATGACACACACTGGTGAACTGAAGCAAGTTACATTCAGCCCTAATACAGTTGAAATTTTTGATATCAAAAGTGGAAGACTAGTTGCAATCGGAAAGGCAAATCACACTGCAAAATGCTATGAGTTTTCACACTTTATTCCGCTTGCAAAGCCCACTGCTCTTCGCACACATGGTAATGAGGTTAGTAGGCTTTGGCATGAAAGATTTGGACATCTTAATTATAAGTATTTACTTCTGCTATCAAACAAATCCATGGTAGATGGCCTTCCACAACTCAGTTCCTCAAAGGGAATATGCACCGGTTGCATCATTGGGAAGCACCCCGAGCACAGATTCGACCGCGGCAAAGCTAGCAGAGCTTCTACTATTTTGGGGTTGATCCATTCTGATATCAGTGGTCCGCTGCCCCATATGTCATTAAATGGTTCAAGGTATGTTTTGACATTTATTGATTATTTTTCCCGCTTTACATGGGTATTCTTTCTCAAAAACAAGTCAGAAGTGCTTGGAAAATTCAAGGATTTTAAGGCTTCTGTTGAGACCACCACTGAGAGCAAGATCAAAGCTCTTAGATCTGATAATGGTGGGGAATATATCAAGTCCGAGTTGCTGCAACTTTGTGCCCAAAGCGGAATTCATATCCAACATACAGTTCCCTACACACCCCAACAGAACGGTGTAGCGGAAAGGAAAAATCGGTCACTGAAAGAGATGGCTACATGCATGATTGAATCAAAAGGTTTGGCTGCAAATATTTGGGCTGAAGCAATCAATGTTGCTGCATATATACAGAACCGTGTTCCACATTCATCCGTGAAAGGTATGACTCCTTTCGAAGCATTCTTTGGTCACAAACTGGATGTGTCAAATTTGAGAGTTTTTGGCTCTACTGCATGGGCTAGAATTCCTTCTGAGAAGAGACGAGCTTTGGATCCACAAAGTACCGAGTGCATACTGATAGGATATGGGGAAGAATCAAAATCATATAAACTCATGGATATCAGATCTAAAAAGATATTCATAGAGCGCAGTGTGCAATTTGAAGAACCGCTTCAAGAATTGCAACTAGTCGAGGAGAAGACTGCCGATTCATCGCCTTCACCAGAAGAAGATCCGTGCAGCGATAATGAAGGTATGAGTTCTGATATTTCTGATATTTCAGTAGCATATGATGATAATGACATATCAGGTTCAGAATCCGACCATTATGATCCTCCTCAGTTACCAAAGTGGGCCCAAAACACTCTCCAATCTGCTGGTTCGAACCTTGGAAATCCTGCTGATCCGAGACGAACAAGAGCAAACTTTTAAAGAGCAGGTATGGCACTATCTATTGCTGATCCATTACTTCCTGAGATTTGTTATTTGATGGCTGGTTCAGAAACCACATCATACTATTCTTCTCACCGAGATCCGAGATGGCAAAGTGCCATGGATGAAGAGTACAATTCTCTTCAAAAGAACAACACATGGGAGCTAGTTTCTCTTCCACCTGGAAGAAAATTAGTGAAGTGTAAATGGGTCTATCGCACGAAAGTTGCTGCTGATGGATCTATCAGCAAATACAAAGCAAGGTTGGTGGCAAAAGGTTTCTCCCAAGTCCAAGGAGTGGACTACACTTAGACTTTTGCACCGGTTGCAAAGATGGATTCCATCCGCCTTGTTTTAGCTGTTGCCGCATCCAAGCACTGGGAAGTGCACCACATGGATGTGAAGAGTGCATTTCTACATGGAGACCTTGCTGAAGAGGTATATATGCAGAAGCCAGAGGGATACACATCAGATCCATCATTAGTTTGCAGATTGAAGAAATCTTTGTATGGGTTAAAACAGGCCCCAAGAGCTTGGTACGCAAAGATGGACTCCTTCCTTCTTTCTTAGAATTTCCAAAGATGCAAATCTGATCCGAATGTGTATCTTCAGCGAGTTAAAGGTAATTTGTTGGTTATTGTACTTTATGTTGATGATCTTCTCATTACTGGTAGCACACTTACTTCAATAAACAAGCTAAAATCTGCCTTAAATCTAGCTTTTGACATGAGCGATTTGGGCTTGCTGAGTCACTTTTTGGGCTTGGAGATAGCTCAAAATTTTGATGGGATCACTATATCTCAGCAAAAATATGCTTCCGACCTGTTATTGAAGTTTAATATGGCTGAATGTAAGGCAGCCCCATTCCCATTCCTCTCAGGAATCAGTCTTGAGGAGGGAGATTCTACACCGCTTGCAGATTGCAGTATGTATCGACAGTTGATTGGTTCACTACTTTATTTGACACACTCACGGACTGATATCTCATATGCCGTGAGTGCCGTGTCAAGATATATGTAGCAGCCACATGAGCTTCATTGGCGAGCAGCCAAGCGGATCTTGCAGTATGTGCAAGGTACGAGACAGTTTGGCATACATTATGCTGCAGATTCTGAGCTAGATTTCATTGGTTTTACTGATTCAGATTGGGCAGGTGATAGCATTGATCGGAAGTCCACTTCCGGTTATGTTTTCATGATTGGTCATGGTGCTATTTGCTGGTCCAGCAAAAAGCAAGCAGCCATTGCACTTTCTTCAGCAGAGGCAGAGTATCGAGGGGCAGTCAATGCCTACATTCAGGCAGTTTGGTTGCAGGGTATTCTTTCCGAGTTTGGTTTTGGTGGCACTACTTCGACTGTCCTATTTTGTGACAATCAAAGTGCTATCAAGATCTCCACAGATCCAGTTCAGCGGCAGAGGACCAAACACATTGATATTCATATGCATTACATTCGACAGTTGGTGCATGACCGCACCATCATTTTGCAATATTGCCCTACTGATGAGCAAATTGCAGACATCTTCACCAAGAGCTTCACTGAGAAGAAGTTCTCTTACCTCCGTTCACTGTTGGGGGTGAGTTCCATCATGGTGGAGACAGATTGATTCATTATTATGCTTTAGCTTGAGGGGGGGCTTTCTTCCCACTGGGTTTTCCCTCTTTCCTCACTTAGTTATTTTCAGCATTTTTTGGATTATTGTATTGGGGTGACCTTTGGTCTTAGTTACCAGGGCCCCACATTTTTTTTTTTTTGCACATCATAGTCTAGCTTGAGGGGGGGTGTTCGGATATCCACATCATCTTTTTCAGGATCTTGCATGCAATTAGGGTTTGCATGCACCTGCATGCACTTACATGCATCCCAGTCACCAGTTTGATGCCTCCAGCACCTTAGCCACCTCATTCTAGCACCCGGGAGCCACTTACTACATAGTTTTAGCCCTCCTAGGATGAAAGGCACCCACTTTTCACCTACTGCCATAGAAGGGCGCACTTGTTCACCTACCACTGCAGTTCCACTTCAGTTACATTCAGTTAGCTCCGATTCTCCTTGATTTGAGGCTAGTTTCACTCCCGACTGACTATTTCACTTCCATTGGACCTCCAGTTTGACTAGATGACTTGTTCTGACTTCAGTTAGTCTCCCATGCGCCCCCCACTGAGCCTCCTTCCCTTAATCAGTGCTACACACTTCAGTTACACATGACACACTCAGTTAGACTCAGATTGACACCTGGATGACTGGTTCTTGTGCATTGATGACCACCACCGATTGATGATGAGGACTCCTAGTTGGAGTCAAGCTACTCCATTCAGTGATTCGAATGGCCTACTTAGTCAATTCGAATTGCTCATTGACTAACATTGTATTCTATTGTAATTCATTCACCCTTTCTGGGATATTGAGTACTGCTGCATGTTTTGCACAGTTTTACACCATATTTTCTATATTCATCTGTTGTGATTGATTTACTTTTTCATTAGATTTGCTGTGACTAATTTTACGGTTAGGACTAGGATGGAGTATAGGAAAATCCCAACACACCCCCTTAATCCATCCTGGGCCCTGGTAACTAGGACCAAAGGTCACCCATACAATCAAATAAATGATAAAAATAAGAACTGTCCATAAAACGAGGAAAGGGGGAAAACCTCATGGGAAAAATAACCCCCCTCAAAAGAACAGTAGAGTACCTCAAAGAACCATCATACTAAGCAGAAAAGGAAGAAGCTTTCCTTAGTGAAGGATTTTGCAAAAAACTTGGCAAGCTGATCCTCTATAGGATGCCAATGCAGGTGCTAGATCTGGATCTGGTCTTCTGATGTGCCTCCCATCGTGTAGAGGCTGTATTGGATGAAGCAAGTCTTTCAGGAAACTTTTCTGCTACTGGAACAAATGGATCATGATGAGTCTTCCCAAGGGATGGAAGAGTGAACCCCACCATCATGCTGCATCTCTCATGGAGAGGTAGATGGCATAATGCAAGGTTGGCATGATGCTGAAATCCAGTAGTTCTATGATCAAATGAATCCTCAACTGTGTTCTCAGTAGATGCAAGGACTATGTGAGCCCATATTGGCCTTGGCTCTGGATTGAGAACATGTGTTGGTTCTGGATCTGAATCTGAATTTTCTTAAACTTTGATCTCAACATCAAGATATTGATCTTCATATTCATTAGAAGAAGAGTCATTCGGATCTTCATCAGATTCCGAAGGAGTAGGAAGAGAGAAGGGAAAAAAATGCGAGAACTCATATGCCTTGGAGGCATGATTTGCAAACCCTTTCTCTATAGTCTTCCTAGGAGAGATCTCTATAATATCAACTGTGTCGGGACCAAAAGTCACCTTCTTTGGTGTTCCGGTGTGATTCATTTGACATATAGACAACAAATTTGCTGTCAAGGAGGGAACAAATAGAACATTCTTGAACTTGCCATGCTCCATATGTACTGTACCCAACCCTTTGGCAGAGATCTGAGAGTTGTCTCCCATGTGAATAGTAGGCCCATCTTTGAGATCTAAAGAAGAAAATGATTCTTCAGAGGCAACCATGTAGTTGGAGGCTCCAGAATCTATGAGGAGGGCTTTTGATTTTGAAAATCCATCCATCAATGCATGGCAATCCTCATGACCATCAGATCCGCTTCCAGAATTAGTCATTCTTGCATATTTTGGAATAGCAATTTTGTTCTGTTCAAGAAGCTTGGTTAGTTGATCTATTTTCTTGTGCATGCAAGATCTCTCTAGGAGGTTTCCTCTCTTGCAGTAGGGACACTCTGATCTTTTCTATTTGTCCTTCTTGGAGCTGGAGGCTCCTTTTTATGGACTTGACTTGTCATTCAGCTTGGATTTAGATGGCTTCTTGTCCTTTCCTTTTTTCCTCCCTTTCACATTCGCACTATTTTCTTCTCCAACTAGAAGAGCTAGATATTTGGAGGCCTTGATGGCACCCATTTGAATCAATTTGTCTTCTTCTTGAATGAGAGCTGCAGTAAAAACTTCTAAGGTTGACATCTTCCATCCAGGGATTGACATTTGCTCAGAGTGGAAGGTAGATACAAAGACATAAAATTGAGATCCTAGCTTACTCAGAATGGAGAGCACCAATTGCTCATCCTTTTTATCAATGCCACACAGCTTGCATTGCATAACTAATCCTTTAAATTTCGAGAAGATATCTTGAATGGTCTCAAAATTGCTTGGTTGTAGGGAAACCAATTCATTTTCCAGAGCATGGACCCTTAGCTCATCTTGTTTGCCAAAGAGGCCCTCTAATTCAGCCATAACTCTCTTGGAGTCTTCAACCCTTCGAGTTGAAACAATAGATCTCTATAAATATGAAGGCACATGTAACCAAAGGCTTCATCTAATCGATTTAGATGCTTGGCTTTCTCCACAGCTGAATTTGGTTAGACTTCTCTTCCCATTCTTATCCTGTGTAAAGATTTATTTCTCAACAACATTTCCATATCATCCTTTTAATCAAAGTAATTGAAAGAAGTGAGGATTCTAGGAGAGAGGGGAGCATTCGTAATGCTCATCTTAACTGCCGGAGCGAATGCAAAATTGAAACTGCCGCCACTGCTGGAACTTCAAATTACCTGCAAAAGACTCTCAAGAATGGAGGTAGAATATACTCTCAAATGGCTCTGATACCATGTGAAAATCCTCACAGTATATCCAAGAGATGATGTAAACCTCACAATGAAAGAATTTAGGAAAATAGAAGAAGAATTGAGTAGCAGAACATGGATCCAATTGGAACTCAGATAGGAGCAGAATAATAACACATGTTTCATTAATTTGAATAGTAAAACAATAATGATACAATGCACAGGATTCGAATACCAAGGGTGTAATTCGAATTATCCTGCATGGATAGATCAAAAGATCAGTGGAGTGTCATCAAAGCATAACTAGGAGTCCTCATCTTCATCAGTGGAGTCATCAATGCAAAAGTACCGGTCAACCAGGTGTCAAACTGAGTCTAACTGAGTGTGGTAGGTGTAACTGGCACATGAAGCACTAATATAGTGAAGGAGGCTCAGTGGAGGGCACATGAGGAGCTAACTGGAGTCAGAATAGGAAGTCTAGTCTCACTGGAGGTCCATCGGAGTGATACAGTCAGTTGAGGAGTCAATCTAGCCTTAAATCAAGGAAATATCTAAATATAACTCAACTAACTGAAGTGCAATTGAGTGGTAGGTGAGAGAGGGTGCCTTTCACAAGTGGTAGGTGAAAGGAGGGTGCACTAAGCACTAGGAGGGCTAAAACTGATCAGAAAGAAGCTCCCGGGGCTGGCTAACCGAGGGCTAGGTGCTAGGATTGATGACTGGGATGCATGCAAAATCATGACTGCATGCAAAATGCATGCATGACTGAAAATGCAAAAATGGAAAATGTTGTTAGGACTAGGATGGAGTATAGGAAAATCCCAACAGTTTTCTCAACGGTGATATGATTTTTACATGGCATCAATATACACATTTTTCTAATCGTATACACTACCACATACAAGTATTCATGGCCTATTTTTGACATAGGAAACGCCCCTACAAAATCCATGGAGATACTCTTCCAAGGATGAGAAGGAACGGGGAGTGGTGAGTACATCCCCAAATTTATATTAGTGGATTACAAGTAGAGCACATCACATACCCCTTTACATACTTGGTTATAATGTATTTCATCCAAGGCCAATAACAAATCCTTTGCAAATGAGCCATATTTTTTCCCACCCCAAAATGCCCAGACAGAAGAGAAGTATGAGCTTCTCAAATTACATGGACTCTTTCATTGACAGGAATACATAGCTTTCCAAGATGGTAGAGTAAATTGCCTTGCAAATAGTATTTCTCCACCTATGCACCACGGGTTAGCTTCTCATAATAATATTTAAAATATTCATCAATAGCATATTGTTCCACATATCTATGTTGAGATAAAGAAGCCTTTTTCAAAACAATAGATGCAACAACAGGAGGTCTAGAAAGCATATCTGCTACCTTGTTACCTGTACCCTTCTTGTACTTGATTACCAAATGAAATTATTGAAGGAAACCCATCCACCTGTAATGATGAGATTTTTGTAGCTTGGTTTGTGACTGGAGGTATTGCAAGGGATGGTGATCGGTATGAATGATAGTCTCCTACCCCTCAAGTAGTGTTTCCACTTTTTGACACTTTGAATCAATGCATACAACACTTTATCATATGTAGGATAATTATAAATAGCTTGAGAAAACGTTTCTGAGTGGTAAAAAATAGGCTTATGATGTTTCATCAATACTTCTCCCATGGCATAACCAATGGCATCGGTCTCAATCTTGAATGGTTGTTGATGGTTAGGAAAGGCAAGCACTAGTGCTGCACTGATTTTCTCTTTCAAAGCGTCAAACGCCTTCTGACGGTTTCCTTCCCATTGAAAACATTACTTCACACTAGTCAAAGCATGCAAAGGATATGCAATGAAAGAGAAGTTGGATATGAATCTTCTCCAAAAATTAACTGCTCCCAAGAAGCTCCTCACTTCTGTTGCAGATGTAGGCTTAGGCCAATTTACAATTACTCCAACTTTGGAAGGATCAATCTTCAATTTTCCTCCTCCTACAATATGACCCAATTACACTAAATAATTTTTTCCAAATTCACAATTGGAAAACTTTACATACAATTTATCCCTTTGCAAAATATCCATCAGTTTCTTAACATGCCCTACATGATCTTCCCAAGTTTTGCTGAAGACAAGAATATAATATAAGTAAACAATAAAAATTCACCTAATAATGGTCGAAATACATCATTCATTACATGCATGAAAGTTGTCAGGGCATTGCAAATCCTAAATGGAATCACTAACCATTCAAAAACGCCCTGCTTGGTTTTGAAAGCAATTTTCCACACATCACTTTCTACAATTATGATCTGATGGTAGCCACTGCGCAAATCCAACTTAGTGAAATAAACAACTACTTTTAACTGATCAAGTAAATCATCAATACAAGGAAGAAGATATCGATTTTTCACCATGATCTTTTTGAGATCCTAATAATCAACACACATCCTCCATGTGCCATCTTTAATTAACACCAACACAATTGGAGAGACACATGGAGATGAACTAGGCCTGATGACTCCTACGTCCAAAAGTATTGCACCTATTTTTTAATCTCTGTCATTTCCACAACTGATATCCTGTACATGCCCACATTTGGAAGAGGGGAATCTTGTTGAAGATGGATCTCATGTTGAATCTCCCTCTTAGGAGGAAATCCACTTGGTTCCTGAAATTTCTCATCATAGTTAGAAATAATATCAATCATCTCTTTCTTATTAGAAGGATCACAACCTTGGAAAGCATCATATGTCTCAACATCCTTTTCTCTCACAACGATGATCAAAAACTTCTTATGAGTGTTAATGAGTCTCTTCATTTTCCCTGCACTGACAAGAGTGTATTTAACCTTCATACTGTGAGCTCTAACAATGTATTCCGCACCACCTTTTGTGATATGGTACTTGTTCTCATGTCGGAAGAATAATTATTTTCAATCATAAAGATAGGGACTTCCCAAAACTATGCCAAATATATCAAGAGGGACAACATCCAAATCAACTTCATTTATCAACTTTGAAGCAATAGAAAATCTAACCCTACACTGCTTGGTTACATTAGTTTTTCATTGTCGCATACCCAACCAAGAGGATAAGGCTTAGGATAAGGTATTCTTTCCAAATCCAATATCTTAACAACTGCTTCTGATATTAGATTAACTTGAGATCCCATATCAAAAAGAGTATCTATTTTTGCGTGTTTAGATACAACTCTTATATGAAATAATTCACTTCTTATTCTTTCATTATCTTGAAATACATTTGTAGAACTTGAACTAGCATGAGAGGAATTCTTACCTTGCACTCCAACGGATGTAATCTTCATTTCATCTCCCGAATCGGAACCCAAGTCTTGTTGCATTGTAGAAACAATTTTATTCTTCCCTTTGAGACCAAAATTATTAGGCTTAAGCTCAGTATGTAGTTTCCAACAGTGCTTGAAGGAGCCTAGTCTGCTGCGCTGACTAGGTCCTTTGATCGACTACTTGTCGTTTGCGACTTGTCAGCCTGAACTTGTCAGTCGGTTGAACCGACAAGAACGTTATGTAACTGTCTATAATACATATAAATATAGGCTAGAGATCTGGACAAGATATGAATGTATTACTATTATATATATATATATACTTTGTAGAGTCTCTGATGAGTAATAGAATACTTGTTGCTTCTATCTCCACTACTTTGTATTGCTTATTATTGTGTGAATGCTTGTTTAATCATATACGATGTACTACTGGTGAATTTACAACTCGCTTGACTACAACAAGCTCTTACTCAAGCTTCTGTTCTGATTAGTCCTGGCTACTTAAAAGAATTTCAAACTTTTTCTTTTGCCTCAAATGAGACTATCGGTGTAGTCTTATTGCAAAGAAATTATGAAGGGTATGAGAAGCCAATTGATTTCTTTAGTAAAGGCCTGAGAGATGCATAATTGAAATATGATATCATGGAAAATAAGGTGTATTCTCTAGTGAAGGATTTGAAATATTTTAGACTTTATATTCTTCAATCAAAGGTGGTTGCATATTTTCCCTGTAGTGCTGTAAAATATATTTTGGTTCAGCGTGATAGTGAAGGTAAAAGAGGCCAATGGATCGCAAAAATTATTGAATACGAATTGGAAATCAAGCCAACAAAATTGATTAAAGGTCAGGTTTTAGCAAATCTTTTTGCTGGCTCTAACTATAAGGCATTGGGGATGCATTCAATCCTGAATAATATAGCTACGTCTCTAAATCAAAGACATGAAAGTAATTTAGAGATTGAAGAGAAGTATTCTAAGTCGTCTTGGTATAAGGATATTATTTTATTTTCTGCTTAATTTTAAATGTCCTCCTGATTTTGAAAAATCTAAAGTTAGGTCTTTTAAATTGAAGGCAGCTAATTATTGCATTGCTGACCAATCCTTGTTTTGGAAAGATCCTGTTGGTTTTTTTTATCAAATGTGTAAATGAAGACAAATCTCAAAATATCATTGATGATTTACATCAAGGAGTTTGCAGTGGACATCATTTTTGGAAATCAACAACATATAAAATATTGAGGGCTGGGTATTATTGGCCCACTCTTTTTTCAGATGCATTTTCAAAAGTCAAGGCTTGCAAGTAATGCCAATTTTTTTCTAGGAGACAGAAGTTGTTATCTTTTCCTTTGAATCCTATTGTTTCTAATGGTCCTTTTGAACAATGGGTCCTTGATTTTATAGGATAAATTGATCCACCATCCAGTGGACAACATAAATGGATCCTTATAGCAACATATTATTTTACCTAATGGATTGAAGCTATTCCAACTAGGAATGCAACAAATAACGTTATTATCAATTTTTTAGAAGAAAACATTCTTTCCAGGTTTGGTTGTCCTAGAAATATTATCATAGACAATGTAGTTGCTTTCAAATATGCAATAGTGGTGGCATTTTGTAAGAAGTGTAATATAATTCTGGGACATTCAACAACCTATTACGTACAAGGGAATGGCTTAGCAGAGTCATCAAACAAAATTTTTCTTAGCATAATTAATTTTTTTTCTCTAAGAATAAATGAGCATGAGATTCAAAATTAAAATATGCCTTGTGGGATGATCAAATCAGTACAAAAGAATCCATTGGTACTTCCCCCTTCCAAATTTTCTATGGGACAAATGTTGTGTTTCCAGTTCAACTTGGATTTCCTGTTATGAAGTTTTTATAGGATATTGTTGAAGAACCAAATGACCTTCAGAGAAGTATTTTTCAACTGATAGAATCTCAACAATCTAGAGAGTCGCTCAATATGAAGTTACAAGCTCATTCTGCTAAAATTAAAGCCTTATTTGAAAAAAAAACAAAGGAAGACAATTTTGCAATGGGATATTTAGTTCTAAAATGGGATTCAAGGAGGGAAGACAAGTTAAACCATGGTAAGTTTGACCATTTGTGGTTTGGAACTTTTTGGGTATCCAAGATCCTGAAAAATAACACTTTTATCCTGGAAAATATTGAGGGATGTGATCATATTGGAAGACCAGTTAATGGGTGTTTCTTGAAGCATTATTTTGTTCATTGAAGTTAGTTTGTTTTGAGACATTGTAAATACTGGTGAGCTAGATCAAATAAGACTCCATTTACCTGATGTATAAGGAAATATACAGTTCAGATTTTTTTCAGATTTCTTTTAGTTCTCAGATGAATGAGAAAGAATATTTACTGGAATTTAGCAGAGTTATCGAATTAAAAAAGGAAAAACAGAGATCCATAGGTTCTTAGCACCTCACAAGGAAGTGTTATCCCTAGATGGAGCCAATGTTAGTACTAAATTTTGTACGATGACTTGCTCATAGATTCTTACCTTTGGAACCTAGTAAACCTTGAAATGCGTCTTCTATCTTGAACCTTCCCCAGTTTATCTTAAAGGTTTGACCTTTGATTTTGTTAATTTTCTAATTTGTTATGCCTTAAGCATAGTTTGGTGGTTTATAATTTTCATTTTGCACAATTTACTTCTTAAAATATGGTATTCAGAAAGTGAACTTGTTATTCTTATATTGGCCAAATTCTATTTTAAAATGATGAGTTTTGAAAAGGGAAATTAAAACCCCTCTATCTTCAAAGTTTACGCTTCCAAATCAAAGGTAATGCTCTGAGTATGATGCCACGAAGTCTAAATATCATGATGATGCCAAGGACATTCATTATGCCACCTATATTTCTTATTATTACAACACCTTTCAGACATGTCTTTCTGATCTTGCACTTCATGTAAGGATGTAATTACAAGGTTCGATTCAAATTTGAAGGCGGTGGTTAATTGCACGCATTAATCATGAAGATTAGTCACCTTTTTGCTCCATAATGAAGTTGTGAATTATGCCCTGCATGCATAGAGAGATATAAAAATTGCACCAATGATAATCGACTCGGCGTCCTTGCAGAGTTGGGCCCTCAAGTAATTCAGGACACTATGAAGAAGGCTCAAGGAAGTGGAAGCAAATGAAACAGGTTCCTCACCTAATGTTGTTAATGTTTTGAAAGAATTACTAAATCCCATGAAATTTGTGGCAATTATGATTCAAGCTTGTTAATGTGACTTTGCAACATACTCCTTATTTTTTGACTTTGCCTTATTTTGTAATTGAAAGTTCATAACTTTATATTGGGTATATTTTGAAAAAATGTGTTGTATTGAGGTATACATAGGTCGTTAAACACTTTTATGACTTAATCATTTTGTATCCCTGATTAAGTGGATCCTTAAAGAGACTATATTCTATTTTGGGTTCACAAGTGTGACAGAGTCAAACTCTTCCTAGATATTGTGGATCAAGTTTTCTATTTTTATCATGTAACTATTATAAAGGAAAGGGGGGAAGAATTTTTTAGGGGGTTGGATGGAAAAGGGATTAGTGAGATCATATAAGTTGTAAGAGAAAAGTTTTACTTTTGAAGAATACATACATTCTTGAATACCTCTCTTTTTTATTTCAACTGTGTAGATTTTGAGATTACTACTGCTTTAAATGTGAATGAAGACATAAGATTGATGCACTACATAATCTTCTTACTTTCAGATATATTGTCATTTCTTTAAGTGTTCATTGCCTGAGAGTTTGTAGTTTGTTTTCTTAATAATTTTAATTTGAAAACATTGTTTGAGAGTGAATGAGTATTGGTGGTCTATGTTTATGAAAGCAGTTTGAATTTCAATTTGAGAATTTCCAAATCTATGTTCTGGTTTTCATTAGATTTTAGAGCTTGTCCTATAGATTTCTAAACATTTTGATTGATACCTTTCAAAGCCAAAACCAAATATTTCTAAACGAAACCACCATTTTAAACCAATACAATCCAAAGTGCTCTAATTATTCCCTTAGCAGTCAAAGTGCAGACTCTAGAGGTAACAATACCAACACTTTGTCAAATCACCACATCCCCTTTTGTTGCTAATTTGCATTAAAATTGGAAATATGTTTTCATGGTTTATTAATCTCTTGCAATAACCCTAATCTAACTCCATATTTTCCTTTGAGCACTTATTAATCAAAAGAATGTGCAACATCTGCATTATTTTAGATTTACAATACCTTACACATGTACTCTTACATTTTGTAATCACTCATTTTTTTTGCCTTTGTTAGCCTATCTCTCCATGAACATTCATGAGCAAACTATAAAATCAATGAAAATGAAATGCATGTTAGTATTGGATGCCAAAGTAAAGGTTCAATCATCCAAAAACATGACTTGACCTCATGTCCACCCATTTCTAACTATTTAAGCTTTGAAAAAGAAATGATGATGATGAAGACGACAAAATAATAGTAATAATTAAGTACAATAGCGTGTTTGCTAAATTGTTACCATGATCATACATATATATAGTGGTATGCAAAATCGTACTAATTGCCTATTTTGTTAATAGTAAATTGCAATAAAAAAATTATCCCATAGTTATATTAAAGTACACATTTTCAAACGTGTAAGGAAAAAAGCATTGAGATACATCAACATGAGATCACATAATAATTATCAATGCCTTTATCAATAGTGATCGACTTATGTGTATGTAACAAATTTTCTCTTGATTGGACACAAATCGACCATAATTACATACCTCATTATAATGTTCACAAATATGAAATTATATCTAATTGTGAAAAAGTTAAATATAAATACACTACATTTTCATTTAATATTTATCATCGTAAGGGGTGTCAATCATGATAATGAACATATAAAAGGGTTTGATTACCCCGTGTACACCACATAAGATCCCCGTTTCAAAAAAAATGTTACAAGATGAACCTACACAACCTTCTATCTCATCAAAATTATAGTAATTTACGAATGCTCTCTCCAAACTAAACTCTAAAACAAACCAAGTAGTTCCTTATGTTTCTTTCTTAAAATCTAATAGACCAAAATTGATCTAAGTGAGCATTAACTATCATCTTCATCCTCCTAACATTTCTTCATTTTCTATATATATGATCTATCCATTATCCATTCATATGTACATACTCATAAATATTATAATTTAAATATCATATAATTTAATATCATAATAACTACTTTGTCATTTTTTCAAAGGAAAACATTCCAATTGATATCGTATTGTATCAATATTCATTTTTTCTACATATCAGATTATATCAATATTCATTTTTAAGTGGTATATTTCGTGGCAATAAAAAATTAAACATATATAAAAAAATCATTTTAAAAATATTTCGTGGCTATATATATTATGTGTTAGATAATTTATGCATTCATATGTACATACTCATGAATATTATATTGCAAGTATGGTATACTTTGTCATTTTTTTTAAGAAAAGCATTCTAATTTTTTTTCTCAATAAAAGAAATCACAATTCAAAATTTTATTAAAATTCTAAACTATAGTATTTAAATGACATATATATATCTTACATCTTACATGTAAAGTTTTGGTAAAATTTGATTTTACATCCCAATACCATATAAATAACCATAAAAAATAAGATTAGTAATAATTTGGCCTACATCCCTATACCACTTCTCTAATATAACACTACAAGACTAGCATTCACAAAAAGATGAGATAAGTGATAGATCCATGGGTAGTATCACATTACCCATATTCAAAACTTTATACAAAGAAAAATCGAGAATCAATTTCATTTATACCGTTGTCAATCTCCCAAGCTGCTCCGCTTCCTTCATCAAACTGTAGATATGGTAGACGAAAAGCATTCCAATTGATATAATATTGTATCAATATTCATTCAATGGTATCGACATTCATTTTTAAGTGGTATATTTTAAAATATGTCATGTCAATAAAAAGTTAAGTATTTTATGATGTGGTTATTAATCACTTTAAGATATTGAAGTTAATAAAGATATCATTTTGGAATGATATTGATGTTTAGGTAAAAAGGAATTTAAAAGATTATAATTAAGCATATTTTAATAGCATTTATACTTAGCCCGTGATTGTTTATGAGATGATATGAGATGACATCGAATTGATATATCAATGCATATTATTTTAATTAATTTATAAATTGCAAGGACTACATGCATGCCTTCAACTCATTATCACAATCTCATTTTGAAATGAGTAACCACAAAATTCGATGACTATGATTAGGGAAGAGATGAATTGAGCGATGGGCGCGGCTCAGAGAGTTTCTAGGGTTTTTAGGGTTTGCATGTCCAGTTTCTACAGCGATCATGGGTGTGTCTGCTTATAGTTATCGCTCAACTGATGAAGTAGTCACCTTTTTTAGCTGTTTGTGGCCTCGAAGATATATTCAGATGAGTTTTCTCTTCACTGTTGGGTGCTTGTGTGAGTAGGGGGGTTTTATATGATGGGCTGTCAGTAGCACCCCGTGTGGATTCGTGATTTCAACTTAGTATATTTTGTATTCTTCAATTTGATCCTGGTTTGTTGGTAGTTGTGCAGTGTTCTCTCTGGTTGTCGGTGTCAGAATAAGGTGTTTTGGGGTGTCATTTTTCCCTGTGCTAGGAGTTGTCCTGGTGGATTTTTGACCGACACCGGTGAAGGGTTTTGTTTTTGTGGCAATTTGGGGTATTTTGACCTTTGTGCTGCTACCAAAAAGGGAAGTTTTTTGGGTCTTCGGCGTGTGAGTTGCCGCTTTCTCAGGTTTTAATGGGTCATTTAACCTATTCGGTGGGGATTTTGTCGGATCTAGTAGAATATTTCCTAAGGACCCATCTGCGTCCATTTTCAGGCACATTTCAAGGCCGTTTTTTTCTACTAGGCGACTAAAACAATCCTTCTACAGGGACCCTTTTCTGGGTTTATTTGTGTTTGCCTCTGACTGTCGGCATCTTTTGTGAGGCATCATTGGGGGTTTGTGTTAATTTATCCTGGGCTGGAGGAGGTTGGTCGCCACTTGGGATTTATTTGGGGGGCAGGTGGTGGTGATTCATCACGAAATCAGGACATATGGGTGATCACTCAAACCCTATCACAGTCGTTCATTCCCCGTCTCCGATGGAATTATGGATTGAGGAAAATGGCCTTATGAAGCTGGACGAGTTCTATAAGGAAATGTTAAAAGGAAAGAGGCCCTTAGCGGCAGGTGGTGATCCTTCTTCTTTTGCTGACTGCCACGTATCCAAAAAAGGGCAGCTATCGGTCGGGCGAGGAAAATATCTGGGTGGGGGAGCTCATCCTCATTATGTTGGTGTTAGGGGTTTAAATCTTCCAAAGCCACTAGTTGGGGACATTTCTCCTCTTGCATATCTAAAAGAAGAATTGAGAAGTGGTGGAGTCGTACAAGCGAACATTGGCTCATGATGGGGTGAGATGTGGGTTTGGAGGAGTTGGTTGAATACAACATGACTACTCTGGTTGGTCATTTTTACTATATGGCTATGAACAGGAAAGACATTGTCCGGTGGGTGGTCGATTCGTGGGGACCTATCCTAAACTATGTTCCTAAAGTATCTATTTTGGCTTGGGGTTGGTATGGATTCAAATTTCAAGAGGACGAGCATGAATCGCTTATCCTTGAGAAACTTTGGCTTAAAGGGGCGGGAAGCCTTATGTTACAACAGTGGCACAATGATTTTGATCCTGATAGGGCCACGATTAGATTCAGGCACCTGTGGGTTCTCCTTCCTAGTTTCTCACTGGCTATGTGGAATCGGGGAGCATTTGAGGCGGTCAGCAATAGTCTTGGGCATTTTTTGCATTTGGAGGAGGATGTTCTGAATGGTGTTGAAAAGAGGGTGGGTCGCATGCTAGTGGAGGTTGACATTTCCATTGGGATTATTGATACCCTCCACATTGACTGGTGTGGGCAAAATTTTTCCCAAGTTATTGATTATTGGGGCAATCCCTTTAGATGCTCTCACTGTAAGGAGGTTGGCCATCTATGGCACCAGTGTCAGAATTCGGTGCGCCCTCCTCAAAATGTGGATGTGGATCCCTTATGGTCCTCTGATGATGGCAATGAGTTGGATCTGGACATGTCGGGTGATATGGATGGTTTCTCCAACAGAATTCCCCCACTGGTTTCGGATCAACTGGATATAATGGGTAAGCTTGCTCACTCCAATCCCTCATTTTTTCATTCACTCAATGAATTGGAAAAATCATTTATCGGATATTTGGACTTAAAGAAAAAATAAATTAATGGGACCTCCTTTGATCCATCTCCTACTTCCCAAGCGTCCTCTCTAAATGCTGACATGGACAATGCCTCACACTCTTCGCTTTGCCCCCTTGACGACATTAACAACCCCTCTCTGAATGGGTCGGCCTCACTGGTCTCGGTCCCCTCCTCATCCGATACTATTCTTGTCTCCTTGGACCACTCTCCTTTTCCTTCTCTTGTGTCATCCCTGTCATTTTCCATCCCGTCAGAGGCCCTTCCCGTCAACAAAACGGTGGAGCCAAAATCATCGGTGACTTTGGTGGTTCCGGAGTCACCGGCAAAATTGGTGGTGCCAGATTCATCGGTGTCATCGTCATCGATGGGTTTCGTGGAAAGCTCACACCTCCTCGTGATCCCTTCCTATTGTGAAATGGTTAAAAAGGAGGCCTTTCCTACCTTTTTCAGGAACCAGAAGGTGGCCTCGAAGGCCACTGAGACGTCAGACCTTCCCTCAAACATGGCCACTGATTCCTTATAAAATATAAAGGGTGCCTGTTTTGGTGGACTTTCCACATAACTATCTCCACTAAAAACTCGTAGGGAGAGGAAGTCGAAGGATGCTATTTCAAATGACAACTTGGGGGAGGAGACTCCTATTGGTGCCCCCGTCGACTCACTCTCTCCAAACTCCTTAGCGCTTAGAGGCATTAAAGCCCTTGCTCGGGGTCATAAATGATTTGTCTCTCACTTAATATCTGGGGAGTGGGGGGCCATCCCAAGCTACTAACCGTAAAACGTTTGTTTAATATTAAGAATCCAGATGTCGTTCTTCTTCAAGAAACCATGGTTTGTGAGGATATTTCTAGGTCCTTCTTTGCTAAAATAAAGCCTAAATGGATGGTATGTGTGGTTAGTGCAAATGGTTTGTCGAGGGGTCTGTTGGCTGCATGGAACCCTCTAGTCCTGGATTTAAATTCATTTTTTATTTCAGTTGGGATTCTCCTATCAGGAAAGTTGAAAGGATTCGCAAGCGGCATTAACATTGTGAACTATTATTGTCCTTATTCTGATAGGAAGCAATTTTGGGAAAAGGCATGTTTTGATCATCTACTTGATTTAGATAACTTGATCTTGAAAGTGGATTTAAACTTTACTTGGGGGGCCTCTGAGATTTTGGGTCGTCATGCCAAGCTAGACCCTTTGGGTGACTATTTTATGTTCGGGTACACAGGGTACTACCAAAGGACCGAACACCAAGAGCAACCACTTCACACAAACAGATCACAGATCAACACACCGATGTTTTGACGTGGTTTAAACCCTCTTGAGGGAAACACTCCACGGCCCCGGCCAAATAGCTTCTACGGGACAATTTATTATGCAAAGAAAGAAAGTTACAAATGAGCTTCTCATAATCGATCAACTAAACAATGACCCTCCATGCTCTTTAAATAGAGATCATGGACCAATCGGGTGTTAAGCCACGGATCAAGGTTAGGTTTGATCTAAGAGAAGTTGAGCCGTCGGATCACTCTATGTCGGAAACATATCGTGACCGTCGGATTAAGTATTTACAAATGCATACTAATGCATACTAAAGAAACACACTATCCCTAACGGATATATTACACAAGTTGATCTTAACTAACTCCTAAGTGTCTAAATATCCTAACATCCCCCCTTAAGAACAACTTGGGATAGGATTGAAGGATTTACAAAAGTGACACTATTAGGAGAAGGAAGGAGGCATTAGAGCCTATCCCCCCTTAATGACAAGTTCCTGAACTCCTAACATAGATCGAAGTTTAGAAAACTTCGCTTCTGTAAGAGACTTGGTGAAGATGTCTGCAACTTGATCATCTGTAGGGCAAAAGAGCACTTCAAGAACACGATCATGAATAAGATTTCTGATGAAGTGCATATGTAGCTCAATGTGTTTGCTGCGTTGATGTAGAACTGGATCTTTGGCAAGCTTGATGGCACTTTGATTGTCGCACCAAAGTGGAGTAGGCTGCTGCTGCTCGAATCCAAACTCTGAAAGGATCTGTCGAAGCCACAAAGCTTCCTGACTGGCATTAACTGCTGCTCGATATTCTGCCTCTGCTGAAGAAAGAGCAAGAGTTTGTTGTTTCTTACAAGCCCAAGTAATAGGTCCAGATCCCAGACTGAAAACATAACCTGCAGTAGACTTTCGATCATCAGGATTTCCGGCCCAATCTGAATCAGTGAAACCAACCAACAAAGGTTTCCCCCTGTACTGTAATGAATCCCAAACTGAACTGTACCTCGAATATATCGAAGTATTCTTTTAGCTGATTTCCAGTGACTTTCATGAGGTGTCTGCATATAATGGGCAACTCGACCAACGGCAAAGGAAAGGTTAAGACGGGAATGAGTCAAGTATAAAAGACTACCAACAAGCTGACGATACAAGGTGGCATCTACTTCAGGTGAAGTACAAGTGGCAGAAAGTTTGACTCCGGACTGGAAGGGAGAAGGGGCTGGTGTACAATCTTCCATGTGAAAGCGACGAAGAAGGTCACAAGCATACTTAGACTGAGAAAGAAAGATTCCTTCTTTGGTTTGCAGAACTTGGAGGCCAAGAAAATAATGCAAATGTCCTAAGTCTGACATTTCAAAAGTTTTTTTAAGACTGGATTTCACATGGGTTATAAGATTAGGGTCACTACCAGTAAGAATAAGGTCATCAACATATAGAACAAGTATGATGAGATGGTTTCCTACTTTCTTGGTATAGACATTGGGGTCAGAATGGCATCTAGAAAAATCAGTGTCAAGGAGAAAGTTATCCATTTTGGCATACCAAGCTCTAGGAGCTTGCTTAAGGCCATATAAGGATTTCTTAAGGCGGCAGACAAGGCTAGAGTTATTCTGAACATAGCCAGGAGGTTGTTCCATGTAAATTTCCTCCTGTAAATCACCATGTAAGAAGGCAGACTTGACATCCATTTGATGGACTTCCCAATTGTGTAAGGCTACAAGGGAAAGAACAAGGCGGATGGAGTTCATTTTGGCGATGGGAGCAAAGGTTTCATTGTAGTCAATCCCTTCAACTTGGGAAAAACCTTTGGCAACTAACCTTGCCTTAAGTCTTTCAACACTTCCATCTGATGCATACTTAGTTCTGTAGACCCATTTACATCTGACAAGTTTTCTTCCTTTTGGAAGAGGTACAAGATCCCAAGTATCGTTCGCCATTAAGGAACGATATTCTTCATCCATGGCTGCATCCCAATCTGGATTCCCTGAAGCTTCTGCAAAAGTTTCTGGATCATGATTCTCGGAAACTTGAGCCAAAAGAGAAGAGGCTCGCTGAAACTGAGAACGTGTTCGACGTTGATCTCTAGGATCGCCGGCAAGATCACCAGCGGCTTCACATGTTGAACGGACCCATCGAGGAAGCACTTGTGCTGGTGCAACTGGAGGAACATGAGCAGGTGGAGGTGGATTTTCATCCTCACTGTCATCATCAGAAACTGAAGTTGGAAACCTGTCAAGGAAGTTGGAAGAAGAAGAAGAAGAAGGCACAAACGCCGAATCAGGCTCGCAGGCCAAAGATGGCACACTCGCCGAGTTAGGCTCGCAGGCCAATATATTTTCATCAAATTTAACATCTCTTCTAATGATTATAGCATGAGAATGTGGTTGAAGAAGTCTATAACCTTTTACATCTTCAGAATATCCAACAAATATGCACTTTTCACTTTTAGGTTGCAATGCTTTCCGTTTTTCATCCGGAATGTGAGCCCATGCTTCACTACCAAACACACGAAAGTGACTTACATCAGGTTTAATTGTACTCCATGCTTCTTCCGGTGTTATACCTTGTAATGCTTTTGTGGGGGTGCGATTAACTATGTAATTTGCACAATTTATGGCTTCAGCCCAAAATTGAAGACTTAGTCCCTTAGATTGGATCATACAATTAGCCATTTCTTTTAAAGTGCGGTTCTTCCGCTCAGCTACACCATTTTGTTGTGGTGTATATGGAACAGTGTGCTGTTGTTGGATGCCTTGTTCAGTGCAGAAAGTAGTGAACTGTTTGTTAACATATTCTCCTCCATTGTCAGATCTTAACTTAATAATTTGATGACCAGATTGTTTTTCAACAAGGGCCTTGTAGGCCAAGAACATGTTAAATACTTCGCTCTTAAGTTTTAGGAAATAAACCCAAGTGCGTCTGGTGTAATCATCAATGAAAGTTAAGAAATACTTGAAACCAGAAAAGGAAGCAGATGGAAGAGGGCCACACAAGTCACTATGCACAAGCTCCAAGGGTACCGAGGCGTGCTAAGAGGCACGTTTGTCAAAACTGTCCCGATGATGTTTTCCAAGTACACAACCGGAACAAACACCATCTCTGCAAGATACCATCGGAAGACCTGTCACCATATTTTCTTTACATAGTTGTTGCAATGAGCGATAATTTAAGTGACCAAATCGCTCATGCCAAAGTTTGCTCAAGTTATCACTATGAGCAACAAAACTTGAAGGGAAAGGTGATGACCCAAAGTTGTTAAACTTGTACAACCTGGTAATATCATCAACAATTCCGGTAGCTAGAACCTGTTGAGGATCTTTAAAATCCTTGATTACAACTTGGTGAGGTGTAAAGGTCACAGTTTTACCTTCACCAGAATGAGTGATCTGATAGACTGATAACAAATTGCAGGAAATTCTTGGAACACATAGTACATCACTAAAATGACCATTATCTACTGGAACTGTTCCAGCTCCTACAACACTTAGAGATCTATCATCACCAACAAATATTTGTTTGGTGTTACATTCATGCATAGTAGAAAAGATGGCTTGATCCTTAGCCATATGATAAGATGCTCCAGAATCAATGAGCCATTCATTTGAAGTAGAAGAAGAAGATGCATTATAAGAATAACCAGAAGCACAAAGTGCATGTCCATGAGAGGTAGATTCTGATGGCGAATCTAGGCTGATGTGGTGCTTCTTTATTGCTGCTTCCAAGGCTGTCATCTTCTTGAAACACTTTGATTCATCATGATTATCTTTCCCGCAATAGTTGCAATGCCGCTCAGTCTTCTTGCCTTTTGGCTTGGATCCTTTGTCATTTTTTAAAGAAGGAGCTGACTGAGAGGGTTTGGGACCCTTGTTTGACTTATTATTGCAAAAATTTTGTTTCTTAGGAGGCTTGGACTTTTCTTTCTGTTGGGACAATAAGGTTTTCCCAGATGTATCTGCATTGTTGATTATTCCAAGGTGAATGAGTTTATCTTGTTCTCTAATCAAGGAATCACAAAAGGATTCAAAACTAGGCTCTTGATAGCTAGCTGCATTCAAGGATGCTTTCATGGAGTAAAATGTAGATACAAAAACAGAATATGCAGGTCCAAGTTTGGAAAGAATATGATAAATGCACTGTTTGTCTTCCCTCTCAATATTACATTCTGCACATAAAAGCTTGAGAGTTTTGTACTTAGATAAATAATCTTGAATACATGAAAAGTCACTCGGATTTAAAGAAATCAACTCATTTTCGAGTTGGTGACCTCGAATTTCATTGTGTTTACCAAACACAGTTTCCAACTTGTCCCAAGCAGTATTAGGTTCATCAATTCCAGATATGTGGAATCGCAAATCAGTAGAGATTGACATCCCAATCAATCCACGAGCTTCATCACATCTATTTGCCCATTTTATTTTCTTATCATCATCAGTGGGTTCTTTTTCTTTCCCTGTGGTACTTCTGAAAAGTCCCCTACTTCGTAGAACATCCTCCATACGAGATTTCCATGAGAAATAGTTAGAACTGTTAAGTAGAATATCACAATGGGCGGCCATATTTGTAAAGTAATGGCTGTAAAAGTAGAAACCAATAGTCTGGATGTGAAGAGCTCGAAAAAATAGGCGGTTTCAAAAAAAATGGCACTGAAAACTGACTCTGTATGATGAAGTTATGCTTGAACAAAGAAACTGTTGAAGACGTCCCCAATAGTGACGTGGCAGCTAGAGAATGTCCAGCAAAAAAAGAACCCCCCTCTTCCCAAGATGAACCTTTTGACAATCACTTTAAAAAAGTTGCTTTAAGTGAATCACTTTTGTAAAATAAGTGATTTCACTTTTACAATGATATTACTTTTTAAATAGTGCAACAATAAAAAAAACTTAAGTGACTCACTTGTATTTTTATTTTTTATTATTTAAGTGAGATGCACTTTTACAATAAAGTAACTTGAAAATAGAAATTGCATGCACTTTTCCTTTTAAAAGTAACTTCCTAAGACTTGAACTCAAAACCTATTAAGGAATAAAGCAACTTTGAACCAAGTGAGCTAGATTAAAAGGTATGTAAAATATGGGAATGAGGAAGGTTTTTTATTTTTATTTTATTTTTTATTTTTTTATTTTTTTATTTTTTTTACTCTTCTTGCTCGGTTTGCGTGCTTGCCAAAGTCTACGTTTTCTCTCTGTTTCTAATTTGCCGAGATCGCGCAAAGGTGCACGGCAAAGAGCATACGCAGCCGAGAAAAACCCTTTCCCTTTCTGTTTCTGATTTGCCGAGATCGCTCAAGGTGCACGGCAAAGAGCATACGCAGACGGGAAAGCAACAATCCGAACCCCAAAAAAATCTAACAGTAAAAAAAAAAAATGAAATATGAGATTTTTTCTTATTAAAAAACGAAATAAAAAAAATGCGTCACTGTAACATTATACCTTCAGATCTGATGAAATACGCGTTTCTGGAGCAACCGGGAACCGTTTTCGATCAAATGAAAACTATTTCCTAATGGAAACGATGCTCCGGACGCAATGGAACACCTCCCACAGCCCAGAAATGCACAGAAATACCAGAACTAGAAACCCTTTCGAGTTTCGGCAACAACAGTTCAAGATCTAGATCATAACCAGAAGCGGCACTTCATAAAAGCTCTGATACCATGTTCGGGTACACAGGGTACTACCAAAGGACCGAACACCAAGAGCAACCACTTCACACAAACAGATCACAGATCAACACACCGATGTTTTGACGTGGTTTAAACCCTCTTGAGGGAAACTCCACGGCCCCGGCCAAATAGCTTCTACGGGACAATTTATTATGCAAAGAAAGAAAGTTACAAATGAGCTTCTCATAATCGATCAACTAAACAATGACCCTCCATGCTCTTTAAATAGAGATCATGGACCAATCGGGTGTTAAGCCACGGATCAAGGTTAGGTTTGATCTAAGAGAAGTTGAGCCATCGGATCACTCTATGTTGGAAACATATCGTGACCGTCGGATTAAGTATTTACAAATGCATACTAATGCAACACACTATCCCTAACGGATATATTACACAAGTTGATCTTAACTAACTCCTAAGTGTCTAAATATCCTAACATTTTAGAGATCTTTTTGCTTCAAAATGGATGGTGGAAGTGGAACCTTTCCCTTTGGCTCCTACATGGACAAATGGGAGGAGAAATGAGGCCCTTATATCCAAATGATTGGATCATTTCCTCATCTCTGAGGATTTATTAGGGAAAATTTTCAAGTTCAGACCGTGGGTGCAGTCGACTCGAATTAGTGACCATCGACCTATCTGTGTTCAATTTGAAACTTGGGTGGCCTACCAGAGTTTTCCATTCAAAGTCAATGCAACATGGTTATCAGATCCAAATTTCAGGCAGGTGGTGATTGATCATTGGGAAAGTAGGGATGTTTCTGGGGAGCTCTCAGCAATGGAAAAATTGGTTGTGAAATTGAGAAGCTTAAAATATTTGACTTTGCAGTGGAAAAAAAAGAAAAGCAAGGATATGGATAAGGACTTAGAACTGATTGAACACGATCTAAGTGCCTTATTGATAAAAGCCAATACTGGGATGCTCAATGATGGTGATCAAGCCTCCTTATTAGATTTGGAAGGGAGGAAGTTAAAACATCTCAAGTTACATGAGGAATCTTGGCGACTAAAGAGTCATGCTATATGGATCAAAGTGGGGGACCAGAATTCCAAAATTTTCCATAAATTTGATGATGCCTGAAGGGTGCATAATACCATATGGGACTTAAATGATAGTGTTGGTCATCGTATTTCTGGTTTGGGTGATCTACACAAGGAGGCCAGGAATTATTTTCAAGATTTATACCAAGACCACAAAAATTCCTCAATGGTTGAGAAATTCAAGGTGATTAGAGAATACCCAAGATTGTTCTCGGATGAGGAAGGGGATGCTATTTTTAATAAAGTAACTCTGTTGGAGACTGAAAACGTTCTAAAGGGTTTTTCTAAAGACAAGATCCCAGGGTCGGATGGGTGGATTGTTGAGATTTTCATTTTCTTTTTTATATTATGGGGTTGGACATATGGGTGACGATGGAGAAATCACGCATTTTGGCATGGTGACCGGTGCACTTAACTCAACACTTTTGGCTCTCATTCCAAAAAAATATCATCCTGAATATTTCAATGATTTCAGGCCTATTTCGCTATGTAATCTGATATATAAGGTTATATCCGAAATTATAGCAAACAAAATTAAGCCTAGTTTATCAAAATATATATCTAAAGAGTAGTTTAGGTTTGGTTGATGCCCAATTTTTTCATCATTTTGGATCCATAATCGTGCTATGCTGGTACTATTTTTGTCATTTTTAATGCATAAAGCTCATACTGATCATCATTCAGATATTGATATTGACTCAGGTACCTATTTTTGAATTACGTTTAATTCTCCCATATTTTTTCCATTGATTATCATCTCATATGGTACATTCATATCAATTTAACATTTTTAAAACCATTGGGTGTATAGTTTTGCTAATGCAGGTTGTGGTTCTCATACAGATGCTCATTCGGACTTGCATTCACATTCAGGCATCCATTCAACCCTTCGTTCGCACCTTGAAAATCATTTGTTTGCCTACCTGGGGGCATTCATGGAAAAAACAAAGACATGAGTTTTGTTTCCCACCTAGCACATATGGTTCGTGAGCCTCTGCCTGTAAAATTCGGCTCATAACTGGCCCAAGCATCCAACGCATCCACTGCCCATGTCCAGGAAACCACCATGCACGAATTGGGGGAAAACGACATGTTCGTTGATGGAGTTGTTTCTCCAGCATTGAAGTCAATCTATTTTTAGAGAGGTCGACCACTGAAAGGGTTGACTTTCTCTTCATTGTAAATCATTATGAAAAGATGCCTTGCGTTGTGAAGAAGGAATGAAAAATGTTTTTAAAACTTTGCTTCCAATTTTTAATAGAAACTCTGTTCAGCTGTTGGAGTTATTTCATCTTTTACTTCATGGTTGGTGATTGAGTAGATTACGAACGACCTCTGTTACTTGAGAAGGCCCCCTCAACAATAGTGGTTCCATCTGTGCATATATCACGATTTCTTTTCGTTTTTGCAGATAAGTGATTTCAGTTTGTAATATTTATGTAATTAAAAGCCTTTTCCTGTAGGTGTTGTTCAGTTGTTTATAAAATGCAATCTTATTTTGTTTACATGTAATTTGCATCTCTATTGTTCATACGACCGGTCATTCGCACTTTCTTTTAGACTGTCTTTCAGCATCTCATTCGTAATTAGGCAGAATTTAAATTCATTTCCAGCATTTTCAGTATTTCATTTATACTTTGTAGTTAGCTAGGGTTTGAAGTAGTTTTCCAGTATTTCAGTGTGTTATGTAACTGGTCAGGATTTGAATTCATTTTCAGCAGTTCACATTTAAATTTACATTAAGACATAGATAATTTATTTCTGTTGTAGCTATGGTTAAATTCATTTACATTTCAACTCCATTTTTACTGTGCAATAGGGAATAGTTTCTGATTCGGATACAAAGTAGTATAGTTACCTTTTTTGTTCATGATTTGAGTAGCTTATAATTTACTTTCATTTGTTTTCATGCTTGGAACCTAGAATAGCATAAATTTGCTTAACATGTTATCATAGATTTTATCAATTTTCAGTTCATCTCATTTCTGAAGTTACAAACAGGTTCAACATTTCATTTCCATTTCACATTTGAACTTATAGCTAGTATTTCATCTCTATTTACATAGTTAGATCTTGCTAGTTTCATTGTTAGTTCAGTCATTTCATTTCTATAGGTGTAGGAGAATAGAAATCAAATTTTAATTAAAACTTAGTAGTTTCATTTGGATTTCAAAGATGCAGTAGTTTCTAGTTGTTTTATGGTTTGATTTACTGTAGAATTAGAATAGAAGCACTTTGTTTTCTGTTGTAGGTTTTCTTGTGAATTGAAGTTGTTTTCAGTCATTTGAATTATTGTTTCGTGCTTAGTTGTAGGTTTTCTCTGAGTTTAGATTGCCTTTTTTATTTGATGTTTTTAGTTTGAAGTATTGGCAGGATATAATTAGAGTTTGATAGGCATTGCATGTTTCAATTCTGAAATAGTCATTAGAGATAAAATAAATTAGAGTTTATGCTTTTTAGTAGAGTAGGATTGTTAAGTAGTATTTCATTATGAGTTCTGTAGTTAGGTTTCTGAATTTGTTTCAGAATTATAATTTTGATATCGCATAGTAGAATAGCTCTTCAATTCCTAGAATAGGGTTTGGATGATTGTTTAGAAGTAGTTTGCTTCCATAGTATAAATTGTTTTCAATCAAGCATTGTTTCCTAGAATAGTAATCTCCTTTCACTTTTGCAAATCTCAATTTCTGCTCTTAGAATTAGTATAGAGTTAGTTTTATAGTTAGGTTTTACATTTTGAAATTGCATTATAATTCTTTCAATTTACTAGGTTAAGTTTGAATCCATTAAGTAGATCATAGTTTAATACTTTTAAGTGACTTGGTTTTTCATTTTGAAAGAAAACATCTCTAGGATCTGCACAGTACACATCTTAGTGTCCTTTCTACCTCAGCATATATTTTTTGACAACTCTAAGTATACAAACCCTGTTCGATAAATTAAATATTGGTTGAAGATTTAATAGACATAAATTATACCAACATTTTGGCGCCGTTTCCGAGGAGTTGTAAATAGCTAGAATTTCCTTATGAAACTTAGTGATAGGCTGGTGGCGAGTGAGTGGTAAGACGAGGGGTAAGAACCTACGTGTCTGTTACAATAGGCATCCCCAACACCCAGCAGTAGCAATAATGCAATTAGGTTTTTCTTTAGTTTTAGCTTTGCTTCTTGGTATTTTGTTTCTTCCTTTTATGCAAAGAGTGAGTGTGAGTTTATTTATTTCATGCAAGTGTGGGACTTATTTTACAATTAAATCACTTAGTGGTGTTGTAAGAGACACCCATCCTGCTAACAAACTGACAGGAACATTCGAAAGAGAAGCCTCAAGATAACACATGAAGAACTACTTATATTGTGGGAAGATATGGCAGGAGAGAAGCATGAAGCAGTTGTTACCTTTGAATTCCCTATTAGAGATTCGGGAAGAGTGGCACAAATGTAAAGCATTCCCCCATCCATTCTACCAAATTTTCATGGACTGGAGAACAAAAACCCTAATGAATTATTATTTCAATTTGAAGTACTTTGTAGAGGATATGATGTTCAAAAGTTGAAATTTTTTCCTTTTACTTTGAAAGGAGCATCCCTCCGATGGTTCATGAGCCTAGGTGGGAATTGCATTCAAACTTAGGAAGACATGAAACATATATTCTTGAAAAGATACCAATATTATTGCAAGGTCATTGTGGATATATTCGAAATAACATAGGGAGAAGAAGAAACTTTGGAAAATTACATCAAACGCTTTCAATACAACCTTCAAAGATCAAAACTAAGACAATTGGGGAAAGACACCTTGAAAAGACTTTTACTCAAAGGAATAAAAAATGAATATTTAGAAATCTTAAGTCCGATGGGAACCGATGATGTATTTCAGTTACCATATGATGATGTTTTCGAGTTATGTAGAAGGTATTCAAGAGGAAAATTCAAGACTAGTAAGAATATACCCTCTTCTCATATTTTGAAGCCTGCTGCAGGAATTGGAGTTACAAGAGCTGAAATTGGTAATTTTTTTGAAATATTTAAATATGATATTATTAGCTCTCTAAATTCATAAATGGATATTTTGCAAGTTGGGAAAAATGAGGAATTTGAAGGAGCATTTTTCCATCAGAGCCAAAAGAAACATCTCACAAAGGATTGTCCTTTGGATAGTCTCATAATTTGTGGCATATCTAGCTTGAATCATTCCATGGGTAGTTTCTCTTCCTTACCCAGGATGGAAATAACATGCCAACGAGATATGGAAGTTGTAACGAGTTCACTTCATGCAATGGCACCACAACTGTCATGGAAACCGTGGCCTACATGTATGGTTCAAATCTCCATCCCTCCATTTCCCTACTCTCATGATCAATCAGTGAATACTCTGACACCATGGCAGCTATTGAAACCTCATATTAACCCCTACCAACCTTTTCCACAAAGCCTTCATGGCCCATCTTATGATCATATGGATACTCTCTCTTATGTTGCGACACTACCTGGTCCTCTATACCCTCCACAAGATTTTCAATGATATCCTATTTATCCGATAGGATCAACCACACAATCCAATCAACTGCACCTACCACAATCACCTTCTTATAAACCTCCTCTATTCCCTACGCACATTCCTGTTCAATCCATTCCACATTCTAACAACAATAAAGCAGTACAATATTCTTACAGCGTAGAACTGCAACATTTACCCACCTTTCCTACCCCATCGACATCACTGCAGGAAATTCATACAAGGTCTGGAGATGTTATAGATCTAGGAGTCGTAGAAACTATGGAAGAAAAGGAATTTTCTACTTGGCCTTATCCACAAGAAGACAAGATCAACACAGCATGCATCACATTTGATGAGGGACAGGCATTAGAACCTGAATATTCTCCATCACCAAACATAGATTCTTTATGCATTCTAGAGTTTGATGAAAGACCTCGTGACATGACAAATGAAGAAGAGAACCCAGAATACAAGGATTATATTGAGATCTAGTTCCACGAGGTAACCAAGCCACAGTACCATTCTTTCCTTCAATGCTTCTTGCTACTAAATCAAATAGGTCAGTTGGTTCTTCATATCTAGGTAATCACTGCAATAATTTTCTCGTATGTGGATAAAGGTATATTTTTAATCTTGCTTCGTACTTGGTTACATTGGAATAATTTATATACTTGAATATAATTTTTTTCTTTCTCCCTAAGTAGAATTGGATATTATGTACATAAATAAAAATTTTCAAGTGATTAGTTAGTTTTCATTCAACTTCACTTCTTGTAGGGAGTTGGATCTGCAATCATCAATCTATTTTACTAAGAAGTGGTGAGATTCTATGTCAGCCAATGAAGATGATTATCACAAGTTATCAATCAGATCTACATTTATTCATCAATTAAGATAAGCAAAGCTAAGATATAATGCCATTTTAAACATTTAAATCATGCAAGATAAACAACATTCAAACATTCAAATGGAACAAACTTGAATCATTTCATATTAAAACAATGAAGAGGTGCATCCTTACCATGGATCTTGGTGTGAATCCCTCCTCCATTGCCATGAGCTTTCCTTTCTCCACCTTTGCTTTTGAACAAATTGAGCTTTTCCTCCTCCTTCAGAATCTCTCTAGCATGCCTTTGCTCTTCCTTTCTGCCTTTACAATGCCCCAAATTCCTTTCTTATATAGCATTGAGAAGTGTTCTCTCAAGTTTCTCTTTTCAATATGGGATTTCTTCTTTTCATTATTTTAGATCATTTTCACTCAAAAACCCACTTTTCCATAGTTTTTAGGCTTTTTTGCACAACTTCGCATACTTTAAGTACAATTAATGCATTACTCTTCACTTTTTGATTGGTGTAGCTTAGTTTTGGACCTTTTATGAGCGGTTCAATCATTGAACTTGGTCTCCTTTGGTTCTTACTTTCTTCACCTAATCCTTCCATTTATGGGAGAAGTGATTAGTTGAGAGAGGATTTGTCTCTGAATGTACTTGTGTTCTGTCTTCATGTTGCAGGCGCATAGTAAAAATATGCTTCTTCTATCACATGACTGAGGATGTTAATTTGATTGTTAACAGATGCCCCCTAATGTGTGAGGTCCGAAGTAGAGCTAAGGGCCGAAATACATTACTAAAATTTACACTTTGTATATTGATACTCTTTATCCTTCAAAGCAAGGATGAGGAAAGGAAAAACTCATGGGTGCAGGATTGAGGATCACACTTGCATGGCAAACATAACAATTTCTCAAATATATAATATCTTCCTGAGGCGGGCATACCCATGCTCAGTAGTAAACAAGCATGGCCACGAACAATACAAAGTGGATCCATGTCAAAAGTAAACTTTTCAGAAGTGAAAACATGCACTTTGCTAAGTGTGAGAACAAGGTCTTCATCGAACTTCTGACATGGAAGTCTAATCTTGCACAGCTTGGGTAGTGCATTGATGAGTGATACAATTGTTTCTCCCTAGGTATTCAATACAAACTGACGATAGTACGAGTTTATATCACGCGAATAAGTGATTTGATGTCGAGCATAATAAAACACCATCTGATTACCGGTCATTGATGTATACCGTTAACAAATGCAAAGAGACCCACTGATAATGATGATGGACTCTAAGGTATTGAGTACAAACTAGCAAGTGTGAATAGATGTTCTGAAGTCGAACACTTGTAGAATCAAATAATCAAGGGTCATTGATGTATACCCACTGTCATTTGCGAGGAAACCTGCCACTAATGACTGCAAGATCCAAGGTACTCTTGGGTTTCTAGATCCATGTCCTAGATGATGTTTTTATGTCGATAGGAATAGATCCATCGGAAGGATGGCATTAATGCATCCCACATCAACTGATAAGAAACAAATATAAATAGTCTGATATAGTTTGGTAGAACTGCAAGATCCAACACTATATACTAACACAAGGAAGGCCGACACGATTGGTCAGGAATATTTGAGGAATAGCCATCTCGGTTTGAACTTCCCTTGAACACATAACATGATACAAAATGGACACTTGGCAACATGGGACTTTGAGTAACTGACCTTAATGAAATCCGCTAATTCCAGATGCATTAACGAAAGCTCCATTGGTGACGGGAAGGATAACCCATCGATGGAGATCTATTCAAAATACTGGTACAGTTTCCTAAGGCAGATGCAGATGGTGTACTGACAGTGGATACAATATTATGTGTCGTGTTCAAGGGCGACAAGGACTGACTGTTGCCATTTTCTTCGAAGTTTATAATATGAAGTGATTCAAGTCTCTTCCTTTTCGGATTTTTGTGTTTTCCATTTTTTTTTTTAAACCTTTTTCATTTATTAGCTTGAAAAAAGAATATAGCATGCTATGATACATTAGAGGAAATGAGTGTCTCAAGGGCATGCACCTAAATGTCAAGGGCATGGGTCAGGCTAAGGCAAAGATCTGTATTGAAAACAAGGGATGATCTAGTTATGTACGCTCTTACAGATGTTTCCTCCACGGGTATGGGTCAAATATACAGAAGCAATGGTTTATAGGCATATTGTAACAGAAAGTGACTGCAAAGGAAAATAAGCACCATAAGCAATAAGCAACGAAGCAGTTTGCATGGATGTTCAAGTGGATATTTTAACACAAGCTTATGTAAAATGACAAAAAATTGGGAACCCATCAGGATATGGTCAGAAATGAATGAAAGAGAAATATGTGGTCTCAAACTCCAAGTCATGATGGGACTAATAGTGCTCCCAGGCTTATGAGAATAACTCAGCATGGGCACCAAAATGGTAATGGGGTGTTGACTAGGGTGTCCCATGTTCGGTAGGCTCTTCTATCGAAATGGTGGAAAATACAGATATGAAGGGCTGACCCACCAATTTCCAATAGGCTCGACCCTATGGCAAGTTTGGGTTTCAGAAGGTTCAAATGCATCTTCACAAAGGGATGGCCTAAACCTATATGCAAGCTTCCAAATATATCAGATCAGATCGAGGAACATGTAGATCATGCTCCTATACTTGGGTAGATTTAATCCAATTATGCTCCTAGTGACCCCACAAAATATTTCCTTAGGTGGGTGCAACCAAATGTTTACAACTTCAGGGGTATCTTCATTTGATGATAAAATGTAATCCAAGAAGTCATGTGAGCTAGGGGATCTCACAACCCAAATGGGCCAGGTAACCAAATCATATTCCTCCATTAAGGGAAGATTTTGATCCGAATCTGCTGAAGCTATTTGAGTAGCTTGGTTTGAAACTTCTATGACAGATAGGGGTGATCCAAATGCTTGCCAAAATTTAAATGACATTACACAAGCTGAGGTCCCTTCAGCCACTATGGTTAGACAGATGTTCTTACCATGAGTCGTTACTTTAATCTGAAAAGCAACTTCGAAAAGGATCCTAAATATTGAATGGTCTATGTCTGATGTGATCAAAGTCTCATCGGATGGATCAACAACACCAATGGTAGACAATAGTTCCTTTCTTTGAGCAAAATGATATTGCAATACCTCCAAGGCCGACATGGCACATGGTACTTGAGCTAGGTCCTCAAGAACATTACCGGTATGAGAAACTTGCGTGTTAGGATTATGCATTGTTCTACGTAGAACACCTTTGGGGGGGTATGGTACTAAGTCTATGGCTGGTTTCTCAATGTAGAGATAACCACTTGGCTGTGATTCCCATTGATCCGATGTACTAGGAGAGACATCATAAGAATCGAGTCTTGTTTGAATGTTAATCTCATGATCACACATGAAGACATTGGCATTGGGATCATTGCCCCTTGCGGGGGGGTTGGATGGTTGCCTCCTGGAGGGGGTACCGGTGTCAAAATAGTGGGTTGTTGTTTTCCATTGCATTGAAGCATAGTTGGTGCATATTTGTTCCCAGAGTTAGTAATTTTCTTACTCTTGTATTTCTTCTTCTTTTCCCGAAGGTCTTTGGACTCGACTATAAGGATTTCTGAATTCTAGGAAGGATTAACACTTTGCTTACCCTTATACTTCTTCTTCTTTCTCTAAGGTCTATCGATGAGATTGTGAATATTTCAGAAGTGTTGGAAGGATTGGCAAGTTCCTGCATTTCCTGTCTAGCTGTGGGATGTGAATTCTGAATAGAAACTTGTCCTGAATGTGGGATAATCTGTTCAAGATGGTTGATAGAATCCATCATACCATTGGCATGAGGTTCATGTGGCAGCCTAGCTAGATCAAACGTAGGTCTTGCAGGTTGGTTCCAAAAATATTGGTTACTTTCTAAAACCTGACCACTCCATTGTGGAATGGGGTTAATGGTTGGATTGCCCCCTTGCGGGGTTAGGCCCAAAAAAGATTGGTTACTTTCTAGAACTTGGCCACTCCATTGATGTGGTCCTTCGGCTTGAAAAGCATTCCAAGAGGAGTTACCTCCTTGCGGAGGTTGCATCTAAAAGGATTGGTTATTGCCTGGATGTTTCCCAGTCCATTGTGAACTAGGTTGCATGTATGGATTGCCCCCTTGCAGAGGTATGTTCCAATAAGGTTGGTTATTTGGTGGAACATTACCACTCCCTGGATAGTTGGGATTCATGGGTGGATTTCCCCCTTGCGGGGGTATGTTCCATTGAGATTGGTTACTTGGTGGAACATTACCACTCCATTGTTGGTTGGGATTCATGGGTGAATTGCCCCCTTGCGGGGGTGGGCCCCAATTAGATTGGTACTAGTTGGAACTGGACCACTCCATTGATTGTTTCCTTGGTTTGGATATGTGTTCCAAGGTTGATTTCCTCCTTGCGGAGATGGCATCCAAAAAGATTGGTTACTTCTTGAATGTTGTCCATTCCATCATGGAATAGGATGGATGGATGGATTCCCCCCTTGCGTAGGTAGGCCCCAAAAAGATTGGCTACTTTCCGGAATATGACTAAACCATTGATTGTTTCCTCGGCTTAGATAAGTGTTCCAAGGTTGATTTCATCCTTGCGAAGGTGGGACCCAAGAATATTGGATACTCCCTGAAACCTCCCCACTCCATTGAGGAATGGGGTGGATAGGTGGATTGTTGCTAGGCATTGAGCTAGGATAATTTGGAGGATAACCCCCCTGGACATTTCCACTAATCTGAGGAGCATATCCCCAGTTGGCATAAATGTTGCATGGTTCATTGCTTCCTCCAAGAATATTACCATTCCATGGTGAAGGGTTTCCCCCAGAAGTAGAATTTGGACAAGTGTTAGGCATACCAAGAGGATTTTGGTTTACTCCTTGTGTGTGTTGACCTTGATTACCCAAACCATATGGAAAACCAATGTTTGGTAAGGAATACCCTTTAGTAGGGATTCCTGCAGACGAAGTGGATGTACTTCCGGGATTGGAACCCGAAACTGTACCAACTGGCACTGAAGTGTTGGTTGAACTTGTGCTACTAACAGGTATACTAAATGTTGGAATTGATGTAGACGTCAAATTGGAAGTATTGCTACCTCCAACAACTAGTTGATGTTGTTGTGATGTAGTCCCTTATGCTCCTAATGAATCCATAGGGTCACTTGTTGAATTTTGCATGTCATTCAAACTTTCAAAAAGAGGTTTTATATAACCCAGTGACTCATGGATAGTAAGTACAATTGGTTCTGAAAGACTCATCAAAGGTGTAATTACATGAGCATTTGCGTGATTTTTCAATGTTTCAATTTCAACTAGAGTAATATCATCAACTATTTCTGTATTCGGTTCATGATGTGACAATGAATGTTCAAGGTTTGTTTGATGTTGTTCTTCTCGAGTAATATTAATTGTATTTAAAATCAGCTATGTTTCCAAGTCATTAGGATGTGGTTTTTGTATATGTCTCTGCAATGTAGCAGGGCCTTCAATTTATGGTAACTCACCTCGCTGCCGCCGTGACTAGCGGATCGGGAGAGTAGCCACTTCTAAGAAGTTGATAAAAGGATGTGTTTAAAATGATATTCTTAATCAAACAATCCTAAGGCAAACTAGACTCAACAAAAATAAAAAGTGACCACACAGTTAAAATGTCCTATAGATCCAAGCAAGCAAACTACTTTTCCAAAGAACTGAAGTTCAGTGAAAAGATGGAGTAGAGGGCCTTCCGAAACTAGTAGCTGCTGAGGGATCTCAAGCCTCAAACAATTGCTAGTAGCGAAGGTATGAGAAACAGTTACAATAAACTTTAATCGCTAGGGGTGCAAGCGTTGGTTCCTGACCAATGACCCTCCCAAGGAGTAAAAGTTGCAAAGTCTGTGTCAGGTATTGCAAGTGTCTCCCACTCACAATAGTCTATGTGATATCATAGGAATAGCCACTAAAGTTACCACTTCACAATTGACAATTGGGCAGAACAGTTGTAAGTCGAAGACAACTCTCATAACCAGGAACTCTAGAAACAGTGGTGTCACCCCGAGGACTTGTCACTGAACATAGAATCCCCTTGATAAGCTCATGTCCCACTAAATAAGCAAGAGGGGGGAACCACCCTTACTTATCCATATTTACCTTATGTTTGACGCATGTTTCAGAAGCGCTTTCCCGACAAGTATTTTTTGCTACTAATGGATTTACTCTCTTTAATCAATGCTAGTTTCAAAGTTTTGCAGCCCAGGAGTGTTAACTCTCCAAACCTAATACAGGGCACTAACCTAAACTTGTTGGTGATATGAAAATAAAAAGTTTATCAATTTTAGATTAAGCGCTAATTTTTAGGGTAGTTTGCTTAGTTTCAAGAGTGGAAGTGAAACTGGTGGTGTTTTGACTCCAAAACAGGAAAATGAACCAAACAATGCACAAATATCACTACTCTACATTTCAATTTGATGAATATGCTAAATTAAGGAAGAGTTAGAGGTTCATGAGTTTCTTTCAGACATGCAAAGTTTCTGGTAAATTCCGTATGTTCATGCACAGTTTTTCTGAAATATGGATAATAATTGATGTTTAAAGACCCATGTAACCCAAACAAATATCTCAAGTAAACATGAATCTAATTCTATTACATGGGGGATCCCTGTTTCTCATTCACAAGATCCCCATAAGGCCCAAGTGAAGAGGATACGCAGAGCCCTTTGGAATGCTTATGAATTAAATTCTAAACTGTTACACGTGAGATCCACTTTCTCATTCACAAGATCGCCATAAGGCGCAAGTGAAGAGGATATGGTGGCTCGAAAAATTATATGCAAAAATTAAATCTACTATGTTACAAGTGAGATCCACTTTCTCATTCATAAGATCGCCATAAGGTGCGAGTGAAGAGGATATGGTGGCTAGATATAAGATGCTTTGAAAAAATCAACCCCTAAACTATTACAAGTGAGATACACTTTGTCATTCACAAGATCACCATAAGGTGCGAGTGAAGAGGATATGGTGCCTCATACATAATATATCTCAAGAAAAATGAACTCTAAAGGTGCAACTCTCTCTAATTGTGCATGCAAAGTATGAAAAAATTCCAACTCCAAAACAAAATGTAACTAAATTAAAGTTTATTTTTGTTTTTTGGAAATAAATCATTCTCAAACTATCTCAACATGTGATGTTCCAAGTGCTTTTAAAATGCAAATGTGTGTGGAAGGTTCTTCAAATGTGTATGGTTATCCTTTGGTTTAAAGTTTCCAATCAGCATGTGCTTAAGGTCTGAAATATTAAATGTCCTTTAAGATGCTTTTAATGAATAATTCTTAAATGTGTTTGGAAGACTCGTAGCACTAATGTGAGTTTAAGATCACTCCCTAAATATATAAAAACAAGGATCTATCATCACATGTGGTTGTAAGCAAGTAGATCTACTACCAATTGAAAATTGATTACAATTTGGAGTAATTTTTAAAGGTGTTTGGAAGTAAATTCCAATTGTAAAGGTTTTGATCCAAATGTTGTAAAAATTTCCTAACTTTTCAAGAGGAGTAGAAGGCTGATCTGAGATAATACAAATCAAAGTCTCCAAACAGATCCAAAAGCTAAAGAGATCTCCACTAACTAGTGTATGATTGCAAAATTGAATTAATATGTTTGGAAGGTAGTTTCGTTGCAAACATGTAAAGGAGACACTAATGAAAGTAAGGATCACTATTAAATGTATCAAGACAGGTATCTAACTTCAAAGATAACTTTAATTAATTAGATCCATTACAACTTTGAAGTAGATTTGAAAAGAGATAACAATCTGCAGAATTTTAAAACTATTTTGGAAGTGGATTCCAATTGAAAAGATGTGATCCAAATTGTGCAAATATTTTCTACACTCTTCAAACAAGTAACATGTTGATATTTAGGAAGCAATAGAAGTTTTAATGAAGTCTACAAATGCACAAACAAGGCCTCCAAAATAGATCCAAAACAGGGATTTCACAAACTAGTTTAAGAAGCCTCAAATTGAAACAAAAAGATGTATATCTTTTCAACCAAAAAGATAAGCAAAGGAAGGATAAAAAATGAGTAAAGAAGGTTGGATATTCACCCTAAGAGGTCACTAAGACAAGCCATACAACCATACAACATCAAATGAGCAAAGGTAAGGGAGTTTGATGCCTCCAAAATATATCCCAAAACAGAATTGAAATTTGGAGCAGATTTAAAGGTGAATGGAAGAGGATTCCAAAAGTAAAGATCTAGATCCAAATGATGCAAAGCATTTCAACGCTTTTCAAAGGAGTGAGAGGCTGATCATAAGCAGAAAAATAAGCTTATAAATAGGTTTGCAAACATACATATCAAGCCTTCCAATAGGTTCAAACTTCAAGAGATCTCATCACACATTTTAGCATATGCACATTTATGAAGCAAAACAAAATTGAAATTTTCACCAAATATATGAGCAAAGGAGGGATCTGATCTGATCAGAGGATGGAAATTCAAGCTAATCAGCTCCTAAAACAAAGCATACAACATCCCCACTCCAAAGGAAGCAAAAACAAACATTAAAGGCTTCAAAATCCACAAAAACGAGCTCTAGAATGTACAAAAAAAAACGAGATCTACAATGCAGAAAAACGAGATCTAGAATTATTTTTTGAAGTATTTGATGAATGGAGAGTGTGGGGAGGACGGTTTGCAGCTTCCCTTGCTAGATCTAAGTTTATTGTAGTGATATTTAAGCTGAAAATTAGTATATCTGAAGGATGGAAATCACCAAAATTCTGAAATATCAATAAATTTCAAGCCACATAGTCGCGAATTTGATAATAGATGAAGTGGTTTGCTTATAGGGAATTGGATCTGAAATCATCAATATATTTTACTAAGAAGTGGTGAGCTTCTATGTCAGCCAATGAAGATGATTATCACAAGTTATCAATCAGATCTACATTTATTCATCAATTAAGATAAGTAAAGCTAAGATCTAATGCCATTTTAAACATTTAAATCATGCAAGATAAGCAACATTCAAACATTCAAATGAAAAAAACTTGAATCATTTCATATTAAAACAATGAAGAGGCACATCCTTACCATGGACCTTGGTGTGAATCCCTTCTCCATTGCTATGATCTTTCCTTCCTCCACCCTTGCTTTTGAAGAAATTGAGTTTTTCCTCCTCCTGCAGAATCTCTTCAACATGCCTTTGCTCTTCCTTTCTCCCTTTACAATGCCCCAAATGCCTTTCTTATATAGCATTGGGAAGTGTGCTCTCAAGTTTCTCTTTTCAATATGGGATTTATCCTTTTCATTATTTTAGATCATTTTCACTCAAAAACCCACTTTTCCATAGTTTTTAGGCTTTTTTGCACAACTTAGCATACTTTAAGTACAATTAATGCATTTTAATGCATTACTCTTCACTTTTTGATTGGTGTAGCTTAGTTTTGGACCTTTTATGAGTGGCTCAATCATTGAACTTGGTCTCCTTAGGTTCTTACTTTATTCACCTAATCCTTCCATTTATGGGAGAAGTGATTAGATCAGAGAGGATTTGTCTCTGAATGTACTTTTGTTCTGTCTTCATGTTGCAGGCGCATAGTAAAAATATGTTTATTCTGTCACATGACTGAGGGTGTTAATTTGATTGTTAATAGACCTGGCATATCCCTGGTTTGGGGGAGTGTTGATGCCCAATTTTGTCATCATTTTGGATCTATAATCGTGCTATGCTAGTACTATTTTTGTCATTTTTAATGCATTGAGCTCATACTGCTCATCATTCAGATATTGATATTGACTCAAGTACCTATTTTTGAATTACGTTTAATTCTCCCACATTTTTCCATTGAGTATCATCTCATATGGTACATTCATATCAATTTAACATTTTTAAAACCATTGGGCATATATTTTTGCTAATACAGGTTGTGGTTCTCATACATACGCTCATTCGGAACCGCATTCGCATTCAGACGTCCATTCAACCCTTCATTCGCACATCGAAAATCATTTGTTTGCCTACCTAGGGGCATTCATGGAAAAAAAAAATACGTGGGTTTTGTTGCCCACCTAGAACATATGGTTCGTGAGCCTTTTCCCTTGAATATTCGGCTCATAACTGGCCCAAGCATCCAACACATCCACTGCCCACGTCCAGGAAGCCACCACACGCGAATTGGGGGAAAAAGGGCCTGTTTGTTGATGGAGTTGTTTCTCCAGCATTGAAGGCACTCTATTTTTAGAGAGGTCGACCACTGAAAGGGTCGACCTTCTCTTCATTGTAAATCATTATAAAAAGGCGCCCTGGGTTATGAAGAAGGAATGAAAAACGTTTTGTAAACTTTGCTTCCGATTTTTAATAGAAACTCCGTTCAGTTGTTGGAGTTATTTCATATTTTGCTTCATGGTTGGTGATTGAGTAGATTAGGAATGACCTCTATTACTTGAGAAGGGCCCCTCAACAATAGTGGTTCCATCTGTGCATATATTGTGATTTCTCTTCATTTTTTGCAGATAAGTGATTTCAGTTTGTAATCTTTATGTAATTAAAATCCTTTTCCTGTAGGTGTTGTTCAGTTGTTTATAAAATGCAATCTTATTTTGTTTACATGTAATTTGCATCTCTGTTGCTCATACGATCGGTCATTCGCACTTTCTTTCAGACTGTCTTTCAGCATCTCATTCGTAATTAAACAGAATTTAAATTCATTTCCAACATTTTTAGTATTTCGTTTATGCTTTGTAGTTAGCTAGGGTTTGAAGTAGTTTTCCAGTATTTCAGTGTGTTCTATAACTGGCTAGGATTTGAATTCATTTTCAGCATTTCACATTTAAATTTACATTAAGAAATAGTATTATTGGACAATCCACTCGAGCGGACGCGAGCCGGATCTCCCTAGCTCAAAGTGAGTCTAGAACAAATAGGGCAGACTACTAATTCATTTCCTATATCTACTCAAGGATCGAGTACTAGATGTCTTACCTTTCACTACGCAATCCTTTCTCCTAAATTTTGCTCCATGTCTCACGGTCGTTGGATCCAAGCTACAAGACCTGTCAAGACAAGAAACAAGAGAAACCAGTAAAAGACATCTATACAATAAGAGATCTAAGTAAACAACTAAGCAGGTAAACTACCCAATATCATTATATGCATGAACAACATTGGTGGAAAGCATTTGTATTACTGCAAATAGAGGAGTACATAATAGAGATATAGAACCACAACCAAGGCTTAACGCTATATCCCTTCTCCGACGAATCCAATTGCCATATCCTTCCAAGGAAGTATGAGTTCTCCAATAGGTGAGTGGAGATGTTCTAAGAGTGATTTCACCAGCATGTAGATACCATAGCCTTCCTCCCTTTGGGATGGGAGTGAGCTTCATTTATATAGGACTAAATGGATAGGGTATTGATAGGATAGGTTGAGAGATGGTAGGAGAGGCTTAAGGGATCTCTCCAAAGGTTTAGGAACCGAGTGCCAACTCTTCCAAAAGGTCAGGGAGAGGGTCCCAAGTCAGCAAGCTTCGAGATGGACCTCAAAGAAGCTATTTTTTCCATCTAATTGACTTCATCGCACCCTGTAATGGAGCAAGGTGCGATGTTGCATGTTGCTAGTGTGTAGCCTGCGATGGCCCTTCAAAACTTAGCACAATTGGGAACAAATCCTCCCAAGATGATTAATTAGTCCAAGTATCTTCAGGGATGTATACACTAAATCTTATGATGAGTAGATTTTGGGTGTAACAGAATGCCCCCCAAAGCATGAAGCTGTTGAAGATAGACAGGTGAAGTGCTTTGATAGAAGTAATGGCAATAGACTCGTCGGATGAAGGACACTGCTGCAGTACAACTGACTCTGAACTGACAATCTCATATGAAGTACAACATGGCTACCGACCAATACATTGCAGATCCATGGTAGTAATGACCGACTAAACATAATCATGGCTACTAGACACAAGTGTAGATCCATGATGAGATGATAACACAACCATGACCAATACAAAAGTGGATCCGTGTGATATAACTCAATACAAACTCCATCGCAACCTAGGTAAAACATGAATCCCTAGAGTCTTCAAGATGAACCCGCAATGATACGAATCTATCCATGTGATTACAAATGTCTTAAGATCGAACATGGTAGAAGTCACTTGATTACCAACCATTGATGTAAACCATTAACAAGTGCGAGGGAGATCACCATTGATGTCAATGATTCCCAATGTATCACAGTACCTATCATAAAGCATGAATAAATGAGTTGAAGTCGAACGCAAGATGAAATCTTTCAATCAAGAGTCAATGATGTAAACTCATGATGAAAGCGAGGTAACCTTCCATTGAGGCATGCAGGGCCAAGGTACTTGACTGGTTTCTAGATTCAATCCTCGGATGATGTGTTGAAGTCGACAAGGATGAATCCATCAAAGGAGGGCCATGATGAATCCCCCCTCAATTGACATGAAACATGACAAAGATGTATAGGGTAGATCGGGCAGTACAGTAACATGCAAGACTGACCCAGAGTAGACCGACGTGATGGTGGGCGTATTGACTACAGATGATAAATGATAGACATATTCGTGAACATGGGCATGGCATGACTTGGCAGTATTGACATGACGAGTGCGACACAAATTCTCAAAGCGATTGATGATGGAAGCCTTTCTTTGAATGACTCAAAGGAGTAACTAGAATTAGGAAATAAGTGGAACTCGAAGACAAACAGATGATCCAAGTACTGTATGCAAATGCAGATGAGTGCCATGTTCAAGAATGACTACATACTGCCACTAATAAGGTATGTAACAAAAACACTTTCCTTTTTCCCCATCATGAATGATGAGTGCCTCATGTGTTTTTTACGAGCTTGATGAGGGTAACCAAATGCTCGGTATAGCTCATCTCATAGATGAATCCAATCCCAAATATTTTCCGAACCTGGGATAGGAGGAGTTCGTCCCATGATGGGCCCTTCAATGTGAAAATTTTAACGAGCCCATAGAAGGTAAACTTAGTCGTCATTTCATGTTTAGAGAGTCTGAAAAGAACTAAAGAAGAATCCAAGGGTCCTTTTTTGTAAAGTTAGCCTCATCGCCCAAAAAAAGGGTAAAACAATGCAGGAGAGGAATCTTCTAGTCATGATTGGCTGGAGTATACCTTTTTTGTAATTAGTGCCTCCTGGTCCAAAAAAGGGGTAAACTATCACCAGGAAGACAACCATTCAAATACTTTAACAAGTGTGAACGCAACAAGTTCGCTTGGCAATCTTTTCATTTTTTGAGAGACTGAAAAGAGCTTAATGGTAGACTCCGGGGGGTGTCCTTTTCCGTGGAAGTTTAACAAGCCTGGAAAAGTGATAAATCATAACTCGGTACTTGTTCTCATGGTTCCGTGAGTATGAGAACAAACGAAGAGTAAACTCATCATCATGCAATAATTACAGACTAACCATTGCAAAAATAACGACAAAACGTTCAAGGGAGTGTTCATACTTGTGATGACCGTTGTGATACGAGAAACAACACAAAAGACCACTTACAACTCCTGCACACTAGAAAATGTGCCAAATAGCCTCAAATATGACAAAAATGGTAAAAAACTATGATAAATGGCCCAAGAGCATCAAAATATTTGAAAAGGAATATTACATTCTATTTATAAATAGAAAAATGGGCCAAAATAGATTTCATTGTTTCAATTGTCAATTTGGGAGGAGAAGTACACATTTGGAGCTAAAACTTCCTTTGCCGATTCCAGGAGCTACGATCTGCCATTTCGCCCACCGTTAGGAGCAGGTACGCCTAAACTTCATCCAACAACTTTCCAGTGGATTAGATTTTGTTTTTAGGTTCATTTTTTGGGTTTTTGATGAATTCACGAAGGGCTACTGCGCTCTCGGCTTGTCGCAGTTGGCCCTTTCAGGAACTGCAACAAGACCGACTCGGTGCAAATCCCGAATGGGTGAAGTGCGAAGACATCGCACTGTACACAAAAGTACAGTGCGACGGCGGAGTTTCACTTTCCAAACGTCAAATTTAAACCAAAAAATGAACTTGCAAAGGTTGAAGTAGGATCTAACAGTGTTTAAATGCCATTCTTGGAAGGTTGCTTGCTAGCCAACATGGTTTTAGAGTGGTGAGAACGAGAAAACAAAGTAGAAGATGAACAAGCTTCCAATGATCCACAATGCGTGGACGCCTTGAGGAACTGTGGTTTGCTCAAGTTCTTTGAGATTCAGGGGATGAGATCCCAAATCCCATTACTATCACACATGCTCCAGAGTTGGGATGCGACCCAACAGTATTTCGTGATTGGTGAGCACATCCTCATAATAGATGTCGAGGACATCTATTTTCTCATAGGTCTGTCCCAGAGAGGGGAAATTGTACATCTTAATGGAACACAGGACAGTGACTGCATAGTTGATGACATGGTGGCACAGCATTGTACTGCTCTTTCTCGGTCTTCCAGTGGGAATATTCTTATCGGGGATGTGGGTAGCCAAGCCCCACACACGGCTACTCAAAGCTAGATGCTTTATGCGGAGGATTGTATGTCCCCCATGGTTTTCAACTAGTGCGAGGGTCTCCTCACAAACCTCCAAGCTCATTTGACCAAGTGTCGGTGGGGAGAGCTCAAGCAGTTTGGTTATGGGTCGATCGTGGTATCGTTACTCTTAGAGCGGATCCCTCTCTTGCGTCCACAGGTGGTATTAGATGACAGGGAGCCTAGAGATCCCCACATGCTCAGATGGACTGAGGTCATGACTCGTCATGGTGGAGGACCCATCATCAGCTTTGGTCCTGAGTTCTTTAGTTGGCTAGAAGGCCAATTACTCATGGTTGAGGACTTCCCATGCAGTGGTACGGATTTCAGAGAGGATCCTGACTTGGTGTTTCCTGAGGATGCAGCATGGGGTGAAATAGGTGAGAATCAAAACCCTTGTACTTTTAATTTTGTATATTTATCATTTTTTTTATGCAGTGCTGACAAGTATATAACATGTGTGTGCATATGTGGGGCCCGTATGGCTAGTAGGAATTTCTCTCCTGGTGAGGAGAGACAAAGGTGGGGAAGCAGTTGTGCCCCCAGGTGCTCATGCTGCCATCGAGGAGATGGAGCAGGTATACAAGAACTTGTCCCAGTTGACAGTGGAGGTTCCTGAGCCAGCGATAGGTGACCTACCGAGACCTACACAGAGGTTTGGGGTTGGAGCATATGTACGCTTCAATGCCCTACTCCGCAAGGTGGCGAGGACCGTGGATTGCTTCCTCACTCAGGGACAGTGTGCTGTCCATGTTAGGGGTGGTGTATGGGTCAGGTGTCAGGCCTGATGACACTATTATATTGTACTGAGAGCTTAGAGGCCTCATATTTTGTACTACTAAAAGCTATGATGCTTCATATTTTGTAGAGACTCACTGAAAGCCATCGTGCTTCATATTTTGTACCAGCACTACTTTTGAGTGATATATATATATACAGACATTCTCGTCGATTTATACACCATGTGTTTTAAAATGATGAGTGATGTGATCTTGTTTACATGTTTTCTTTTATACATTACATTATTTACATGTTGTGAATGCTTTTACATATTATGAATATTATGTGTGTGTGATGTACCAATCCAAAATGAAGTTGGCCATCGAGTCAGCAACTGTGTTTAACTCTCATGGAATGTGTAGGTATTGAACAGATTCAAATGAATTTTCTAGGAGACGTACTCGTCTGAAGAGACGGAGTAAGGTGGGATCACGGATGGCATAAACTCAGTTAAGATGGGAAACCACTAATTGAGAATCCATGTGGATGACAATGTGGTTCATACCCAAGGAAATGGCATTAGCTAGGGTTTCGATTATTGCCTGATACTCTACATCATTGTTGGTCGCAAACCACATGCAACTTCCTCCTGAGTTAATGAGCTCACCTGTAGGGGAATATAGTACCCAGGATGCCGAAGCAAGGTTACTGGTATGCCGGCTGGAACCGTTCGTGAATCCATAGCATGTTGCCATCTGTACACATAGACAGAACATGGTATAAGGAGCAGAAACAAGATCTAAACACACTCAAAAATAAAAGCGTCACAGCACACACAAAAACACAAAAAACATGCCATGTACAGTATATACAAGAAAGTCTAAGCGTGATGATTTTAAGCGTAGTATCTCTTCGGGTAAATCCCATTGCGAGGTTCACCCAAAGAGATTATGTTGTAGTCTTCAAGCTCGTAAGATCCCTTCTCCAAAACACATTTGACAATGTAAGGTCCATGCCATATGGATTCCAACTTTCCTACTCCTAGTTTGTCATGCTTCTGGTCATAAGTGAGGACTAGGTCACCCTCGTTAAAGATACGAGGTTCAACTGACTTGTCATAATGGGATTTGATGCATTTCTTGTGTGCTTCATTAGCAAGAGCGGCATATCGACGGAACTCGTCAAGTTTTGCTAAGTGCAAGAGACGTTCTTCCTCGACAGTAGTGTTAGGAAGAAGTTTGACAGCGAGTTGTAGAGACGAAATTTCGCACTCTATAGGTAGGACAGCCTCCAATCCATATACCAATTGGAAGGGAGTGAAGCCTATGGCGGTTTTGACGGAAGTTCGATAGGCCCATAACGCTGAGAAGAGCATGTTGTGCCAATTGGACTTGTGTGTCCCTACCATCCTTTGGACCATAGTTTTCAAGACCTTGTTAATGGCCTCGACTTGTCCATTGGACTGTGGGTAGTAGGGTGTTGAATTTTCATGGCGAAAACCCAACCTGTCGCTCAATTCATTAACCATATGGTTTTGAAAATGGGAACCATGATCGGTAACATATGCCTGAGGAACTCTGAACCGCGCTATTACATGATTGAACATGAAGAGTGCGACGGTTTTGCCGTTGTTTTGGTATGTAGGCATAGCTTCGGCCCACTTAGTAAAGTAATCCACAACTACAATGATGTAACTATGCCCCCCGGCCGAGCTAGGCTTACAATGCATAAATTTGATGCCCCATTTTGCGAAGGGACCCATGGCAATAACCAGGTGTAACGGGGTGGGATGGGTGCGCTTCTTCGTATGGAAGTGTTCGCAAGGAGGACGTTTTTTAACGGCCTCAATACAATATTTGAAGATAGTAGGCCAAAAATATCCCTCGCGCAAAATATTCTATGCTGTAGCCATCCCAGAGAGGTAACCGCCACATGCCCCAGCGTGACAGTCATTGAGAACGCATTCAGCCTCATCGTGAGTGAGACAATGTCGAAGAATTGAATCAATTCCACAGTGATACAAAGTATCATTGATGATCAAATAATACTTCGCATGGTGACGTATCTTATGACGGTCGTCGTGAGAGAGTTGAGGGTTGAAGCATTGGGGTTTGAAGATACAATAAGATATCTCCATACCATGGATCAATCGTACTGATGAGAAACAATGATTCGTCTCGAAAGGAGTCATTATACTCAACTTCTACATTAGGATGGGGAAGGTCACAAATGAGCTCAGCAAACACCAAAGACTTCTTAGACTTAGCTTTCTTGAAAAGAAGATCAAATTCTTGCAGTATCATGATCCAGCATGAATGCTTTCCCCCAAGCACCTGATGTGTCAGTACATGGTACATGGGGTTCAAGTCGGTGATGATGGTGGTGGTGCAGAGCAAGATATGGTGCTGGAATTTTTGGACGGCGATGACCGCCGTGAATGCAAGTTTTTCGACATGTGAATATCTAGTTTCAGCGTCAGCAAGACCCTTACTTGCATAGTATATTACATGTTCCTGGGCGTTTTGATCCTCTTGTACCAAAACCATGGTGATAGTGGTGACAGAAGCGGCGAGATATAAGATATAATCTCGATAATAATTGGGTGGTTGGAGCATGGGGCATGCGTGATGGCATGTTTGATACTGTCGAAGGATTTTTGAGCTTGGTCATCCCAAATGAATGGGACGTCCTTCTTGAGTAGTCTCATGTACCCCTGAGTCTTTTCCACGAAATTGCAAACAAAACATCTTAAATAAGTCGCCTTCCCTTGGAGACTTTGAAGTTCCGTCACATCAGTCAGGGGTGGCAGGTTGATGATGGCCTTCACCTTTAAGTGATCAATGTGGATCCCATCCTTCGAAATGATAAATCCTAATAGGTGTCTGGACTCAATGCAAAAGATACACTTATGAGGATTCAGACGGATGTTGTACCATCTGCATCTGAGGAAAATGGCCGTCAGATGATCAACGTGGAACTCACGCTGCTTTGAATGAGCAGGGAGCTCGTCCAAGTAAGGTTCCACAAATTCCTTAATATCATGGAAGGCATACGACATAGCCCGTTGAAACGTGGGTGCCAACATTTTTAAGGCCAAATGGGAGTTTGCGGTATGCAAACGTTCCCCATGGGCATATGAAAGCCATCTTATGTTGGTTGGCTAGGTTGATTTCAATCTGGTTGTAACCAGAAAAGCCATCCATAAATGAGAAGATGATGCTTCCGGCACAATTGTCGATAATCTGGTCGATGAAGGGGGTCGGGTAGTTGTCTTTTGGACAAGCCCAATTAAGGTCCCAATAATTGACACAGACGCGAATGGTACCCTGCTTTTTGTTCACAGGGACGATGTTTGATACCTAATCCATCAATGGGATAAGATAAATAAAACCAACCTTTAAGAGCTTTTCAATTTCTGCCTTAATTGTCACAGTCTTCCGGGGGTGTACCAGTCGCAACTTTTGGCATACAGGTTTGATGTCGGGATGGGTTTTTATTTCGTGAGAAACAATTGTGGGGTCTATCCTAGGCATATCCTCATAGGACCAAGCAAATACGTCTCGAAATTGCTTGAATAAGGCCATGCCAGCAGCTATTTCTTCAGGGGGACACTTCTGGCCTATGCGAATGTGTTCCACTATACCAGGTTTCACTGAGATGTCTACCGGGGTGGTTGGCTCAATATTGGCCAAGTTACCCTCTGTGTCCGTAAGTCATGTAAGAATGGGGGAATGAGGGAATGGGTAGATATCTGGTGAAAAGAGGGTGTGGATGTTGTCCTCTATGTAATCCAAAGGAGGAAGAAAAGATGACCTATGGTGGATATCATCCCACGGGCCGTCGTCAACATTCATAACTTCCATGATGGACTTGTTTGAATGAAAAGTCCGAAGTAAGAGATTAGGTGGAGATGATGTCCATCGTAGAGAACAGGATGGAGAGGCCACGGTTAAATGGTCCTTCGGCTCTGATTGGATAGCCTCGTAAATACGTTCAGTGGGTGAAAGAGGCACTATGTATCCAAGCAGGTGTGTTGTGGCTTCATCCGGTACAATCCAAGCATCATTAGAGTGAGATGACATCTCTGTGGAGATCATGTTCACTGTAGCAACATGATTAGGGGGGTCCGCGACTGGAAAAAAACCCATGAGAGATGAATCTTTCAAAAGGCCAAACCCTATACTCTCATATTGTTTTGACATCTGTCCAATGGAAGGAACATGGTCACCAGGATGAGTAGTAGCATCTGGTGTACAAAAATCTAATTGGTCAATAGTGACAATTTGCCCTTGATGGGGAAATTGTACTATGCGGAAGACGGAAGAGGCTACCGCCTGCATGGTGTAAAACCAATTGTGACCAAGTACGAGATTATAATCTATTAGGGCTGAGACCACTTCCACATTAATGATTACGGTCTTTCCGCCCAACTCAACTGCAAGAGCTTGTAAGAGCCCATGAGGTTGAAAGCCGCGTCCGTCGATTGCTTTCAACGTGGTGGGAGAATGTAATGTCCCCCATTTTGATCCTTGTAATATTTTGGGCTATAATGTAAATAATGTATGCATATTAGGTATGATTCCTAGCATGGAGCTCAAGGCCAAGGCCCCACTAGTGAACGCTCGATCTAGAAGAGGAAAGTATTTGATATTATGCTACCCATGTGCTAGTGAACCATGGGAGATGTAAATATGCATTTTAATATAAATGCCCATAGCTAGCTATGCAATGCAACAAGAGATGAGGGCATGATGTTTACAAGGAATTGGGAGGGAAAACATTCAAACCCTTGGAGCCAATCAAGCCAAGCCAAGTGTCAATAAGAGAACCATTCAAACCCTCAACTACCCATGTTGACTTCTGTACCCAATCATTGATTTTTCCCAAGAGTTGGTTGAGGTAGTTAATGCCTTGGGGAATGGGAGGTATGGCTGTCCAAATTCGGGTATGGGCAAGCCACCCTTCCTAGATTTTCGTGTTTGGCTTCTTGGGCAAGAAAGGAGCCACGAAATTTCCCCCAAGCCATTATTCAATGATCAGTCTTGCTCCCTCACGAGTTAGAGCTACCTGGACATTTTTCTCCATGGTTTTACTGTGTCTTCCTTCAATCTCCTAGTTGGGAAGGGCGATTTTGTGTTGTGTAACAGTGGGGAAGAAAGGGAAATCGATTTGGGGACCATAGAGGTTGTTTTGACTCACTGATTTCTTGTATATCTATGGGAGAAATTGTTTTCTTCCCTATGGTTGATTATCCCTCTCTCAAATCTGTTTTTGGTGTTCCTACATTTTTGGGAAAACCCCTATCCATTTAGTTCCTAAGTCCCACTGCTGAAAGTGTGCTCCAGATCCCATATCTGCGTTTTGGGTGCAAGAGAATGTTGGGGTTGAGATGGGTATCCATTGTTTTGGCTTGATCTTGAGTACAAGCATCCAGGGTTCAAATGTAGCTTGATAAACCCAGCTGTGGACTGGCTTGGCTGAGATGAAATGACCAATTGGCTGTGTGTGAGATTGAATGTTCCCTTTTCCTTGTGATATCATGCCAAGCTCAAGGGTGGTCTCTGAGTGCTAAAATAATACAGGCTGGGAAGAGACCTATGGTTGGGAGCAATGTTGCAGCGACATAGCTAGTTGTTGGGACAACATTACACCAAGATGAGTATTTTGTATTGTGTTTACTTCTACAAATGTGTTAATTTGTTGACTGTGTTAAATTGAATAACAGTCATGTAATATGTGTGTGCATGAGTTCATTTCCACTGTGCATGTTTGTTTGATTTTCTATCTGCACACATCTCTTTTATGGCTGTGAATCTAATGCATATGGCTGAGTTTATGAAAATCCCCATAGAATGGCATCAAGTTCCCTTCCTTGCACTGGGTCCAAGGGTGGGTACATTACATTTGGTATCAGAGCTGTTGGTTGCAGCATTGGGCCTTCATGGGCTACCTATCATAGCTTGCAGAGGTAAGTATGCTTCCTGCTTAGCACAGACTGTTAAGAAAAGTTTCAAAATTTCAAGATTTTTCAAAAATTTTCTAAGTGTTTTGCCTAACTGTTTTGGCGAGTCTCGTGGAGTTGAGTCGACGTGTTTCGGAGAACCTCATTGAGTTGCGCCGAAGTTTCCAGCTAGAACTGGTGAGTTTACGCCAAAGTTGGCGGCGAAACTTGGCGAGTTGCTCCACAACGAACCGGTAGAGAATTAATAAGTTTGCCGAAAAAGAAGGAAAAAAAAAATTACACCGGAAAGTTATGAGTTTTGGTCTGCAATGGTGGAAGAACTCGACGAGTTGGTCTGCAACGGCGGAAGGAATCAATGATTTGGTCCAAAAAATTTCAAATTTTTCTAAGTGTCAACGACAAAAAAAGTTGGTGAGTTTTCCCCGCAGTGTCGGAAGAGATGGGTGAGTTGCTTCGCAACGACGGAAGAGATGGGCAAGTTTCTCCACAACGACAGAATAGATGGGCGAGTTACTCCACAACGGCGGAAAGAATGCGTGATTTTTTGCTGAAATGGTCGACCGAAAGTTTTCAGTTCTCCAAACTAGAAGAATTCGGTGAGTTCGTCCGCAACGGCGGCGAAACTCAGCGAGTTCATCTGCAACGGCGGAAAAGCATGGTGAGTTTCTGCTACAATGGCAGAAGGAAAAGCTGAGTTTTCGACCAGAAGAAATCAGCAAGTTTGTCTGCAACGGGTCAGAAGAGAATGATGAAGTCTGCCGAAACAGAGAAAATACAGCAGTTTTTCAGTGAAATTTTCAGGATCTCCCTAGCTCAAAGTGAGTCTAGAACAAATCGAACAGACTACTAATGCATTTCCTAGATCTACTTAAGGATCGAGTACTAGATGTATTACCTTTCACTATGCAATCCTTTCTCCTGAATGTTGCTCCACGTCTCACAGTCGTCAGATCCAAGCTGCAAGACCTTTCAAGACAAGAAACAAAAGAATTCAGTAAAAGACATCTATACAATAAAAGATCTAAGTAAATAGTTAAGCAGGTAAACTACTCAATATCATTACACAGGAAAACAACATTGGTGGAAAGCATTTGTATTATTGCAAATAGAGGAGTACATAATAGAGATATAGAACCACAACCAAGGCTTAATGCTGTAGCCCTTCTCCGATGAATCCAATTTCCATCCTTCCAAGGAAGTATGAGTTCTCCAATAGGTGAGTGGAGATGTTCTAAGAGTGATTTCACCAGCATGTAGATACCATAGCCTTCCTCCCTTTGGGATGGGAGTGAGCTTCATTTATATAGGACTAAATGGATAGGATAGGTTGATAGATGGTAGGATAGGCTTAAGGGATCTCTCCAAAGGTTTAGGAACCAAGTGCCAACTCTTCCAAGAGGTCAGGGATAGGTTCCCAAGTCAGCAAGCTTCGAGATGGACCACGAAGAAGCTATTTTTTCCATCTATCTGACTTCGTCGCACCTTGTAATAGAGCAAGGTGTGACGTCGCATGTTGCTAGTGTGTAGCCTGCGACGACCCTTCAAAACGTAGCACAATTGGGAACAAATCCTCCCAGGATGATTACCTAGTCCAAGTATCTTCAGGGGTGTATACACTGAATCTTATGATGAGTAGATTTTGGGTGTAACAAATAGATCATTTATTTTTTCTATAGCTATGGTTAAATTCATTTACATTTCAACTCCATTTTTACTGTGCATTAGGGAATAGTTTCTGATTTGGATACAAAGTAGTATAGTTGCCTTTTTGTTCATGATTTGAGTAGCTTATAATTTACTTTCATTTGTTTTCATGCTTGGAACCTAGAATAACATAAATTTGCTTAACATGTTATCATAGATTTTATCAATTTTCAGCTTATCTCATTTATGAAGTTACAAACAGGTTCAACATTTCATTTCCATTTCACATTTGAACTTATAGCTAGTATTTCATCTTTGTTTATATAGTTAGATCTTGCTAGTTTCATTTATAGTTCAGTCATTTCATTTTTGTGGGTGTAGGAGAATATAAATCAATTTTTAATTAAAAATTAGTAGTTTCATTTGGAATTTAAAGACGCAGTAGTTTCTAGTTGTTTTAGGGTTTGATTTACTGTAGAATTTGAATAGAAGCACATTTTTTTTGCTGTAGGTTTGCTTGTGAAATGAAGTTGTTTTTAGTCATTTGAATTATTGTTTTATGCTTATTTGTAGGTTTGCTCTGAGTTTAGATTGCCTTTTGTATTTGATGTTTTTTGTTTGAAGTCTTGACAGGATATAATTAGAGTTTGATTGGCATTGCATGAGTTTGATAGGATTGTTAAGTAGTATTTCATTCTGAGTTCTATAGTTAGGTTTCTGAATTTGTTTCACAATTAGAATTTTAATATCGCATAGTAGAATAGCTCTTCAATTCCTAGAATAGGGTTTGGATGATTGTTTAGAACTAGTTTGCTTCCATAATATAAATTGTTTTCAATCAAGCATTGTTTCCTAGAATAGTAATATCCTTTCACTTTTGCAAATCTCAATTTATGCTCTTAGAATTAGTATAGAGTTAGTTTTATAGTTAGGTTTTACATTTTGAAATTGCATCATAATTCTTTCAAGTTACTAGGTTAAGTTTGAATCCATTCAGTAGATCATAGTTTAATACTTTTAAGTGACTCGGTTTTTCATTTTGAAAGAAAACATCTCTAGGATCTGCATAGTACACATCTTAGTTTCCTTTCTACCTCAACATATATTTTGTGACAACTCTAAGTATATAAACCCCGATCGATAAATTAAATATTGGTTGAATATTTAATAGACATAAATTATACCAACAGTTTTCTGGCAGATAGGCAGATTTTGGATGTCGTGGGGGTCACTTGGGAAGTGTTTCATAGTGTGAAGACTAGATAGCAAAATACCCTCTTCCTAAAACTGGATCTTGTTAAGGCATACGATCAGGTGGATTGCACCTTTCTTCGACTGGTCCTGGTTCAGATTGGATTTCCCTGGGTGGTGGTTAAATGGATTATGGATTGTATTTCTTCACTAAATTTTGTTGTAATTACAAATGGGTTGCCATCTAATTTTTTCAAAAGTTCTTGGGGTCTGAGGTAGGGTTGTCCCCTATCTCCTTTACTTTTCCCGTTCACCATTGAAGGTCTAAGCAGACTCATCCTTAGAGAGAAAAGGGAGGGGAACATCATTGGAGCAGACTCATCCTTAGAGAGAAAAGGGAGGGGAACATCATTGGTATTAAGGTTTCTGAACAGGTATCAGTGGCACATACACGTTTTGTTGATGATGCTATGAGTTTTGGCCATGGGACTCTAGTGTAGTGGCAAAATTACAAAAAAACCTTGTATCTATTCTGTCATGCTTCTAGGATGCTAATTAGTGCTGGAATGTCTTATTTTTTGGAAAATAATGTGGACATTGCTATCAAATCTCTGGTCAGCCAGCTTTTCCCTTTCAATTTCAAGGCTCTGACTGAGGGCACCAAATACCTTGGGTTCTTTCTTAAACCAACTAATTATCTTATCCGTGACTAGTTGTGGCTACTTAAACATTTTGACAAGCTCAATCATTGGTTTTGGCACTGGATTTCCATAGGGGGGAGACTTACTTTGGAAAAATCTGTTCTTCAAAATCTGGCTGTGTACTAGTTTTCGCTGTGAAAAATTCCAAAGTCAATACTGAAAGGAATCCGTGGAAGGATTTTCTCTTTTATCTACTCTGGTGGGGGGTGAAAGCAGAAGTTTCATTTGGTTAATTGGCATTTGCTGGCTCGATCGGTGAAAATGGGTGGTTGGAATATTAAAAACATTGGAAATTTTGTTGACTCTAAAAACCAAGAGTCTATGGAGGGCATTATTTTCCAATTCTGCTTGGAGTACTCTAATCAAAGGAAAATACCTTAAATCGCTCACGGTGGCGGATTGGTTCAGAAATGGACCACCTTGTGTTAGGGGGATCTCAAATATTTGGTGTGTTTTATTGGGGTCCTTCTCCACCCTATCCAATTGGATGTCATGGATTCCGGGGCATGGTCATGAAATCCTTCTTGGTGAGGATCCCATAATGGGGGGCCCTCTAAATTATAAAATTTCTTAGGACTTACTCATTTTGCTAAAATCAAAGGGATATAAATCACTGTGTCATGATGTGTATCTGTTAGCAGCTAGGGTGAGTTGTCCCTTCCTGGATATTGGCGCAACATTTGGGTATTTTGGGCTTTTTGGAGATGGAATGAAATACCTATGTTAAAGGTCTGAACAGTTTAAACATCACTTTCCAAGAGTCACCTGACAAGTTGGTCTGGTCTTGCAATACATCAATTGGTGTTTCCATGAAAAAGTTATCTTATGACTCAATGTTATCGCTTGATCCCTCGAAGTCGAGATGGCAGTTCTCTAAGATTTGGAAATTTTTAATGCCACTTAAATTGAAATGTTTCAACTGGCTGGCAATAAATAATAGTGTCCTTACCTGGGATAATCTTTTCTGGCGAGGTTTTTGTGGAAGGGGAAAATGTCAATTTTTTTTTCAGAGGTGGAAACTGTTGATCATCTATTTGTTAGATGTTCCTTTGTCAATGCTTTATGGTCAACGATCAGTAGAGTAAGTGGTCATCGGTTTCAATGGGGAACTCTTTAGCTGGAGGAAGGGTTGATTAGTTGGGGGCATTTATATCTGGACAGGAGAGATCTTCCTTTTTTTATTTTTTGGGAGGTATGGAATGCCTGTAACTCAGCTATATTTGATGATGTGCGGACAAATGTAGTGTCTTATGGATGTCGGGCATTGTCGACTTTTATGGATTTTAATTCCCCTGGGCTTCCTCATTTGGGAAGGGGGTGTGGACGTGCTTCAAACGTCTCTCAGGATCAGTGCATCTATCCCTGTGGCTACTTTGATGGAGATTCTCAACTGACTGGAACTATCAGTGGGATCAGTGTGGTTCTCTTCATCAATTGAAACATATATTTCAAGTGTTGGATGAATTCAGGGATGGGAACGAATTCTCACAGTGAGTTTCTTGCTATATGATTTCTCCTCCATTTTTCCAAATCCAAATATATTTATTGCCTTCAGGTTTGGGGGGACTCGCAAGTTATCACCTCTTTGGAAAAGGTTTCAACCACTCTCAATGTGCTCCATCTCACTCACTGGCTTTCAGATACCCGATCATTGCTTGATAGTTCATCTCCTTTCACCATTTTCTCCGGGTTCATAATATACGTGTGGACGAACTATCCAAGAGGGATCTTTCTTCTCCTATGGACATTCTTTTTGGGGAGGAATGGTTTTCGGATCAGTTGGTGGCTGGTGGTACTTTGGATCATCTTCAACTTTAGTATTTTGTGCCTTTCACATATATATGCAATTTTCATTTCTGAGTATTATATGCATTTTTCATTGGCGGCTATTATACTTTTCTGCAGGTGATTAGCTCTCCTAGTGGCCAACAACTTGTTGGGTTTTTTTGGTTGTTGCTCCTTTATGTTGATTCAATGTTGGTTATCGTTGAGCTCTTGTTATTTGGGTTTTTGTCATGTTCCTGGTTTCCCTATTTTTCTGATGTGTTTTGGCTTGTGGTCTTAGTGGGTTGGCTTTGTGCCCATTTGTCTTTTTCGTATGGTGTTGTGCTTTGCCATGGAATATTGATGCTCTGGGGGAGCTTGTAATTTTTGGATAATTGTGGAATAGGCTTGTTTCCTAGTTTTTGGTCACTTTTCTATGAAAGCTGGTAGGAGCCTTTGGTCATGTAAACTTGTATATTGTTTACTCATATTAATAGTATGCTATTTTTTCATGGTTGAAAACAAAAATCTCATTTTGAAATTAATACTAGGTTTTCTTGAAAATATATCTTATGTTTAATTTTTAGATTTTCTTATTAGAAAATCATTTCTCCTTAGAATAGTAAAACTTATAAAAAAATTTAAAAATTTTAAAAGTAATTTTTATTTTATTTTATTTTAACATTCACATTAAAATATAACAATTTTACAAAATATTTAAATTTCAATATCCACATTAAACCTTAAATAATCATTTTCTATACCATGATTCCATTCTCTCCACATCTAACTAAAATATATGATGTGAATTTTTATTTGATCAATTTATAATTAACTTCTACAATAATTACACATGAAAAATTCAAAGAGGTGGCGAAAGCATAATTATGTTTAAGCATGGGTTCTTCGACACAAATCTTAATTACAAACTTCCCCATCACAAATTTACTTAAAAGCATTGCACTCTACATTCCACAAAAATGCAAAGGTGGACCTCTCTTTAAGCTCTTTTACTTTGCATCATTAAATATCGTTGTAGTCTACATTTCACAAAAATGCAAAGGGTAGAGCTCTCTTTAAGTTTTTCTGGTTTGCATTAGTGTCTTTGCATCACCTCCTCTACATGGTTTGACTAATGCACAAGGAGAAGCTCCCCATTTTTGTTCTCTTCCTCAACATTAATCACATTGCATCACTATCTATGTAATACCTTTTACTTGCCTTCATTTCTTTGATGTAGAATGTGGAGGCACTCCACACTCCACAACCCTTCCTTTAATTTTCATTGCATGAACATTGTATTCGCTAAAGACTTAATACAACATAATTCAAGTATTTGAATGGTTTTAAGTTGAATTTCTAACAAATTTATCTTCTTGAATAAATAAATAAACAAGCTTAGAAAAAAAATAATTGAAAATTGTTCTTATGATGTTAGTTCTTTGGAAAACAAGGAATATGGTGTATCCTTGATAGTTCTTTAAAATTTCCTTAAAATCACCACCTCATACTTTGCAAATGTGTCCTTTATTTGCATACACTTACGTCTATCTCATTATTATGCAAGATTCCCAATAAGTAATGCAATGATTTGATAATTTGAATAATATTGAATACCATATATTTGAAAATATAATTCACTTTCAAAAGAAACAATAACATTTCTCTTAATTACCCAACTTTTACATAATGGATGTTGACTCCCCCGTCATGTTCAAATATCATCATTACAGGGGATTGATGAACATGAGTCACCCAGTGAACTCCTCAAATTGGGTGAGGCCCTACACATATAATACCCAGTCATCTAGTTGGGGCATAATCAACCTTCTTATGGTAACATAAATATCACTTTATAAATTTTTTTCACATGAAAATAATCTACTACTTATTATTCATTTGAATCAAAGAATTCATTGTCTTTACATCAAGGATTCCTCCAAAAAACAATAAAAGTATTGTTCTAACCTCCAGCATGTTGAAAATATTCTTGCTCCAAAAAATAGAGCAGAATATAGTTCTAATGTTTATATTGTCATCCAAGGTACAAAACATGAAAATATCCTTTAGAACAATTGGTATCTATCCTATATTCTTCAAAGAAAAGTATGCCCACTAGTGAGACCGAACCCTTTTTGGATAAACTATCAGCAGTGAAGTTTATCTCTCTCTCTCTATATGAGTAAAGTGTATCTCTGGAAAAGTATTTATAAAAATTCTAACTCTAGTGCACCATGGTTGAAGAGAGATAGACTTGATGCTTGTGATACTAGAAACCCAATCAAGGACAATTTTGGAATTGCCAAGTACCTAAAGGACATCGTTGTTTTGAATAGTAGCAAAACATTAACAAGCCTCACAAGATTAATAATTCAACCCAAGTATTTTTTAATGGTCCATAACCAAACCATAAATAGAAATAGTGTTGATATTTATAGATAATAACCATGCCAAAACCACTGCACCCATCTTGTGCAGCACCATCAAAGCATCCGACCATAGAATTAGCAAAAATACTTGGAAGATTTATAATTCTACTAGATTTTTCTTTTCTTTTTTTCCTTTAAAGAAACATTTGTAATATCCCAGGATTTTGGAGCAAGTATGAGAGGGGTCCTAAATTCTATTGTTGAAAATAACTGCATTTTTTGAGTGCCAGATACCCCAACATATAAAGATTGTGAGTTCTTTGTATTTCTAGGGGCGTTACAACTATTTTTCAAGATTTTTCTCCACTGAAAAGGTTCCCCAAGATCTAGAAAAATGAAGACATTCAACTACCTTTTCCCAAACATCACAGTAGAATGAACAACTAACAATTAGATGAAACACAAACTCACCACCACCTATCAAATAGTGGAAGCTATAAAGTGTTGTCTAAAGATCCTAGCAATAAAATATGAAAGGACGTTACAACAACTATCAAGAAATATAACCTTGATGATGACCTAAGATAAAACTTATCCCCAAGAGTTGTGTTATGACAAGAATTTATGGGCTCCCTAAAATACACAAAGAGACTATGGCTCTTGATTGAGTACAATGCATTGATTTTAGTGTTTCCCAATTCAATTCAATTGACCATGGTTCTTGATTGAGTACAATGAATTGATTTCAGTGTTATCCGATCTAATTCAATTGACTATGGCTCTTGATTGAGTATGATGCATTGATTTCAATGTTATCCAATTCAATTCAATTGACTACGGCTCTTGATTAGGCACAATGCATTGATTTCAGTGTTATCCCATTCAATTCAATTGACTATGGATCTTGATTGAGTACAATGCATTGATTTCAGTTTTCTTTGATTCAATTCAATTGAGTATGGCTCTTGATTCAGTATAATGCATTGATTTCAGCGTTGAACGATTCAATTCAATATATTGTGGCTCTTGATTGAGTACAGTGCATTTATTTCAGTGTTGAGCAATTCAATTCAATAGACTATGGTTATTGATTGAGTATAATGCATTTATTTCAGTTTTATTTGATTCAATAAAATTAACTATGGTGCTTGATTGTGGTACAGTAATTCATGTTATCATGTATTCTCATAATGGATATATGGATGATTTGCATGTTGAGGAAGTAAGAAGATAGACATGAGAACATGTTAGGTGACATAGAAAGAAGTTAGCATATATCACTAATGAAAAAAAGGAAGTACAAAGAAGGAAAAAAATGAACAACAAAGAGCATGATGACAAATTCAATCACAATAAATGACACTTGACCAAAAGAAGGAAGAGAGAAAAATAAATGATGAAAAACAGAAAGCATTTTTCTAAAAATGATCACAATAAATGGAATTTTACCAACAACAGGAACAAAGAATAATAGATTCTGATATCTATGTCGGAGCTGAATATGTAACTGTTAGACTGTATAATGATGCAATAAATGTTGAGATAGTCCCAACTAAGTAAATTCAAAATAAGGGTAATATATCGGTAGCATTTGTAGATAATCTATTTCTCATTGACTATACACATCCTCTTACTTTCTTACTATTCACATGTTTCATCATTCAACAATGTCATTCTCCTTATTTCTCATTTAACTATTGAAGTTACCTTTTACATACTTCATATGATGCAAGAAATGGTGAGATAGCCCCAACAGAGTAAATTCAAAATGAGGATAATAAATAGGTAGAATTTGTAGATAATCTATTTCTCATTAATTATACACATCCTCTTACTTTCTTACTATTCACAAGTTCCATCATTCAACATTGCTATTCACATATTTCTCATTCAACTTTTGAAGTTACCTTTTACCATGGGGTCTTCACTCAGTGAAACTATGTCATAGCACCTTCGTTCATGGGATATTAAATAATACCCCTAATTTCACTAGATATTGATAAATACCTACCAAAATACTTTTGTTGAACCCCCCTTCTAATACATATTTCCCATTCAAAAAACCTTATTTTTACGATATATTCCCTATTTTTACTATATACCCTTTTTTACACCCTCCAAATACTTATAAACCACCCCCATTCCCTACTCCCCACCCCCCAATACATACAATATGTTCACCTTATTTTTCAAAATTTAAAAACACCCCTTTATGAATGAACGTGATAAGATATTGGTTAACAATGTGAATCCCCTATGACTTTACATACTTCATATACATAATCATGATCATCTACAAATTTAATGTGACCATATCAGATTGCAACCAGCCTAGATCCATCTAAACTCTGGATCTACCATGCGTCAAGAGGGACCAAATCCCTCCCAATAAGAGATTGACAATAAAAAAGGTTTGCACCTCAAGGGATTGGTCAAGGCTACTTGAAACCCCTTCCCAATTGACTTTAATCCTCTGATGCATGCTCAGATGTAGGTTCACTTGGGTGGTAAACTGGATCTTTTTTTCTTGTCCAATTAGGGAAACAAATAAGGAAGGAAGGGAAACTTAATCTAATGAATATGGATCTGATTCAATAAGAGGAACTGGGAGTGCTACTTTAATCAACCATAATTTTAGCTAGTAGTGATTATTTTATACTAAGTAAATGAGGTTGAAAACCTACTAATCCATCAACCTTACCCATTGATTCTACTAAAGTGGATTCTGCAATGGATTCTATTGATAGAGATCGAGATGATGTTCCAGTTCCATTACTAGATCCTCCAGTAGCACTAGCCTAGCTAGCAACATAAGTGAGGTATCAATAGAGACAAGAACAAGGGGTGGGTAGACCATTTAATCATGTTACCATATATACCTACTACATATTGCTTAATATGGTGGTCATAATTATTATTTGATGAATGTAATGCTTGAGATTTATTTATTGGTCCATAAGCAAAGGAAGCAACAACAACAATAGAGATAATAGTATATCCTTATGATTTTGGATCTGCAGTTTAATTATGTTTACTCTATTTATTTTGTTTCTTACCCTGCAATAGATATGGATGTGGTTCAAGTAGTTTATTGAACAAAGGAAGATCCAAGAGCAAATCCATTAGTGGAGTAACTAAGAGCAGTTGCATGAGTAGTTAAATCACCACTAGCACCTTTCCCAACATCTCTTCCAAATTCTCTAACAGTAAACACAACATCTTGTCTTGTTCCAACTTTTGTGCATTCCCTTTAAGATTACCTTGTTCCAACAATTTACATATCCTAATTTGTTCCAACTTTATGGATATTGAGAGCCTTTTCTGAAGAAGTAGGAGAAGAACCCACCACTATTAGGAGCAGAACAAATCACTATATGTATAGTAGAACCCACCACCATTATTATAAGGGGAGATAGCCCAGTACTATAGGGTGATATCCAACTACTACGGGATAACCCATTAGAGAGAAGAACTAGGAGAAGAAATGGGAGAATAATTAGGAAGATATTTATTTTTAGTTGTTGGACCTAGCTGACTATAGTTGATATGTCCATACAAAACTTATAATACTTATACTGCTCCTCCTATTAATTATGCCTATTATACCACAAACGTTGATACTACATACTCACTACATACTAATGCCTATTCCACAATGATTGATGCTAATGATTCCTACTATTATACCATGACAGCTAATGAATCAATTTCTGGTGTTCACAATTTATAGGAAGATTTGGATGATCCTAGGTATGAACATCCCAACCTTCGTGATTGATGCCTCTCCCTTTCCATTCGGTAAATCCATTTTAGTCATTACTATAAGCTTTCTTGGATACACCTGTAAGTGCAAGTATTATTACATATGTAATAATGATCAATTACACGGCTCACTAACCCTGCCACTTATGCATGTAGTGTGTTGTCCCACTAATGAATGAATTGTGACTATAACAAGTAGTATACAAAGTATATTATGATTCTCCTCTATTGGAGTTTGAAGCATTTTACGGAAAATTATATTAATCCACTTTTACCAAGACCTAACTCTCATGCCATAACATTAATGGTCATAGAATTAGTCATAGCATTGAGTTAATACCTAGCTAGAGATTATAACATTAATCCACTAGCTTTAACCAAACAATAGCTTGAATCTCAATATGATCACCATTTTAGTAGTTTAAGTTGGATTTTCCCTATTATTCCATGCAAAAAGACCTCTTTCAATCATATCCATCAGTTGTCCTGATCATTTATTGTGAAGGTGGCATGGGTATTACTCTTCAAGTGGAAGGGAGTTGGGGTTGGTACAACAACATGTAAAAGATTAGTTCCTTCCATAAATATTCTTATTATGTCTTCCTTCTTCCATTTTATATGTAGTAGTTCGTTTAATGCTCATCCAAGGTGAACACATAAGTGATCCATCATTTTACACAAGAACTAAACAATGCCTAGAAGTTTCTCTCCTCTCTATCCAAACTTGAGGAGGGGAACTACTAGGATAATGAACTCGGGAAAACACAAATTCATATTGGTAATCCTTATGCTACTATTCCTTGGGACTAGACATTTGAATCACTTCTCTATTTTCCTATCCATCTTGGTTGACTTGTTTACATAGAAGGGGAAGGAGGGAAAACATCCAACAGTAGTGGATTGGTCTATAATAAAAATGTTATATATACAACATTAGGAGACATTCTCCAAACCAATCTTTTGTAGCCAAGATTGATCCTCCCGTATAGAGGTGAGCACTTTGATTTCCTTCTGTGTAAAGGTTGTTCCTCCCGTATAGAGGTAATTTATCAAAGTAATGATGTTGTAAATTCTTATTGGAAAAGGATCCAAACTTGTGTGTATCAAGTCATGATTATGACGTGAACCTTTCGTATAAAGGTATCCATGAGATGGACCTCCCATATAGAGGTGGACCTTCCATATAAAGGTCGTGCTTTAATTTTAAAAGCATTTAATGTTGTGTGATATATTATTAACCATGATCACCAGATTTCTATTAAGTCTCCTTTAGGGATTGATCACCTCTAAAGTGAATTACTTTAGCATATGATCATTTGGTCCGGAATAATATAATATGATCACATCATCTGATAATTCTTCTTATTATAATGTAATGTGATGAATAATTAAATTTAGCACATATTGACCATGCAGTAAGAGATAACAAAATAAAAGATAAAGCATAGAGATCAAGAGAATTCGAAATTTCCTTGCAGACACTTCAGCTAATTAAAGAGAACTCAAATTATTAAAGATTTAGTTATAAAGTGTTGACACAGTGACTATCGACGAGGGTTCACTTCGCACTGTTGTAAAAAAACCATCAATAGAACTCCCTTACGCACCGGCCCAGAAAGGTTTTAACCTTTCCAGGGACACTCACAGAGTGAGTGAAGTCTCACCCAATATGAATAAGGGGGCTATAGGAACCAAGTTTCCAAAGTGGAGTTGAGGAAATGCATCAAACACACATTGCACTGGCAGAAACCGGAGATTATACCTTTCAAATTATGCTAACAATTCATCATTCACAGATTCAATACATAATGGACATTCGCATTAACATAATCAAACTACTCATTCACATGAACAGAAATTACCCAATGACGGACTATTAAACATTTCACAAAAAATTGTATTCACCATCTAGAAGAAGCAAAGAAAGAAGATAGAACCATAGTCGAACATATTCATGCATTCATTAAAACCTACAGAATGACCTTCGCTGAACAGTCAATACATCATAACGCTTATACAAAATAGATGAAAACTCAAAGGATCCATGCCCTTAGGATTACAATCATACTCCTATTTATATGAAACTAAGTGGCTACAAAATGGTCCACATGACCTATTTCTAACTAACTAAACCACTTCCATGCTTTAATCGGCTCCTTCTTCACTAATGACCCTTCTTTCACGGATTATCCCTTTCCAAAACTCTCAGCTTCCGCACTTCATGTGGACTAATCCCATGCCAACAGGCCCCCAACACAAACTTGTGGCTCACCCTCGAGCCACCTCAGCTGGACACTGCTGGCACTGGTCTCATCTGTCACTATAGTAAACTTATGAAGCTATTCTTAGCATCTGGAGCTCGTTGTCATGTACTTCTCGAAATCATCCCCCATTCTCTTTAAACCTTGATCATCTACCTTGAACTCATCCTCCAGTCTCTTGAAACCTTGATCATCTACTCGAACTCATCCTCTAGTCTCTTGAAAGCTTGATCATCTACCCCTTCTACGCTTGTTCGGGTGCTTCAGGCTTGCTGCGACTAGGGGAAAAGTTCATCTTCGTCTCCAAATTGTGAAACAGGCCAGCTTCTCTGGCACATCTATTTCGCACATTTGACCATTTGCTGCTGGAGCCAGCGGGCCTCCGCCCCTGGTGTTCTGGTGGTCGGGGAGACCTCGGCTCTTCTAACTACTACCGCACTCTTAGAAATCTTGGGTGATACCTCATCTCTATTCCTCCCAAGTGTCTGCGCTGCTTCCTTCGCTGATTGTTCATGCACGGTTGTCGTTCTTTCTCTTAGCGCACCTGGAGTTCTCCCGCTCGAAATGAAGTGCACCATTGCAACTATCTCACTTCCCTTTTACACAGATTCCTTGGAATTTTTCACCTAAATTCCTAACTCTCTACATATAACTTATTGACTCACATCATACGACCCACTGATTCTCCTCTTCAAAATCTCTCTACTTTGACTTGCGTTCTGCAATCCCTATGCCGGTATTTATGCTTGCTTCTTGGCACTTGATCATCATTTGAAAAATATTATCCACAACCATCTGAATCTATCATCATGCTTCTCTACCATCTTCCGTTGATGCTAATCCATAGTGATCTTACTCGGACTTGAATCCTGTGTGCGAAACGTGCGAAGCATCGACAAACGACCTGGCTGGCCATGCTTTCGGCATGCTTTTCACTTTCTGTCATCATTGGTTTTTTTTTTTTTGAACTGTGTTTCTCAGCCACTATGTGCTTGATCATGGAAATAGGGTTTCAACCAATTCCCGTTTACTAGCTTTGGAAACAATACCCCATCTAAACTTTGTAGCTGCACTGCACCTCTGTCAGCGACAAAATTTATGATGCAGGGACCTAACCAATGCATTTGTAACTTACCTGGGTGCTTAGAAAACTTACTGTCATAAAGAAGAACTGTATTGCCATGCTAAAAGTGCTTTTGTTTAGCATGGCGATCGTGCCAAGCCTTCTGTCGGTCCTTTTCTACTTTCCGATGAAACCCTGCGATGAAACGATCTCTGTCGATCTGTACCAACTGTGCCAACTATTCTTCTAATGCTCCGTCATTGCTCATTCCGGTAGCTATTGTGATGCGCAGACTTGGTGCAATATACTCCATTGGCATGACTTCTTCCTTTTCGTAAACGAGCTTGAACGAGGTTTGATCAGTTAGTCATTTACATGTTGTGCAATACGCCCAAAGTATTGCACGAATCTTCAAGTCCCAATCATCTCGATCTGCGTTGCACACCTTGGAGAGCCTATGCTCCAATATCTTATTGAATGCCTCAACTGTTCCATTCGCTTGAGGGTGATAGGGGGTACTCTTCTTGTGCTGAATTTGAAACTCCTTCGTCATTGCTGCAATCGTCTGATTAAAAAAATGAGTCCCTTGGTCACTCATTAGTATCTTTGGGCACTCGAACCTGGTGACCACATTGTCAAAGAGGAATCTTGCTACCGTCGCAGCTGAGCAATCCTTCACTGACCTTGCTTCTCCCCATCACGTCAAGTAGTCTGTCGCAGTAATTATGTAGTGCAACCCTATTCTTTTTCCTAGTGGGTTGATGGGTCCCACGAAGTCAACTTCCCACTTGTTGAAAGCCTGTAGTTTCAATTGAGGTACTAGTGGCATTTCGTCCCTTCGTGATGGCTTTCCTGTCTGTTGACATACATCACAGCTTTTAGCATAGTCCACAGCATATCCATGCATCATTGACCACCATAGTCCTGCTCGAAGGATCTTCCTTGCAGTGGAACATCCTCCGTAGTGTCCCCCAGCGATCCTGTCATGAGCTTCTGCGAGAATCCTCTCCTGTTCATGCAGAAGGATGTATCGTCTGTGAAGAACTTGCAATAATTGATTAGTCAAAATACATGAGATAGCAGAATTATCAAAACTCAGAATCACTTTTATTGATCGCAGGCCACTTCAAGGGAGCAACCTCCTTTGAGCAAGCTCAATACAAATAAATTCATGGTGCCTTCATAGGCCTCAACACACACTTATATATTAAGTTTAGGTGCCAATACTATGGGTCAAAACCATGGGCCAATACAAACTATGGATCAACAATACTATGGGTGACTTACAAAGCATATGCGCCAAACAACAATAAAACAACTATGGATCAACAAATACTGCGGGACGACTTACAAAGCATATGCATCCAACAACAATATACTAACAAAGTAAAGACATGGGTTCCTAACATCCCCTCCCCCTTAGAAAAATCTTTGTCCTCAAAGATTTAAATGTGGAAATTGTTGTTGAATCTGAAGGAGTGGTTCCCATGTAGCATCCTCTAGTTGCATGTCGTGCCACTAAATTAAGACCTCTGTGATAGAGCGAGAGCGAAGCTAACGAGTGCACTTATTGAGGATGGCCTCTGGCTCCAAAAGGATGGATCCTTCATTATCCAGTTCAGGTAAAATAGGTTGTCCTCTGATGTTGGTGCCAAGAAATTTCTTCAAACAAGAGACATGAAATACTGGATGAATGCGGGAAGAAGGAGGAAGTTCCAATTTATAAGCAACAGACCCAATCTTTTGAAGAATCCGATATGGCCCATAGAACTTTGGACTGATCTTATGACGCCCTTTGAGTTTCAGGGAGGATTGCTTGTACGGCTGGAGACGAAGAAAAAACATATCACCTGCTTGAAAAGTGCGCTCAGAACGGTGCTGATCGGCTTGTTGCTTCATGTGATTTCTTGCCATGTGAAGATTGTCCCGCAAAATGCGAAGAATCTGATTGCGGTTGTGAAGGACTGTGTCAACTGCCTGAACTGGTGAACTATTGGGGGTGTATGGAAGAAGAACTGGCGGTTTCTGACCATAGGCTGCTTCATATGGGGTCATTTTAGAGGCAGTGTGGTAAGAGGTATTGTACCACCATTCAGCAAGAGGGAGCCACTTTGCCCACTGATGTTGTTGTTTAGAGGTGAAGCAACGAAGATAAGTTTCCAAGAATTTATTGATAATTTTAGTCTGACCATCTGTTTGTGGGTGATACCCTCAACTCATATTTAGTTTGGTGCTAGTGTGGCGAAATTGTTCTGTCCAAAAATGACTGGTGAAAGTTGCATCACGATCCGAGACAATGGAAGAAGGAATGCCATGAAGACGAAAGATCTGGTACAGGAAAATTTGAGCGACTGAGGAGGCTGTCTAGGGATGGCTAAGAGCACAAAAATGACTATATTTGGAGAGGTGATAAACCACAACCAAAATCACTGTCTTCCCTCTAGACTTAGGGAGCCCTTCAATGAAATCCATAGAAATATCTGTCCTAATCCATGTAGGTATGGGCAAGGGTTCAAGCAATCCCAGAAGGAGTGTCGTTTCACCCTTATTGCACTGGTAGGTATCACATTCAGCCACCATCTGTTGAATTGTCCTTTTCATGCCATGCCAAAAACAGTTACGCCGTGCCTGCTCATACATTTTGAGGAACCCAGAGTGCCATGCCGATGGAGAAGCATGGAGTTCATAGAAGACACCCTGTTGAATATCTGTGCTCTAGGGAAGCACCAGACGACCCTTGTATCTCAGGGAAGCACCATCCCAAGAGTAATGTGGTACATCAGAAGGGTTGTTGGCCAAGCGTTGAATGATTTGAGATAATGAAGAGTCATTGTCATAGCCCTGTTGAATAGATTGCAACCAATTTGGAACAAGCATAGAAATAGCTGAAAGAGAACCTTGGTCATCAAATGTGCGAGAAAGAGCATCCGCCACAATATTGTCCTTACCCTTCTTGTAAGTGATCTCATAGTCATGAACCATGATTTTGCTAACCCATTTATGTTGTGCTAGGGAGGATACACATTGTTCCAAGAAATATTTCAGACTCTGGTGATCAATCTTGATGCAGAAATAAATCCCTAATAGGTATGGGCACCACTTCTGTACTGCATGCAAAATAGCCATCATTTGCTTCTCATATGTAGAGGCAACTAAATTCTTACCTGAAAGGGATTTGCACCAATGGGGTGTTCATCTTGAAGGAGAACAACACCAAGTCCATTGCGGCAAGCATCACTCTCAATAGTGAAGGGCTTGGAAAAATCAGGTATAGCTAGAATAGGTGAAGTACACATAGCTTGTTTCAGTTTGTCAAATGCACACTCAGTAGCATGTGTCCATGTAAAAGCATCTTTTTTCAATAGAGCAGTTAATGGAGCTGCAATCTTCCCATAATCCCTGAAAAACTTGCGGTAGTAGCTAGTCAACCCCAAAAAACCACAAAGGCTCTTGAGTGTCTGAGGACACGGCCAATTGTTCATGGCAGTGATTTTGGCAGGATCCACGCGAATCCCTTCTGTTGAGATAATGTGCCCAAGATACTCAACTTCCTGTTGTCCAAAAACACATTTGGACTGTTTGGCGTGGAGATGATAGTCAGAGAAAAGTTTCATTACAAGATCCAGATGTTGGAGATGCTCAGCCCAGGTTTAACTGTAGATGAGGATATCATAAAAAGATACCAGAATAAATTTCCGCAAGTAGGGCCAGAATATTTTATTCATCAAGGCCTGGAATGTGTAAGGATCATTAGTGAGGCCAAAGGGCATGAACAAAAACTCATAGTGGCCATCATGTGTGCGGAAAGCTGTTTTAGGGATATCATCCTCATGAACCCGAATTTGATGATACTAGAATGAAGATCCAACTTGGAGAAAATTTGAGCACCATGAAGCTCATCAAGAATAGGAATTGGAAACTTGTCCTTGATAGTAAGGTGATTAAGTGCTCAGAAGTCAATGCAAAGGCGCCATGACCCATCTTTTTTGTGGACGAGAAGAACTAGTGAAGAAAAGGAACTAGTGCTTGGGCAAATAATACCTTGCTTCAGTAAGTCCTGGATGAGCATTTCAATCTCTGTTTTTTGGTGAAATGGGTAGCAATAGGGCCTGATGTTGGGAGGAACGCTTCCAGGAAGGAGCTAAATACGATGGTCCTCTGGCCTTGAAGGTGGAAATCCCACTGGTTTAGCAAAGACACCGGGATATAGATCCAGAATATGTTGTAGATCCAAAGGAGCAGTGGAGACCGCTGATGGTTGCATCTGAATGGAATGGATTTGAGCGACGACACCATGTGAATTCTTCTTCATGAGTTTTTCCATGCGATGTGAGCTGATGATGCTGAGATACCCTAGTTGTAAGCCTGTCAATGTGTGTTTCTGTCCATTGGTGGAAAACTGCATCCAAAGTTTTGCAAAATCTCATAATATGGGGCCAAGTGTGTGTAGCCATTGAGCGCCCAATACCACATCACATCTGCCTAAGGTCAAGGAAAACATGTTAGAGCATAGGTTATAATCTCCCATAGAGATACGCACATTACGACACTTCCCTTTGCAAGGTAAGGTGCCCCCATTAGCAACCATGACTTCAAAGTTGGAGCAAGGATGGACAAAACAATCAGCCTGTTTGGTGATCTGAGGGTCAATGAAATTATGAGTGCTTCCAGAATCAATGAGTATTGTAAGAGGAAGATTCTTGAAGTAACCCCTGATCCGCATGGTTTGGGGGGTGGTGATTCTAGCTAAAGCATGGAGAGATATCTCTGGCTGGCCATCCTGAGACGGAGGGTCAATAGGCGGCTCTGGAATGTCGACCTAAGCATCCATTGTATCTGGAGCTTCTTCACCAATTTCAGAGGCAAGAGGAGAATCCACATCCAAGAGATAAAGATTTTGCTGAACACATAAATGCCCCTGAGTGAATTTCTCATCACAATTATAACAAAGCCCTTTTTCTCAGTGTGCCTGCATCTCAGTTTCAGAAAAATGCTTGATAGGAGTTGGTCGAGGAGCTAGCGGAATGGGAGGTCGTTGAGAACCCATATTTCGGAAGGGAACAAAAGGGGGTTTGGAGCATTTTTGGGCTGCAATCTTGTCTTCTGCCAACTTATCCAACCCTAGGGCTTCCATCATTGTTGGGACAGAACATTTTGACCTCAGAGCGGATTGTATCCTTTAGACCACTGATAAAACAACTCCGGTAGAAGTCATCAGGAAATCGTTTAGTGTGGTTGGCTAGTTTCTCAAATTCAGTTTGGTACTCTCTCATAGTGCCAATTTGGCAAAGTTTAGTGAGGGCTCCTGTGAAGTCATCAAAAGTACTGGGACCAAATCCTTGCAAAAGGAGCTAGAGAAAATCTGTCCATTTTGGCTCTTCATGAGCCTTGATGTACCAACAATACCATTGAAGAGCTTCCTGTTCCAAATTAAAGGATGCAAGTCAAACTTTGTTGACATCAAAAGTATTATGCAGACTGAAATACTGTTCTGCATGGTAGATCCATCTAGTCGGATCAGCACCATTGAAGTGAGCAAAATCAAGCTTCGGACCACGAAAATTTCTGGAAGAAGAGAACCATTGTCTGATGAAGACTCAGACTGTCGTTTGTTGTTCATGGCTGAATGCTCAAGATGGAGGCCGACAAATTTTTCATCAAGATCCTAGAGTTTGGCTTGGATGGATGCAAGTGCTTCTTCCATGGGTTTTGCTCCTACGTGGGTGACAACCATAACCGAGAGTTTTTTTTTTTTTTGAGTGGGTAGAAAAACAAAAACAAAAACTATTCCAGTAAAGGAAAATCTGGATTTGGGAAAAAATCTGAAGGGTAATTGGGGTTGGACTAGGTTTTAGACACTGTCAAATGGACAGGGAAGCAAAAAAGGAGGATTTCAGAAGCGGGGTGAAAGAATGAGAAAATTTAGCAGAGAGGGACAAAGAAGCAGAATTAGGAAAGGAAATATGTGGTAAGATTTGAAGGTGATTGGGTGAAATCTGAGGAAGTTATGGCAAACCCTAAAAATAGACAAATGTGGGATTTCGGGCTTTGGGAAGTGAAATTTTGGATAGGGTCCTTAGGAATGAAATATGTAGAATGGGATTACAGGGGTTCCAGGAAATTTTCAAGGAAAACGGAGGGAAAACAAGGGAGATATGGAGTTTTTTTTTTTCTTCAGAATGGAGCTACTACGGCACGGAAGGGATCTGAAATAGATAGATCTGCAATGGCGCGGAAGTGGTAGGAAACAGAGAGATTTGAAACAGCGCCGAATGGATCGAAAACGGATGGATCTAAAATAGATCTGAAATGATTGGATCTGGAATGGCTTTCAGAATGGATTTGAAACGGCTGGATCTTAAACAACGCGGCAGTGATCGGAAAGAGTTCAGCTGAAATTGATATGGAACCCAGGTATGTGTGGCTTCCTAACAGTTCAGAGATTTCACTCGGCCACCAATGTTATCTGACGACTTGCATATTGGGTAAGTACCCCTCACTCCACGGCTCAGGTAAAACTTATAACCGCTTTGCCACAAACAACAACTCTTGGTTTACCTCACGGGTGGGAACTAGTCAATCAGTTATGGGTCGTTGCCCATTTCGCTGGTAGGTCCTCTGAATGGGCCAGCTACTTTGGGGTCCCTGTGGTACTCCTCACAATGAGTTTTAGGGCTTATGCCCAAGTACTTCCCACAGTTAAGTGGATAGGGATTATTCCCATATCCGAACTTGCAACAGATGCAAAAAAATTTTTGGGGAGAAATTCCACCCAACGAGCCCAAGAAAGTGCTCTGATACCAGATGTGAAGAACCTGCAACAATTGAATTAGTCAAAATACCCAAGATAGCAGAATTATCAAAACTCAGAATCAGTTTTATTGATCGTAGGCCACTTCGAGGGGGCAACCTCCTTTGAGCAAGCTCAATACAAATAAATTCACGGTGCCTTCATAGGCCTCAACACACACTTATATAGTAAGTCTAGGCACCAATACTATGGGTCAAAACCATGGGCCAATACAATCTATGGATCAACAATACTATGGGCGACTTACAAATCATATGCGCCAAACAACAATAACACAACTATGGATCAACAAATACTACGGGACAACTTACAAAGCATATGCGTCCAACAACAATATACTAAAAAAGTAAAGACATGGGTTCCTAACATCGTCGAAGTATCTCATCTGGCCCCATTTTATACAATTTTCCTGTAATCAATTGAAAATCTGCAGCTTTGACAACTAGCTACTTGTTTTGGTTGGTAGTGAAGCCTTCCGGTGCCTCCCCTATCGCTAAAAACTGAATGACTTGTTCGTAATGGTCCTCAACCATTCCAACACTAAACAACTAAGCATCCAACAATCCTTTGTCAATGATCCTTGGCTCTTCCCTTGACTCAATCCGTGACAAATGGTCTGGTCTTGCATTCAGTCATCCTGGCTTTACGATTATCTCAAAATCAAATTCCTAGAATAGTAACAACCATCGATAGATCTCCCCCCCCAACAAAGGCTTGTTCATTAGGTATTTTCATGTTGAATGATCGGTGAACATTTTAAAATGGCCCCCTAATAGGTAGTGTCGGAATTTATGTAAGGCGTAGACGATCGCCAACCCTTCCCGTTCTGTGGTCATATAATTCTTCTCCACAGTAGACAACTTCCTACTTGTGAAAGCTATCAGGTGGCCGATGTCGCCTTCTCCTGGTTGGGCCAAGATGACTCCTAATGCAACTGATGATGCATCGACGTGAATGTGGAACTCCTTCGTCCAATCTAGGAATGCTAGTATGGGTGCGGGGACCATCTTTGCTTTTAATATGTCCAAAATCTTCTGGAACTCTTCATTCCACTCGAACCGTGGCGTCTTTCTTCAACAACTTCTCCATTGGTGTTGTGATTACTGCATACCCTCTGATAAAATTCCTGTAGTAGCCCATGTGGCCCAATGCCACTCTCAATTGCTTGACTATTGTCAGCGGTGGGAGGTCAACAATAATTGCAATCTTCATCGAGTCTACCAACATTCCTTCCCTGTAGACAATGTGCCCCAGCAAAATCCCGAACGGAACACAGAAGATGCACTTTTTTAGGTTCAATGAAATCTGGTGCTGTCAACATCATTCCAGCATTAGCCTCAGGTTTGCAACGTGACATTTGACCAACCCATACATTGTCCAATCGTCCATATAGACGGCAAGAAATTTATGAATATAGTCTTTGAATGTCAAAACTACTAATATTGAAAAAATTGTTGGAGCATTCTTCAGTCCAAATGGAATCATTGCATACTAAAAGCAGCCCCATTCTGTGATGAATGTAGTCTTATGTCGGTCTTCCCTCGTGATTTTGATATGGTGATAGCCTGAAAACCCATCCGTAAATGAGTAGATTTCCTGACCTCCTACTCCTTTGAGCATCTCATTCGTGAATGGTGTCGGGAACGGGTCGTGGAGGCATGCATCATTCAACTTCCGTAAGTTTACACAGATTCAGACTTTATCCATTTTCTTGTCCTGGACGACCATCGGGCTGATCCACTCTTATTCTTCTACTGGTTCTATAATGCCTGCTTACAACATTCTTTCAATCTCAGCCTGTACTCTCTCCTTGTACCTTGGATTCAACTAGTAGGGCCACTGCTTGACTAGCTTCGCATCAGGTTTCAGGGGGGATCTTCATTTCACCTGAGTCCCCGAAAATTCCTTTCATCTCTGAGAATTTCGTTGGGAAAAAATCCTGAAACTCATTCAATAGATAAGTCATCTTCGTAATAGTTGAATCATCCCAATAATCACCAATGCTTGCAAACTTTGGGTTCTTCTCCTACCTAATGTTTACTTTCTTGATCTTCAGCGGTTGATGGGATTTCTTAGAAGGTATTTATGGTTCCTCGACACTATGAATTACTTCTGACTCTGGTACATACGTAGCCCTTGGATCATCCTCATCATTCAGCTCTCCTGTGATGTTATAGCACTCCATCATCATTTCTGGTGTCGCAGTCCACCGAAGTTCTAATGGTTTCTCTGTCGGTACTGCTTCAAATACCTTTTCTCGAATCACCTGCAATGCACTATGCATGAAGGGGTTCTCATCTGAGAAACAAAATGTTTGGTTGAAGCAAATTATTAATTGCTCCCAAGAAGTCATCCCACATTGCAGTTCTGCTATGACATACCAACTCCACAGTACTTCATCCAGTGTGTGAATAAACGCATGGACCCATTCCTCTTTCACTCCTAATCCCCATTTGCTTGCGCATTCATCCAAATGCGCCTTCGGGTAACTTTTGTCATCAAAATTCCTTCTGTTAGATCCTTCCGCATCGCCGAACCTCACCATCATGAGGTGTCAACATAGTGGCCAGTTTGTGATATTAGACTTGTGCACCACCCACCAGCGCATAGGAGTAGCCTTCAAGACTTCCTCCAAGGCCAATAGACGTTGCAGTTTTGCCACTTTTTCCTCAAATTGCACAAAAAATGTAGCCAAATTGGGAAATCCTTCGTATGTTAGTAGCTCGCACTCGTCTGTGGCTACCCTTCACAGCGACTGAGTGATCCTTGTGCACCTCCTAAATGACACTTCATGCAGTCGGTTCTACCAATTCTCGAGCACCTCATCTGAATCCGACAATGCTGAACTGACACTGTGCCATCCAAATTCTCCATCTGTAGTGGGATTAATGTAATCCTCGGATATGTTGTATACTCTATCCCATCCCTCCATAAATTCATCTCTCGCTGGCTCAACATATCGTAGCCCTTCTACCGGATCAAGAGGTGCGATGACCCTCATTTCGCGATTTTCAAACGACATAGTCTGCTTCTTGAAGTTGATAATAGATATATTATCCATTTTCCAATCTATCCCTAGCAGTGTTGGGAAGGGGCTGGTATTGTCCAAAACTTCAATTACATCAAAATTTGCATAAGTCTTGAGGCCCTCAATCTCAACTAGAAGCTGGCACACCTGACCAAGTGGAGTAACCTTACTCTCATTTGCTAATCACAGCTGGACTAGTGACCAGGCCAACTGTGGTTTCCCCATTGTCTCCCATGTATACTTGGTCAGAGTGTTGACATCTGACCCCAGGTCCAAGATAATTCAGTCGACATCAAATGCTCTGATTTGTGTCGACATTTGCATCTCTATCCCCGTCTTCCTCTTGTGTATGCAGTTGACCTCTTGCTCCTTGTGTGCACCCTCCTGTCGATTCAACATATTGGATATATCTTCTAGCTCATCCTTATCCTTTTCCAACTCTAGGAAACTCTCCAAGAAGGCTCGTAAAGTGTTATCCTTCCTCAGTGACTTCATCGTGTTGAACATTGGTGGCATATAATAGATAACTTCTTTCTGAAGAGGTAACTACCTCCTTTGTCTCATCGTCTCCTATGCTTTTAGGAAAACATCCCTTTCGACTTCCGCATCAAAGGTGATGTGCTTCCGTGTTGTTGTTCGGATAGTAGCCTGTGACCTTTCGAATCCTGTCACAGCTCCTCCTCGTGTCACTAATCCAACAGTCATTGTGGGGCTTCAAACCTCTGCTGATATCTTCTGTACAACCGGTGGTGTATTCTGATTTTGGTTCTACGGAGGTGGTGGCATATTCTTGGTGTACCATTTTACAATGAGATACGAACAGTCTTCAATGCTGTGACCCACAACAATGCAATAAGTGCACTATGGTGTTGGATTCAGGAAATCCCTCTGATAGTGGCCCAGCTACCCACAATTGTAACATATAATCGGTCCTCGCATCCTCGTCCAACAGCTCCTCCTCGTCATGCGTCAACACCTCGACCTCCACGGAATCATCCTCTACCACCTCCACGTGGTGGCCCATATAGTGGGCACTACGGTTTCCCATACTGCGGCTATTGCGGTGGCCCATATAGTGGGTACTGCGGTGGCGGATATTGCGATGCTGGATATTGTGGATGACCATACTGCGGCTGCCCATACTATCCCTGATCATACCACTGCGGTTGGTGATTATACTGAGCCGGCGGTTGATTATACTGCTATTGTTGCTGACCTAGTGGCTATTCTTCTCCCATCATGAAGTATGTAGCCGCAGTCCTCTCCTAAAGTAGACCATAAGCTCTGCATTCATTTTCATCATGGCCAACCGATTTACAGAACTTGCAATACAAGTTCGCTAGTTTCGACACTATCTTCTGTAGGTACACACACTCTTCTAGTCGATGGACTCTCGTCTGGCAGACACGACACCAAGGCAACCCTCTTTGACTGAGGGGATTTGGTGCACCTGATTGCAAGTATTCTTGAAAGTCTGGGAACTGATCCTTGTGGTGTCCTTTTGTCCTACACCTAGTGCACTAGATGTCTTCGCGGGCCTCTTTTCCTTTCTTCATGTCTTGTAGCTGGATCGTCAAGTTTGCTAGATGTGCCTGTATTCGATCCATGCCCAAACCCATTTTGCCGATTGGTGAAGCGTCTAGCTTCAGCGCAATCTCCAACGCTTCAGCTTGGGTTGCAACCTTTTGTTGCATTAGTGGTCCGCAGATGTGTGGTACCAATCCTACGATAAACCACTCCTTGTGCTGCATATCATTTATCCTGAAACTTACCTTCGCTATCAGCGTTTTGTACCGATGATCAAATTCCCATACCGGCTCATTTGGGTATTGCTTGATTTCTTTGAGCTTGATGACATACTGCAACTCTGATTTTCACTTTCTAAATTCATCGACCATTCCTGATTTGATCTGCGCCAATGACTTTGCTAGTGTTCCCGCTAGAACCCTTGTAAACTTCATAAACCAATCTAGCACACAGCTGCTAAGGGTCATTACTAGCTGTCCCTTTTTAATATCTTCATCCCGGACCTACTTCACAGTCCATACTACTTCGTACAAAAACCAATACTGCTCTGGATCCTCAGTCTCGTTCCCCTGGAAAGTGGGAATTTTTGTGTCGTCTACCATTCTAACGTTCCTACTGTTATTGTTTACTGATGCACTACTTCTACCACTCCACATAGGGAAACTTTGTGAATAGCTTGTGTTTCTTCCTGTGACATTCTGGGTAGCACACGGGGTTGCAGGTATGTTGTAACTTACAATCCGTCCCTCTTCTGGTTCTGGGGTAGTCTGGTCACCATCTTCATCGCAATAAGGTCGCTTCCTCCCTTGTGGTCATGTTTCATAGTCTTCCATTCCGATCCTCTTAGGATACTCTCTCTCAGTCCTCCTCTTCTTCTCAGGATGTCAGAATATCACCCCACTCCTCAAGGTACCACACTCTTCATTAGCTTCCCTTAGAAACTTGTCTTCGCTCATGTCCATCTAGCCCATATCTTTCTATCGAATCCGCATTCACGTGATACCCACAACCTCCGCACACTGATATTTCTACTCGTCAGAAGTCATCCTCAATATTCCCATTCCGTAGACGAGCATCTTAATCCATAGTTTTAGCAATAGTAAGAACCTTCCCCTTGGTCCCTTGAAGAAATTCGTTTCCGCGTTGCTGTACGATTTGATTGTGTCTACTGTTAACTCAGTAATATATCCCTCTAGGATACTATCACCCATAAATCGACAGCCCTTGATACTTTGTTGTCGACATGTTTCAGCTGTCGAATCAATTTTGGAGTCCAATGGTTAGGCTCAGTCTTTTTGCAATGATTCTTCTGAAACGTCAGCTGCGCTAGCCACTCATGCAACATCATCGGGAATTCACAGAAGAACACTTTATGGATATCTAAATAAATATACTTCTGTAACCAACTGCTCACTATCTGTCCAGGGTTTTGATTTTCTCCTTCTGCGAATTCCTCTGTCTTCTTGTCAAACCACTCTTGAATCTCCAATTTCATCAGGTGCCACAACATATCCTCATATTTTCGTCTTCAAGGTCCCGGCAATGGAACCATTTTTTGACATAGCAATTGTCAGCAGGGGTTCACTTTGCACTATCGTCAACAAACCATCAACAGAACTCCCTTACGCACCGGCCCAGCAAGGTTTTACCCTTTCCAGCGACACTCACAGAGCGAGTGAAGTCTCACCCGAGATGAATAAGGGGGCTGCAAGAACCAAGTTTCCGCAGTGGAGTTGAGGACATGCATCAAACACACATTGCACTCACAGAAACCAAAGATTATACCTTTCGCATTATGCTAACAATTCATCATTTGCATATTCATCATTCACAGATTCAATACATAATGGAAATTCGCATTAACATAATCAAACTACTCTTTCGCATGAACATAAATTACCCAATCATAGACTATTAAACATTTCACAAACATTTGTATTCATCATCTAGCAGAAGAAAAGACAAAAGATAGAACCATAGTTGAACATCTTCATGCATTCATTGAAACCTGCGGAATGACCTTCGCAGAACAGTCAATACATCATAACGCGGATACAAAATAGATCAAAACTATATCAAAACTCAAAGGATCCATGCCCTTAGGCTTACAATAATACTCCTAATTATATGAAACTAAGTGGTTACAAAATGGTACACATCACCTATTTCTAACTAACTAAGCCAATTCCGCGCTTTCGTCGACTCCTTGTTCTTCGCGAATGACCCTTCTTTCACGGATTATCCCTTTCCGTAGTTGTCAGCTTCCGCACTTCATGCAGACTAATCTTGTGCCAACATAAATCTTCAGTTAAGTATCAATGATTCAGTTAAAGCATCAATTAAAGATATGTCTTAGTTAACTAAAGAACTCACAATGTTCATTTCAATTAAATCAATCAGCATGATTTCAATTAACTAAGTGTTAAATAAAAAGGACTAGTTAACTAAAGTATTTGCACTTAAGTTAAACTAAAAGATGACACTTCAGTTACAAATGAGATCTAGTTAACTAAGTGTTATTTCATGACGACACTTATGTTAAACTAAAATATGACATGTGACTTGTGACACTTGCATCTTGACACTTAATTTAGCCACCTAACTAAGTGGGAAATCTTTCAGTTAAGAGGCGAGTTTATCCTAAATAACAACTCAATGAGATGAAGCACTGCATGAGAAGTGGGGTGCACCACTCCATGCAATATTAATACATCTAGTTTGAGGGCAAGTTCATCCTGAAGTTGGAAGTTAAAAATAGAATAGAAGAATGTATAAATATGATATACATGATTGTTGAATCCAGTGTGAAGAAAATTCTCTTCTCCATTGAAGGCAATGTGTATTGTTCGTGCTTGTTATTGTTGTGCTGGGAACACATCCAATTGATCTCTCTATTGCTTCTATATCTTCACCAAGAAATTTGGTGATCTCTTATCTTCCGAAAGCAATCTGCTATGTTGTAAAAGAAATCATTCTCTTCTATCCATTATATTATACTGAGAAGAATTGTTGGGGTTTTTGTCCTCATAATTTTGACAATTTTCCCCAGGGTTAATCTTGTGTTATGGGTGTATGAATTTCATGGATTAAATTGTATCATTGCTTCAAGTCTCTGCATCTAGAAGAATTAAATATCAGATCTCAACCAAATTTCAACATGGTATCAGAGCTCAGGGCGTGAAGGAGCTCAATTTTGCATGCCAACTAGAGCCTACGTAGATACTGAGAAGTTGAGCACAAGATTTGAAGACTATGGCATCAGTATCTGTATGACCGGAAGACTGTCTTGAGGGCACCTAAAACTTCAACACTTGGAAGGATAGGATTCTCAACATCCTAGAGGAACATGAATTGGATGGCTATGTATCCACTATGGTGGAGGAGCCTACATCTAATGCAGGTCACATCAACTTCAAGAAGAATCAAGCTAAGGCTAAATGGATCATCTATGATTTGGTAAAGGATAACTTGATGCTCGTGATCACTTTGTTGAAGACCGTGAAATATTGTTATGATACATTGACTAATCTATATGAGAAGAAGGTTCCGATTCAATAGAGGGCATTGAAAAATAAGCTTCAAAACTTAAATATGGAGATGGATGAGACAGTGGCCTCCTTCTTATCCAATATCTCTCACATAAGAGATCGGCTTGCTAGTATTGGATTAGTGGTGGATGAATATGATCTTCTCCAAACTGCTATTGATGGTCTCCCATCCTCATGGGAGACATTATTGGCTATGGTAAATGGCCTAGAGGTACAACCTAACCTCGAAAGGTTGTGGCATGACTGCCTCCAAGAGGAGGGGCAAATCCAGAGCAAGTCAGTGTGCATCAAAGAAGAAAATATTTCCCTAGCGGAAAATGAAGAAAGGAAAGAAACCCTTCTTCTAAAAGAAGTTATATCATTCAAAGAAGAAGTGGTTCAACAAAGGCTTTGACAAGTCAAAAGCTAGATGCTTAAGTTGCAACAAGAAAGGCCATTTCTCAAGAGATTGTAGAACAAAGCGGAAAGGAAAGTTTCATGCTTCTACCGCCATAGAATATGAAATCACTCAAAAGAATGCATTCGAAGAAAAGGAGACAAGAAGGTAGTGTTATATTCTCTCACCCTCTTCAGGATCCGTCATCACAAATGAAGACACATGGTTGATTGACAGTGGTGCATCCAAACATATGACTGGTTACAAGAGTACCATCACCGATATAAAATAGAAAGAATTCACATGCATGGTAGAGTTGGGGACAACTCAAATTATTCGATCCAAGGAGTTGGATCCACCTCATTCCAATAGAGCACCGGTGATATTCTACATGTGGAGGACATTCTATATGTTCCAGGATTGAAGAAGAACCTTCTCTCAGATTCAGTTCTTGAAGACAAATTCTTATGAGTTATCTTCATGGATAACGAAACACTTTTATGGTCGAATAACAAAATCCTAGAATCTGCTATTGTGATTGGAGTTCCAGAGGGAGGACTCTACAAAGTACCTGGGAAGTACATTCAAGCTATGATTCCCCATACTATCAGTCCATGCGAGCTATGGCACCGAAGGCTTGGAAACCTACACTAAAAAGCGCTACCAAGACTTCAAAACATGGTAAAAGGTATGCCCATATTTGATTTTGAGCATGATACTGTATGTCGGGGTTGTACACTTGGGAAGAATGGTAAGAAAATATTTTCTAGCAGTTCTAGTAGATCGAAAGGGATTTTAGATTTAATACATTATGATGTATGTGGTCCCATGTTATCCCCCTCCCTCAGTGGCTTCTTATATTATGTATTATTCATAGATGATTTTTCTAGGAAGTCATGGATTTATTTCATGAAGGCTAAAAGTGAAAATCTTAGCAAAACTAAAGAGTTTAAATCCCTAGTTGAAAATCAGAAAGAAAATCACATCCATGCATTAAGGTCTAATAATGGAGGTGAATTTGATTCACATGCATTTAATGATCTATATAGTGTTGCAGGAATATATAGACAGTTAATAGTACCATACAACCCTCAACAAAATGGGGTCGTCAAAAGAAAGAAAAGAACCATATGTGAGGCTACAAAATCCACGATGCATGATCAAGATATGTCTACCTCATTATGGGAAGAATCCACCCGTACAACTATGTACATCCAAAATAGAATCCCGCATGCCATTCTAGATGAGAAGACACCAGAAGAAGTGTTTACTAGTGAGAAGCCATAAATATCACACTTGAGGATCTTCGGGAGCCCAGTATACATTCATGTACTGAAAGAAAAAATAACAAATATGGAGCCTTCTGGAAAGAAAGACACCTTTGTGGGTTAAAGAGAGTCATCCAAAGCATATCGAATATATGTATCTGGTAAGAGACATATTGAATTCAGTAGAGATGTTACCTTCCATGAGGAAGCTTCTTTCAAAAGACGGAAAGAGATTCAATGTGATTTAGAGATGGAGGGTCCCGAGTCTAATTATCCCCCTTTAGAGTTAGAGAGGGAGAAACCAGAGGATGCCTTAGATTCACTAATTCCCGAAGAACCAGTAGAACTGATTGAGAGGTCACCTGATGAACCTCCCACTAAAATAAGATCTGCTTGGTGCCGATACATCTTACAAAATGCAGAGAAACATGGAGCACCAGCAGACTCATCTAGAGAGTGAAAGGAACTTGACAGATATTTAGGGTATATGTTTCACTGACGAGTCACATCAGTGATTCAAAACCATCCTCATATGAAGAAGCTGCAAAGAAGCAAGTTTGGAAAGATGCAATGACATAAGAGTACAACTCTATAATAAAGTATGATGTTTGGGAGGTTGTTCCCAAACCTAATGCGAATTCCATTGTGACTTCTGGATGGATTTACAAGATAAAGCATGCCACAGATGGTAGCATTGAGAAGTATAAATCCATATTTGTTGCCATAGGTTTCTCTTAGAAAGAAGGAATCGATTATGATGAGACCTTTTTCCCCCGTGGAAAGTTACACCACAATCTGAGCAATGATTGCACTTGCATCTGTTCTAGGATGGAAAATTCACCAGATGGATGTGAAGACAACCTTTCTCAATTGCGAGGTTGAGGAAGAGGTTTTTATTCAGCAACCTGAAGGATTTGTGGTGCATGGGAAGGAGTCCCATTTTTTCAAGCTTAAGAAAGATCTATATGGGCTTAAGAAAGACCTAGGGCTTGGTACTCCAGAATTGATAGCTACCTTAAGAATTTGGGTTTCTGTAAGAGTGAAGCTGATCCAAATTTGTACTTCAAAGTAGTGAAGAACCAACCATTGATATTGGTTCTGTATGTTGATGATTTGTTTCTCACTGGAGAGGAACATCTGATTGCTTTGTGCAAGGGGGATCTCACATCAGAGTTCGAGATGAAAGACTTAGGTCTAATGCACTACTTTCTTGGCCTTGATATCTGGAAAATAAACGATGAAATTTTTCTATCTCAAGGGAAGTACATTGTGGATATATTGCACAGGTTTGGCATGATAGATTGCAAATATATGACTACACCGATGGTTTCCAATTTGAGGAAACTTCATGAGTCGGGATCTGGATCAGATCAAGTAGATCCCACTTTGTATAGACAACTTATAGTCTCACTAATGTAATTGATACATTAGAGGCCTAATATATGTTATGTTGTGAGCATTCTAAGTCAATTTATGTCTGATCTGAGACACAGACTTTGAGCAATTGCTAATCATGTGCTTAGGTACGTTCGAGGTACAATTTCATATGGAATCATATATTCCTCCAGTGGAGGAGTAATGTTACTTGGTTATACAGACTCGGACTAGGGAAGAAGCATTGTGGAACGTAAGAGGACATCTGGGTACTGTTATAGCCTAAGATCAGCTATGATATGTTGGTCCATCAGGAATTAGGGATTTGTAGCCCAGAGCACTACCAAAGAAGAATACATAGCTACTAGTGTTTCCTACTAAGAAGCAGTTTGGCTCATAAATCTACTTGTAGGTTTGTTCGGTGCAAATCTTGAGCCTACCATTATTAGGTGTGACAATCAGAGTTGCATCAAGATTTCCAAAAACCCAGTGTTTCATGACAAGTTGAAGCACATTGAAATGAATTATCATTTCATCCAATACATGGTTCAGAAAGGTATAGTGAAACTTCAGTACATTGCTACTGATGAGCAGATTGTAGATATGTTAACAGAGCCTCTGTGAGTGACGAAGTTCAGGTACTTCTGAGACAAGCTTGGTATGGCAGAGAATGCCTCCCTCACTGAGAGGGAGTGTTATATATACAACATAATGAGACATTCTACAAACCAATCTTGTGTAGCCAAGATTGATCCTCCCGTATAGAGGTGATCACTTTGATTTCCTTCCGTGTAAAGGTTGTTCCTCCCGTATAGAGGTAATTGATCAAAGTAATGAATTTGTTAAGTCTTGTTGGACAAGGATCCAAACTTGTGTGTATCATTTCATGATTATCATGTGAACCTTCCGTATAAAGGTATCCATGAGATGGACCTCCCGTATAGAGGTGGACCTTCCGTATAAAGGTCATGCCCTATATATTATTAACCATGATCACCAGATTGCTATTAAGTCTCCTTTAGAGACTGATCACCTCTAAAGTGAATTACTTTAGCATATGATCATTTGGTCCATAATAATATAGTATGATCACCGATAATTCTTCTTAGTATAATGTAATGAGATGGATAATTAAAGTTAGCACATATTGACCATGCATTAAGAAATAAATAAATAAAAGATAAAGCATAGAGATCAAGAGAATTCGAAATTTCCCATGCAGACACTTCAGCTAATTAAAGAGAACTCAAATTATTAAAGCTTCGGTTAAGTATCAATGCTCCAGTTAAAGGATCAGTTAAAGATATGTCTCAGTTAACTAAAGAACTCATAGTGGTCACTTCAAGTAAATCAATCAGCATGATTTCAGTTAACTAAGTGTTAAATAAAAAGGACTAGTTAACTAAAGTATTTACACTTTAGTTAAACTAAAAGACGACACTTTAGTTACAAATAAGATCTAGTTAACTAAGTGTTATTTCATGAAGACACTTATGCTAAACTAAAATATGAAACGTGAGTTGTGACACTTGCATCTCAACACTTAAGTTAGCCTCCTAACTAAGTGGGAAATATTTCAGTTAAGAGGCGAGTTCATCCTAAGTGACAACTCAGTGAGATGAAGGACTGCATGAGAAGTGGGGTGCACCACTCCATGCAAGATTAATACATCCAGTTTGAGGGCGAGTTAATCCTGAAGCTAGAAGTTAAAAATAGAAGAGAAGAATGTATAAATATGATATGCAGGATTGTTGAATCCAGTGTGAAGTGAATTCTCTTCTCCGTTGAAGGCAAGGCGCTTCTCTTTGTGTAGGGTATTGTTCATGCTTGTTATTGTTGTGTTGGGAACACATCCGATTGATCTCTCTATTTATTTTGTATCTTCACCAAGAATTTTGGTGATCTCTTATCTTCCGAAAGCAATATACTATGTTGTAAAAGAAAGCATTCTTTGTTATCCATTATATTATACTGAGAAGAATTCTTGGGGTTTTTGTTCTCATAATTTTGAGGATTTCCCTACATTATATCTTGTGTTATGGGTGTATGAATTTCATGGATTGAATTGTCTCATTGCTTCAAGTATTTGCTTCTAAAAGAATTAAATATCAAAGCTCAACTAAATTTCAACAAAAAACTGCATTGGATAAAAAAAAAGAGTGTAATTCTATGATTAAGGGAAATTTTCACCATAATTTTTGAATAACCAATGGAATGCCAATATTTCCTCTTATAAAAATATGCTAAAAATAACATGGCATTAAATTTTCGAAAGTGAAATGCTCATATTTGAAAATAAATGTCTGCATATTACAAAAAGGTTTTATGTGTGAAATTCCCATAGTAGATCTAAGAGTTGATGAATACCTCACAAGAAGGAATTGTAGAAAGAATGACCAGCAAAACAAAGATGCAATATAACTCAGATAGGAGCAGAATAATCACACATGTTCCATTAATCTGAATAATAAACAATAATGATACAATGCACAGGATTCAAATACCAAGGGTGTAATTCGAATTAGCCTGCATGGATAGATCAAAAGATCAGTGGAGTGTCATCAAAGCACAACTAGGATTCCTAATCATCATCAGTGGAGTCATCAACGCATAAGGAACTGTCAACCAGGTGTCAAACTGAGTCTAACTGAGTGTGGTAGGTGTAACTAGCACATGGATGCACTAATTTAGTGAAGGAGTCTCAGTGGAGGGTGCATGAGGATCTAACTGGTGTCAGAATAGGCAGTCTAGTCTCACTAGAGGTCCATCGGAGTGATACAGTTAGTTGAGGAGTCAATCTAGCCTTAAATAAAGGAAAGATCTAAATATAACTCAACTAACTGAAGTGAAAGTGAGTGGTAGGTGAGAGAGGGCGCCTTTCACAAGTGGTAGGTGAAAGGAGGGTGCACTAAGCACTAGGAGGGATAAAATTGATCAGAAAGAAGCTTCCAAGGCTAGCTAAATGAGGACTAGGTGCTGGGACTGATTACTCGGATGCATGCAATTTGCATGCATGCATGCAATTTCATGACTGCATGCAAAAATGCATCCATGACTGAAAATGCAAAAATGGAGAATGTTGTTAGGACTAGGATGGAGTATAGGAAAATCCCAACACCCCCCCTTAATCCATCCTGGGCCCTGGTAACTAGGACCAAAGGTCACCCATACAATCAAATAAATGATAAAAATAAGAATTGTCCATAAACCGAGGAAATGGGGAAAACCTCATGGGAAAAATACGCCCCCTCAAAATAATAGTAAATAACTCAAAGAGCCATCATACTAAGAAGAAAAGGAAGAAGCTTTCCTCAGTGAAAACTTTTGCAAAAAACTTGGCAAGCTGATCCTCTTTAGGATGCCAATGCAGGTGCTAGATCTGGATCTGGTCTTCTGATGTGCCTCCCACTATGTAGAATATGTATTTGACGAAGTAAGTCTTTCAGGAAACCTTTCTGCTACTGGAACGAAAGGATCATGATGAGTCTTCCCAAGGGATGGAAGAGTGAACCCCACCATCATGCAACATCTCTCAGGAAGAGGTGGATGGCATAATGCAAGGTTGGCATGATGCTGAAATATGGTAGTTCTGTGATCAAATGAATCCTCAACTGTGTTCTCAGCAGCTGCAAGGACTGTGTGAGCCCATATTGGCCTTGCCTCTGGATTGAGAACATGTGTTGGTTAAGGATCTGAATCTGAATGTTCTTGAACTTTGATCTCAACATCAAGATATTGATCTTCATCTTCATTAGAAGAAAAGTCACTCAGATCTTCATTAGATTCCGAAGGATTAGGAAGAGAGAAAGGCAGAAAATGTGAGAACTCATATGCCTTAGAGGCATGATTTGCAAACCCTTTCGCTATAGTCTTCCTAGTAGAGATCTCTGTAATGTCAACTATGTCGGGACCAAAGTTCACCTTCTTTGGTGATCCGGTGTGAGTCATCTGATATACAGACAACAAATTTGTTGTCAAGGAGGGAACGAATAGAACATTCTTGAACTTGTCATGCTCCATATGTACTGTACCCATTGCTGGCAGAGATATGAGAGTTGTCTCCCATGTGAATAGTAGGACCATCTTTGAGATCTAAAGAAGAAAATGATTCTTCAGAGGCAACCATGTGGTTGGAGGCTCCAGAATCTATGAGGAGGGCCTTTGATTTCGAAAATACCGCCATCAATGCATGGAAATCCTCATGACCATCAGATCCACTTCCAGAATCAGACACTTTTGCATCTTTGGAATAGCAATTTTGTTCTGTTCAAGAAGCTTTGTTAATTGATCTATTTTCTTGTGCATGCAAGATCTCTCTGGGTGGTTTCCTTTCTTGCAGTAGGGACACTTAGATCCATCAGATCTGTTATGTTTGTCCTTATTGGAGCTAGAGGTCCCCTTTGATGGACTTGACTTGGATCTAATATTAGGTTCAGATGGCTTCTTGTCTTTTCTTTTATGCCTCCCTTTCACATTCACACTATTTGTCTCTCCTGCTAAAAGAGCTTGATCTTTGGAGGCCTTGATGGCACCCATTTGGATCAACTTGTATTGTTCTTGGATGAGAGCTGCAGTAAAAACTTCTAAGGAGGGAATCTTCCACCCAGGGATTGACATTCACACAGAGTGGAAGGTAGATACAAAGAAAAAAAATTCAAATCCTAGTTTGCTCAGAATGGAGAGCACCAATTGCTCTTCCTTTTTCTCAATGCCACAAGACTTGCATTGCATAACCAAAGCTTTGAATTTCAAGAAGAATTATTGGATGGTCTCAAAATTGCTTGGTTATAGGGAAACCAATTCATTCTCTAGAGCATGGCCTCTTAGCTCATCTTGTTTTCCAAAGAGGGCCTCTAACTTCAACCATAGCTCTCTTGGAGTCTTCAACCCTTTGAGATGAAACAGTAGATCTCTAGAAATATGAATGCACATGTAACCAAAAGCTTCATCTAATCGATTCAGATGCCTGGCTCTCTCCACAGCTAAATTTAATTCGATTTCTCTTCTTATTGTTATCCTATGTAGAGATTTACTTCTCAAGGACATTTCCATATCAATCTTCCAATCAAAGTAATTGAAAGGAGTCGGGATTCTAGGAGTGAGAGGAGTGTTCGAATTGCTCATCTCAACTGCTGGAGTGAATGCAAGGTGAACCTGCTGCTGCAGCTACTGCTGTAACTGCTGGAACTTCAAATACCTGCAAAAAAATCTCAAGGAAGGAGATAGACTATACTCTCAACATCCTTTGATACCATGTGAAATTCCCATAGCATATCTAAGAGTTGATGAATACCTCACAAGAAAGAATTGCATAAAGAATGAGCAGCAGAACAAAGATGCAATAAAACTCAGATAGGAGCAGAATAATCACACATGTTTCATTAATCTAAATAATAAACGATAATGATACAATGCACAGGATTCGAATACCAAGGCTGTAATTCGAATTAGCCTGCATGGATAGATCAAAATATCGGTGGAGTGTCATCAAAGCACAACTAGGAGTTCTGATCATCATCGGTGGAGTCATCAATGCACAAGTAACTGTCAACTAGGTGTCAAACTAAGTCTAACTGAGTGTGGTAGGTGTAACTGGCACATGGAAGCACTAATGTAGTGAAGGAGGATCAATGGAGGGCGCATGAGGATCTAATTGGAGTCAGAATAGGTAGTCTAGTCTCACTGGAGGTCCATCAGGGTGATATAGTCAGTTGAGGAGTCAATCTAGCCTTAAATCAAGGAAAGATCTAAAGATAACTCAACTAACTGAAGTGCAACTGAGTGGTAGGTGAGAGAGGGTTCCTTTCACAAGTGGTAGGTGAAAGGAGGGCACACTGAGCACTAGGAGGGATAAAACTGATCAGAAAGATGCTCGCGGGGCTAGCTAAATGAGGACTAGGTGCTGGGATTGATGATTGGGATGCATGCAATTTCATGACTGAAAATGCAAAAATGTATGCATGACTGAGAATGCAAAAATGGAGAATGTTGTTAGGAATAGGATGGAGTATATGAAAATACCAACATTATGTCCACTTGTGAAGTGCGGTGATTAGATAGGAAGGCCTAGAAATGAACTTGAAATTTTAGCTCCCTCATTGTCAAAAATTTCACTCACTTATGATGCTACACTAGTTATTCAAAATCCCCTAATAGCCAACATATGTAATTCAAAATAGATTTCCAAAGGGTAAGAAAATTATTGAATTGAATAATAATTCGATCATAACCGATGGGGACATATAAATTTCGAAATAATTTCATTAGGTGACTCACAAAGTGAGGTGCTTGGTCATATTACTTCATACTCCAACAGTTCCTACAACTACTTATTCACTTCTTCCACTTCTAGAACAGACTGTCTGTACAGTCTAATTTTTGACAATGAAGAATTTGTAAATAGTTGTATCTCATACTCCACTTCCCTCTTAGGAGGTATCCATTTAGTCTCCTAGAACACTTCTCTATATTCCTACAAAATTTTTATCCAAGTAGTGTTTTTTCTCTTTGGTACATCCCTGCAGATATGCCTTTACATTTATCGATTGACCTTCTTGTTGATTATGACTTAAAAAAGGAAACAAAAAATTTCTACTTGAACTGATCAACTTATTTGCTTGGTTGGAACTTACTAGAGAGATATTTGATTTACCGTTTTGTGCATTGATGAATAAATATTTCCCATCCTTGATCAAGTGGTATTTCCTCATGAATGTCACGTCCCTCTTATAAATGTAGAGGCTTCCAAACGCTACTCCACAAACATCAAGGGGGTACTAAGTATACCTCCACTTCAATAATATAATCTACACTTATGGAAAATTTAACCTTGCACTATTTTGTGACCTTAAGTTCTATATCCTTATTTACCCATCCCAGTGATAGGGGTTAGGGTGATCATGTACTTCCAATCCAAGCTTACTTACCAGATATTTTTCTATGGGATTTTCCTATGAACCGAAATCGAAGAGAGTATCTATCATGGTATTATTTATCTAGATCTTGATTTGGAATAGTTTTTTCATCTCCCTCTCGTCGTTGTGATGAAATCTACTCAGATTCATCTCCTTCTGCACTGAAGTGCAAACAATATTCTCACCCACATGCGAGTTTTTCTATACTTCTTTTTCTTGAATCCATGAATAGAAGGTTCTTTGTCTTAGAATCCTTCTTTTAGTTCTTAGGGTTCATCTCTGGATGTATCGTCCAACAAATTTATTTAGTGTGACCATCGATGTTACAATGGTTATAGTTGGTTTTTGGACCCATGCAATGATGTGTAGTGGATATAGTCTTCTTATCTTTTCCTTTCCATTTATTATTTCCCTCCTTGGAAGTATATTGGTTCCTTTCTATATGGAACCACTTGGATTCCCTTTCTTATGGCCTATATTATCAGGTACTATGCTTTCACATAGGCCTTATCAATTGCCTTGGGCTTGAAGAGAATCAATTTATTTTGTAAATGAATGTGTAGAACCCCCAGATACTTGAGGATTACATATGGATTCTTGGGTGAGATACCCAACATGATAACCATCTTCCTAAATTCGGTGGTGTAATCTTTCACACTCTACCCTTTCCTTTTCCCGAATTAATACCAATGGATACATTAGTCCTCCACATACTCAAAAGGGAAGAACTAGAAATTAATGAGGGTTTTGAAATTCTCCCACTTAGTTATTGGCGGATCACCCTTCAACCTAACTACCTTCATGTGGATTTCCCACCAAGTTAATGCATGGCCCTCTAATTTTAGTCGATCATAGGAAATTTTTCACTCCTTATCTATTTGATGGATACTAAAATAGACCTCTAATAACTAAAACCAACAATTCAACTTTAAAGCATCAATATCACCTTAGGACAACTTGATATCAAATTTCACTTCCATCTTAAATAAATACTGGAAAGGAATATTAGTATTGGAATTTGGTCGTTCTTTCTCAATCTCTTTCATTGGCTCCTTTTCTGGGTCGCCTTTATCTCTATATTTCCCCTCTAATATGATCTCTAAGTTAGAGCCTTGAAAATCATCGAAAGATCCAAACTTTCTCTTCAAATCCACCATGAGGATTGATATGTTCCATGTGATATCGACAACTTGTATTTCTAGTATTGTAAATCTCTTCTCATATTTTCTTGTTTCTTCTTCATTAGACTCATCCGCCATGGATACGGTTTGAATACTTTTTCTTTATTGTGCCACAATATCTTACAATTTCCCATAAAACCCCAAAGAAAAATTATCTAATATTAGTATGATTCATAAACTATTGTGGATATTCCACTGGAACAATTCGTCACAACGATTCCTACAACTTAGATTTTTTATTAGCTTATTTCCACTAGATGCTCAATAAAATGGAACTGAAAGAAAAATAACTACAGAAAAGAAATATACAATCCACACAATGAACACAATCTTTACCTTGGAAAACCCCACTATGGGGAAAAACCCATTTAGAAAAGGGGACTACACCTTGCTTTTTTATATGGAACACAAATACAAAGGAAACTGTACTCTCTATGGAGTTACCTATTACTATAGAGCCAAAATGGCTACTACAAGATCCATACTTCCTATGTTCTGCACAAATATCCACTCTCATACTATTTCTCAACTATGGAACAATACAATAACATCATAAGAATGGAGCCACTTCTTCTCCTAATAGACTGGTGTAATGTCCCTCCCATCCTACCAAGGCGATGGAGAGAACATGATGCTAAAACTGGGCAATTGGCCCCATGGTTAAAATAAACATTCTTATAATATAAAAGGACGCATGCATATGTATAAATCTAAGAAACATAGCGGAGTTAAATTCAACTACACATCTATCATACATTCAAGATATTCATGCCATTCTTCAATTGAAACAATACAGAGTTATCACAAGAGAGCACTTATCTTAAAACAAAGTAGTCCCGAGCAACTGGCTATGCAACTACAACGTTCCACCCAACCATAGGCCAGTTGTGATCATCAATATCTCAACACACTACCACCCCCGAGCTGGGCATGATCTCTACAAGGAAAAAGGGAACAATAGACTCACACATAGCCCAAAGATACACCAAAATCAACCCAGCCACTCTACAGTTGGGTTTATCAGGCTGCTAAGGCAATGGAAAAGGGAGAATTGCTAATCTAGTGATCTCAACCTCAGAGCTATGGACACCCACTACAAGATATATCTAGCTTGGTCCCCACAATACCTATACACCTAGCACAAGTAAGTATTCCCTTCACTAATACACAGTCCCTCAGGCCATACCTTCCATTCTAGTGTTCTTCAAGGTGTCCATAGAAGAGAAACCATCCCTTTTGATACTCTTGAGAGGTTACCTCCTCACTAGGTTTATCAATCCAATTCTGGTCCACTTACACTCCTAATTCTTGCTCACAATCTCAAACCAACACAGGGATGCACCCAACAACAAAAACACAAGTGCTGAAAAACGTGGGCAACCAAAATGAACTGGTAGATGGGGAATAAACCCTGGGAGAGCAATTCATTTTTAGAAAACATTTATATGCATTCCAGGGGTAGAAACAACCTCTATAAACCCCCAAAACATGACTCCCTTTCCCCATCCATTGTGCAACACAAAAACGAGCTCCCAGCTATGGAAAATATAGGGAAAAGGTAGAAAACATGAAGGAGATAGACTCAGCTAGCTCAGACTGCGTGAGAAAGGAAAGACCAGGGGTGAAGAATGGCTTTGGGAACAATTTTGTGGATGTTTTCTTGTCCCAGAAGAAAAAAGTATGTTTTTCCAGGTTGATGGCTTTCCCCTGCACGAAATTGGCTGCCATGCCTCTCTATTCCCAAGGCATTAACTGCCTCAACCAACTCCTGGAAGAATTAAATGATTGGGTGCATAAGTCAAAATGGGTAGTTGGGGTTCATTCATTTCCCTTTGGCTTTATCACCATTGGCTCAAGGGTTTGAATAAATTCCCTCCCTATTCCTTGTAGAATCATGCCCCCACCTCTTGTTGCATTGCATAGCTAGTTGTGGGTATTTCATTAAAATTCGCATTTACATGATGTCTTATTACATTGTGCCTGTCTAGCACAAGAACCATAGGCATCTATTTTTCATTGTCAATACATAAAATGTTAAATCAATGGTGGGGCCTTGGCCTTGAGCTCCTCACCATGATTTAATAATGATATTTACATCATTTACAATCTTAATGCAATAGGGTCAAGATGGGGACATTACAACTGGTATTTAACATAGTTTGATAGCCGTCTAGAGTTTATTTTATGGTTTTTGCATGCCTCAATTCTCGATTATGGTTAGGGTTTTGGAACTTCTATAATTTTCTTGAAAGTACAGACATGACTAAATATGCATGTGTGGGTAATGAGAGTTGATATGCAACCCACTCAGTACCATGATGGTCAACTGGATAGGTAAACTTGTGAGAGGCATAACTTCCTTATACAGACTCTGATTGAGAGAATTATTGTATCATAGGAAAGGTATCTAAGTGTATAACATAGAATAAGTGAGGAATATTCTACTCCAAAAAACATCATTTAATCTCTTGAATAGGCTTGAGAAAGTTCTAGACTCCAAACCTGCAAAGTGAGATCTGCCCCTAAAATGGGCCTTGCAAGCCAATTCATCCAATATTTCCAAGCTAAGTTTAGTAAGTGTGATTTTTATCATAAACACATTCAGTATTTGAGGCATATCATTACAGAAGAAGGGATAGCAACATATCCCGATAATGTAAAAGCTATCATGTGTTGGCATACTCCCAAAAATGTAACCGATGTAACATCCTCTATAGAATACTTGTAAAATGATTTTCAAAGATAGCTTATCCTATAACTTATTTGCAGAAGATAGGAACAACATTTGTTTTCTTGGAAAAGTATGAAGGAATCTTTCACCAATTAAAATAGATTTGTACTACTGCACCTATTTTGAAAATTGCATACCCCTATAAAGACATTTTAGTATACATAGATACATGTAGAGAAGGAATACGGGGAGTAATTTTATAGGACAATCATCATAGTTTTCTACGAGTCTCAAAAGTTAAAAGAACATGAAAGGAATTACGGTACTCATGATTTGAAACTAGCTGCAATAATGCATGCATGGAAAATGTTGCACCATTATTTGATAGGAAGAAAGTTATACTCATGACATCTCAAATCAGGTTAAAATATTTGTTTGTCCATCCTCACTTGAATTCCAAACAATATATATGGTTGGCCTCTTTGAGTGAGTTTGAATTTGAAACTAAGCACATAAAAGGAAAAGATAATATGATAGTAGATGCTCTCAATAGGAGCATATAATGATATATAGGGAAGTCATCAACACTTGTAAGTATGATTTGAAACATAGAGTTAGCGATGCCCTGAAAGATGATGTGCATTTTATTCAACTAAGGAATGGGTTATATCAACATTGACCAAAACCAAAATATGCAAGTTATGAAATGACAGAATAAGAACTGTTGGTTTACAAGAACAAACTATACATCCCTAATTTTGGTGAACTAAAAACACTTATCTTGGAAGAGATCCAGAAGTAACCTTATTCCAGGCATCCAAGTTATCAAAATATGGTATAATGAAGGAATATGTTTTCCTTGGAATGAAGAAGGATAAGGAAGAATGCATTGCAATATGTCTTGAATTCCAACATGTAAAATTAGAACACCAACATCCAATTGTCTTATTAGAAACCTTGCCACACCCAAAGTGGAAGTGGGAAGTAATTCCTATGGATTTTATTACAGAATTACCTAATACAATGAGATAAAATGATGCCTTTATGGTTGCAGTGGACAAGTCTACTATCAACTTTACTTACAAATAAGTTAACATTGCAAAAACAATTATGAGGGAGATTTCGTTCCTATCAATTCTACTTACAAAGCAATTAACTTCGCAACAAATTTATGAGGAATATTTTCATATTGCATGGAATGACCACTGCTATTATATCTTATAGAGATTCCAAATTCACTTCTAAATTTTGGAAAGGGTTATTTGAAGGACTAGGTACAAATTTGAATTTCAGTACTACTTATCACCCACAATCAGATGGACAAATTGAAAGAAATATTTAGGTATTGGAGGACATGCACTTTGTATGTATGTCATGCATAAACCAACTAAATGGGAAGAATATTTAAATTAGTTGGATTTTTCATACAACAATTGATATCAAGCATATTTAAAGATGAGTCCATTTAAACTTTTCTATGGTAGAAAATGTAATACTCCTATCAACTAGGATAATCTTGTTACTAGGGTCACGATTGAACCTCATATGCTTGAAAAAATGGAACAGGAAGTGAATAAATCCAAATAGAACTTAAAGACAACTCAAAAATGACAAAAGAGTTATGCAAATTTGAAAAGACTGCATAAATAATTTGAGGTTGGGGAACATGTGTACTTAAAAGTGAAACCAAAAATAAGTTCACTAAACCTATGGAAGTGTGTAAAACTTTCTCTTAGATATTGTGGACCTTTTGATAATTTAGCTAGAATAAGATCAATGTCCTATCCATTTACATTTCAAACTAATATCAAAATCCACAATGTCTTAAATGTTTCATTACTTAAAAAATATATTCATGACCCTAACAATGTAATTGATTAGGTTGTGATTTAGATGGAGTTGGAGGGAGACTTAGTTCCATCTAGAACCCATGTGCATAAAAAAATAGATAAACATTGCTCTGTAATTGATCTATCGCTCAAGTAAAGGTGTAATGAAACATTTTGTACTTGAAGAAGTTACATGGGAAATGGAAGATGTTATGAAAGAGGCATATACATTTATGTTTCAAACATGAATACTTATGAAGTAAAATAACACCAAGTATGGTCTTACTTTAAGGGGAAGGGGATATAATATCATAGTATATTACCCTTAAAATTAAATGGTAATTTGATATTAGCATGATTACTATTGCAATTAAACAACTATATGGCATTAGATGTGGAGCACCATTAAATAATTTTATTAAGTGGTGATGTTGTAAACATTTTCAAATTTATGTAAATAAATAAAAATAGGTATCCAAGGTTCTAGGAAAGGTACACATAGGATAGACCCCGATACCAAAAATGGGAAAGTAGTGTATTCCATAAAAAACACAAGTTTCAAATAGTTTCTTGTATGTTTCCTTCATGACTATAGAAGTGGTAAAAAACCCCTCCCTAAAATTTAGCCATGATTCCTAGGTTTTTGGAACTATTTTCCTCCTAATAATTTAGGGATAGGATAAGAATATGAAGGGGGACTCCTTCCAATTACCCTAGAGATAATTCATAGGGGATAGGGGAGGGAAAAAAACAAGTGTGTTAAGAAGTGGAGGAGTACTGCGTTCAACTGTAGTTTTTTTTGAATGTTTCAAGCTACCAGATGGGCTCATCATCAAGAGAGAGGTGTCTTGAGAGAAGGATAAAAGAGAAGAGAGGGAAAAAAATAGAGGATTAGGGTTAGGGTGAATTTGTGTTGACAATAAACTCCTAAAAATGAATTTTTAAGAAGGTTTTTCATTTTTTTTTAATAAATGCATATTAATTTAAAAGTAAATTCATTAAAATTAAAACTTGAAAAATAATAAAACATCAAGAAAAATATCATTCCACCGAGCTCATTTGTGTCACGCATTTATGGTTTTCCCAAAATCCACGAAGAGGGAGTTCGTATCATATCTATAGTAAACACTATTGGGTCCCATTGTATCACCTGGAAAGATATTTGGTAAAGAACTTAAAAGACATTGTAGGACATACCCCATCATTCATTAAGGACTCCATCCACATGGTTAGTGAAATGAAAAATTTGAAGGTAGATAATAGTGATATTCTAGTAAGTTTTGATGTGGTGTCGCTCTTCACAAAAATTCCCATGAATAAAGATATTGAAGTAATCAAGGAGAAAACCAATGAGGAGAATACAAATTTGGTGGAGGTATGCTTGATATCTACATTTTTTTATCTTTAAATGAATTCTATATGAAAATATTGAATGAATTGCCATTGGATCTCCCCTTTCACCTATAGTGGCTAACCTATTCATGGAAGCATTTGAAAAATATGTTATTGATTCATTTCCATTAAAACCTAAATGGTGGAAAATATTTTTGGATGATACCAACATTAATTGGTCGCATGGAAGACATGTTGACACAAACCCAGTCGACAGGGGTTCCTCACTCTGTCGACACCCCAAACCACCGCGATCTCCCTAAGCACTAGCCCAGACAGGTTTTACCTTGTCCAGTAACACCTGTGGAGCAGATGAAGTCTCACCCGAGCTGTTCGAGGGAGAGCTGACGGAACCACGTTTCCACCAAATGAAGGAGGACCATGTGTGTCTACTTATTGACTTAGCGCAGCATTACATACCAGATCTAATTTTTCAACTTATGCATTAAACAGAGTCATAGCATCATTCAACAGATCTCATTGTCAATAAAACCATAAATGCGCAAACATATCTAACAACATAACATCATTTGAAACAGGAAAACATCGCATCGGTTATAGATTCATATCGCAGATCACATTCATAATAGAAAAAAAGAAAAGACAAAATGGTTCTGCTCAAACTCTGTCATGTCATATTAATCTTCGCAACAAATCATAGATACATCAATACAGTTCTTCTATCGCATACCCAGATCCAACAAGACCAAGATCAATATCCAAAACATATCATAATAACAATTCTCCAGATAAAGATGATCTATTACTTGCAATACTTCATCTATTTATAGGCGTGTGCCTTTACATTCATGGTCCACTTAGGAAACCGCCTAACTAATTCTTAACAAACTCTACAAAAAGGATCACCCTAACCTATACAATGCGGTCCAAAATGACCCAAAAATACATAAAAGATTATTATTTCCGACTTGTGCGCGGTTCTCCTCCTTGCGCAGCATATTTGACCTTGCACAGCATCTGTGATGCTACACAACTGACTCATCCAAACCGCCTGCCAATAGGCCCCCAACAAAATATTGTGGCTCGCCCTTGAGCCACGTCAGCTAGACATGGTGTACTCGTTGATATTCATCCTGAAGTCTTTGTACTGCTTATCGATCTCCCTGAATTGCTCCTTAGTTGCTGCAGCGATCTCCTGACTCTCTGTCAAGTCCTGTGCTAACGGGTGCTCAATCAGCTTATCAACAACTTTCCTCTGACTTTCCTGCACCACCTGCAATGAAGAGACTGCCTTGAGAAAAAATTGTGCTCCAATGTCTTGGAACTCATCCAACTGTGTATTGTGCTTTTGCTGACGCTCCTGTGCCTTTGCAACACACTATTGTAACTCCTTTAGCTCTGTAGATTTGGTGACTTGAACAATCAGTGGCAGCGTTCTCATCGACGTCTATAGTTTTTCCAGATTCCCTTCTGCCTCATGCCATACCTTGGTCAGCTGCTCTAATTGCTCATCTTGACTACGCTGCCCCAAAATTGCACAGTCCCTGTAATGGTTTTCATTGTTGCTTGCTCCAACTCTCCCAGCTGGGTCGCCAACTCCTCCATGGTGCGCTTCCTTTCTGCTACTTGTTCCGGCAGTGTGCTTGGTTGTACGAAAGCCCTCAAGTCAGCATTGTCACGCTGCAACTGGGAAATGATGGCCCCAAGTCATTGCACTCGTTCAACTGCATCCAATGCTGCAATGGGCTCCAATATGTATTGACAGGCCTCAGCAATTGCCTCTTCCATCCACACTCTGTTGTCCCAGAGGTTTTCTTTATCCACTATCAAATGGTCTTGGTCCTTCTTCATCTCCTCAATTTCTCGAGCCTTCTCAACAATCAGCTACTCTAACTTGTTCTCCAATTATTCTACCACCTCCCGCACTACTACTGCTTTCTCCTTTAATTCATCTACTTCTTTTCAGGCCACTGCCTTGTTCTCCCGTGATCACAAGAACTGACCGCTGACATCCTGCTCCCTGTCTACCATTTCCTGGCTACCAATTGTCTGTAACTACACCAACGTATGTGAGGGCAGCACGTTGATTTTGATGGACAAACAATGTAACTACTGTAGCGAAGCCTAGAGAGTCTCATTGTCCGGTGCAATCATAGTCGGGGTATTTTGCACATTCTGAACCCGTGTCCTAGTGCTGATTGTGCCAACTTCATGTAAAGTCACGACCTTCGATGCCTTCTTCAAAACAATATCAAATGAGGAATCAAGTCGAGCTTTTACCTCGTTGAAACCTTCCATCACCTGTGTCTTCATTGCTTGAGCTATCACATTTGTTGCATTTGTTAAAGCCACAATAAGCCAGTTCAACTACACTTCCATAGTTGGGGTTGCACCACTAGTCATACCCCTCTCATGATGCATGTTCGTTCTTCACTCCTCAACCTCACGCTATACCTCCTCATCAGTAGGTGTCTGCGGCGACTCTTGATCTGAGTCAGGGTTCTTCTGTTGTTCCATCTCTGGTGCATCCATCGGTACCCCTGTCAATTCTTCTTCTAGACTAACCAGTTCTTTCCATTCTACGGTCCAGTTGTCGATGATCGCATCCATCTCCTCATCGAATAATTTGTATGGTGTCTGCAACCACTACTTCCCCGGACCGCGCCGCTTGCATATGAATGTTATGTGGGCCAACCGCAAATCGAACAGTCCCTTTATATTTCCCTACGGCTTCCTGAGACAAGCGCAGAACCCGCTCAGCTTCCACCTACAGTGCTTCCCAATAGAACCAGAACTGTGTTGTGCAATCCTTCAGTCGCTCAAGTTCCTACACCCACCAAAGGTTCTGGTAGTGTGCTCCCTTACAAACCTGTACCGCGTCTACGTCCATCCCTTGATAGTCATTAGGATCCATCCAAGCGACAAGCGTGATTAGAATCAACAACCAGCTATATGCAAATGATCGCTTTCCTGCTTAGACCACCATCGCATCCTCCATCAGCTATTTCAGAAAAAAGAGTGACCACTTCATTTGTACCCGTTGCGCAAACAGCTCGGCACATGCAACGACCCGTGAATTTCCTTGGCTGGGTTGGCTATTCCTGACTATTTTAGTAGCCAAGATCCGTGCCTCGATGTGAACCGTCTGATCATTAATGTTGTCGAGTTGGTAGGCCCGTCCATCATGCTGCAAAGCGTAGTGTGCCCTCAACCTCGCCGCAAGCTTCTTATCATTGTTTTTCCCATAAAAATACTGTGAGGGGTCTGGCCCATCCTTCGGCAACCCCTTGATCTCTGACATCAGGTCGACCATGACTGGTTTTTCCAACCATAAAATGCCTCCATGAAAATAGGACAAAAGATGCTTAATGCAGGCATTTGCCTCAGTCAACCACCCAAAGTGCAGCATGTTGATCAAACCCAATAGTCCTGCTTTTGTCCAAGCTGCGCACCCAATCGTGTGGAATGCATGGTGTAGGGCTGCCTCCTACTACTGCTCTCGGCACAAAAGGTTCTGTCATAATGTCTTGTAGATCCAGCAGATCATGATCATCATACTTCATCTGCATCAGCACATGCAAAATATCAGCGGTGCATACCATACCTTGTGGGATCGCCGACATCCTGACTTGGTATCTCTGATTCTTGGTAAGCTTCCGAGGCTGCGCACAGGGTCGACAGGGAGGTACATACCCTAGGATATTCACAGCGGATACCCCTGCTCGAGCCGTTGATTCCACTACTCTTGAGCTCGATGGACTCTCCTGTGCAGGTACCTCCTCCAACAGTTGTGTAGATGATCTGGTCTTCCTCTTCCCTGGCGCTGGGGATCTAGCCCGCTGCTGACCCCTCTTATTCCGCACGACTGATGATGACTCGACTGGAATACTAGCAACTTCCTCTTCAATGGTGATATGGATGACTGGTGATTCCACTTTGCTCGAGATCTCAACCGTGTCTGGTTCATGTTGCATTCTGCACTAGTCCCCCGCAAAGCCAAATTGTTGCATCAACAACCTTGTTCTCTTTACCCTTTATATGCTGAATTTCAAAATCATATTCACTTAGAAAGGTTAGCCATCTAGCTTGTGTAGCATTCAAATTTGTTTGATCTAGTAAATACTTCATCCCCATGTTATCTGTAATCAAAGTAAATTTTCTGCCAATAAGATGGTGAGGCCACATTTTTAAGGAGTGTATTACTGCTAATAATTCCAGATCATATGTAGAATAAATTTTCTCACGTATTTTCAGCTTTCGAGACTTATATGCAACAACATGTCTGTCTTATGTTAGGACTCCACCGAGTCCGTCATTACATGCGCCGGTGCATACTATAAAATCCTTATTAGGATCTGCAATTCTCAGAATAGGTGCTGTGGTTAGTAATTCCTTCAACTTCTTAAAATTGTCTGCACACTTTTGATCCCATACAAACTTCTTCCCCTTCTTCTCTAAGGAGGTTATGGGGTTTTCAATCTTTGAAAAACCTTCTATGAATTTGCTATAATATTCTGTAATCCCCATAAATGATCGTATGTCCAACATATCCTTAGGAACCGGCCATTCATTAATGGCTTTTATCTTATCGAGATCAACTGAAATTCCTTCCTTAAAGATTATGTGACCTAAATAATGAATTTTTTCTTGTAAAAGTCACACTTACTAAACTTAGCATATAACTGATGATCTCTCAGAACTTGTAAAATAATACGCAGATGTTCATCATGTTCTTCCTTACTTTTAGAATATACTAGAATGTCATCTATGAATACAATGACAAAATTATCCAAATACTTGTGCAGAATATTATTTATTAAGCACATAAATACTGCTGGGGCATTAGTCAACCCAAATGGCATGACCACGAACTCATAATGTCCATAGCGAGTTCTAAAGGCTATTTTAAAAATATTCTCATCCTTCACACGAACTTGATGATATCCTGACCTTAAATCAATCTTCGAAAATATCGTTGCTCCACGCAGCTGATCAAATAGATCGTCGATGTGGGGAAACGGATATCGATTCTTGATTGTCATCTTGTTCAGTTGGCGATAATCAATGCAAACTCTTAAATTGCCATCCTTCTTCTTAACAAAAATAACAGGTTCTCCCCAAGGAGACACGCTATGTCTTATATAGTTTTTATCAATCAGTTCCTTCAACTGTGATTTTAACTCATTTAATTCCAATATCTTCATCCTATATGGATCTTTGGAGTTCGGTACCGCACCCAGTATCAGTTCAATGGTAAAATCTAGATCCCTCTTCGAGGGTAATCCTTGAATCTCTTCTGGAAAAACATCCAGGAATTCTTTTAGGATAGGTATATCTTCTATTTTTAGTTTGTCCTCTTTTGTAATTGACTCCTCATGTACTACATTCATTGTGAAAATCTTACATCCTTTTCTAACTTCTCTTTTTACTTGCATAGCTGAAATTTGTCTAAGTGATGTCTTTCTAGGAATACCTTTCACTTCTACTATTTCTCCTTCATCATTTAGACAGGTAAAACTTTTCTCATAACATTTAAAAATAACATGATGTGCTTCTAACGAGTCCATTCCAATTAAGATGTCATAGGATCCTAAAGGTAAAACATTTAGCTTGGTTTGTGTCTTTAACTGACTCATAGATAAAACACAACTTTCAACAAAATCAGACACTTTTCTTTTTGTTCCTCTTGCTAGTCTAACTAACCAGGATTTATTAAACTTTTTTGTTTTCGGATTAAAATTTTCTACAATATCTGGAGATATATAACTCAGGCTAGCTCCTGGATCAATAAAATAAGAAACAGGGTGGTTTTGCAGCATACCTTCAATCTCTACCATAGAGACGTGATGCTCTGCTTGCCTATTGTATAGAGTTGCATTAATTCTCGGCATCTCTCTTGTCAAGTCTCCCACAGTAGGTTCAGCTTGTATGGAGTGAATATTATTGGCTGTGTGCTTCTTATTGGGACAATTTGAAGCATAATGAGGACCTTGACACTCAAAACATTTTATAGGTGTCCTCTGGTCATTAGTTCTGGTAACATTGGGTGTATTTCTAGGAGCTGTAAAATTCCGTTGTTGATTATTTCTGGGACTGTTTCCTTGGAAATTTCGATTTGGAAATTTTTTCTTTTGAAAACTAGAATTTCCATTGAACCTGGAATTTTTCTTCTTCAGCTCAAATTTGCTGGGTTTATTATTTTTCCAGTTAGATATCCCTTCTCTTTTCCGGTTCTGATCATAGCAGAAAGCTGATTTCCTCATGGCTTCTTCTAAGGTCTTTGGATTGTCATACTCTATTCTGTCCTTTATGTTGAAAGGTAGACAACTTAGATACCTATGAATCTTTGGTTTCTCCTCCGCAAGGTATGGCACATACCTTAGCAAATTCAGAAATTTGTTGTTCAACTCTTTCATGTTCATGGTTCCCAGTCTTAAATCATAAAATTCCTTGGACTTTTCTTTGTAATATTGTTTAGATAGGAACTTATTCTTGAAGTACCGTTTAAAAGTGCTCCAATTCACATCCTTGTCCTTTACGCCCTTCACTCGTTTGATGTCCTGCCACCAAATGTCTACTTTCCCAATCAGGTTGTATATGGCCATCTTGGTTTCAATGATTCTGAATAATCATAAATTTGAAAGTATTTATTCACGCCGGACAGCCATGCTTCAGTTATCTCTCCTTTCTCAGTTTCACCATTGAAGGTTGGGGGTTTGATCTTCTTGAACTCCCCAGAAATATGCTCATACTGTTTATGGATTTTTCTTTTTGGCTTGTAATCCCCTTTGCTGCTATCACTTGAATAATTACGTTTATTTTTATGTATCTCAATGGCAGCTCCTGATGATGTTGAACTGTTTTTCTCATCATCAGTTTTCACTTTCTTACCCTGGTTCCAATGAGGTAAGTCTTCAGTCTTCGAGGTATTTTCAACCCTTCTATCTTGTTGATTAGTTGGGCACTGATCAAATAGTACTTGGTTCAGTTCTTCTTGTGCCTTCATAATTCTCTCATTATCCTGTTTAACAGATCTTATTTTTGCTTTCAATTCCTGAAATGCACGTAACAATTTTGATGAATTGTCATTCAATTCATCATGGACTTCTTCTTCATAATGCTATCCAGTGCTATTGTTGGTATGACTGGTTGGTCGAAATCTATCCTCCATGCGTTCATCTAATCCTTCCATAACTGTAACTTAGAAAACAATTTTTTGTATAACAAAATAGTTTAACTTGAATTAGTAAGGTTTTTGCTATCATAAAAATTTTCTGTTGCATGTTCTTTGGACCTTTTTATGCTGAGAGTTCAAACATGAGCTCTGATACCACATGTAACATCCGAAAAATTCACAAAAATTTAAAAATTTTAAAGTAGCAATAATTGTTGTACTTGCTAATGCAGAAATAAAATAAACGCCAATCCTTTTAACTAATAACAAAATATGATAATGATAATTCATACTTCTTAACACAAAAATATGACATTAGTTTTTCTTGTGTTAAATGTAATCTATATGTTGTAAGTAAGTTTATCTTGTGATATAGTTTTCTTGACAAAGAACTGACAATTGCTCTTGGAAGATGACAAAGGGGTCCTATGAGGTACCCTGAGGTTTACTTAGCTATGTTAGCTAAAGCATTTGAACCTGTTTCTTTGCACAGATACGCAGGTAAGAGTATTACGACAATTCTAGTGTTATAAGTAATTCTAATTATTTTTTCAGTTAGTCATCAATGCTTTATGATAACTCTAAGTACTTCCTTGCATGAGAGTTATTAATGGTATGGATCTCTATCCTATTTCTGTAAGTGTTACTTTGACCATACTTACAAGTCGCAGAAGTCGTAACTAGAATATCTACACTAGACTCTTTAGTGAATCGTCAAAGAAAAGATACTTACACCACGAAGTCTTAATTACGGGCTAGATTACAATGTATACATGCTATTATGATCCTGTCATTATTTCTCCATTTTGCAAAGAGTGGTATTATCGCAAGTGTTTCAACTTATATATTGCTCTATATTATAGAAACATGAACCAAATATTATTTAAATACGTGGATTAACTTGAAATCATCAATATAACTATATTAGCTTATACATTTCTCAATTTATAATTTATGAAGAATCATACTAATATAGAAAAGGTTATTATAATACTACCATCATAATTATGATGATACTATTGTGAAATTGCAAGACTATAGGATTTAGACATTTCTAAAATATTTATACATTGTAAAATGCTATGTAACGTTGTAAAAAGAGATGGCAATGTGAATACATATTACGGTGTGCATAATAATGAAATCTAAACTATACACTAAGAATCAAAATCCTTTTATGAAATGTGACCTTTGTCATTTGAGAATTATGCAACATATATTAACCATGCGTTCTATTGACAATACATTGGAAATGAAATGGATTATATGTTGTAACCCTAAGTATTTGCACTGACATGTAATATTGACAGGCATTGAATGTAATGCTGTTAACGCACTAGCAGACTGTCGAAACTGGTCGTAGCATTAAATTCACCTACCTACTGTGTTGAGTGGAATCCTTGTGGGTTCCATCGTGGCTGTGGCTCACGTGATAGTAATTCCAAATTCTATCAATACGCCGAGCTGTACACTGCTTTGTCCCTTGGTCTACTCACCTAGCATCATGGTGGATGTGTTAATAAATATCGCATTCAAAGTGGTTGTTTCCCGAACTTCGACGTGCCTGGTTGGCATCTTCTCCATCGTTGATCTCACATGTTCTTGGGATTTGAAATGAAACCATAGTCCTTCGTTATGAAATGCATCGAGTTGTTTTCTCGGCTTTCATTTTGTCTTGGTGGTGGTAAGGTGGAGAGGCTAACCTCCTGCAGCAATGTAGTGTATGGTAGTTATTGCTTGGAGGATTCCTTCCTAAGTTTTGATCCCTAGACCTATAGGGAAAACTTAATAGTTTCAAGTTCAGGTTTTCTTGTAGAGCCGAGCTACCATGCAGCCTTGAATGGAGTGTAAAGGATAGTATCTAGAGTTTTTTTGATAGTCTTAGAACCTGGGTTCGATTCTCTTGAAAAGATAGACTGTTGTTCTCAGAAACTGGAACCCTCTGCTTTGCGTTTGGTAGATGGATCCATCGTTCTCATTTGATTAAGGTGTCTCTTACTCCAGAAGCTGCATTGTTAAGGTAAAGTTTCAGTCAATGAAAAAGATAACGATAATCGTGTTGTTCCAAGTTAGACTCTACGTTTCTTCGTTTAACCACTTAATGATTTTTATGGCAGGTGATACTTCGTCGAAAGATTACTTTGTTTGAAGCTCGGTGGGAGGATGCTGCTCAACCACCCGGTAAGCCTCGGTGGTTCTAAACCCTTGTAGGTACTTCTACACGGTTTGGTTGATGCTTACTGTTTGACGAGAGTTGGGAACTATTCTTGGAAAAGGTTTTTGGTTGAAATTATGATGTTTCTAAAGCAATATGATGCAAGAGTAGAGGATAAATCCTCAACCTATTTGCTAATTGTCCTAGTAGTGCTTTGATGTGGTGTTTTTTTAAATGTAAACTTGTTTACAATGTATTTGCTAAAGGGATGAACCCTATGTTGTTTACAGTGTTAGGAAACTTAAAAATGTTTCAGTACAAAAACTGTATTTATCTGAATTGATGCTTTGACTGAATTTAAAACAATGTGAAAACTAGCCGAGAGCTGAGGGCTAACTCACTTAGCATAGAAGATCTCTGTGTTGCTAATGTTTTATGCAAATGTTGAAAGGTAGTGAGACTCAGTTTTGGTATTAAACCACCACTTTAAATAAATATTATGGTTGATAAAAATAATAAAACTCTTGTCTGAGTTTGTCTTGCATAGATATCTATCATAAATGTGATAGTGGAATAATAGTAATGTGTTTGATCTAACCAAATTTAGGTTTACGATTTTATGTGTTCGGCTGTAGGATGGCTATAAAATGGCCTTTAAAGTTTTAAAAATGAACTGGCAGGTGTTTACAAACTTTGTATAGTTGAAATTTAGTCTTGTAACTTCTGTTGCCTAAATGATAAATGTTTTTGCTTATAAAAACTAGATGAAAGATTTTGGAAATAAAACCTAGAAAATTCCTTTTCTACAAAAAATGGGATATAGCAAATCGTTCTAAATAATGGGAAACATGCTAAGTTTAAACCATGAATGTTGATGAAGGAAATGAAATGAAGTTATAATCCTTTACAGTTTTTGAATGAAATGATAATAAAATGCATAGTATGTATATTTTGAAATGATAGTGTAAACCCTAGATTTTTATACAAAAATGGGATATTTATTTTCTGACAGTAGGTAAAAGAAAATATTAAAATGCCTGTATTATGAATTGCTATTTCCTATCCTAAATTAACAGAATAAACAATTCAGCTAAATATTTTAGTCAATAAGTCTTCATTATCAAATCAGGAAAAAGGGTTAGAGGTTTAATAAAACAACTTCATTCGTTCAACTGAAAATAAACAATACATAACAGTAGAAACTGATGAATGTAGGAGAAACAAACAACCCAAGGATCCTGTTCCACCCAAACTACTCCTGAAGATAGCCAAATTACTTTCCTTAGGACCCGCGAGCCTGTTCACTGAACCACTAGGATGAAGAATCTCTAGAAGCTTTAGGTCATCAACGTGTAGCAACAATGTAGATCATTCAGTCATATAGACTTAGCAGTCAGAGAGACCTGTACCAACACCTTTGGTTTCCTTCTCAAAATAATTTTCAGCAGACTCATAATGCACTTCCACTCAGCCTCCCTATTCGAATCTCTCAGTGATCACCTGATACACTTATGGAATTATTTCTGCAGAAAAATAATTATGGAGCTCCCTGCTCAATTCAAATTGCCTTCTCTAGGATGCCTAGGCCTTTTTAGTGGTTAACCTGGTCATTAATGAGCTAACAGCTTTGTTCCACACACCTAGGGGATAATGCCACAATTTTAGGGGTAGTTGTCCCATAACCAACAGCTAGTGGTGGAGTGCAAATGCTGACAACTATCCCATGCCTTCTAACAGCTTCCATTCCTCCTAGTGGGTCAGTGAACACTCATTTAATAGTTCCCTTGGGTCTTTGTCTCCTGTTTTAATTTATTAAATAATAATAATATATCACTACAATAATCCTTGACCAGATTTGGTCATAATTACAAAACTTTGTAATTATAATTTAACACAATCTTTTTGCAAATAAAATAAGTAGTCTCAAAATTTGGGTAGGTGACACTGTGATATAGCCTCTCCTACTTGCGCATCCAGTCCCTGTGGGTGCGCCATCCTGCCACCTAACATCCTGCATTTTTTTTTTGACTTGCACAATGCCTTAAGCATCGCGCGGCTCCTGGCTCGTCCTGTAGGGCTTCAACCTGCTACCATTCACTAACTTCGGTAGCATCGCTCCATCTAACTGATGCAGCTGTATTGTGCCTCCTGAAGTAATGCAACTAATGACATATGGACCCAGCCAATGCATGTGAAACTTGTTGGGATGCTTCATGAACTTGCAACGGAACCATTTGTTGACACAAACCCAGTCGACAGGGGTTCCTCACTCTGTAGACACCCAAACCACCGCGATCTCCCTGAGCACTAGCCTAGACAAGTTTTACCCTGTCCAGCAACACCTATAGAGAAGATGAAGTCTCACTCGAGATGTTCGAGGGAGAGCTGACGGAACCATGTTTTCGACGAATGAAGGAGGACCATGTGTGTCTACTTGTCGACTTAATGCAGCATTACATACCAGATCTAATTATTCAACTTATGCATTAAATAGAGTCACAACATCATTCAACAGATCTCATTGTTAATAAAACCATCAATGCGCAAACAGATCTAACAACATAACATCATTTGAAACAGGAAAACATCGCATAATTTATATATTCATATCACATATCACATTCATAACAAAAAATAGGAAAAGACACAATGGTTATGCTCAAACTCCATCATGTCATATTAATCTTCGCAACAAATCACAGATACATCAATACAGTTCTTCTATCGCATCCCCAGATCCAACAAGACCAAGACCAATATCCAAAACATATCGTAATAACAGTTCTCTAGATAAAGATGATCTATTAATTGCAATAATTCATCTATTTATAGGCTTTCACCTTTACATTCATGGTTCACTTAGGCAACTGCCTAACTACTTCTTAACAAACTCTACAAAAAGGATGACCCTAACCCATACAATGCGGTCCAAAATGACCCAAAAATACATAAAATATTATTATTTCCAACTTGTGCACGGTTCTCCTCCTTGCGCAGAATCTTTGACCTTGCGCAACATCCGCGATGCTGCACAGCTGACTCATCCAAACCACCTTCCAACAAGATAGAACTTGAATGGGTTTTTAGATCATTTAAATAGCAAATTTGACATTATTAAGTGTTATAGTTACAACATCATGAGTCATTATCTAGGTCAATATTTTGTGTCAAGATTGATACTCATGTGTCGAGGTAGTGCCTTATAGGAGCATGAGTTGGACTTAGGAAACTTGAATAATAATATCGAGTTTGACTCAAGAATGGTTAAGCTTCATGTGTTGAGCAAGTGCTTTGTATGTCAAAGTGATGATTTTGTACAGTCTTGCTAGCCAAGGATAAGGTCTTATGTGTTAAGACAAATCCTCATGTGTTGAGGTGAATCTTTGCATGTAGAAGCATGTATGATGTGTGATGTACTACTAACCATGTTTGAGCTATTAAGTCTCCCCTAGGGACCGTCCACCCCTAGAGTGGATTACTTTAGCATATAACCACTAAGAATGATAATAGGACAATATGATCACATCATTGGGAAAATATCCTTAGTATATTTGATATGATAATTAAGCTAGCACATGTGAACCATGTAGATATGAAAAGAGATACAAGATGTGATAAGATATGAGAGAATTTGAATTGCACATAAATTATTTATTTAAGAGAGAATTTGAATTGTTAAACTTTAGTTAAGACTTCAGTAAATCAAAGGAGAACTCGAATTGATCACTACAGTGATGTTAACAAGAAAAAATCAATTAAGAGAGCTAACTAAGTGATAACAAAGAATATCTAGTTAACTAAGTGTTAGTGCATTATGACACTTACGTTAAAATAAAAGACAACACTTGAGTTGAAACACTTGCACGACGACACTTAAGTTAGCCACCTTACTAAGTGGGAAAGCTTTTAGTTAAGGGGCGAGATCATCCTAAGAGACAATTCAGTGAGTTAATGCACTGCATGAGAAGTGGGGCACACTTTTGCATGCAAGATTGATGCATCCACATGGAGGGCGAGTTCATATTGAAGTTAGAAGAAAAAAATAGAAGTTGATGCATGTGAAGAATGTATACATATGTTATACAGGATTGATGAATTCAATGTGAAGCAAATTCTCTTCTCCCTTGAAGGAAAGGTGCTTTTCTTTATGGAGGATATTATTCTGAGTATTTCTTCTATATATTTTTCTTGCTATGAAATTGAATTGGGGGTGCTTAATGTAAAATACATTCTCTGTTAATTATCAATATACTAAGAAAGGCTTTGTCGGGGTTTTCTCCCTCATGTCATAGAGGGTTTCCCTAGGGTAAATTCATGTGTTGAATGTGATTGCTTATGTGTATAATTGTTATTTGATTTCAAGTACTATTGCATTTCCGAATTAAAGATAACAAATCAACATTAAGTTCACTATGGAATTAGAAGAGGACAATCAGATCCCTTTCCTATATGTGCTCATTTCTAAAAGAGATTATGGATACTTGGCACATTGTATCTACAGAAAGAAGACACACATGTTAGGAGCCCATGTCTTTACTTTGTTAGTATATTGTTGTTGGATGCATATGCTTTGTAAGACTTCCCATAGTATTTTCTAATCCATAGTTTGTGTTATTGTTGTTGGGCACATATGCTTTGTAAGTCGCCCGTAGTATTTGTTGATCCATAGTTTGTATTGGCCCATGGTTTTGACCCATAGTATTGGCGCCTAGACTTAGTATATAAGTGTGTGTTGAGGCCAATGAAGGCACAGTGAAGTTATTTTGTATTGAAATTGCTCAAAGGAGGTTTCCCCCTCGAAGTGGCTTGCGATCAATGAAAGTATTATGTGATATAATATATCGTGTATTCATCAATTAATTGTTGCAGGTTCTTCACATTTGGTATCAGAGCACTTTCTTGGGCTTGTTGGGTGAAATTTTTGCCAAATTTATTTTTTCGCATCTGTTGGAGGTTCAGATCTGGGACTAATCCCTATCCGCTTAACTGTGGGAAGTACTTGGTCATAAGCCCTAAGACTCATTGTGAGGACTACCACATGAACCCCGAAGTAGTTGGCCCATTGAGAGGACCTGCCAGCAAAAAGGCCAAAGACCCCTGCCTGATTGACTAGTTCCCACTCGTGAGGTAAACCAAGAGCTATCGTTTGTGGCAAAGCGGTTATCAGTTTTACTTGAGCCGTGGAGTGAGGGGTACTGCCCCAATACGCAAGCCGTTAGACAACATTGGTGGCCGAGTGAATCCCCTGAACAGTTAGGAAGCCGAGCATACCTGGGGTCCACATCTATTTTCAGTTGTAAAATCGCAGATTTCCTCTGTCCGTAACTATTGCCTATCACTTCCGCATCGTTGCAAATCCATCTGTTTCCAATCACTTCCGTGCCATTGTAGATCCCTCTATTTTCGATCACTTCCGTGCCATTGAAGATTCCTCTGTTTTCGATCACTTCCGTGTTGTGGCAGATCCACTCCTAAAAAAAGGGTTTTTTTCACCATATCTCCCTTGTTTTCACTCTGTTTCCCTTGAAACTTCCCTGACACCCCTGTAATCCCATTCTTCATATTTCATTCCTGAGGACCCTATCCCAAATTCCACTTCCCAAAGCCAGAAATCCCACATTTGTCTATTTTTAGGGTTTTCCATAACTTCTTCGACTTTCACCCAATCGCCTTCACATTTTACCACAGAGTTCCTTTCCTAATTATGCTTCTTTGTCCCTCTCTACCAAATTTTCTAATTCTTTGACCCCGCTTCTAAAATCCTCATTTTCTGCTTCCCTGTCCATTCAATAATGTCGAAAACCTAGTCAAACCCAAATTACCCTTCAGATTTTTTCCCAAATCCAGATTTTCCTTTACTGAAAGAGTTTTTTTTTTTTTTTTTTTCTACCCACTCAAAAACAAAAAACTCCTGGTTATGGTTGTCACCCGTGCAGGAGCAAAAACCATGGAGGAAGCACTTGTAGCCATCGAGTCCAAACTCGAGGATCTGGATGAAAAATTGCTTAGCCTCCATCTTGAGCATTCAGCCATGAACAACAAATGACAGTCTGAGTCTTCATCAGACAATGGGTTTTCTTCTTCCAGTAATTTTCGTGGTCCAAAGCTTGATTTTCCTCACTTCAATGGTACTGATCTGACTTGATGGATCTATCATGTAGAACAGTATTTCAGTTTGCATAATAATTTTGATTTCAACAAAGTTCCACTTACATGCTTTCATTTGGAACAGGAAGCTCTTCAATGGTACCGTTGGTACATCAAGGCTCATGAAGAGCCAAAATGGCCATATTTTTTCCAGCTCCTTTTGCAACGATTTGGTCCTAGTGCTTTTGATGACTTCACAAGAGCCCTCACTAAACTTCACCAAACTGGAACTGTGAGAGAGTATCAAACCGAATTTGAGAAACTAGCCAACCACACCGAAGGATTTCCTAATGACTTATACCAGAGTTGTTTTATCAATGGTCTAAAGGATGAAATCTGCTCTGAGGTCAAAATGTTATGTCCCAACACAATGATGAAATCCCTAGGGTTGGCTAAGTTGGAAGAAGACAAGATTGCAGCCCAACAATGATCCAAACCCAATTTTGTTCCCTTCTGAAATATGAGTTCTCAACAACCTCCCATCCCGCCAGCTCCTCGACCAACTCCTATCAAGCATTTGCCTAAAACAGAGATGCAGGCACGTAGAGAAAAAGGGCTTTGTTATAATTGTGATGAGAAATTCACTCGGGGACATAGATGTGTTCAACAAAAGCTCTATCTCTTGGACGTGGATTCTCCTCCTACCTTTGAAATTGGTTAAGAAGCTCCAGATACAATGGATTCTCAGGTTGACATTTAGGAGCCTCCTATTGACCCTCCATCTCAGGATGACCAGCCAGAGATATCTCTCCATGCTTTATTTGGAATCACCACCCCCCAAACAATGCGGTTCAGGGGTTACTTCAAGAAGGTTCCTCTTACATTACTCATTGATTTTGGTAGCACTCATAATTTCATCGACCCTTGGATCACCAAACAAGATGATTGTTTTATCCATCCTTGCTCCAAATTTGAAGTCATGGTTTCCAATGGGGGTACCTTAGCTTGCAAAGGGAAGTGTCGTAATGTGCGTATCTCTATGGGATATTATAACCTGTGCTCTGACATGTTTTCCTTGACCTTAGGCAGATGTGATGTGGTTTTGGGTGCTCAATGGCTACACACACTTTGCCCCATCTTATGGGATTTTGCTGAACTTTGGATGCAGTTTTCCCTCAATGGACAAAAAAACACATTGACAGGTTTACATCCAGGGTCTCTCAGCATCATTAGTTCACATCGCATGGAAAAAATCCTTAAGAAGAATGCACATGGTGTCATCGCTCAGATCCATTCCATTCAGATTCAACCATCAACGATCTCCACTACTCCTTTGGATCTACAACAAATTTTGGATCAATATACAGGTTTCTTTGCTGAACTGATGGGATTTCCACATTCAAGGCCAAAGGACCATCATATTTAGCTCCTTCCTGGAATCGTTCCTCCCAACATCAGGCCCTATCGCTACCCATTTCACCAAAAAACAAAGATTGAAATGCTCGTTTGGGACTTACTGAAGCAAGGTATTATTCGCCCAAGCACTAGTTCCTTTTCTTCACCAGTACTTCTTGTCTGTAAAAAGATGGGTCATGGCGCCTTTGCATTGACTTCCAAGCACTTAATCACCTCACCATCAAGGATAAGTTTCCAATTCCTGCTGTTGATGAGCTTCATGGTGCTCAATTTTTCTCCAAGTTGGATCTTCGTTCTCGGTATCATCAAATACAGGTTCATGAGGATGATATCCCTAAAACAGCTTTCCACACACATGATGGCCACTATGAGTTTTTGGTCATGCCCTTTGGCCTCACTAATGCTCCTTCCACATTCCAGGCCTTGATGAATAAAATATTCCAGCCCTACTTGTAGAAATTCATTTTGATATTCTTTGATGATATCCTTATCTATAGTAGAACATGGGATGAACATCTCCAACATCTAGATCTTGTAATGCAACTTTTCTCTGGCCATCATCTCCACGCCAAACAGTCTAAATGTGTTTTTGGACAAAAGGAAGTCGAGTATCTCGGGCACATTATCTCAGCACAAGGGGTTCACGTGGATTGTGCCAAAATCGCTTCCATGAACAATTGGCCACATCCTCAGACACTCAAGAGCCTTCGTAGTTTTTTGGGGTTGACTGGATACTACCGCAAGTTTGTCAATGATTATGGGAAGATTGTAGCTCCATTAATTGCTCTATTGAAAAATGATGCTTTTACATGGACACGTGCTACTGAGTGTGCATTTGACAAACTGAAACAAGCTATGTGTACTACACCTGTTCTATCTATGCCCAATTTTCCCAAGCTGTTCACTATTGAGAGTGATGCTTGCGTTAATGGAATTGGTGTTGTTCTCCTTCAAGATGAACACCCCATTGCATTCACCAGCAAATCCCTTTTAGGTAAGAATTTAGCTGCCTCTACATAGGAGAAGGAAATTATGGCTATTTTGCATGCAGTACATAAGTGGCGACCATACCTATTAGGGAATCATTTATACATCAAGACTAATCACTAGAGTCTGAAATATTTCCTGGAACAATGTGTATCCTACCTAGCACAACATAAATGGGTTAGAAAACTCATGGGTTATGATTATGAGATCACTTACAAGAAGGGTAAGGACAATATTGTGGTGGATGCTCTTTCTCACACATTTGATGACCAAGGTTCTCTTTCATCTATTTCTATGTTCGTTCCAAATTGTTTGCAATATGTTCAATAGAGCTATGTCAATGACTCTTCATTATCTCAAATCATTCAACGCTTGGCCACCAACCCTTCTATTGTACCACATTACTCTTGGGATGGTGCTTCCTTGAGATACAAGGGTCGTCTGGTGCTTCCCCAGAGCACAGATCTTCAACAAATTGTCTTCTATGAACTCCATGCTTCTCCATTGGAAGGGAACTCTAGGTTCCTCAAAACGTATGAGCGGGCACAACATAACTTCTTTTGGCGGGGCATGAAAAGGACAATTCAGCAGATGGTGGCTAAATGTGATACCTGCCAGTGCAATAAGGGTGAAACAACACTCCTTTTGGGATTGCTCGAACCCTTTCCCATACCTGCACATATTTGGAAAGATATTTCTATGGATTTCAATGAAGGTCTCCCTAAATCTGGAGGGAAGGCAATGATTTTGGTTGTGGTTGATTGCCTCTCCAAATATAGTCACTTTTGTGCTCTCGGCCATCCCTATACATCCTCCTCAGTTGCTCCAATTTTCCTGGACCATATCTTTCATCTTCATGGCATCCCTTCTTCAATTATCTCGGATCGTGATGCGACTTTCACCAGTCATTTTTGGACATAACTATTTCGCCACACTGGCACCAAACTAAAAATGAGTTCAAGGTATCACCCACAAATAGATGGTCAAACTGAAATTATCAATAAATGCTTGGAAACTTATCTTCATTGCTTCACCTCTTAACAACAACATCAGTGGGCAAAGTGGCTCCCTCTTGTTGAATGGTGGTACAATACCTCTTACCACACTACCTCTAAAATGACTCCATATGAAGCAATTTATGGTGAGGCTCTGCTAACTCTTCTTCCATAAACCCCCAACAGTTCACTAGTTCAGGCAGTTGACATGGTCCTTCGAAATCGCGATCAAATTCTTAGCATTTTGTAGGAAAATATTCACATGGCAAGAAATCGCATGAAGCAACAAGCCAATCAGCACCGTTCTGAGCGCACTTTTGAAGCGGGTGATATGGTTTTTCTTCGTCTCCATCCTTACAAGAAAACCTCCCTGAAACTCAAAGGGCATCATAAGCTTGCTCCAAAGTTCTATGGGCCATATAGGATTCTTCACAAGATTGGGTCCATTGCTTATAAATTGGAACTTCCTCCTTCTTCCCGCATTCATCCAGTATTTGATGTCTCTTGTCTGAAGAAAGTTCTTGGCACCAACATCAGAGGACAAACTAATTTACTAGAACTGGATAATGAAGGATCCATCCTTTTGGAGCTCGAGGCCGTCCTCAATAAGCACACTCGTCAACTTCGTTCTTGCTCTATCACATAGGTCTTAATTCGGTGGCACGGAATGGAACCAGAGGAAGCTACATGGGAACCACTCCTTCAGATTCAACAACAATTTCCACATCTAAAGCTTTGAGGACAAAGATTTTTCTAAGGGGGACGGGATGTTAGGAACCCATGTCGTTACTTTGTTAGTATATTGTTGTTGGACGCATATGCTTTGTAAGATGTCCCATCGTATTTGTTGATCCATAGTTTGTGTTATTGTTGTTGGGCGCATATGCTTTGTAAGTCGCCCGTAGTATTTGTTGATCCATAGTTTGTATTGGCCCATGGTTTTGACCCATAGTATTGGTGCCTAGCCTTAGTATATAAGTGTGTGTTGAGGCCAATGAAGGCACGGTGAAGTTATTTTGTATTGCGCTTGCTCAAAGGAGGTTTCCCCCTCGAAGTGGCCTATGATTAATAAAAGTATTCGGTGATCTAATATATCGTGTATTCATCAATTAATTGTTGCAGGTTCTTCACAACACACTGATAGATACTTGCATGATGACTCTCACCACTTCTCGACACAAAATTTGGAGTTATAAACACCCTAGTAACATGTTCTATTTGGGTTTCTGATGAGGAGCACCTAGAACAAGAGATTGAACACCTATCTGAAGTTTTTAAAATGAATGGATATGATGAAAACCAAATTAAAAATTTCATTCAAAGGAATCACAAAGGACCAAGAAGGAGAAATGAACACCCTCATGTCTCTAAGATAACCCTGCCTTACATGAAAGGGACCACTAATACATTAGCAAACATATTAAAGAAAATAAACCTTATCATTTGTTTATCTCCTCCAAAATCAATTGGAATAATGTTAGATTCCTCAAAATATCCCACCAACCTAAAAATAAAAAAGGTGTTTATAGTATTCCATGTGCTTGAGTAAAACCTACATAGGATAAATAGGTCGTTTGATATAGGTAATAATCAAGGAACATAGTGCAGACTTAGTATATGATCAACATAAAAAATATACCTTGGTTGAGCATTCCCACCTCTCAAAACATCACATTTGTATAGAGGATGCAAATTTTATTGGAAGGGAGGACCATTATACGAAAAGGAAAATATGTGAAGCCACTTAGCTCAAGAAGCATCCCTTAAATATTAACAAATATGATGGCCTAAAACTAAGTGAGTGATGGAATCCTATTATCCACCTCCTAAAAGCTATAACTAATAATAATTTAATTATTAATGATAAAATCAACCCTAATAATTAATCCCCCTCTCCCTTTCAACTACAAACCCTAATTCTACATCAACCTATTAGATTTCTAATATTTATACATTAATATATTAGATTCTAAACATTAATCCTAAATTAAATTAGTTCATTAGATACCTAATATTAATTATTAGTATTTAATCCATTAATATTAATACTATTATATTAATATTAGTGTATTAATATATTTATTAACATTAATGATCTAGTATTATTATTAATAGTAATTTTAATTTTATGCATCTAATTGTTTTAGTGTTATATTTACTAGTTTATTAATATCTATTAATATACTATCTATATTAATATTAACATTAGTTCATTAATATTAGTATCATATGTTATTATTATATATTAATTCTAAACAAAAATAATCCTTAATTTTTAATTTTTTAATTTTTAATTTTCAAATCTTAATTTTAATGAATTTACTTTTAAACTAATTTGCATTTATTAACAAAATTTGAAAAACCTTTTTAAAAAATCATTCTTAGGAGTTTATTGTCGGCACAAATTCACCCTAACCCTAATCCTCTATTTATATCCCTCTCCTTTTTTATGCTTCTCTCACGACACCTCTCTCCTAATGACGAAACACAATATTCCTCCACTTCTTCAATCTTTCACTACGTAGAGAACACGAACAGGTCAAGTGTGTTAAGGAAAGATAAGAAAGAGTTTACCATAGGTTACAAGAGGAGAGGAAACCAAGAACCAAAACAGTAGTGTGGCTTATAGTTCTACTTAGGTTCAATCAAATTGTTAGCTTATGAGACTCTTTATTGTCATATTGAAGAGCACTAAAACGTGTTGTATGAAGTAGGAATTATGAGTGCCTAGCTGAATATACAACCATTGATGATTAATGGTAAAAACATCCTTAGTAGATAGATACCAAAACCTAATCTCTCTATGCACACCTTGAAGAGCACAATATTGTGTTAGGTGGGGTAGCTATAGGGAGTAATAAATGGCATTTAACATTGTAATTTCCTAGGTGTACAGAGTAATAGTATTGTAAGGAACTGAAAAATGTGAAGACCTACTTTGTCTTAGTGGTATCATGGTCTTGCTTGGCAGTGGAATTTGAGATAGAAAGACTAAGTTGTGCCTACAAAAGGACTAGGGTTGGGTGGTATTTAAACCTACCCTGTTTGGTTTTCTTATAGAAACTTATAAATATGTCATTCTAATTATGAATGTCATTATTTTTACTCTTGAAATGTATGGAAACGGAATGCGTTGATTTTATTCTATTTATCTACATGGTGTAAAAGAATTCATTTTATACATTTAAATGAGATAAAAAAATAGAATTATATATAATATTCCAGTAAGAAAATATTTTTTTTTTCAATACCAATTAAATAAATTGAAAGCATTTGAAATAAACTACTCATTTAAAAGTATTAACATGTTACTATAAAAAATATCCTTAAATAGTATTTTCATGTTTTTTTTATAAAAATAGACTAAATAAATAGAGATAAAACATATCCTTGTAAGCAAAAATAATATCTTTGTATTACATCTCCACTAAAGCATAAACAGGTATGTTTTGAGTTAAAACATTAACTTTGTAGTATATCTATATTGCAATATATGTGCATGTATATTTAAAAATTTACATACATAAAAAACAATTGGCTTTTTATTTTTATTTAAAAGCTTCATTACAATTAAAAAACAATTTACAAAATATTTACACACTTAGAAAAAGAGAAACAATTGTCTATTTATTTTTATTTAAAAACTCCATTACAACTAAAAACAATTTACATATTCATCATAAGTCCATACAATTTAGGAAAAGGTTTGAGTTAATGCTGAGAGTACTTTAAAAAAAAAACTTGTAGTCGACTTACAGATTCGACCCAAATCAATGCATAGTTCATGCAAGAATCGACCTTAGCTTCTACTATAGTCAAAGGTCGTAATTACTCCAAGGGTTTGGAACCGTGGTAGTTATGGTTTCTCGAACCCTTAATTGGACACAAAAGTAGGATAAACCTTGCAAAATAAAATAACTTGTGTCTATGAGATGTCAAGTAAACCAGCAAAGTAAATATTTAAGTTTCAAGTGAAAGGAAATAAGAGTTTAGGACCTTTACTCGGAGAAATGAGGGTGGTCGAACAACCTACCTACATACATGGCATTACAAGTTTATTACTTGGTTAGACATTTCCTTACTCAAATAAAGGTTACATTGTTAACAAAACAAGAGTAAAAAGAGGTAATAAACACGAGAAGACAATTACCTTTACAAGTGGATTCCTAGGTAAAGCTCCCCATCGAACCAAGGTTAGCCTTGTAGCTGGGCTACAAGAGTTCATTAAACCACAACAACAATAAGGTATTCACATCCTTTTCTTAATGCAAGATAATTAATCTCTTAGAGCAACATGGTAAAACCCCTTTTGTATCGCTCAAAACTAGGAAGGGAACACATCAATGGTATAATCCCTTAACCCAAAATGAATACATAGTTAATAGAAAATAGCACTTCACCTTTAAACTCTAAAATTTAATGCAGGAGTTTTTTTAAAGTGAACTACTCATCAACATTGGCTGATCAAACCTCTAGACAAAACCTTGGACGGAGACAAAATCTCTCTGAGGTATGATGACTAAATGAACAAACTAAAAATATGAAGCTAAAACTACAAGAAGAAGTGCCACAAATAAAAGTTTTTCATGGCCTGGCCTAGCTGCATTGAACAACATGTTACCAGCTTGAGAACCCTTTGTCAAAATCCTAACCATTCGAGAGTTCAATCCCGAGAGTGACCAAAACAAATGGAAAATCTTTAGAGTGGTATTACCACTAAACCATCTTGGTCTAAATGGAAGCCATTATTGAAATGAAAGCTATACAAAATCATATCTGTCAAGCCAATCTTAATCAACGAGGTTTACACCGTAACTTTTGTTTATGACTTAGTTATAGCACTTATAAACTTTTGTTTATGACTTAGTTATAGCACTTATAAACTTTTGTTTATGACTTAGTTATACCACTTATAAACTTTTGTTTATGACTTAGTTATAGTGTATAGCACTATAGAGTGCATATAAAACTATACCATCAACACTTAGATTTTGAACTAGGTTTATTGCAAGTGAATGCAACTTGTGGTGTTGATGAGGCTATATGGCTTGGCCTTTACATAACAATCATGAGCAAGTTTTATATCTATTAGGATTGAGCTCTAGGAAACACACTTGGATTTTGAACTAGGTTTATTGTAAGTGAATGTAACTTGTGGTGTTGATGAGGCTATATGGCTTGGCCTTTACATAACAATCATGAGTAAGTTTTATATCTATTAAGATTGAGCTTTGGGATGTTTCCTTAAGATAACTTGTATGCATATTATATATAAATATATTAGTATATCAATATTATCTTTGGATAACAAATGAATTGTTATTAGAAACTATAAGTAATGTCAAATCATGATCACAAGAAACATATTGTAAAACAATTAAACAAGGTTTTGATTATGATAAACAAATTATATATGTATTTAGACACAACAAAAATAAATAAATAAAATAAGTTACAAAACTTATTAGCTAACTATTTGGACAAATATTATTGATTTCTATAGTAATATAAATTAATCACTTATAAGTTACAAAAATCATCATATTATACTTAGCATTGAATGTAGTGTTGTCACCGAAATTTACCCTATGAAATTTTAATGGACAGGCACAGATCTTCGAGTTTATGTTTCATGCTAAGTTCCCAAGTCCTCCGAGAAGATGCCAGAGAGACACAAAATGAAAAATGCGCAATGTTAGGTGTGCCACCAACACATAGTTCCAAATAATAGCAGCCAACAAGGATTGTCAATTAGCTAAAAAACCCCGTCTAGGAGTGCTGATCAATGCCATCGATTGAAAAGTTTTGAAGCTATTGTACAACGTGTTTTTTTATAATTGATAAATATTTGTTGTTGTGGTGTCAACATTATCATTTCCCTCCAAGCTCGTAACTGTTGGATGAACACTGATTAAAAAAATATCAATTAACTAAATATTACAAGTATTGACCTGTCTGAGTCTAAGTTTAAGAGATTGCAGTGGTTGAATAGAGCATTTTCATATGCTAATAAGTTTGTACTATGTTCAAATGCTATAAAGAAATGTCAACAGGTGGAATAGTGATAGCCCCATCGAATACTTATGTAATGACAAAGTGTTACATGTCAAAGATTGAGATAGCAGGTCTTTAACGATGGGGGGGCATTCTGCTTTCTGAAACCCTGATAGAGGTCTTGATCCTAGTGGTTTTCATTGTGGGTATCGTGCTGGCTTTGATAGTGGTATTGTTGAATCCAGGTCAATTAATAATTAAAAGGCTTCTCTTCCAAATGTCAAGCACTGAGGCAAATTTAAGTGTCAAGATGGATTTGGTTCGCTTCTCCAGTTATTTGGTCTTCTTTCCAAGTTATCAATTGTTCAAGATACATCCAAAGCTTCCTATGTTATATTACTTCGAAAGTTTGAAAGTAGCTGTAAAAGCCCATTTTGTCTAGGTTCTTGCCTCTATTACTTATACCCTATGCGTAGCTATAAAACTTGTGCAGAGTTCATGTCACAACTAATTACCTCTCAGAGCTCGAAGTAACTTATCTAATCCAGGTGGATGTCGATGGCGTCCCACCTCTTCCAACTGGATCAAAACAGTCTTTTGGCAATTTTGGTAATTTACTACTTTTAGTAGTTTTTCGGGTCCTGAACTTCCAGAGCCATTTTGATGCCCTAAACGATGTTTTTTGGGGTATCTTTTTCCAACGATTATGTTTTACAACTGTAGTGCTCAGATAGATATTTCCAACGAGCTATCGTGCACCCCAAACGGAGATTGTATGCAAAAGTTACGACCCCGGGAAGTTGATGTACTAACTTACCCAAACGGGGCCCACATGACTTTTGGCGCTTCATCTCCTAGGGTTACGTTTTTGGATGTCTAGGGTTTTTTGACATTCCTGTTGATTGTAAAAGGCCTTGAGAGCCTCACTGTAACCATCTTCTTACGAATGAGCACAACCATCACATCTCTTCCCAGAGATAAGCCGCCACCATTCCAGCAAGCTTGTTTTCTGCTGCATTTTTACAGTTTTAGCTTATTCCCTTATTGAATAGAAAACCCATTTTACTGTATCTATGTTATTTTGTGTTAAGCATCTGATAATAATCTGTATTCATTTCATTCTGCTCATAGAATTTGGATCAGTGGTATCAAAGCGGTCTGCTCCTTGTCGTCTTAATGCATGTCCCCAACGAGGTCAGGGTACAACGAATTGGGTTTCGAGCTTGTTTCTCTTGAGGAACAAAGCTCTCGCACGCCTAAGCGACCTCTCATGGCAGGAGAAAAGAAAGATGACGGGACAGGAGATCCTTTCAAAATGCTGCTTGAGGAAGCCCTCACGCAACAGAGGAACGAGATGAGGGATAGTTTCGCGCAAATCCTTCGGCGGCTACCAACAAGCGATGCATCTTCCTCGAGCAGAGGCGCCGCCCTCTTCAAGGTACAAATCAATTTTTATATTCCTATATTTGAAGGTCAGATAGGCGCAGATGTTGTAGATAAGTGGTTGAATCTACTAGAAGGGTATTTTTCTATCCATAACTTTTCAAATAGAGAAAAGATTACTTTTGCACTCCTCAAAGCCGTTCCCCATGTCAAAGACTGGTGCGAAACTTTCTGTGAGCAAAAGGACATAGAGGAAACCTCATTATTTTCAGTCATGGCCACTTGGGAATCCTTCAAGGATGCTATTAAGGAACAATACTACCATGTTGGAAGTTATGACGACTTGTATACTAAATGGACCACACTGCGACAAGAAAGAGACCAAGCAGTGCCAGAGTTCACAAATACCTTCCATACCTTGCGCACCAAGCTGGGTATCAAAGATTAAGAGTGGCATCTGGTGCTCAAGTATCGCGGTGGTTTGCATAGATACATCAAGACCGAAATGGAATTTCTGGACATCTCTTCCTTGGGCACGACCTACCGATATGCTGTCAAAATCGAGCAGAAGCTCAAACAAAAGACACGGCAATTTGGGCCTGGGAACCCCTCACAGCAAAAGACAGGAAAGGGAGGCCCCAACTCACAGAATAAAGGATAGTGCAAAGATGGTCAATATGAGGACAACCAGTCCAAGCCGCAAGAAAAGAAGGACACCGGGAAGTGGTGCGACTTCCATAAGAGCCCTTGGCATAACAATGCCGACTGCCGCTCAAAGCAGTCCCTAGTGGCCGAAGTGAAAGCATCTGAATCAGATGCGGATTCTGACTCTGAGTCTGAACCAGAAAAGGGAAGACAGATCATCGACGCGGAACCCAGTGCCACCATTTCTACCACCAACATCCAGCGTGATGAACCAGACGAGCCAGAAGAAGGAGAACGCCTCTTCCATTCACAAATGTGGGTAAAAGGCACCCCGCTAGACTTCATCGTTGATAGTGGTAGCCAGAAGAACCTCATCTCAGCAGAGGTCATCAAGCGCCTGGCCCTGTTGACAACGTCGCACCCACAACCCTACACCATTGGATGGCTCTGCAAAGGAAGTGATCTCCGCGTTAGCCAACAGTGCCGACTGTCGTACGGCATAAATCCCTTCAAGGATGAGGTATTGTGTGATGTTGCTCTTCTCGAAGTTTCAGATGTTCTTTTGGGCCAACCTTATTTATGGAAATGTCATGCTGTATATGAGTCCAGGCATCGTAGTGTTATTATTTCTTTGAACAGGAAATTGTACAGGATACCCGAGGCAGTCCCTCCTAGTGCTATTTCCTTGATCTCTGCAAAGCAATGCAGGAAGGTCATCTCTCAGACCGAGAAATTTGTCTTCTTTGTGATTTGCTCTCAGAGTGAGAGAAAGATCACAGCTACATCCAGGGCCTCTGTGACCGATCTCTCTACACAACAGAAGCAAGTGGATAAGGTGGTGGAAGAATACTCAGATATCTTCTACTCTCTTACCAGGGTACCTCTGTACTACCAGGTCAAGCATCCCATCGATCTGACCCCATGCGCACCGCTACCCAATGGGCCAGTCTATCGCCGCTCTTTGTTGGAAAATGAGGAGATCAAGAGGCAGATCCAAGAATTGCTCCATAAGGGGCACATCCGTCTAGCTCATCACCTTGTGGGAGCCCAATCGTGCTGGTGCAAAAGAAAGATGGGACCTGGCGACTCTGCATTTATTACCGGGCCCTAAATAAAATCACAGTTCGCAACTGGTACTCGATTCCCTGAATCGATGACCTCCTTGATCAGCTCGGGGGGGCCAAATACTTCAATAAGATTGATCTGAAGTCTGGCTACCACCAGGTCCCAATAGAACAGATAGATGTATGGAAGAATTCCTTCAAGTCAAAAGAAGGTCTTTTTGAATGGTTGGTCATGCCCTTTGGTTTAACAAATGCTCCAACAACTTTTATGAGGATGATGGACGATATCCTACGACCTTTCACCAATAATTTTTTAGTAGTGTATCTGGATGACATCCTCATCTACAACAAAACTTGGGTTGAACACTTGCAACATATTCAGCAGGTTCTGCACACCCTGCAACAACACAAACTATATACAAACTTGGAAAAATGCTCCTTCGGCATGTACAGGGTCCATTACTTAGGCTACATCGTTGATCGACATGGTGTGCATGTGGATCCAGCCAAGATCTAGGTCATCCGTGACTGGCCCGCCCTAACCACACTCACTGAACTTCGGAGCTTCTTGGGCCTTGCCAATTTCTATCATCGGTTCGTGCTAGGATTCTCTCATATCGGGCCCTCAACCAAGTAACCAAGGGTGGCAGTAAGGAAAAATTTGTGTGGGGCCTATCCCAACAACAAGCCTTTGATGACTTGAAGAAGTGTTTGTGCTCATCGCTGGTACTCTCATTACTGGACCTACAACATCCCTTTGAGATCGAGACAGATGCTTCAGATTATGCTGTGGGCACCGTTCTCACTCAACACAGCCACCCCGTGGCATATCATAGTGAGACACGATCAAATGCTGTCCGTAAGTACCCTACTTATGAAAAAGAAATGTACTCCATTGTGCAAGCCTGCCACCAATGGGGACATTACATTCTTGGGAAGGATACAGTCATCCACACTGATCACAAGCCACTGCAGTTCATGCAGAACCAAGGGAAGTTGCAGAATGACCGCCATCAGAAGTGGTCAACATACTTACAACAGTTCCACCTCAACATCAAATATAAAACAGGGAGTACCAATTGAGTTGCTGACTGCCTCAGTCGACCTCCAGTCACGACACTCACCACGGTGCTAGATTCTTGCGGCCACGATACCTCCAGATGGCCCCACCTCTACGAGACAGACCCTGACTTCTCCACCACCTACAAAATGTTGAGCACCAACTCAGTGGTCGCTAATTTCCATCTTCGGGATGGGTTGTTGTGCCGCCTGGGCAATCTCTGCGTTCCATTAAGCAAGCATGCGAAGCTGATTTGGGAAGCTCACTACAGTCGGGTGGCATGACACTTTGGCGTCGAAAAGATAGTGGCAGTGTTGCAGAAACATTTCTACTGGCCGAAACTTCGCCAGGATTTTAGCAAGTATATCAGGTCCTACACTGCTTGCGCTATTTCCAAACCGAACACTAAGAAACAGGGCCTATACACCCCTTTGCCTACTCCTGACAGGCTGTGGGAATCCATCTCAATGGACTACATGTCGGGCCTCCCATCCACCAAGAGGGGAAACGACTGTGTTTTTGTGGTTGTTGATCGCTTTTCCAAGATGGCGATTCTAGCCGCCTGTAAGAAGAACATCACAGCAGAAGCAACTGCCAAGCTCTTATTTGAACGAGTATGGGTACATTTTGGGATCCCACATACCATTATCTCAAACCGTGACAGTTGGTTTCTCAGCTCATTCTGGTCGAGCCTCTGGTCATTGATGGATACCAAGCTCACCAAATCCACTGACTTCCAACCCCAGATAGACAACCAAACTGAGGTCATCAACCGGATGGTCGTACATATCCTGCGCATGTAAAATTCAACACACCCCTGCACATGGGATGAGAGTCTTCCCTATGTCCAACATAGCTACAACTGAGCCCTGCATAGCTCAACTGGCCACAACCCCTTTCAGGTGGGGTTGGGATTCCAACCATTGGGCCCCATGGATGTTGCACTTCCCATGGAAACCACCTCGGCCGACTCGTCCCCAAAAGCTGACAAAGCCACTCAGTTCATTGAATGGATCCAGCATATCCCCCAACAGGTTCAGGATATTCTACAGAATTCTAATGCCAAGTACAAGCAACACCATGATCAACATCAGGTGCCACATAAGTTTCAGGTGGGTGACAAAGTTTGGTTGCATTTGCAGAAAGAACGCCTTACAGGGCCCCATTGGAAGCTTCTCCCACTCCATTATGGGCCGTACACCATCACCAAGGTGGTGCGTGACAATGCTTTTGAGCTCAACATTCCCCCCTTCCTTGGTCTGCATCCAGTCTTCAACGTGGCTCTCCTTTGGCCATATTTCCCACCATTATTAGAGACCTCAGAGATAGTAGAGCAGTTGACACCAACAGAGCTCAACCCTGACTTCCTGCAACAGGAATCCAGTGATCATATTGCAAACACACAGATCAAGGGCACTCGACATCAAAGGATCTAGCTTTATCGAGTTGTTAAAGCAGGGCAGCTCCTGCACCAAGGGAAGTGGCTCACCCGGGGCCAAATTCAACAGAAATTTCCTCATCTGATGGAGGAACTCAACGCAATGGAGACCATTTCTTCCTAAGAAGGGAGGATTGATCCAGGTGGATATCGGTGGCATCCCACCTCTTCCAACTGGCTCAAAACAGTCTTCTGGCAATTTTGGCAATTTACTATTTTTAGCAGTTTTTTGGGTCCTGGACTTCCGGAGCTGTTTTGATCATAAAAGGCCTTGAGAGCCTCATTGTAACCATCTTCTTGCGAATGAGCGCAGCTGTCACATCTCTTCTCAGAAATAAGCCGCCACCATTCCACCAAGCTTGTTTTTCGCTGCATTTTTATAGTTTTAGCTTATTCCCTTATTGAATAGAAAACCAGTTTTACTGTATCTCTGTTATTTTGTGTTAAGCATCTGATAATAATATGTATTCATTTTGTTCTGCTCATAAAATATGGATCAGTATCTCATGAGATAATTTGATGAAAAAATAAACAAGCACATCTTAAAATGATAGCAAGTATCAGAATGTGACAGCTATCGACAATAGGTGGCAGAGTAACAACTAGAATTCTAGAAGCAATTCCATGATTGAAGGAGTATTTTAACAGTCCGAGCCACAAATCAAGCACAGAATCAATAATCATCTTCAAATGGAAAAAAGAAGAGATCGAATATGAGTCGAATTTTCCAGATTTGAAGGTTGAGTTTTGCATTCGAGGACATCACTTAGCAGTTACAGATTTTTGAGGGTGATTGGTGTTGAGGTGGCCGTCAAAGGGATCGGCTGGTAGATAATCAAAGTCTTTCTAGATCGTTTGTGACTAAATTTAAAAGTAAGGCAATAGCTTATTTTGGTATTTTTTTCTCTTATAAATATGGTAATCTGTAATGTAGTGAAAGAGGGGCATAGTTCCAGCTGAGGGCTGAGACTGTATTGGCAGGGTTGTGCTTACATTATGTTTTTGTTGATAAGAAAGAGATTTTTTTTATATGATTGTGATCTATGAGCCTATTTTGTTTTAATAATTAAAGTAAATGTTGCCATTATTCTGTCTGTCTATGGTCTTAATATTCCATGTCATGATTCTCTTGGTTAACATGCAACTATTTTTAATGGTTTGAAAATAGAGTCTAAATCATACTTTTCACAAAGTCATGCTTCATAGTTGTGTATTGTCAATGTCCATGATAGTAACACTGATACATTCCCTGTTGTTAATGCTTCTATCTTAGCTTGATCTCCGTCTTGTTTACAACTATTATAGCTATCTCTTCACCAACTATTAAAGATTTCTCTAAGCTTGACCCTAGTAGTCAGGGTTCAACTTTAGTGATAACATGTACTGTAGGCTGTTAAGAGGTTATTACATCTATGCTTCACATCTCATGTAATAGATTTACATTTATGTTTCACTTGATTGCTAAGAGGATTTGCATCCATGTTTCACATCTCATGTAATAGATAAATTATTTGAATATAGCACGGGTTGTTAAGAGGTCATTACATCTATGTTTCACATGCCTTATGCTTGTTCATTTTAAAGTCATTTAGTATTTGAACTTCCTTAGCCTCTCTCTCCTTTGAGTATGACTATGTACAAGTAAACTATAAAATCAATGAAGATGAAATGGATTAGTAGTAGATACAAAAATAAAGGATCAATCTTTTAAAAACATGAGTCGACTTGGAATCCACTCGTTTATAACTCTTTGAACTTTGAAAAATAATTGAGGATAAAGAACACAAAATAATATTAAAATAATTAACTACATTAACTTTTTTAAAAACTTGTAGACCATGTGTGTGTTTCATTAATAGTAGGTTGCATACAAGAAAAAAAAGACACGGATACATGAGAAAACATAAAAATGCTCAAAGTCTCTATCCATATGGATTGACTTATTTGTATATATGATATCAAGAATGGCTACAATATTTAAATGTCTCATTCTAATGTTGACAAAATTGAAATGATATATAATGATGAAAAATCTAAACATGAATGTACACCAAATTTCATTTTCATCATTAACTATATGATAATATATTACAAATATATATTCATTATAAGCATTACCAATGATTAAAAGATATTATTTTCTAACATATCATATCTAATGACATGTTATATAATCTATCCATTAATATCTAGATACCCATGAATTCTCATGTCTAACATCAATATGATAGTAACTACTTTGTCATTTTTTATATAGAAAATATGACTAAATATTTATGATGTGGTTACTGTGATCTAAGTTAGTGATGTTTATGTGGAAAATGATTTTAACTAAATATATTGTATAAGACGTGCTTTACCCATAATCATTTATGAGATGACATGGACATCAAAGTTACATATCAATACATAAAATTATTTAATATATAAGTCAAATTGTTTAGTTATAAATAATTGAGATCAACTTAGAAAGTTTGTGGCTAAACTTTTTGAGCATAGAAATAAAATGTTAAAACAAACCAAATAATACTCTTCTTAAAATTAAATAAATCAAAGTTGATCTCAATGAGCACTTAATCATCATCATATATGTATTTTTTTTATATATATTTTTAATGCATTAATCTATTTTATCTCTTCAAATCTAAATGATTTTCTATAAAATAAAACATCTCCTAAAATTTAGACCATTAATCCCTAATATACATAATCTTGCTTATATTTTTCAAATCCTTATGAATGCACTCCAACTACAAGTCCCATAAGTATTTGTTATTATGTTATGATATATACTGATCCTTATGAATGTACTCTAACTAGAAGTCCTATTGAGCCACTAAAGTATTTGTTATTATGTAGGTTGGCTTATTAAAAGTACTCAATTTACTCCCCAAAAGAGATTGTAAAGGTACCAAAAAGCTTGTAAGTGATTTATGGCACTGTACCTCTATATTCCATCGAAATATAGTAGCCATATGAGCTTCTTTATGGTTATAAACCTGTATATTCCATTGGAATATTATAACTATACGAGCTTCGTCCCCTTCCTATGTGGGTAGGTTTAGGAATGGTAGGTTGCGTGATGCAGATGCATGTGTTCATAAAAATGGAATTGTTTCTCGTCTTTATGATTTATCAAATCTGTGGATTCTCTTCCCACTTACGTACACTGAGAATATATAAGTTGTACCACACACTTCGGACAATGATAGCACTTAGGTCAGCCGAGTTTTTATGTAATAAAACATTGTAATGAGACAAAAAGTGAATAGCATGCACCCTTTATCTGCAAGGAAAATTATTGACAAGCCTCACGAGTAAAATAACGATGCAACGACGTGGAAGATCGATGTGTAAATATTTGCAGCTTTCTTCTTCTTTGATCCTATTCTTCTTTCATGATTTGTTAGCCATCAGTTGGCAGGCCAGGGGATGGAGGGCGTACACGTTGTATTGCAATATCGTAAAGTCCAAAGTTAGGTTGAGAGATATCGTTTCGTTTAGGGTAGGGCAGCAGGCACTTCTTAAATGGATGGATCCGAAAAGGGTGCAGATCCCATCGTTTGTCTATCTGTCTGTTGCCCACCCGATTCAGCCCGCTTTCTTTGAAGAGAAGCAAAGAAGAGAAGAAGGAGGAATCCAAGCGGTCTGATAAGACGGGCATGCGTGCCTGCAAATGACTGCCACAACTCATCCTGGTTGAGGAGACCGTTCCGTGGGCGTCCAGTGTCATGTTCGTATACCTATCACATTCACAAGTGAAGTTGAACATGTGTTTCTTGCTGCTACTGCTGCATGGAGACAAATAATTATGTTCATCATAAAACCTCGTCGGCCTTTGTGACATGCCAGCCAAACCAAAACCCTAAGTCACTCAAATTCTCTTTCTTCTTCTATTTAAAGTTGTTCCAATGCCACTCACATGGGTGGGTTCGATTCCTGGACTAACCTGTGACAATTACTTGAGTGCAGTGCATTCCACTGGGATCAATATGCATCTTGTTGTGGGGCATTTAATGCATCCTCATGATATAGATAAACCATTGGATGTGAGGGTGCCTCACAGCTAATGGTCTATATGCACCTAGCAACGGCATTAAATGTGACATAGGGGTTCATATTGATCACATGCATCCCATAGGATAAGTACTTGGGCCCCATCCCATGGTAATGTTGGGAGTAATTATTTCTCCACCCCTTTAGGAGAGAAATCAAGTCAAGTCGGCACCATTAGGGCTCTATATATGCCATAAGTTCAATGGGTGAGGCAATAAGGGGGTTGGTCCATACAGGCATTGAATATGTTGTATAGGTTGGAGTAATGGTGTCGTGTTAGTCTTATTCAATGTTTAAGTTTGTATCTACCAAGTTAAATGCCACTGTTTAGTCCATGAACAAAAGTGGGAGCAATATGCACCCGGCTATAGGGTATTTAATGCGTGTGCAATATGGTGTAGATAGACCATTGGATGTGAGGGTGCCTCACATCCAATGGTCTATCTGTACTCAGCCACCGCATTAAATGCCCCACATAAGGGTTCATATTGGTCACATGCAACCCATAGGATGGGTACTTGGACCCCATCCCATCGTACTATTGGGAGTAATTATTTATCCAACCCTTTAGGAGAGAAATCAAGTCAAATCGGCATCGTTAGGGCTCTATATATGCCATAAGTTCAATGGATGAGGCGGTAAAGTGGTCCATACATGCATTGAATATGTTGTGTAGGATGGAGTAATGGTGTCGCGTTAGTCTTATTCAATGTTTAAGTTTGTATCTACGAAGTTAAATGCCATTGTTTAGTTTATCAACAAAAGCTTCGAGTGATGAAATTTTGGTTATGTATCAATTTTGTGGCATGGTCTGAAGTCTCGAGAGAGAAGACCCGTGGTGATGACCCTGATGACAACTGGCACAGGATGAATGGTCCTCCGATCACATTGAAGGAGCAAACCAAGGTGCTCGAGAGAAGTGCTCACATAGATAATCTGATAGTGTATCGGAGGTGATCTATCATAGGAATAAGCCAAGGTGTATTCGAGGAGAAGTCCCAAATAGCAAGTCCGACATTGTATTGGACCCAATGCATTGGAGTTGCGTTAAAGTGTTAGATAGGTAGAGTTCGATGGTTAGTCCAGATGGGCTCACGTGTTAGAGTATGAGAGTTGTGTGTGCACCCAAAGGAAAGTGCCAATACGTCGGGGCGATGTATTGGAGGAGCACACAGATAGGTGATATCCAATTGTGAGATCCTTATTGTCATTGATAGGATGATTATATGATCCAATAGTGTTTCAGAGATAGATTTTAACACTCATTTAGTCATCAAAGTAGAATACTAAACAAACTTTTTACACTTTCTATTTGTTTATTAACTTTATTTAGAAAATGTTTGATGATGAAATTGCAATTTGCACTATAAAATTATATTTTGCAAATATCACATTCCTAAGTTTATAAAATTATATTTTGCAAATATCACATTCATAGAATTTGAATTTCCTAGATTGTTAAATTTATTTCTAGGTTTATAAAATTATATTTTGCAAATATCACATTCATAGAATTTGAATTTCCTAGATTGTTAAATTTATTTGTGTATATTAACTTTTACAATTTTAATAAATTTTATGTAAATTCAATCATAGATGCAAACATGCTATTTTTTTTTAAATCATTCTACTTAAGAGAAGTAAAATAAATTTATAACTGAAATTAAAATTATAATATTTATTTTAATTTATGAAGAGAATAATATTTATTTAATTTATTTTAAAGAAAATATACATTTTTTAAATTGTAAATCAATTATATATATATATATATATATATATATATTAATAATAAAAAATAATCATATACAAAGCATTAATATATATGAATTTATTTTAATCATTTAAGCTATGCATTTTAAATTTTTTTTTTATTTCTCATTATTTAATTATTATTAATTTTTTTTGTAACAAGGGGAATGCCCCAGTTTTAACATAATTTGATTTGGAGTTTTAAAATGAATATATACTAATATAATAATGTTCTTCCTCATATCTCATATAATTAAAAGTATCTCCAATTGTGAACTTGTTTATATTCAAATGAGGGTTAGAGTACATTCTTTTAATAGATTCAAGTTGGTTAAAAATATCTCAAATTATGAATCTATCTACATTTAAGTTATATCTCAAGTTGTGAATCTATCTACATTCAAGTTATACTACATCCATTTAATGGATTTACAATCTCGATATAAATATTGGTTTTTTTTCATGTCATAAAGGATTAGTTAGAGTATCTCATATCAACTAACCAATCACAATTAAAAAAATACTCTACATTCATTTAATATATTTAAAAATAAGCAATTTTCAATTTAAAATGTTTCAAATTTAAAGTTTATATATATATAGAGTGAATTTCTTTCTAATATATAAATCAACAAAATCCAATTAAAAAATTGAAATATATAATGACCTTATTATAAAGGTTATCATAGTCGAGTATATACTTACAACTCTTACCCCAAGACTTGCATTTCCTTATGATGATATTCTTTATTAGCCATCTTTCTTCTTTTTCTATTATCCATTGTTCTTGTGAAACCATGCCTTTATACAACATCAAGTTGTACCCTTGTTTAAGTGTTGATGCTATGATTATCTCTCTATCTTGTGCCTCTTCTCCTTGCACTAATTAAAGTGCCATATTATTTCATGCACTATTCTTTTATAAACATTCAAAAGACTTAGGACAGTCATCTTTACATATATAACATCATATCATTATGCATGTATAACCACCTCTTTTAAATATTTAAAAATTTGCATTTCAATTTTTTTATTCTTATAAGTGCTTATATCAGTTTTAACATAAATGGATTTGGAGTTTTAAAATGAAGCTCTAGTTATATAATAACTTAAATTGTGAGCCTAGATACATATATTAGATTTTTGTTCTTATGAAATAGAATTAGTTAGAATAATTCATATTAACTAATCAATCACAATAAAAAATGTCACGTCCCCACCCATCATACCAGTGTAATGGAGAGGATCGTGAGGCTAAAACAGGGCATCCAGCCCCATAAACGTATTGCATAAGCATTAAGATAATATAATGGAGATATGAAGATGCATGAAGAATTTAAAAACACAGTAGGGTTATAAATCCATCACACGTCCATCATGCATTCAAGACATTCAAGCCGTTCATGTCACAGGCATATTGTAATTAAACATAGAGGAATTAAAGTCATGCTACCATCTAGCACACACTTAGCATTTCATGATAGCCATTAAGTATAGACATTGCAGAAATAGCAAATGAGAATACTTATCTTAACCCAAGTAATCCCTGAGCAACCAGCTACGCTTCTGCAACGTTCCACCCAACCATAGGCCAGTGTGCTCTTCAATCTCTCAGCACCACTGCCACCCCCCGAGCTGGGCATGATCTCCACAAGGAACTAGGGAACAACAGGGTCTCACATAGCCATAGATACCCCAAGATCAGCCATACCAACCAACAGTTGGGTTTCTAAGGCTGCTAGGAGATAGATGCATATAACAACAAAAGTGTAAGTGCTGGGCATGAGAAAAATGCTTCTATAGTGAAGTTCCCAACAATGGGTTCCTAACAGTTCCAGAAAAACGTGGGCAACCAAAACAAAAAGGAGAAAATGGGAAATCAACCCCAGGAGAGCAGAATCGTTTTCAGAAGAATGCTCATGGGCATTTCGTGGGAAGAAACGAGCTCCCTAACCCCAAAAATCGTGGCTCTCTTCTCCCATCCAATGAGCTAATCAAAAACGAGTTTGCAGGCATGGTATAATGCAGGGAATGGTGAAAAACGTGAAGGATAAAACCCCAACAGGCTCAGACTGCGTGAGAGGAAGAATACCATGGGTGAAGAATGGCTTTGGGCCAATTTCGTGGGGGTTTTCTTGCCCAGCCAACCAAAACTCGATTTCCGAGGTTGTTGTCTTGCCCATACACGAAAATTGACAACCATACCTCTCCCATCCCAAGGCATTAATTGTCTCAACCAATTATTGGAAGAATTAAATGATTGGGTGCATGAGACCAAATGGGTAGTTGAGAGTTCATGGGTTTCCTCAATGAAATGGCTTAACACCATGGCTCAAGGGTTTGGTTATTTTCCCTCCCTATTCCTTGTAAAGATCATGCCCCCATCTCTTTGTTGCATTGCGTAGCTGGTTGTGGGTTTATTCTAATTGCCGATACATAGAACGATAAATCAATGGTGGGGCCTCAGCTTTGAGCTCCTCACCATGACTAAATAACAACATTTACATCATTTATAATATTAATGCAATAGGGTCAAGCTGGGGACATTACAAAAAAATGTTTCATTCATTGTAATATATCTAAAGGAATAATACATATATTGGATTTTTGTTCTTGTGAAATAGGATTGATTAGAATAACTCATAAGAAATGCTTCATTCATTGCAATATATTTAAGGAAATGTATTTCTCAAGTTAAAATGCTTCAAATTTTAGGTTTAATAGATTCAATATATAGACACACACACATTAGGGGTAGAGCTTCTTGAATATTAGACAAATTCTAATTATAAAAAATTAGGGTTTTGATAATGACATTATATGATAGTGAAATTTAAATTTGTATATAGATTTTAAAATTCTTATTTTGATTGAAACAATTTCATACTAATCAAAACATGTAATTCCAAAAATCTCTAAAAAAGTCATATCAAATTTACTAAAAAAATTCACTAACAAAAAACATCTATTTACAAATTCAAAACCCATTTTTCACAAATTAATAAAATATGTATACTAAAATATTTAACTCCTTCTCATTACACATTAATTAATAATATGTAACAATGAATAAACACCAACAATAAATTAAATAAATAAAATTTATTTTCTAAAAATAATATATTCTGATACATTAAACTTCATTTATTTTGGTAAACTTTTATACTATATTAAATAACTAATTCAATTAACAATGACTCATGTTGGATTTTGATAAGGACTCATGTTGGATTTTGATAAAGATGAGTAGAATATCCACTTAAAAAAGTGGGTCTTCTTAAAACAATGAATGAACAATTATGAAACATTTATGATAAAATTCTACATTCATTACAATATTTTACAAATTAATAAAATATGTATACTAAAATATTTAACTCCTTCCCATTACACATTAATTAATAATATGTAACAATGAATAAACACCAACACTAAATTAAATAAATAAAAATTATTTTCTAAAAATAATATATTCTCATACATCAAACTTCATTTATTTATGTAAACTTTTAAACTATATTAAATAACTAACTCAATCAACAATGACTCATGTTGGATTTTGATAAGGACTCATGTTGGATTTTAATAAAGATGAGTAGAATATCCACTTAAAAAAGTGGATCTTCTTAAAACTTGGGATTTGGTCCCTCTTCCTCCCAAGAGGAAACTAGTGCAATGCAAGTGGATTTATAGAACCAAAATTGGATCTGATTGCTCTGATCTGAAGTATAAGGCTAGGTTGGTAGCTAAGGGTTACTCTCAGGTCCAAGGAGTGGACTATACAGAGACATTTGCACCAGTGGCAAAGATGGACTCCATAAGACTAGTTTTGGCCATTGGGGCTTCCAAGCGCTGGGAGATTCATCACATGGATGTAAAAAGTGCCTTTCTTCATGGGGATATGAATGAGGAGATATATATGCAGCAGCCTGAAGGTTTTATTTCTGATCATACACTTGTTTGCAGGTTGAACAAGTCACTCTATGGGCTCAAGCAAGCTCCTAGAGCATGGTATGCAAAAATGGACAATTTTCTGCTATCTTTGGGGTTTGAGAGGTGTAAGTCTGATCCAAATGTGTATATGCAGCATGTTAGTGATCTGATATTGATTATTGTACTGTATGTTGATGATCTTTTGATCACTGGTAGCTGCACCAAAGAACTTGACTCAGTTAAGAGAGCATTGCACAGTGCATTCTCCATGACCGATCTAGGATTGCTAAAACAATTTCTGGGTTTGGAGATAGATCAATCTGTGAATGGAATTTCTGTATGTCAGTCAAGGTATGCTTCAGATTTGCTGCAGAAATTTAAGATGGCTGAATGTAAGTCTGCAAAATTTCCATTTCTTTTAGGAGTTAAGCTTACAGAATGGGGTTCTTCACCACTAGTTGACAGTTCGTTGTATAGGCAACTTGTTGGAAGCTTGCTATATCTTACTCATTCTAGACCAGATTTGTCATATGCTGTTGGGGCTGTTGCAAGGCACATGCAAAAGCCTCATGAGATCCATTGGAAGGCAGCCAAGAGGATCCTTCATTATGTTCAGTGTACTAAGTCCTTTGGTATCCATTATGCTGCTGGTTCATCCCTTGAACTAGTAGGATTTACAGATTCTGATTGGGCCGGTGATTGTATCGATCGGAAGTCAACTTCCGGTTATGTCTTTATGCTTGCACATGGACCTATATGCTGGTCAAGCAAGAAACAAAGCACTATTTCCTTATCTTCAGCTGAGGCCGAGTACAGGGGAGCAGTTAATGCAGCCACACAATGTGTTTGGTTGCAAGGTATTCTTGCAGAGTTCGGGATTGTCTTTGATTCACCCACTATTCTTTGGTGTGATAATCAAAGTACAATCAAGATTTCTACCGATCCAATACAGAGACAGAGGACCAAGCACATAGAGATACACATGCATTACATTCGGGGTTTGGTGCATGACCGGACCATAGCATTGCAGTATTGCCCATCCAGTGAGCAAACTGCTGATATCTTCACCAAGTGTTTTACCGAGAAGACCTTTACTCACCTTAGATCTTTGCTTGGGGTGAGTGATGCATGGTGATGATTGGTGTATTTTGATATATGCCACATGTCCATTTTAGAGGGGAGGTTTTATTTCCCATGTGGTTTTCCTCCTTACCTTGGTTACATGGACAAATAAATTTTATGATGTAAAAGGTGACTTGAGCCTAGTTGCCAAGGCCTTAATTTTTGATATTTCACTAAGTCTAGCTTAAGGGGGGGTGTTAGAACATTTTTCCACCTATGTACATTAATCATTTATTAATGATGATTAATTAGCCCAAGTGATTAATGATTACATCCCTAAGTTGATTAGTTGGTAAATTGGTCAAATTATCATGAACTGGTTAGCAATGTGAACAAGTGCTGAGTCAAACCAGCTAATTGGAGCGCTCCCCAGGGCAATTAATGCATTCAGCATGCCTAGAGCGCCCTCCTCAGGTCATTTAATGCACTCAGCATGCTTCTCTTCTACCTAGGGCGCATTTGCTCAATTTGTGGACAATCTTGCCAACTTTGTCATAATTTTGGCCAATTTTAGCTACCAAACCTCTAACCAACCAGTTTCTTCACATGTGTGAGGTCACATGGGCCTGTCCAGTCATTCCTAGCATTCACACAGCTGATTCGAACCAGTTTGGGATGGTTTGGGATATTTTGGTCAACCTAGGGGGATTTGAGCTATTTCTAAGCTAGATCAGTGTGAACACTCCAGATGGATTCGAATTCTTCCAGATTTGTATATATGGGTGTTCTTAACCTATGTTAAGGTTGGACAGTTAATAATATTGCAATTATTCACCATTTCATGTGTATTGTAGAATATCCACTTAAAAAAGTGGATCTTCTTAAAACAATGAATAAACAATTTTGAAATATTTATGATCAAAATTCTACATTCATTACAATATATCCTAAAAGTCCAATCTAAAATACCTCAATTTCATTCAAAGAAATAAACCTACATTCAAACAACTCACACAACCAACAAAGACTCATATTGGATTTTGATAAAGAAGAGTAGAATATCCACTTGAAAAAGTGGATCTTTTTAAAACAATGAATTCAAACAATTTGGAAATTTTTTGATAAAGAAGAGTAGAATATCCATTTAAAAAATTGGGTCTTCTTAAAACAATGAATTCAAACAATTTCGAAACATTTATGATAAAAATTCTACATTCATTACAATCTATCTTAAATGTCCAATCTTAAATACCTCAATTTCCTCATAAGAAATAAACCTGCATTTAATACAATACAGTATTCCATTCATGACAGTATAGCTAAAATACCTGAAATCCATGAAAAGACTATAGGTTTAATGGTCCAAAAATGATTGTACATTTAATACAACACAGTAGTAAGGTGTAGTAAGGTGTATCAAGCTTCTCGTAACCAACTTGTCCCAACTGAAACGTATCCCTTGATTTTTTTTTCACAAGAAAAATGCTATACTTTATATTATAAATATAAGTAAGTTACAGAAATATCAAAACAGAAACCCAATACAAACCAAATCCTTCCAATCCTTGCAAAGAAACATAAACCTATATATCAACCTCTTTCCCACTTGGACTGTACAGCTAAAATACTAAAATACCTGGAATCCATAAAACTATCGCAAGTTTAATGATAAAAAATTGATAGTATATTTAATACAACACAGTAAGGTGGATGAAGCTTCCCATAACCAACTTGTCCCAAGTGAAGTGTATCCCTTGAGCTATATATATCAACCTTTTTCTCACTTGGACTGCATGTACAAGTACTGGAGTGCACATCTACCTACAGGACTTCTTTCTAAGCAATCACTTCTTTTTATGCAACAATTATTATCATTGCAATACAGAACAACAGAAAATGATTGTAAATTGATTATAGTTACACATACGCAGGCGCACTAGATCCACCCAATTAATCTTTTCAATCAGACGAAGGCCATTTTATATTTGCCAGTTTCAGATTTTTTAAGTTCCAGTGATTCCAATATATTATTATTATTGAAATTGGAAAGGGACAATGCAAGAAAGACAAATAGACATTCATGAGTTAAATTGACAATCACGTGAAGTCCGTATCCCATTTTGATTTGGGCATCTCTTTACATCGCATCAGAGTGTGCATCATTTGGAATTTGTTGTTTTTATATGTTACACCCAGCATTGGATTCTCCATTGCAAAGATTCTACGCCCTGCACAGCTTATCAATGACGTAATATACTGGAACGGCCAGCATTCCGTTCTCACACAACAATATTAAAATGGGAACCGCCGAGGGCCGATTAAAAAAAAAATTATTTGACGCTAGAAAGTCGTATTTTTGTACTTTCCAAAAATGCATATATATCGATAAATTTTGACACCAGGAAAGGCATAATTCTAGTATTGAATATGGCTTCGTACTTTCAGAAAACGCCTACAAAGTAACAAAACGCTGAAACATTTTTATCATTCCAAGATTCTTCATTGACGTTCCATGTATCACAAGAAATATTTGGAACTTCATCGTTAGACTCGATCAAAGGGTTTTACTCGAATAACTTCTAAGCTTTTTTAATCACATCACACAGCATAGATTGATGGAAGTACAGCATTATTATTATTCCATGGTAGTGCAAATCCAGCTTGAGATCCTACCATTATTCGTTGCTAGCATTAGGTAACGGTAGGCACTTTGACCAACTACTCTTCAACTATCAAATAATTCAAAGATGAATTAACAATATAGTGGAGGGAGAGGAGCGATTGTGGAGTGGTAGAAAATAAGAGCATAATTTCAAAACTATTTAATTAAAAATAAGTATGACACGTTATTTTTATTGATAAAATAATAATAATGGAAATTACATCAAATTTATTTAATATAAAAAATTGTTTAATATTAAAGTAGGGTTGAAATTTGATGAGAAAATGTTTGTCATTTACTATTTTATGTGTCAAAATATAATCATTTCATAAAATTAAATATTATTGACTAAGTGTACATTTTAATTTTACCTATGAGTGGGTTTCATTGTTAAGAACGTGTGTTTCCTCCAAAGACTGTAATGCCCCACGTTTTGACCTAGGTAGCTAGAACTTGATTTTTTACTCTTCCTAGTAATTCATTGCTTAATGTCTATTTAAACTCATTAGACTCTTAAAGGCATTATGTGAACTAGACAAATTTATGTGTCACATGTGAGTCATGGTATAAATAAACACGTCGCTTATTTGAACTTCAATACATAATATGACTTATCAAATGAAAAGTTGCCATATATATGCATGGTTATGAGTTATTGGTGAGCTAACCTACATGATGGCAACCAATGCAATAGCCAAATGATTGTTGTATTGATGTAACTTGATGTTGTAGACATCTCAAAGATAACTTGTATACTAAAACTTTTAATTTTGATTTAATTAATTATTATTTCATACATTGCTATGATTTGTGGCTAAGTGTGGTTTTGACAGGATGCATTGCTTGCCTAAAATGGTTGTTTGATGATGTGACTATAAGAACAATAATTGCATAGTATGCCTGAGTATAAGGTGTCGACCCTAATTATATCAAGAGGGGTGGACATATTTCCCATCATGTATCCCCCAAAACCTGGAGTCATGGGAGGGTTATGTGGAGACACACTCCCCAAGTTGTGTGATGATGATTCTCACTTTCATGTTGTGGAGGCTTGGTCGATATAGTCGACACTTCCACTTATGGGTTCTATGTGGGGTTAGGTCAATATAGTTCACATTCCATCATATTCCAACAAAGGAAAGGATAGGATGTGGAAGATGGAAGTAGGTTAGAGAGGAAGGATAGTTTGAAGTAATTTAGAAGGCTATAGGACTAGTGCAAGGTAATGCTACCCAATTATGACATGTTAGCTACAATGGAAACCTATAAAAATAGAAACCTCATCACTAAAATTAAATGTTAGAGGTATTGCAAAACTTTTTAGAACAAAGTGTAAAAAGATGAAATGCATACAATCGAGTTACCTTCGAGAATATATAACTTTTATTTATGGAAATTACTATAACACCAAGAAAATGGTGTTTTGCTAATATCGGTATGATCTTTTTTTTCTAAAACATAATGCATGTGGTCATGGTAGACCTCGGGTTTGGTATGTAAACACTAAAACTTTTTGAATTTTTTTTTTCATGGTTGTAGTTAACATGTGATTCTTGTGCGAAACTATTTTCCATAATTTTTAATGTTAATATGGATTTTTTATTAATGTCTAGGCCTTCATCTACACTTGTGTGGGTCCTTTTTTGTTTTCAAAATAGGTGAACCAATCAAAAGTTACAAAAAAAAGTAAGAAAGTTAAATGTTTTTTACAAATTTGACATATGACCAAATAAAAATAAATAAAAAATCTAAAACAATATTGTTTTCCAAAATCCCCTAGGGGTGTATCTCAACTAGAAAATGAAATGAAATAAAAGTCATGGTGTAAGAGTACATGCACCACCCTAGTTGTTGATTCCCCTAGTACAAAATAAAAGAAAAAAAAATATTGTTTTCCATATATGTGTGTGTGTGTGTGTGTGTGTGTGTGTATGTATGTATCTATACATACATACATACATACATACATACATACATACATACATATATATATATATATGTATGTATGTATGTATGTATGTATGTATGTATGTATGCACACACACACACACATATATATATATATATTTGGAATTTGCACATAAATCTCTATAAGTTTGTGCAATTTCATTAGTAATAAACCATTCTAGCATATGTAGATTCGATGTTGAAAAAAACGGAAATGAAAAAATGGATGTGTTTTGTTAGTTGTAGGTCCAAACCATAGGTTTGAAAATCTGAGCCTTAAACCAAAGTGGACAATTCATCCACCACGTAGGTGGAAAAATTCATCCACACCAAAAAAATTTCAAATTTGAAATCCACACACATTAATAATGTGCACATGTTTCTATACAAAAAATAATGCATGCGCGTTATTTGTCCCTACCTTTTAATTTCTCCTCATTCTCTCATTCTCTATTTATCTCTCTAACCTCCCTCCACACTCCTACCCCTAATCACTCCTCCTGCCTCATCTCTCTCTCTCTCTCTCTCTCTCTCTCTCTCTCTCTCTCTCTCTCTCTCCCTACCCATTAACCATCACCACTTACCCCCTAATCACCCTCTCCTATCACATCCACCCACAACCACCCGTCATTGTCTCGTCTAATCCCCCTCCCCCTACCACTAATGCTGCCCCCAACTCTCTCTCTCTCTCTCTCTCTCTCTCTCTATATATATATATATATATATATATATATATATATATCCCTTCCCCATTCCCTCTAAGGATCCTCACTCATTCTATTTCTATCTCTACGTTCCCCCCTACTCGTCCTACTACCAATAACCCACCTCCTCACTCTCTCTCCCCTCTTCTTCATAACCTTTACTAACCTCTCCCTCTCTCTCTCCACGCACACCTAACCACCACCCATCTCTCTCCTAATCCCCCTACCCCCTATCATTCACCACCTGCCTCCCTCTCTCTCAGTATCCCCCTCTCCCCCATGCTCCTCCCCTTCCCTTAACCACCCATCCCTCTCTTTATCTCCCAGTCTCTCTCCTACTCCTACCACTAACCACTCCCCTGCCTCTTCCCTAATCCCACTACCCCTAAACCCCCCTCTCTCTCTACTAATCCCCCTCCACTCTACCACTAACCATTCCCCCAATGTCTCTCTCTCTCTCTCTCTCTCTCTCTCTCTCTCTCTCTCTCTCTCCCGAACCCATACTCCTCACCCTCATACCCCTGCCCTCCACTCTCTCTCTCTATCCCCTACCACTAACCACCTCCCCATCCCTCTCTCTCTATCCCTTCCCCCCCTACTCTCCCTACCCTTAACAAACCCCCCCTCTCTCTCCTAGTCTCTCACCTACTCCTACCACTAACCATCAACCCCTCCTCTCTCTCTCTCTCTCTCTCTCTCTATCTATCTCTCTCCCTCTGTTTAATGTCTAGGTCCTCATCTAAGCTTGTGCAGGTCCTTTTTTGTTTTCAAAATAGGTGAACCGATCAAAAGTTACAAAGAAAATAAGAAAGTTAAATGTTTTTTACAAATTTGAAATATGACCAAACAAAAATAAATAAAAAATATAAAACAATATTTTTTAAAAAAACTTGTAGGGGTGTAACTCAACTGGAAAATGAAGTGAAATATAGGTCATGGTGTATATAGAGGTTACGATTTCAAATCACCCCAGCTTACCCATGCACAATGCTTGCAGGTTGTGTGGGTGCATCTAGGGGTATAGTAGTAGCAGATAGGAAATGACCCTGTGTAATGCGAGTACATGCACCACCCTAGTTGTTGATTCCCCTAGTATAAAAAAAGAAAAAAAAAATATTTTTTTCAATATATATATATATATATATGGAATTTGCACAAAAATCTCTATAAGTTTGTGCAATTCCATTAGTAACACACCTTTCTAGCACATGTAAATTCGAGGTTGAAAAATGTGGAAATGAAAAAATAGATGTTTTTCGTTAATTAAATGTCCAAACCACAAGTTTGACAATTCGAACCTAAAATTAAATTGGACAAATTATCCACAATGTAGGTGGAAAAATTCATTTGCACCAAAAAAATTTCAAATTTGAAACGTGCATGTGTTAATAATGCGCACATGTTTCTATGCAAAAAATAATGCATGCATGTTATTAACACATGTGCATTATTTTTCCCTGCCTTTTAATTTCTCCTCATGCTCTCTTTAAATATTTATCTCTCTAACCCCCCTCCACACCCCCTACCCCTAATCATTCCCCCCACGTAATCTCTCTCTCTCTCTCTCTCTCTCTCTCTCTCTCCCGAACCCCCAATCCTCAATATTCACTCTTCTACTCTACCACCCTTCTATCTCTCCATATTTCCTACCACTAACCACCTCTCTCTCTCTCTCTCTCTATATATATATATATATATATATATATATATCCCTTTCCACCCTACTTCCCCCTACCCTTAACCAATCCTCTCTCTCTCTCTCTCTCTCTCCTAGTCACTCACCTACTCCTACCACTATCCACCACCCCCAATCTCTCTCTCTCTCTCTCTAAAAAGTTAACCCCCAATATATCTATCTATCTCTTTCTCTCTCCCACAACCCCCCTCCTCCATAAAAATCCAACCCCCCTAATCCATCTCTCTCTATCTCTTTCCAACAATGCCCCTCCTCCTCAAACCCTTAACCCATTTGATATGTATCTCTCTTCCACAACCCCCCTCCATGCCTCATACCCATAATCACTCCCCCCAACTCACACCACTCTCTCTCTCTCTACCCCTAATACCCTGACTCCTCTCCCCCCTACACCTACCCCTTGCTCTCTCTCTCTTTCTATCTCTCCTAGTCCCCTCCACCTACACTTAATGCTCACCACTCTCTATATCTCTCTCCATAAACCCCCAACACCCCACTCTCTCTCTCCTTCCTATCCCCCTTCCTCACTATGACTAACCACCTGCATCCCTCTCTCTCCCCCTCTCCTCCTACTTATCCCCCTATCCTTAACTACCCACCTATCTCTTTATCTCTACGTCTCTCTCTTATCTCTATAGCTAACCACCCCCTCTTTTTCCCCTACTCCCCTTATAGCTAAACCCCCTCTCTCTCTCCTAATCCTCGTCCCCCCTACCACTTAAAATGCCCCCAATATCTCTTTCTCTCTCTCTCCCTCTCCCAAAAACCCAATACTCACCCTCCTAACCCTACCCCCCACTCTATATTTTACTCTTCCCTACCACTAACCACCTCCCCATCCCTTTCTCTCTCTATCCCTCTCCCCATACCCCCTACCCTTAACCTCCTCTCTCTCTCTCTCTCTCTCTCTCTCTATATATATATATATATATATATATAACCCTAACCCCCAATCTCTCTCTCTCTCTACTACCCCTAACCATAACTCCCTCCCACTAACTAATGATATTTCCCCCTTGATCTCTCTCTCCTACTGCACCCACCCTTAACACTCATCATATTTCCTAATCCCCCTCACCCTACAACTAGTGATGCCCCCAAATATCTCTTTCTCTCTTACTTACTCTCTCTTTCCATAACCCCTCTCTCTCTATATATCTCCTAATATCCCTTCCCCCTTCCCTCTAAGGACCACCACTCATCTCTCTTTCTGTCTCTATGTTCTCCTCTATTTGTCCCACTACCAATAACCCACCACCTCCCTCTCTCTTCCCTCCTCTGCATAGCCCTTACTAACCCCCTCTCTCACTCTCTCTCTCTCCCCTACTGCTCCACGTACACCTAATCCCTACCCCTCTCTCTCTCTCCTTCAACTCACTGCTACCCCTACCTCCTATCGCTAACCACCAACATCCCTCTCTCTCTCTCTCTCTCTCTATCCCTTTCCCCTACTCCTCCCCCTACCCTTAACCACCAACCCCTCTCTTTATCTCCAGGATTCTATCCTACTCCTACAACTAACATCCCTCTCTCTCTCTCTCTATTTGTAACTTTGGAATGTATTTCATATATGTATATTGTATTCCTATAGAGATGTTATTATTCCTCTATACGGAAGTGTCATCATTTATATTGTAAGTGTCGTAACTTATACTTGATGGGTTATTAGAACACCTTGATGGGGTCGGCCCTCTATAAGTCATGTGGGTTAAAGGGTTATTACACCACCCTATTGGGGGTCGGCTCTGTCAGTATTATGCTATGTGGTTAAGTTGAGGCCGACCTATTAAAGGTTATTAGGCAAGTCAATTCAAGTATAAATAGTGCGGGAGGCACTCTATATGATCATTCACATTCTCATTCTTACTCTCATTGGAGAGTGGTGCAATAGTGGAGGAGGATAAGCTGCTACTAGGAGTATATCTCTTATGCTTGGGTTGTATCATTGCTCTATCTATCTCTCAAGAAGTTGTGGGGTTTTTCACCTTTATGGTTTTCCCCAGTGAAACTCTGTGTGTCTATTGTCTCTTGTGTGCTTGCATTATTATGTCCATGATTGATATGTTGTACATGTTGTTCTCTTAGTTAGGATCCTAGATCAGATTGAAGTAAATTATGAAAAACTAACATGGTATCAGAGCTAGCCTGAAAGAAGGCATGGTATGGCATTTATGACACTTGTTGCACTTGAGAAGCTAGGGCTTGATATAGAAAAAACCAGTCATCGTAGAACTTTCACTATAAATACATTTCGAAAATGTTTCAGGATCTAAAAATATTACATGTCAAAGATAATATCCCCATGTACCTTATGTCCGAAGGAGAGCCTCTAATTCATCGTACTTTCATATTTATGATCTGTACAATATAGGGTTTCTGCCTCTTCCAGATCTTTGTCATAAACAGGTGACCTAGGAAAAAAGGTCACAACATGGGATAGGAAACTCCAAATGAAATTGCATAAAAAGTGGCAGGTAGGACACGGACTGTACTTTCACAGGTACAATTTTCAGAGGCCGAAATTGAACCAGTGACACATGGCACTCTGTACAAGTTTGCTCTCTTGTTTTATCCCATAAACAAGTCATGTTGTGACACTTGGCATAAATCTCTCTCAGAGAATCCATTTGAGGTAAGACCTATGGGGTTGGAAAGATAACAATTTAGGATACCACAAGCAGAATTTTCAGACCCTATAGATCTGAAATTTCAGAGTTACACCAGAAACAAGCAGGTGCATATTTCTGTCAAAACAGAATTGGATTTTGAACACCTTCATTCATGGCTCCGGGAATTTAGGGTTTCAGAGAATGTTGGAATTTTTGTATGGGAGACCACAGCTGGATTCTCCTCATCAAAATTGAAATTTAGAGACCATGATCGATTTTTTTGGTTAGGCAGAAGGCCGAGCTTGATCAAACCTTAGTTCGTGACTTTGATCGGAAAAGTTGAAAATTAGGGCTTCTACAAAAATGGGAATTTTTGAAATCTGTGATCATAGCTGGAAGCTCCTTGGAAAAATTGAATTTTAGAGCTTTGGATCAAACTATTTGGTTGTGTGAAGCTCCGGGAAACTCAATCCCTAATTCAGGGTCCTCCTTAGTGAATCGAGAAGATTGAAAAGCAAATTTGAGTGGCGAAACTTTGCAGTTTTCAAATTCTGAGTATACCAGGTTGATCAGATCCAGTTTCTGCAAATCAAGTGGATTGGGTTAATCCTAGAAGAGAATGGATTGGTCACCTGCATCAGTGAATAATTTCCTGTTTCAGAGGGAGATGAGGCTAAGGCCTTACATAAGAAGATTACAAGCAAACTCGATAGGTATGACTTACGGGTATGTTTCAAAATCTGTTCATGATTAAGTTTATGATATGTTTGTCTTCATTAAGATTAGTACAATATTGATTAATTTTAGACTTGTCGTATCACCTTAATAAAAATATGAATGCATGATAGAAGATATTCATTGATTAGGGTTTTGACACGTATGGTTGTACTAATGCATTGTGGTGTTGTATGAGGTTGATGTTGTCCGCTAACATGAAAGGTACATCAAGAAAGACAAATCATGTTCTAGTTCAAGAACATATGACCATGGTGACATGAAGACAAAGATTTATCCATTGTCATGGATCACATAGAAGATCTACTTACGAGGTATGTATAACTTGGTTCTATAATGGTTAACCTATGAGATATGTAAGTTACTAGCACAAGTCATTGAAGAGAACAAGAAGACATTATGTAGGTATGTTAGACATAACTAGCTAGCATGCTAATCCAGGTATGTTTTTCCTATATCAAGTAAGAATCCTACCTTGTGTTAGGATCTCTTATATAAGTATACATGGCATGATTGATAATGATTATTTATGAAGTTATAAATTTAAGTAATCTAGGGTTTATGCATATTATGTTGCTTACCTTGATTGATGACATGACTAACCAGAAGAGTTCTATGGTCAAATATGATCATGCATGAGTAAGAGAAGTCTTCCCTAAAACTTCAAATGCTAATGCTTATTATCTGTGTTTGAAATGATCATGACTATACATGTTTAAGATTATTGTGTTTTGATAGTATTGAGATTATACTAATGAATGTATGATTATGTGCGAGATCTCGAGGGTAACACAATGATGATACTAGTAAGCATGCATAGTGATCGAGGATGGATATAAGTTCAAAGACAAGTAATCTAGGAAGCAAAGATCAAGAGGGAGAACACTCCAGTAGTTCCTGTAAGGAAGCAAATACTGAGAGGGAATCCACCCTACAACCAAACAAAGATAAGTATTTGAATTGTCATTTCTTGCATACTTGTTTGTTTAAATAATATTGTTCAATGATGTATATGCTTATGTTCCTAGACTTAGGGTGTGTATTATGCATATTAAAATAATTGTATTAATGAACAGTATACTACTAATATGCATGTGATGGGTAAGTGGCCTATGGTACTGTACAACATTTCATTGCTACTTATCTAGAATGAAACCTCTTTGCTCACATGTTGGGAGTTGTGCACACTCTTAACAATGTTCTAGTAGAGATTGGAAGGCATCTAGAAAGTTACGAGATATGGATAAATGTTGTATTGAAGCATTGGCTAAAATAATTGCATCACTGTATGACATAATTTCTTTATGTGTAAGAATTTGTTCTGAAAAACTATGAGATGTTTCTAATCATGCAATTTAACTTGTTTTGTAGGAAAGATCATATACCATCACCTACAAAAGAAGGACTACAACATTTGTTCCAACAACAAAGTTCAAACTATCTATTGAAGATATTGAAGTTCCCAGGATCTGGGATGAACTAATGGAAGAATACCATGATCCGTCGATCATGAAGAAAGATGTTTGGGATGTGGTCCCAATACCAGATGGGAAGTTTGTTGTGACTTCTGAAGATCAAGCATGCTGCAGATGGCAACATAGAGAAATACAAAGCGAGATTTGGAGCTCGTGGCTTCTCCCAGTAAAAGGGAATAGACTATGAAGAGAATTTTGCTCCTGTAGCCAGATACACTTCCATCAGACCAGTACTTTCTCTTGCTACAGTGATGAAACGAAAGATACACCAGATGGATGTCAAGACAACTTTCTTGAATGGTGTAGTTGAAGAGGAAGTGTATGTGGAGTAGCCACTCGATTTTGAGACACATGATAGAGGGACTCATGTGTGCAAACTGAAGAAATATTTGTATGGCTTGAAGAAAGCTCCTAGGACTTGGTATGGTAGGATAGACAGCTTTCTATCCAGTTTGGGATTTACTAAGAGTAAAGTGGATTCCAACCTTTACTACAAGGTTGAGGAAGGCAATCCGGTGATACTACTTTTGTATGTGGATGACCTATTTGTAACAGATGAGGATGGATTGATTGTTGATACCAAGAGGAATCTTGCTGTTGAGTTCTAGATGAAGGACTTGGGGATGATGCACTACCTTCTAGGCATGGAAGTGTGGCAGAGTGCAGATGGAATCTTCCTTGGACAAGGGAAGTATACAGTAGAGATCCTGAAGATGTTCAGGATGATGGACTATAAGACCATGGCCACACCTATGGAATCGAACCTGAAGCTTCATCTGATCCGGTTGATGTCACTATGTATCGTCAGATGATTGGGTCCTTGATGTACTTAACGAACATGAGAACATATATTTTCTTTGTGGTGAACACATTGAGCCAGTTCCTGAAGGATCCCATAGGTGTTCACTTGGTTGATGTAAAGCATATTCTGAGGTACCTGAAGGGTACAATTGATTATGGGATCAAGTATGATGCGAATCAAAAGTTTAACCTACAAGGTTATGTTGATTCAGACTAGGCAGGCAGTGCTGAAGATAGGAAGAGCACATCTAGGTGCTACTTCAGTATGGGATCAGGTGTTATCTCTTGGTTTAGTAGGAAGCAGTCCTGCGTAGCACTGAGTATAGTCAAGGTAGAGTATGTTGCAGCTTGTTCGGCTAGTTGTGAGGCAGTATGGCTTCGAAATCTACTATCTGAGTTATTTGATCTCCCATTGGATGCTAATGGTATCTTTTGTGATAACCAGAGTTGTGTGAAGTTGTTTGAGAATCTAGTGTTCCACGATAGGTCGAAGCACATTGAGATCAAATATCACTATAAGGGATATGGTGTAGAGAGAAGTAGTGAAGCTCTTATATGTTGCGACATATGAGCAGGTTGTAGATGTATTGATGAAACCACTATCCAGAGTGAAGTTTGAGTACTAGAGAGAGAGGCTTGGTGTTCTTTAGATTGACGACACTTCAAGGAAGAAGTGATGGACACATCTGCTAGATCCATTCCAAGCATGGTGAGAGAAGGATCCTTCCCATGGTTGTGGATGTAAGTGTTGGACGATGAGCATCAGGATGATGGTCCAGTTGCTGCACTGTATGCATCATGTTGGATGCTTTTTATGATCAATTGGATCATGTATATGTGTATGCATCATGTTGGATGCTTCTTATGATCAGTTGGATCATGTATATGTGTATGCATCATGTTGGATGCTTGTTATGATCAGTTGGATCATGTATTTATATATGCATTATGTTGGATGCTTGATATGATCCGGTGGATCATGTACTTATGTATGTGGATGCATTGTATGATCAGGTAGATCATGAGATTATGTATGTACCAGGTGGATACTTGTATGATCAGGTAGATCATGTATGATGATATGTATCAGGTAGATACATTGTATGATCAGGTAGATCATGTATGATGATATGTATAAGGTGGATACATTGTATGATCAGGTGGATCATGTATTTGTGTATGTATTAGGTAGATACATTGTATTATCAGGTGGATCATGTATGATGATATGTATCAGGTGGATACATTGTATGATCAGGTGGATCATGTATGATGATATGTATTAGTCAGATACATTGTATGCATTAGGTGGATGCATGGTATGATCAGGTTGATCATGGATGATGAGTATTGGGATAATGTTCTGGATTACATGCATCAATATGATGCTATGATGATGATCAAGATGATCACAAATGATGAGCTTTAGGATGTTGCTCCAGATGACATGCATCAAGATGATGCTATGATGATGATTAGGATGATCACAGATGAGGAGCTTCAAGATGTTGCTCCATATTATATGCATTAGGATGATGCTATGATGGTTATCAGGATGATCATAGATGACGAGCTTCAGGATGTTGCTCTAGATGATCTGCATCAGGATGATGTTATGATGACGATCAGGTTGATCATGTGATGATGTACATCAGGATGATGTATGGTGAGTATCAGGTTGATACTTTGTGGACATGGACAGGTTGTGCAGGTAGCATAGAAAAGGTCCTTTAAAATTCAGACAGGTAGAGCAGTGTGCTCGTAACATCTTGGGATGCTCTAAGTAGGTTTTGCGAAAATTCACATAGAAAAGATCCTTAAAATATGTACAGGTAGAGTCGTGTACTTGTAACAGCCTGGGATGCTCTATCGAGATCCAGACAGGTAGAGTGGTGTGCTCGTAACATCCTTGGATGCTCTGAGTAGGTTTTGTGAAGGTCAACATGTAAAAGAACCTATAGTCTGTGCTAGGTTTTGTTGATGCATGTAATCAGTCCTAGGTTCCACAGTATGGCCACTGATGATGAATACCTACAGGTGGTGGGCCTACATCCAGTATGAAAAAGGACTGGCTCTGTAGAACTTCCTATGACGAGTAGATTTGAGATTTATTGAGATAGCAGCAGCAGTGACGATGATGATTATCCAGAGAAGAAGACTTGTGCTAGCAGATATATGTCAAGAAATACCTTCCTAGTTAAGAGGGAGTGTCAATGTATTTGTAACTTCTGAATGTATGTCACATATGTATATTGTATTCCTATATAGATGTTATTATTCCTCTATACAAAAGTGTCATCATTTATATTGTAAGTGTCGTAACTTATACTTGATGGGTTATTCGACCACCTTGATGGGGTCGGCCCTGTATAAGTCATGTGGGTTAAAGGTTTATTAGATCACCCTATTGGGGGTCGGCCCTGTCAGCATTATGTTATGTGGTTAATTTGAGACCGACCTAGTAAAGGTTATTAGGCAAGTCAAGTCAAGTATAAATAGAGTTTGGGAGGCACTCTATTTGATCATTCACATTCTCACTCTTACTCTCATTGGAGAGTGGCGCACTAGTGGAGGAAGAGAAGCTATTGCTAGTAGTATATCTCTTATGCTTGGGTTGTATCATTGCTCTATCTATCTCTGAGGAAGTTGTGGGGTTTTTCACCTTTATGGTTTTCCCCAGTGAAACTCTGTGTGTCTATTGTCTCTTGTGTGCTTGCATTATTATGTCCATGATTGATATGTTGTAGATATGTTGTACATGTTGTTCTCTCAGTTAAGATCCTAGATCAGATTGAAGTAAATTCTGAAAAAATAACAATCCCCCTACCCCTAACCCCCCCTCTCTCTATCCTAATCCCCCTCCACCCTACCACTAACCATGCCCCCAATCTCTCTCTCTCTCTCTCTCCTCCCCAAACCCCCACTCGGTACCCTCATAACCCTGCCTCCCACTCTATCCCTCTCTCTCCCATACCACTAACCACCTCCCCATCGCTCTCTCTCTCTCTATCAATCTCCCCCCTACTCCCCCCTACCCTTAACCAACCCCCCTCTCTCTCCTACCCTCTATCCTACTCTCTCACCTACTCCTACCATTAACCACCAACCTCTCTCTCTCTCTCTCCCCCCCCCCTCTATCTAAACCCCTAACCCCCAATATCTCTCTCTATCTTTATACCTTTATCTCTCTCTATACCCCTAACCCACAATATTTCTCTCTCTAAACCCATCACTCCTCGATCTCTCTCTCCCCTACTCCCTTACCCAGAATCCCCTACCACTAACCAACAACACTCCCCCTCAAATCTCTCTCTCTCTCTCTCTCTCACTCTCACTCTCTCCTACTCCTAGTCTCTCATAATGCCCTTCCCTCGTACCAATAATCATTATCACTCCCCCCATTATCTCTCTATATCTTTGTATTTCTATACCCCTAATTCTCTCTCTCTCTCTCTCTCTCTCTCTCTCTCTCTCTCTCTCTGCTCATCTCACCAAATACCCGTCCCCCCTATCACTAACCATGCCCCAAACATATATCTATATTTCTCTCTCTCTCTCTCTCTCTACCCCTAGACCCACATATCCTCTCCCTACCACTAACCTGCCTCCTCTCTCTCTCTCTCTCTCTCTCTCTCTCTCTCTCTCTCTCTCTCTCTTTCTACCCCTAGACCCACATATCCTCTCCCTACCACTAACCTGCCTCCTCTCTCTCTCCCCTCCTCCACTTAACCCTTAATAACTCACACTCCCACTCTCTCTCTCCCTCTCTCCCTCCCCTACTCCTCCACCTAATCCCCTACCCCCTATACCACTGACATCCTTCCCACTAGTACATATGGTCAAAGTTTCTATGTTTTTTCATTGTTATTACTGAGATTCATTGTCCCTGTTTCCACAATACGGGTTTCATTTTTTTGTGGAAAAATGTTCGTGGATATAGAGACGAAGATTCCCCATCGTGGCAATAGCAATGCTTCATAGTGGCCACGTGTCACCTATACAACAATTCTCAGATCTATGGAATCTGAAACCTGCCACGAATATTTGTCGATATATCGACGCACATCTTCTATATGTTTCCACGTAGGTACTAAACCTACTATGAACATTCGTGTCTATAGAGACAAACTTATAGAAGAGGTTTGTTGCGAATAGCGAAGAACATTCATCGCATGTTTAGCATCTGCATGGAAACATTTTCTATAGCTCCACGAACTTGCATTGCAGTATCCATGAATCCCTTCACTAAATTTTGTGGCAGGTTCATCATCTGCGTGACAACTACTAGAAGAGGGGCATTGCTAGTGAGACAAACTTTCGTGGTAGGTTTAGCATCTGCATGGAAACATCTTCTATAGCCTACACGAACGTTCGTTGATATTGAGACGATACCTAGAAGTGTTAAAAAAAAATAAACCAGACTAAATGGCAATCCTTGAATCATGCATGTTTAATCCTCATGTAGTACATTCCTCTACATTGTAACATATATTCTTAACCAATAAAATTTTCCATCTAATAATCATAACCATCCATGCTCAAGCAATGATGCCTAGGTGTTAAGACCAAAATATGCCAATCTTTGGTATTGTGACAAATGACATATATTCCTTGGCATAATATGGCTAATCTAGATGAGGCTTACTAGACAACGGGACTATTTTTTAGAGTATCGAAATACAATTTTAAAGCAAACCTAGTAGTTCCTTACCATTTTTTTTCTTAGAGATTTAGGCCAAAGTCATTCTCAATATACATTAACAATCATCATCATCAATATTGAGGAATGCCATTGTGCACAAGGATATGATAACTATTTCCATTTTGTCATGACCTTCTATTAAGAAGCTTATATGGATCAATAAAATAAAGATTTCAAAGCTATGATATTTATAGAAAATATCTTACTGGCATATTGATGATAATCGATGATAAGGAATTATGATGTTCAAGTTTTACAAGGTGATGTGGGACATATTAGGGGTTGGTTTGTGCTACTTGGAATTTGAGGTAGTTTTACACTTTAAACTAAGTAATGGGAATGGGATGATTATTGTTCTGCGTGTCAATGGAATCTTGATGATAAGTGATGAAAATGAATTATAATGTGAGTTTTACAAGGAAAAGTGGGACATAGTAGAGGATGATTTCAACTGCTTGGTATTTGAGACCTTTTACATGGGTTGCTTGACTAAATCCATTAACGAAGAGCTAATTATATTGATCCCCAAGAATTCTGCCAGAGACTTTATGGAGGGATGGAAATATATCACTCTACTGAGTGTAGCTTACAAGAGCTTAGCCATGTCTTTAGCTCTTTGGGTGTGGGATGTTGCTAGGAAGATTGTTTGGAGGGAACAAACAAGTCTTGGGACACTCATTAGCAAGTCCTCTTCTTAAAGATCAAATTTGACAAAGCCTACCATCGGATTGATTGGTCCATCAGTGAGATGTTGAATTGACTAGGATTTGGTATAAGATGTGTTGGGATAGTGTGTTAACCCCCATTATGCATTTGTCCATTAGGTAGGTGTTTCTTTTTGTGTTTGACCCTTAGTGTGAGATTCCCTCCAATAGAGAGCCAGTTGGTGCACCAATTTGTAATTTTTTCTACACTTTGGGGAGTTGTTATGACCTAAATCAATAGTGTGACAGTAGTGATCTCTTTCATTTTCATTTATAAGCACATTAGTATATATGCTTAGTAGTCCTATGGGAATAAACAACCCTAGAATCAAGTATGGGCATCAAATGGACAAGTATGAATACTTTGAGATAATTTTGAAGGTCACAACAAGTATTTAAACAACCAAATTATCATATATGGAAGTTTTGGGTGCATAAACAGAGGTAAATGAGCTTAATACCCTCTAAATCAGAAGTAAGCAACCACCAGTAATTGTTGCAGCGGGCCTTTGGAGGTTACTTTGAAAATATGAACGTGTTGATAGTAGCTACATCATTTCAAACTTATAATCCTCTTCTTGATGCATTGGTATACCCATTTGAGCATTACCTAATAGTTTGTAGAAGTTTTAAGGCCATCATCGTGCAGTCGTCCCACTTGGAATGGATTTATCTTATGGAGCAATGGCATATTGAGGGTTTTGTTGCCATCTATGGACGATATGCCCTGTTTTAGGGAATCCCATGCTGAAAGAGCATGAACAACAACCCTAAAAGATGGCATACAAGGTGTTATATGGATTTTTATGACCTCAAGAAATGAAGAGACAAATCGAGGCAACATCCTTAACAATTTTTTGAACACTTGACCCCAAACAACAGTCTAGAATCTCTAAAATTCAAATATGGTCACTTACTGGTCCCTAAAATCAATTCTCATCCCTATTGTTGACTTCCTAGTCAATAGTAATCCAATTCTGGGAAGATTTATTGGTAATAAAAGTGACAACAAATAGACCTATACACAATCCAAAACAACACCAACCAGCAAGATACTTAGTTCTGGGTAGTTTTATGATAAATATGGGCATGAGATAGTAGCCTTGAAACTCATCCATATATTTGAGATCTATCATCACTTAAAATAAAACTTATAGATTTTTTGTTAATCTAGGTACATACAAAACACCAATATGCTTAAGGATATCACCTGATGTTATTTGGAGTGAGATAGATCCCACTCCTAGAATTGGATATGTGGCATAATCACTAAGTTTCACATGCATACTTACCTCTTGTAACCAAGAACTCCAAATGTACCACCGGTAAGTTCTTAACAAAGGCTCTTTGGTATATTCATAACTGCCATATCAACAGATTATAATGAGCTACACTCACAAGCAAACTAAAACGATAAACTAATCTTCAGTAACATGTAATAAAATAAACATATATATCATATAACAAAAAGAGAGATATAGTTGAAGATACCAACCTGGGTGTGAAACTCTTCTTGTAAAAATACTCAGAAGTGTTATTTTTAGAAAAGATTGATTATGCCTCGGAGAGGCTAGTCTACTCTAGGAACCAGCTGACCCTACAAGAGGGTGTGTACAAACCAGAGAGAGAGAAATGACTGGAGTTGATTAGGTCAATTCCAGTCAAGCAAAATACATAAATCAACATAAATAAAGTCAGAAAAATTATAAACTTCAATCAAGTCTCAGCACAAGCGAAGTGATTATCAACACACCACAACTGATCATAGGTGATCAAAGTCAAGTACTCTATAAGACCAAAAATTCAACAAAGTGGTATAAAACAAATGAAGGAGGGTAAATGACCGCATTAACCACAAGTCAAAGACAAGGTACCACAAGTCCAATAATAACTCAATCAAAGTGGGGAAGGTACAACATGTATTTAATAACTCAATCATTAACAGGTAATAAAATAAGCATATTGATCATATAACAATAAGAGAGGTAAATGGATGAATATCTCCACATCAACATTAAACCAAAAATCAGATCTAAAGTGTGGGTACAAATATAAAAAATGTTCATAAAATAAGAAAATATAAACAATGGTCATAACATAGGTGTGGGTAGTATAAGACCCATGACCCTTAGAACCAAGGGTATGCTCCAAATGTGGCCAAACAACCATAGTACTCTATAAGACCAAAACTTCAACAAGGTGGTTTAAAAAAAGTTACTCAAGGAGGGTAAATGACCCCATTAAACACAAGTGAAAGATAAGGTACCACAAGACCAATCATAGCTCAATCAAGGTGTGGAAGGTACAACCAGTCATATCTCTCTCAAATGTACATATGTTGCATATAAACTGAAATTTCATCATCATAGTATAAGCAAGGGTGGTGGGATGTCAAATAAAAATATCCCTCGTTTCTCTCTATGAAATCCCGATAGCATCACATAATAGATAAGTACCTTGTAATATAGAAAATAAAAGCCACCTATGTTACCTTTCAATTTAGGAATATGGTCTGCAAAAGCAAAATTTCATTACAATTACCATGCAAATTTCTGACTAGTGCTAAAGCAACAATAAAAGATTTTTTAACATAATTTTGATCTCTATCAACTTCAGCACTCCTCTGTGGTCCCCGTGATAAAGTTGGTCCTCGAGATGTAATGGGAAGTAATCAAATTTTAACATATGTAGCAGCAGTAAATAAGCAATGAAAAAAGCGAATAAAAATTGATTAGGCTTCCTTATACTCAGACAACATTTTGGTTCAGATCTTATCCTTTCAAGGGACAAGTCACCAAGGGAACATGAAAGTACCTTGAGAGAGAGGAAAAGTTAAGTACAGACATCAAACAGGTTAACACAGTCCACATACTACAACTATTAAGCACACAGATGAAAGAAAGGTACAGTAACATAACAATTCTACAGCTGCATGATAAAACGGTACTATTTCTGAATAGTGCTAAACCAACAGTAAAACATTTTATAACATAATTTTCATCTCTTTCAGTAACAGGTAATAAAATAAACATATTGATCATATAACAATAAGAGAGGTATAGTTGAAGATCTCCACGTCAACATTAAACCAAAAATCAGATCTGAAGTGTTGGTACAAATATAATACATTGTACTTTAGAAAATAAAAGCCACTTGTGTTACCTTTCAATTTAGGAATATGGTCTACAAAAGCAAAATTTCCTCACAATTACCATCCAAATTTCTGACTAGTGCTAAAGCAACAATAAAATATTTTATAACATAAATTTGATTTCTATCAACTTTAGCACTCCTCTGTGGTCCCTGTGCTGAAGTTGGTCCTCGAGATGTAATGGGAAGTAATCAAATTATAAAGGGTGATGATGATTGAAGTCATGATGAACATATCTAATATATCTATTATAAAGAGAATCAATGTTTCAGACTAATATATCTACATGTAGCACACACAGGAGTGATGATGTGTGAGAAAACACAAAATTTGAATATTAAAATACAAAATAATTATAAACAAGCATACAATGACTTGTGATGACATTTAAATTTAAAATTCAAATTCTAAGAAAATAAAATATATAAATGGGAAAATTCCTAAGAGTATCACATAAAAGATAAGTACCTCGTCACTATACCAAATAAAAGTTATCTATGTTACGTTTCATATAAATGGGAAAAATGATTATATTTTAGGAACTCGATTATGTTACTAATAGCTAATATTAAGAGAATCCATGTTTCATACTAACAACATCGATATACATCAAAATACAAGTCATGAATTTATGTTGCATCTACTTTTTTGTTGATTTCTATTTTTTTGCATTGAAAAAACTTGCGAGTACGGTATCACAATCATCAATTGGCGCAGTATTTACTGCGATATCTCCTATTATTGTTTGTGTTTCCATGACCTCATATATGCCACTTCTTGTACATCGCTAAGCAGGGCATGGAGGCAGTTCTGAAGGGGTGTGAACTACAACAATGGAAATGAGCATATATATATGACGTTGAAATATTATTGAAATAAATATTTCATTATTTTGATTAAAATTACAATATTTCTCTTTACCCGTCTGTGTAGCTGTGACAGCTGGGGTGTTAATTGGAGGTCTAGTTGCTTCCTCTTGCAGTTCAGGCACCTGAGTTGCATGGTCTTCCATTGAAAGAAGAAAATTTATAAGTATACGTCAGTAAATATATATATCTGATCACAGTAGATATTTCTATTTCCAAAGCATACATACCAGAATGTACACTATGCTCCACACTATCATGGGACATATGCACCCCAACATCAACTGGTACTTGTTGAGTACCGCTAGATTCACTACTGCGGTTGCGTTGCTGCTTAAAAACAAACATAAATTTTTTGTTATGGGTGATATAATCAAAACTGAATAGACTTTAATAGTGATGCAGGAGCATCGGGACCTAGGTAGATCAGTCGAAGTTAATCAATCGAAGGGAGCCGACTAGCAGGAGTGCCGATGACCACTGGTGCGGGGAGCAGGTTTACTTATCGAAGTCAACAAGTCAAGCAGAAGAATTTAGAGTGTGGTCGACTGAAGAGATAGCAGATGTCGCGAGAGGTCAAGGATTGAAAGGAAATGGTCGATAGATGACGAGCAATGTAAGAGGTTGGGTAGTCGACAAGTGGTCGAACTACGACATGACAGAGTTTGGAAAATTCAAGCATGTTGGGAAAGGAATGAACCAACAGGACAGTCGAGATGTGGCTGACTGTTGTAGCAGGGTCGAAAGGAAAGGGACTGTACCAGTAGCCGTTCGGAGTTTCTAAGAAAGTTATTACAGTTTTTGCGAGTTGGTGGAGGACATGACAGAGGACGTCATGGACAAAAGCTGTACAACATGGTTAGACTCTGACAGTGCAGATTCGAAGGATTGGACAAGATCGACGAATGGAGGGAACATGTGTCTCGGGATTGTAATAATCTTGGAAACAACACCCGTTGAGTAGAAGAGGAGGAGAAGGCCTTCAGTCTAAAAAAAAAACTGTTGGGCAGAAGTAGAGTAGAGTGCAGAGCCGAGAAAGTTGTGAAGAGTCACACTGGCTGAGAGCAGAGTGTTTAGATCGAACCATAGCTTAGAGTTCCAAGGTGAACCAGGAGAGGGTGAGGTCGACACATAGGGAGAACACACCACATTTAATTCTAAATTGTAGTGGCTGAGGCCGATTGTAGTTAGTTATTTGCTTACAGTTATTTTACATTGTAACCAATTTCAGAGAAGTAATATAAGCCAATCCAGGCATCTTGTTCTACACCTTGTTTTTGTGTGAGCATTGTGGTTTGTGTCGTGTGTATTGTTAAGCAAGAAACTTATTTCTGTAAGGTGACTTGTGTCGGTTGGTATCAGAGCACGGAGGTGAGTCCGGTTGGAGAAGGGAAGACCAAACCAACTTGACTTGCGTCAGTTGGTATCAGATCCGGGAGGCGAGTCTGGTTGGAGAAGAGAAGACCATACCAACCTGACTTGCGTTAGTTGGTATCAGTATCTAGAAGTGTGAGAATTTTCAGCAGAATTCGAAAATGGCTCATAGAGGCATTAATGTCCAAGGATGGAGAGCACGTGGCGCTGCAGCTGTCACAGCCGTCACAGTAGATTGTGAGATGTTCGACAAATGTGTCTGAACGATGCGGAATTTGACAAATGAAGTTGCAGCGATCAAAGAAAATCGGAGGCATGGTTGTATTCCTGAAGCGCTAGACCACAGCGACGAGGAACTCGAGGAAGTGGAAGCTCGGGAAGCCACTGCAGAAGAACCAGAGGAAAAACTCATCAAGCTTCTGACAAAAATGAGAGGTCGAGTGAAGATAGATGTGCGTACGTACTCGGGAATCCTAGACCCCGAAGAATTGATCGACTGGTTTAGAGGGATGGAGAAATATTTCGATGTGGATCAGATCGAGGATCCTAAACGAGTTAAGACTGCATGTCTAAGTTTGAAGGGTCACGCCTCATTGTGATGGGACAATGTATAGGCTGATAGACTCAAGAAGGGAAAGGAGAAAATCAAATCTTGGGACAGGATGGTTGCTAAGATGAAGGGGAAGTTCTTTCCAAATGACTATGTGATTTCCTTGTTCAGGAAGTTATAGAACTTTCGACAAAAAGAGATGACCGTGAAGGAGTACACGGAGGAGTTCTACCGATTGTCGATTCGGTCAGGACAGACAGATGAAGGAGAAGAAGCTGTCACCAGATATGTAAATGGCTTGAAATACGCTGTTCAGGATGAACTCAGCATGTCGAGATTCAGAACAGTCGAAGAATCCTATCAGTTCGCTCTGAAGGCAGAAGAGAAGCTATAGAGAAGGTCTGCAGCGACCAGAGGCAGGATGACTAGTCGGGGTGGAAAGATTGTCTCCGTGAAAGGTCAAGGTAGTGGATACAAGAAATAAGGTGTCGAAGATAATCGACGCATAGAAGGGACATCGACGAAGGAAAGAGAGCAAGAGAATCGACACGATGGTCATGAGAACCGTGGTCAAGGCCCGTATGGTCGAAGTGGTCCATTCAACAAGAAAGGATTTAAAAGACCAGCTATAATCTATTACAAATGTCGAGGAATGGGACACAAGGAATATGAATGTCTAGAAAACCTACAGGTTGTAGAAGAATCGAAACCTAGACATCGAAAGGAGGAGCAAGTTGACGAGAGGGAAGAGTCACGTCAGATAACAGTGGAGGTGAGAAAAAGAAGAACTGGAATCTAATGGTTTAGAGAGCCTTGATCCAAGAAGATCAATGCAACCCGATGGAACCAGCACAACAGAAGGTGATCTTTCGAACGAAGGTGCGAATCGGAGAATGGAGTTGCAAGACCATAGTTGATGGTGGGAGTACAGAGAATCTTATGTTGATATAAGTCATCGACAAGATCGGGTTGAAGTGTCGTGAACACCCACACCCTTACAAGATCTCATGGTTGTAGAAAGGACATCATGTCAAGGTGACCAGACAGTGCCTGATCAACTTCAAAGTTGAAGGATTGGAGGACAGCGTACTGTGTGATGTAATTCCCATGGATGCATGCCATCTGTTTTTAGGGAGACCATCTTAATATGATCGTGAGATGATCTATGACAATCGAGCTAACACAGTCATAGTGTGGAAGAATGGCGTGAAAAGAACTCTTAAGCCAAGGTGAGGAGAGCCAGCCGACGGTAAGGACAACGAAAGCAATCTTCGGGAAAAGTGAGTGTTGATGAGCACCGCCAAGGAATTCCTCGTGGAGGAGGAAAAGAAGTCAGGATGTTTTGCAATCATTCCAAAGGAGCCATATGTCGATGGAACAACCAATCGGGAGAGAATTCCAGTCGAATTCGAGGAGTTACTCGAAGAGTTTCAGGACATAATGGATGATGAGAAACTGACGAGATTGCCGCCGACAAGGAGTATATCCCATAAGATCGACTTGATTCTAGGGTCAATTCTTCCAAACAAATTACCATATAGGATGAGTTCAGTAGAGGGATAAGAGCTCAACCGACAGGTCCAAGAGTTGTTGGACAAGGGATTGATCCAAGAAAGTTTGAGCCGATGTGTAGTGCCAGCAGTATTGACACCCAAGAAGGGTGTGGAATGGAGGATGTGTACCGACTCTAGAGCCATCAATAGGATCACGATCAAGTATCGATTTCCATTTCCAAGGATGGATGACTTGATGGATTTCCTGAGTGGAGCGACATACTTCACGAAAATAGACCTGAAGAGTGGATATCACCAAATTAGGGTCGGAGAAGGAGATGAATGGAAGACAACATTCAAAACAAGAGAAGGGTTATATGAGTGGTTAGTCATGCCATTCGGATTGACTAATGCACCCAGTACATTCATGAGATTGATGAATGAGCTACTGAAACCATTCTTGGGAAAGTTTGTCGTAGTCTATTTAGATGACATTCTAATTTCCAGTCAGACCAAGTTAGAACATTTGGAGCATGTTCAACAAGTATTATAGAAATTGTAGGAAGAGAAGCTGATGGTCAACCTGCAAAAGTGTTTCTTCATGAAGAAGGAATTGGTATACTTGGGATTTGTAATTTCAGGTAAAGGGTTGGATATGGACCCCAAGAAGGTGAAGGCAATAGTAGATTGGCCCGAACTGACGAGTATGACTGCAGTGAGAAGTTTCCATGGACTTGCTAGTTTCTACCGGAAGTTCATTCGGGGATTCAGTCGGATTTGTGCACCATTGACAAAATGCATGAGAAAGGGCGAGTTCAAGTGGACAGATAAAGCCCAGGAAGCTTTCGATAAATTGAAGGAAAAGGTCACCGAGAGCCCAGTATTGGTGCTCCTAGACTTTGACAAAGTTTTCCAGGTCAATTGTGATGCGAGTGGAACAATAATTGGAGCAGTGTTGAGCTAGGAAGGCTGACCAATTGCATTCTTCAGTGAAAAACTGAATGGAGTGAAGCGGAAGTATTCGGTCTATGACCAAGAATTTTATGCTATCATACAAGCATTGAAGAATGGAGGAATTATTTGTTGCCACAGGAATTTGTGTTATACACAGATCACCAAGCATTGAGGTATCTGAATACCCAGTCGAAGTTGGATCAGAGACACATGAAGTGGGTGGAGTTGCTCCAGAGATATACGTTCGTGTTGCTACATAGGTCGGGAAAGTCGAACAAAGTTGCCGACACATTGAGCAGGAGAGTTGCATTGTTGAGCACGACGACTGTTCAGGAAATAGGAATAGAGTCGATAAATACGGAGTATGAAGCCGGCAAAGATTTTGCAAAGGCATAGAAGGCTTGTCGAGAGCCTTGGAGCGTCGACAAAACTCCATATTTGAGTTATCTCATTCAAGAAGGTTACCTATTCAGGGGAAGTCAGTTGTGTATTCCCAGAGGATCGGTGAGAGAGAACCTAATCCGATAATTTCATAATGGCGGGTTAGCAGGGCACTTTGGGATTGACAAGACCAAAGCACTGGTTGATGAAAAGTAATTCTGGCCAAGGATGTCAACAGATGTCAGAAAATGGGTTCGACAATGTCAAGTTTGCCAGTTGGAAAAGGGAAAGAGTCAGAACACGGGGTTGTATACACCATTTCCAGTACCAGAGAACCTGTGGGAGCATCTTAGCATGGATTTTGTGTTAGGATTACCAAGGACTCAGCAGGGGAACGACTCAATATTTGTTGTAGTCGACAGATTTTCAAAGATGGCACATTTCATACCATGTAAGAAAACAAGTGATGCCACAGGGATCACTGTATTATTATTTAAGGAAATAGTCAGGTTGCATGGGTTGCCAAAGAGTATCACGTCAAATAGGGATACGAAATTCATGGGACATTTTTGGAGAACCTTGCGGAAGAAACTCGACACGAAGTTAGAGTTTAGTTCGGCATATTATCCATAAACAGATGGACAAACCGAGGTTGTAAACAGAAGTTTGGGAAACCTTCTGAGATGTTTAGCAGCCGACAGACCCAAGCAATGGGAGAATGTGTTGGCACAAGCAGAGTTTGCATATAACAATTCAGTGAATCGATCGACAGGATTGAGCCCATTCCAGATTGTTCAAGGGAGGATTCCACATGTAGTGGCAGATTTGTTCAAATTATCGATAGAAACCGGGAAGAGCGCGGATGCAGAATCATTCACAGAGCATATGCATGAAGTTCATGAAAATGTGCAAAAGCGCATCGAGAAGAGTAATGCGACCTACAAGTTGAGAGCCGACCGGAGGAAGAGGCTATTGTCATTACAAGAAGAGGAATTAGTCTATGCATACTTGCGGAAAGAGAAATTTTTGACAGGAACATACAACAAGATGAAGTTTAAGAAGATAGGACCATGCAGGATTCTGAAGAAGATTTCAGACAATGCCTATGTGTTGGAATTGCCGGAAGACTTGAACATTTCAGCAATGTTCAACATCTCAGACCTATATAAATTTGAAGAAGGGTTAAGTAGCAATAAAGGGGAAGGAACCAGTATCAACTGGATAGAACAGATTCCAGACCAACACAAAGAAGGGATCATAGAAGTAATCGACGAACGCGAAGTAGGGTGTACCCGTAGATCGCGCATGAAGGAATACTTGGTGCGATGGACAAATGATGAGTTGCAGGAAGCAACGTGGATTTCCGAAGAGGATTTCAGGAGACTGACGGAGCAGTCAAATTATTTTTCACCTAGGGAGACCGATGCAGGAGCATTGGGACCTAGGCAGATTAGTCAAAGTTAATCAACTGAAGGGAGATGACCAGTGGGAGTGCCGATGACCACTGGTGCGGGGAGCAAGTTGACTTGTCAAAGTCAACAAGTCGAGTAGAAGCAGTCGGAGTGTTGTCAATTGAAGAGACAACAGATGTCGTGAGAGGTTGAGGATCGACAAGAAATGGTCGACAGATGACGAGCGATGTAAGAGGTTGGGTAGTCGACAAGTGGTCGAACTACGACACGACAGAGTTTGGCGAAGTCAAGCATGTTGGGAAAGGAATGAACCGACAGGACAGTCGAGATGTGACTGACTATTGTAGCAGGGTCAGAAGGAAGGAAAGTCAAGGGATTGTACCAGTAGCCATTTAGGGTTGCTGAGGAATTTATTACAGTTATTGCGAGTTGGTGAAGTACATGACAGAGGACATCATGGATAGAAGCTGTATAACATGGTTAGAAGCTAACAGTGCAGATTCACAGGATTTGGACAGGATCGAAGAATGGAGGGAACTTGTGTCTCAGGATTGTAATAATATTGGAAACAACACCCACAGAGTAGAAGGCCTTTAGTCTAAAAAAAAAATTGTTGAGCAGTAGTAGAGCAGAGCGCAGAGCCGGGAAATTTTTGAAGAGTCACACTGGCCGAGTGCAGAGTGTTGAGATCGAACCATATCTCAGAGTTCCAAGGTGAACTAGGAGAGGGTGAGGTCGACACATAGGGAGAACACACCACAGTTACTACTAAGTTGTAATGGCTGAGGCCAATTGTAGTTTGTTATTTGCTTACAGTTATTTTACATTGTAATTGATTTCAGAGAAGTAATATAAGCCATTCCAGGCATCTTGTTCTACACCTTGTTTGTGTGTGAGCATTGTGGTTTGTGTCATGTGTATTGTTAAGCAAGAACCTTATTTTTGTAAGGTGACTTACGTCAAATAGTATACTACAATTGGTGATATACCTGCATTTGCATCATTGGGAGATTGGAGTCTGCCCCAAGCTTTTCCAATATTCAACCACACTTTTAGAAACCAAACTTGAAACCAAGATTTAGGTCTTCCTCAGTGGCAGCAGCTTGGAACGTATTTCCCTACAATGCATGATAACACATTTTAAAATTTCCAATATCAAAATCAGATATTTGTTCGGTACTGTTAAATAAATATTCCTAACAATTAATCATTTAATACTTACGATTCTTACTCTTAGTTTTCTATAGCCACCCTGGCCCAGTCCATGTTGTCTGTGCTTTTCCATTCTATCCTTGGTTGCTTTGGAGGTGTCAGGTAGCCTATATATGAAAATTTTGAATAACCTTAGATATCAAAAATCTTACTTAAAACAAAAAAGAAAAAAATAGTTGAGCTTATTTCAGTAAAAAGATGATATATGTTGTACCTTGCTTTACCAGGTCGTGGTTGTTTTCCTTTTCTTTTTAGAAATTTTTCCTTTGCATCCTCTATGAGTGCCTTCCACTCTTTCTCCGGAACCATGGGAGGGCGCTCATGCTTGAGGTCAGGTTGCAATCTTTCCCTATATTGGGCCCTGTTATATTTCAAATTCTCACCAGCTAACTTTGCAACAACTTTCATGTTGAAAGTATTTCCGAACAAGTTGACCATGTGGTCCATCAATTCATCTCTCCTATTGCTATCTTGGCTATTCCACCATGTGCAAATGGTGGGGCCACACAGCTCCAAGGCTTTGTCATTCAAATGCATGTAGAATACATTGTTTCCTGCAAAAACATGTAATCCATTAATTTATAATAATTTCAATGTATGTCTATTTCAATTTCATGATTAAAATCAATAAATTAATTAATAAATACCTGCAATCTTCTGAATATTGATAGGAACACAAGAGTCATCCACCAAAAAGGTGAGATCCAGTGATCTGATGCTTTTAACTCGTGCTGCTCTAGGAAAAGTATCCTGGTTGTCTAAAGTACCTTCATCTCCAGAGTCATGTGTAGTCCTAGGCTCCATATCATAATGCTCTGGCATGGCATCATGCCCCATCTCATCAGTGCCGTCATCAATGGATTTGAGGCCAACCGTAGGAGTTCCAAAAATCCTCATTGGTACATTAATTCTTTTTTGCTAAATTGGACCATCACTTCTACCTATACCTGTCTCGACAGTTTCTCTAGTCACGGGTTTTAAAAAATCGTACAAACAATAAACTTTACCTTATCAGATCAGTTGGAAAAATAAAAAACATAATATCATATATGAAATCATGTCATAGCTTAAAATAATTTGTGAAGATGCCACTTACCCCATAAGATTGTATTTGATCTTGCAGTTCTTGAATCCTTTCCCTGTTCTCCTATGTCAAGGGCCTTTTGCGAGCCAAGGCAAGCATTTCTATGTTTTCCTTTTTCAAGGCTATTCTAAAAGTGTGCATTGGGTCAGTGGAATAGCAAATGTCTTCCTCAAACCCCTCATCACCCAGATCGAGTGCGCGTGACTAAATTCATCAAACAATAAATTAAATTAAGCAATATAATTTTAACATCATTCAAATATTGATATTGTAATGAAAATTAAATTACTATTATGCACTAACACTTACCTGACGCGATTTTATGGCCGGTGAGTGTCCACGATCAACCGACACTGTGGAAGCAGTAGATGCCTTTCCACGGTACTGAATGAACCAGTAATCCATCATAAGCTCAGAAAAATGTGAATGTCAATAGTGGACATTGAATGTTAACATACTAAATCAAAACATTTAATTATTATATGTAACACTTACCTGACGGGCCACAGAGTGTGAACTTCCACGGTCACCCTCGACCATGGAAGCAACAGGTGTCTTTCCAATGGCGCCACCCTGACACAATAAATCAATAAATACATGTTTACCTCATACTAAATAATTGTAACATAAACAAAAATGAGATATTGCATTAATATTTATTTTTACCTCAGAAGTAGAAGATACATGTTCTGCTCCATGGCCATGAGCAGACTCCTGCCACAATTTAATAAGTATGTTATCATATGGAAATATTAACAATAAGCATGGAAAAAGCAAATGCTAACAGTGAAAATCGGAACATCTTGTTATTGTAGTCATATTTATTTACTATATTTAACATTTACCTAACGAGGCATAGATTTTGACCTTCCACGATCACCCTGGACTGTGGAAGCAGCATGTGCCTTTCCACTGCTGCCACCCTAAACAAACATTGAGTCAATAATTGCATCATAAACAAAAATGATATATTCATAGCAGTGTAATCACCATCTAATCACATGGAAATATTCATAATGGAAAAAACAAAACATTTAGTTATTGTAGTCATGTTTAGTTACTAATTTTAGCATTTACCTGATGAGGCATAGTGTTCGACGGTCCACGGTTACCCGAGATCGCGGAAGCCACATCTATTTGATTTAAGTTGTAATCGATCAACAACTCTTCACCAGCAAGTATTGGTTTTATTGCACATACAAATATACGATGTTGTTCGCGTCCCTCGAATTCACAATTTGGTTGCTTATTTTTTGTCATTGGTCATGTACTATTTATAAAACTAGCAATGTTTCCAGACACTTTTGGTCTACCATCAATATACATAGTCGCCCCTTTTTTTTATTTCTTTTTGCAAGTTGAATATAATTCACGACAACTTTGTATCTCCGCATACCTAGAGTATATTGGACAAAGATCAACCAATTTTTGTATCTGTATAGTGGTCCTACATACTCCATCAATTCAATTACAATGCCATAGAGGACCTTTATTCCATCCATGGAAAATAGCCCCAATCCATGTAAGGACGAAGGAGTGATGCGATAATCCTCCCATTGATGAGGAAATCTGTGTCCACTTAAGGTAGCATATTAGGTAACCATTGTTGCACTAGATGTTTATACCTCAATGGAAAATCAATGTCTCCTATGCTCTCAGCATCATAATTACACCACCCACCGTTGGCAATAAAATATTTCATGTGTCTATGAAATCTTTTCCTTATCTTTTCAGATCTAGTTGATATAAAACCGGTAGATCTAGTACAAATCATCTCACTTTCAACCTCTTCGAGTATATCTTCATCATCACTTGAGGAAGATAGATCTGATAGACCCACACTCGATAAAACAAGAACAAACAAGATGGTGCTTTCTTTCTTATTTGAAAGTACACATCCACGAATGCAAAGATTATTAGTTAAACACATTTACTTCCCTCAAATATGAGGCTTACGAGGGACACGCAAACCCTAGTGGATGTAGTGTTACAAATCTCAGCTGAAGTGTTTGGTATTGGGAGGACGATTTGTGGAAGGAAGAGACCAAGTTACAGTGCCATAACAAGATGTCCATATGACACCACATTCATCATTGTAGGCTATGAGCTCTTTTGTGGACCGAGTTTGCATATTTGGGGGTCTTTTTCTCTTGTGGGGAGAACAAAACCACCGAGGACAACAAATTAAGGAAGTTAACTAGTATATCACCCAGTTTTGATCCTTCTAACACCGTTGGGCATATTATTGGAAGACTACCTTCTTTCTTTGAATGGCATATTATTGGCAGCCTACCCTTCATTTTTAAAATTTACATGCTGGTATTTTATCCTAATGCATATGAAAACTATTTGTTAGTGAATTGTTTGGAAAAATCACTCAACTAAGAAACATTAATTGACTATATAAACCCAACAAACAATAAACACAGTGAGAGGGTCCACTCAGGAGTACATTGAAGTAGTGTTCGTAATTGTTTGTCAATACATCTGAACCAAATAATCAGTAAAATAGGATTTTCATTGATGACAATATAAAAGTAACTAACCATTATGGAAAACATCTAAAAGTTTTTATGACTTTAAAAAGTAAGATCTAAAAGTTTTTATGACTTTCTTTTCAATCTTTATGACAATTTGAATGGATAAGCCCCACTCATAGCCAAATACTTTTGAGATATTTACAAATCATCGGAGTATGGGGGATCATATATTTCTCGAAAGACGTTGGATTCAATCCTCCATGTCTTTGAATAAATAGACCTCAAGACCACACGTCTATTATGATGCATGTGAACGTCTATGCGGGTTTTGACAAGCCACTGTTCTTTGTATTTAATGTAGTACCCAAGGATTTGATCCTCAGTAATCTTTGTCTGCAAAATATCTTTGACCTGTTCGAGAGATTCTCCAACTTCCCATTTTAGATTATAAATAATAGTTGGTTCTAATGCTGTCAGGTTGATGCTGAATGACCGCCACCAGTATCTCATCCAATCAGGGACATGGAATGCAGGATCCTCATGGATATGTGTAATTTGAAGTCCAAACTTTAGCGTGGTATAATATGTTCTATCTGTATTTTCTTTTCTCAAGAATTTTCACCATAATTTTTTATATTTTTCATAAGTGTGTGTAGTACTTGGAAACCAGAGACTAGCATCTTGATGTGGCCATGCTTCCAAATACTGTATCCAGTTAATACAGTAATATTTTTGGTCTAGTTGTATCCCGGGGTGATGTGTAGAGAACTATGTCGAGATTAAGTTAACATCATGGTAGAGGTTTGTTAACCAATTCCTTGCATCAACTGCTTTTCTCAGGGAGTTGTTGTAAATCATATCTGGTACAATACTGGATCCCATAGGCATTCTTCTGAGTTCTGGCACTAGTCTAATAAAAGCATCAGATCCCTGTAAGTTAGCATCTAATACTGCAACATGTCTCAACTCCCACCTAGGTTTCTAGTCTTGCATATAGTCCAACCAACTCATATTATCATTAATAGTATAGATATGATTTTTTCCTCCAATCCATGCAGAGATTTTCATGTTTACTTGTGGGTTATGGGCCCACTGGATTCCGCTTTGAACTTCTACTCTCACTTGCCTCGTGCTCGCTTGCACCAAGCTCACTTGTTTCAAGCTCTCTTGCTTCAGGCTCGCTTGTTAAAAATTAACAGCATACTTTTGTTTCAAATATTCTCTTAATAGTAACCATTGTGGTACTTTGGTCCAAATGTTTTTCCTAACTCATTGTTTCTCCATATTGTGTGCCTAGTGCCACCTCTCTATGTCAATGCATAAATAAACCTCTTTTTTGTTTGTGGTTCTAGTTGGCCTTGTTTTGGGCCTTGTAGTGGTTCTCTATTGTCACATCCATAGTCATTGACACATTAAAACACCTTAGATATAAACCCGAAGCGAATCAGGATTCATAGTCAAATCCTAATGGCTAGTACCTCATAGTTGTCAGTCATCACTTGTCACCTTACAAAGCTAAGCAGTGAGTGTATCACATGAGTGAGTGTACCGAGGCTGATTTGCTCCCAAATGTTGTTATTTAATTATTTATCCTAATTGTATCAATGACCTTTTTAATAGATTGTTAAAAAGGTTTCTATGCCTCCAAATAACTACAAAATATGCCAAATAAGGGGAGCACTCTACTCTCCCAAGCAAGCAAACAACCGAAGGATGCCACCTCAGCACCTAATAGTCAAAATCATAGAGGTCATTGACACCATTAGGATAAATAATTAAATAACAACATTTAGGAGCAATGTGTTAGTTGCAATCAAATGTGTGGGGAATGTTATGTAAGACCCTCAAACAACCCTTATACACCACATGTGCTTTATGCAAACATTCAAATAAGAGATGATGATGCCAAACATGAAGACAATGAACATCTTCTAAAAACTATACACTAATAATATACCATCATAAACAATCCCACCATGGTGATGTGCTCTATAGAGTACAAACCATAGAAAATCATGCATTAGAACAACTCCATTAGCAATAAATCTTCCTTTTTGTCTTTAAGACTTATGTTAAAATCCTTGACAATTTTATCCTTAACTTAAGTGAAATCAACAAGAGATATAAGTGTTGCAAATAACCAAACCATGACTACAATGATAGCTGAAATTAAAATGTGCAATAAGACAATTTTGAGAATTTGAAAACACCATGCATACAAAGAAGAAATGAAGTCCATGTTCATAGTCTCATGATGAATAGGATTGTCATTGATGACAACATTAATGACAAAGATCATGGAAAGTGGCAAGAAGTGACTAAGCAAGCATTGATTGGCACAATGACTTGGGAATTGGAAATTTGAAGATGATGTAAATGGACAAAGACATTCTAGATGGCCCTAATACCCTAGACAAATGTCTTGACAAAACTAGCAAGAATGACATGGATGGATTGGAGACAAGGTTGGACATGATGACATGGCTTGAAGGATGATGACAACATTGGAGAAGACATGCCAATCGACTAATTTTCATGATCTCCCTAATATTTGCCTCTAACAGGTCTTTGAAAATGGATTTGAAATTAATGTTTCCAGCCTCAGCTTTGTCCATGATGGAGATAACCTTAGTTAAGGCTTGTAAACATTGAGCAATTTTATCTCTCTCCTTATATCCTTTGCAAACAATTCAACCATGATACTTGAATTCATTAGAGAAGAATAAATAGTATCAAATTTGTGGTTCCAACCGAATACCAGGCCACTGGATAATCCATCAACATCTTATAAATAACATGAGCTCTATTATTTTAATACAAGAATTAAAAAATCAACAACTTTGTGCCCTAGGAACATACTTTCTTGGGCATCTTTTGAGGGCTAATTTTTTTTGGGCACCCCCATTCCCACATACAATCATTGCTTCAGTTTTATCCAAATGTAAAATGCCAACTACTTCTACAGATTTAACTCGTGAGTCTTTTTTAGATCAAAGAAGGTAATTTGAATTCTTGGGAGGGGAGAATTCTACCAATGAATTTCCTACTGATACTGGACCTACTTCTACTTACAATCTGACTTTGGGTGCCTTAACTACTAGAAGTGAAAAGAGTGTGTCTATAGACGTTGATAGTGACAAGAGAGCATCTCTGTATATTGATGGTGATATGAGTGATCTTTCATTTAAAGTTCACAAAGTTCCATCTTCTAATTTAGAGTTTTCATCTAATAATGGCTTGCCAGCTGATACTGGCATGTTAGCATCTCTAGATGTTGATGTTGAGAAGAGTGCTTTCATAAATGTTCAGTTGGTTGATGTTGGCGATTATGATTACATATAGACTAGTGGGGAGACTCTGGTCCAAGGCAATCAACCTACAATAATTGTTGACAAATCAGACAGAGAAGCTGAAAGAATTTCTAGAAAAGATGAATATGTTGTTATTTTCGAGAATTCTTCTATTGATGCTGCAAACAAAAGCAACCATTTAGGGTCTACCAATACTATCTCTATCTCCAGCGTTGTTTTTGAGACAAATTTGAGTTCCATTACACAAGGAGGAAAAGGATTCTCCCAAAGAGGGGTGGCTTTGTAGCCCACCTAGCTACGTAAAGCCCACTCACCAGGTATTGTTTCTTCATTTGTCTTTTCATTTGGAATTAATAAAATAATTATTTTATTCATCATATTATGTATTGATCATTAACTTCTTTATGCTTGGAATTGGTTTATTTTCATGCAGGGTTTATGAGTAGTCAATAGTTAGGGAGGGTTTTATGTGAGTTCTTTCCCTTAATATATTATTTGTTGCTTAATTCACACAAACATGAAGTAGGATATTTTTTTGGTACATCTTTGTTGCACCAAAGTACCTAGAACACGGACTATTACTATGTCCATTAGGCAATGGAGTAAAAATTCTTGCCAACTGCAGACTTATTCAAACAGCAAGACAAAGCTAAAAACTGGGAGAAATAACAGAAAAGGGAAAAAACTAGAAAAGACTTGGAACGTAATCTACTCTAGTGCAAGGTAGGCCTCTTCTTTAAACATCTTTGTTCTTAAGCAATAAAGTGCTTTATATGCCTTCCACTTACAAGAAAATCACTTGGAAGAATGCCACATCCTTTTTAGAAAATGCAGAAAAAGTACAAGGTTTAAGGACTATACCATAACTAGTCCCACAAGATTGTATAGAGAACGAGGTGAAAATATGGATGACCCTGATTTCATTTATACCTTTGCAGAGAGACAGAATGAAACCATCACTTCTTGTAAAAAAGGATTGCTATCAACAGGATGGAATTTGTTATGTGCATTGGATGAAGGAAGCAATCACTCACCATTGAAATTGAGAGGAGAAAACCTCTGTCTCTTCCCACATTAGCATGGCCTTGAACATAGTAACTAGATATGTGAGTTTTGTGAATACATTGGGAATCCAGTGGGTTTGAATCCGATTCCACTTTACAATTTTATGGGTCACTGTGGAGAATGGATAAGAGGAGTATATGCAATATTTGCTTCACTATACCCAACTAAAACCCTCCCCCTCGTACCTCAGGAGAGCGGCTCTGCTCCAAGAATGCTTAAAATGGTGAATTTGTGGAAATAAAACAATATTCAAAATGATTAATTTGATTTGGACAAGTCGGCCTCAAATAATTTAGAAAACAAAATCAATATCTAGAGATTCGAAATAAAATCAAAACCACCCAATTAACAAATGAAATCGACAACACCTAATTCGCACCCAAAAATGCATAAATTCGACTCAATAGAGGAGGGTTTCAACTTACGGTTTCCATTGAGGGTATGCGGGGATATGCAGACACAGACAGAGTGAGTTCCACAAAAAAACCCACTTCAATAGCGCTCGTTGCAAATCCAAATGACGACAGGGCCGGAGCGGGTGCAACCAAAAGCCCAAAGGAACATGCACAATCCAGACTCGTAGCAGAGTGCAATGAGGACACAGCCGGACCGGGTGCCACCAAAATCCCAAAGGAACATGTACAGTCAAGGAGGTCATGGCCCAAGAGCCGACTGCATGCACGGGGGTGCCGTTGAACCAAACAGAGCAACAGAGCTCATGCGACAAGTATGATTTTCAGCTTTTTTTTTGTTGTTTAAACAATTATAATATATATGAATAATTTTATTAATAAGTTGCATAATATATATTAATTAAATTATTAATATATTAATTATATTATATATATATATATATATATATATATTAATTAAATTATAACAACTTAATATTAATTATATTATATATATATATTAATTAAGTATCTTTTAACAACTTATATTACCTACATTACAAGCAAAGATCTAAACTCCTATAAAATAAAATCCATACCAATTTATGTTCTAGAATCAACAATGGAAATACATCATTTTCATGAATTACATACATGGAGGTAGTTGAATTTCTAAAGAAGAATATAATTTAGACAAAGAAAATGATTTACCTATATTGAAACTTCCCCCATAAATTCATGTGATCCTGACATCTATGTGAATAAGCCATAAATATGGCCCTTTTGATAGCCTTACTTATATGCAAAATAAAAAGTTCAAATTTAGTGTCCATGCAATATTCACATTAGCTATTTTATGCCATTTACAAAATTTCATTAATGGTAGAGTGAAATAACTTGTTAATCATATTGCAACCTCTATAGTTGTGTCAACCTCCATTGCTAACTTGGATAAAAATCTCTCAAATGATACCAAATTCATATATTATGTGATAAGTAAAATTTGTAGACTAGTTTTATAGATTAGTGATAGAACTCAAGTCAAAATTCCATTAGATATTCTATACATTATACAAAATTAAGAAAAAAATATAATTTTCTTTACATTATACAAATCCACTAATTAGTAATTTAAATAACCCAGAAATTAACACATAAATCTTATAACTTCATTTTGTATCTAGCTCAATCGACACATGTTCGATTCAAACCATTACCACTACAACCTATAGGAACACCTACGCTACTGCACATGTAGAACATAAGATTATACAAGTAATTTTCAAATATAACAAAATTAATCAACAAAATGAACATATGGTGAGTGCATTTACTTTAACCTATAAACATTACGTACCTCTACTTTTCAAATATTAAATATCATTCATCTTCTTCTTCATCCAACTCAACATTTGTATCAGGATCTGGTTCTGAATAGATATCGATGAAAGGATCAGTCACGTTGTTATGATCATCATCAAAGTCATCTTTGCTAATATAGTCATCCATATCGTCAATGAGATCATCGTCTACTACATTTGCATGATCAACCTCTTCAACTTCTTCATCTAACACATCGAATGCAACTTGATCTAAATAATCATCATCTTCTTCTTCTTCATGATTATCTTCATCATCTAGTACATGATTATACTTTACTGGTCTTCCTCTTGGATCATATCGAACAACGTATGACAAACCTGCTTTACCTGGTACCTCGGAGTAGTAGACTTGCTCACATTGGCTTGGAAGAACATAAGGCTCTGTACCCGGTTCAAATGACCTTGTATTAACCATGGTAAATCCATTAGCATGCTCAATAATAGTTCTTTCAGTATCACGGTCATGCATCCGTAGCCTCTACTACTTTACCTCAAACAAAACTATTTTAAAGGAATTAAAATCACAGTCAATAATGTCCTCCAAATGCCCATAATACCTATTCTCAGTTTCTTCTGGATGTCTATCACTTCTAGAGGAAACATTGGTGACCTTAAACACTACAGTTATCCCACAATGCAAGGTTTTCCTGTTATCATCCAACTTTTTGATACAAAATTTACGACCATTACACCACATAGCCTTGTGATGTTTCAACTGCAATATTGACAACAGGTTAAAAGTACATTGTGAATTAATAAACGTCATATAGGACTTAGGAAATATAATTGAAAACTTAAACAAACGAAATGAAATTGTAAAAATGGATCGAAGTAACTAGAAAAAATGTGGCTAAACAATTTACTTGCCTTTTTATCTTTTAAACCATAGGCTAAATCAACTTCCCTGTGCAACGTAAGTTCAGGAAATTGATGTCGACTACGATGAGCTGTTTTAATCATGTTACTGACCCCTACCCATGATAACCTACCAAAGAATTCTTCACAATCTTTTATCCAATGCTCCATCCAATCAAGGTTGTTTGCAATGTATAAATGTAAAGCATCCCACACTCGACCAACTATAGGAAAAAACAACAATTCAATATCATTAATTAGATATCATTAAAGGCACATAGTTTAATATAGTTGAAAATGCATAATTATTAAAAAAGATAAAAAATAGTATGATAATATAAAATTGGAAAAAAATCATGTGTAATATATTAATTCAACGTCAACGTATAATAATTACCTTTCACAGTCCTTAATGTACCTCTCCCCAATAGGAACTCCCCTTCAAATTTGTTGATGGAGTCGAGATGCCAAATGCGAGGCACATTCATATTTTTTTCTAATTTAGGTAGATATTCACTAATATACACCATGCATTGATATACCATATATCCTTCAACCATAGTGTTATACTTCAATATTACACATTTCGTATTAGTGTCGCATCCTTGCATTACCGACCTAAACGACAGTTTCCCTTAAAGATCATCTTAACATCCAGAATGAAAATCATTGACTGAACACTGAAAGCAAAACCTTTTTCTGCCATCTGCCAGCCCAACTTAGCCCTATTTGTGAGCACTACCGCTCTCTGCACATCTACAGGGGAGCGATAGTCAGCACTACCACGTTTTTCTCCTTCTTTGAGGCGCGGTACTACCGTGTTATGCTCAGTTATAGGGGCGCAGTAGTCTGAAATTAGCCTTTTTGCCTTGGATTTTGGGATTTCGACCTTTGAGGAGATTTTGTTGGGATTACTACCTTTGGTTCGATCCTAACTCCTTCTCTGTTTAGCTGGCTGATCCACTAAACCCTCCATAGATCCACACTTCTCTCTTGTTGGTTAGCCCTCCCATGTGCTATAAGAGAGAAGCCTTCCATGAGCCAAAGAGAGGAATTTTGGGGCATCAAACCTATGATCTTGCAGCCTTGTGGAGATAGCTAGAGGAGGAAGCACTTGGAGCTAGAAGATTGGCTTGGACATCAAGCAACTTTTGTAAGTGTTCTTCAAGTTGTAATAAGATAACTTGTCTTGTCTTTCCCATTTCATGTGTATTGTGCAAGTCTTTAACATGGAATGTATCTAATCCAGATTTGAATCTAATCTTTACATTCAAGGTATTTGGAAGCTTGCATGTTTATTCTTTGGTTGATCTTAACAGGTTCTACATTGGAACTTTGGATCAATAGCTAGAAGCGGGACAAACGTCAGTTTGAAAGGTGTGTCTTATCTCTCATTTGTTTCTGAATACATTTAATCTTGCTGTAAAAGTTAGTTCAGGAATTTCAAGGTAGCATTTGTTTTGACTTGTTTCTTGCTTTAGAGTTAGTTGAAATCTACTTTAAAGTTAAGAGAGTTTTGACTTATCCGTAGGGCAAAATTCTACCAAATAAGAATGGCGACTCCGCTGGGGACTTGAATCCATTTTCTTTGCTTGTGAAGTTTGCTTTCAGTTCCACTTATTAATTGTAATAATTGGGTTCTTTCACCATCATTCACTTCCCTGCTCTCTGCATTAGACTCCTGTTACAGATCAGTAAGTCCTCTGGGTTGGCGAACCCTTGAAAAGTCAAGATCTTTTCTCAAATTTCCACCTCTTTCCCTGTTCACACAGTACCACGCCCCCGTAACTGCCTACAGAGCGGTAGTACCGCGCCTTAACCACTATCCAGAGCGCGGTAGTCTTGCAGTACCGCCCCTTAAGCGCTGTCTACAACGCGGTAGTCTGTCAGTACCGCTCCCAGGTGGCCCGCAGGCCCGCGGTAGTTCCTGGAAAGTGTGTTTATTTGGTTTGTTTGGTTATTTTTGGGTCTTTTCGAGATTTGGATCCATGTTGGCCCTTTGAGTCAATACTAGTGTTTTGCTTGCAGTTTTTAAGCGAAATGGGTTCTATTTTCTGAGATCATCCTTTAGTCGTTTTGACCCATATTAAGGTTTTGAGATCATTTCTGGTTTGGTGTGCTTGGCGTGTTTGGATTGCTTGGCATCTTATTTCCTTTGCATCCTAGCTAATGATTGTTTGAAAAGATTGATTCCTTGCCTCTACTTTAGTTCAAAGAGAAGCTTGATTTTGTCATTTTTTTTTTACCATAATCATGAAATTGAAACACATAGGTATTCTTCTTGCTGTAATTTAATCATTTGACATTCTTGGTATTACATTCATGAGAAGAAGAAATGCTTGTTTCATATTTATGTGCATTTGAGTTAGACAATATTATTAGGTTCTTCTCTTTGTCTTGCATTTGATTGGAAGCATTTGTAGAATCTTTCTTTCCATAGCTTGGATGTGTCTTTTTCAAGTGTGAAAAGATAGGAAATGGATTAGAATCATTACATTTGGTGTTCATATGAAGAACTTTTTCATTACTTTTGGTTAGTCTTGGGTACATATTTTACTTCTTTCTATCATTTTGAAAAGAAATAAAATTGCATGTGCATTGGGTTGTGCATATTGGGAACGGAAAGAATTCTTCCTTACTTTAGCTAGTGTTCATCGAAGAGAAAGGCTCATTTCGATTCATCTTCATTTGCATGGTTTGAGTCGTCACAACACCATCAAGTTGCACTTCCATAACTCGATTGTGTAAGACAGCCTCTAAAATTAATCTCCCTAACTAAACCAATACTAACCTCACTTGAGGAAATCAAAAGAATTTGGTAGTTAGGTAAGACACCGGGGATAGGCATCAAAATAATTCCCCCTTGTCATTTTTTATCTGAAACATAGTCGTTGTCTTTAGGGAACTAAAATCCTCTAGTATTTATTGACACGGTCACAGCTAGTTTGTGGAGGGGCCTCCTGACTGTTTTTAACTTTCAGGGGTTAAATGGCCGCGAGATTGAGAACCGGACGGACTCTGTGGAATACCGCACTCCACTTAGCCCTAAGGCAACATCGATCGCTGTCTTCTTCGGAAGGCTGAAGTGCCCAAAACCTTTTCCAACGTGTCATGAATGAGGTAGCTTAGTATCTATTCCACTAGGGCTCTTTTACCCAGGATCCCTTTCGGTAGAGGGATATCCTTCTTATATCGGTCTCTCATGTTGTATTGTTCAACTTGGATTTCATCACCTTGCGAAGGATACAATTTGTTGAGGTCTCCAGCTCTTAGTTAGGAGGTTTTGCTTGTTATCTTGTAGAGGGTCTTTTTCTTTGTAGGGCTGCTTGTTGGCATTCTGGTCGTTTTGTTGTACAACTCACTTACTGTGGCAGCGGCCTCAGTATAGTTTTTTGAGCTTGCTCTTTTGGCCTGTGAGCCTTGTCTTTTCCTAGCTCCCCTTTCGCACGCTCAGTTTCCTGAGGGTTTTTGAGTTCTGTTTAACAAGACTTTGTCCCCATCACATAGTTTTGTTTCATGGAGAATCTACCTCCATGCACCCATGCTCCTTCTGGGACTACCAATCCGGAGACCCCTTTTCAAGGGGTACCTTTTACTTTCCCTCCAATTGGAGATATTGGTCCTCCCTTTATTGCCACGTTAAATCTTCCTGGATTAACCATAGGATTACCGGTATGGTTATTCAATCCGGTAATTTCAATTGCGCCCAATGTTTCGAATGTCAACTCTCCACCACGAGAGAGTCAATCCCAAACTAATCCTTCCCCTTCTTCATCGGATGAATCTTCTTCCATTCCTTCTTCCTCACCTGACCAAAGCAATAGTGTTAGTAATCAGGTGGATAAGAAGAAGAAGAAAAGGAAAGTTAAGAAGAAGAAGGATAAAGAAGAGACCAAGCATAAACCAGTTGCCTATAATAGCACTCATTCTACGAAAACACCCCGTAAACCCAAGTTCCCTTGCAAACTTTGTAATGGTGATCACCTTCTCAAGGGTTGCCTTGATCTTTCCCGTGTATCAGAAGTGTGGTCTAAAAAACCCAAACCACTTGTATCGTCGACCTCTGACCATCATGTCGATGACACTCCCTCAACCAGTGACCCCTTGGTGAAGGGTCATAAGGGTAAAGTCCTATATCCCTGTTTGATATGCAAGGGTATGCACCATACTTTCCTTTGTCCGAGCATGGATGAAGCCTCGCGGTGGTTGGAAGATATTACTAGTTCTCAACTGGTGCCTCCAACAGACCATGGTAAACTGTCCCTCGACCCCCCACTGGTTGGCCAAGTGATCAATTCAGTTTCATCTGCAATTGATCCCACTCTCCCTTTCAAGAGTGAAGTGATTGAGTCACCATCATCCCCACTCGATCCCACTCTTTCATTGGAGAAGGTCCAGACTGAAGCAGTCATCTTGACACAACCTTCGTCTCATTTTTATCTTCCAAGAGAGAGTGAATTGGAAACCACTAATGTTTTCCTTATTGGTTCAGAATGTCCTCGGCAAGGGGAAACCCTATCCGTTTCTACGAGACCCCCTCCAAGTACTGAGGTTATTTCCTTTGATTGGAATGGTCTAACAGAATCTGGTCTTCCTTCGAGTGTTCCTTTTCAAATATCTGTAGCAGTTTCCGATAAAGAAATTTTTCGTACGATAGTTGATGAAGGAGCTTCTATTAGTATTCTATCCTCAACTACTTGGCAATCCTTAGGTTCTCCTCGGCTTGTGCCCGTCACTAACTAGATACTAGCTTTCAATAGAAGGTCTACTGGACCTTTAGGGTCCCTTCCTCAGTTACCTATCACTTTGGGAGGGAAAACTGTCTGTATTGATGTCATGGTAGTCCAAGGTCCCTTAGATTTTAATCTCCTCCTTGGACGCGATTACGTCCATGCCATGAAGGCTGTAGTGTCCTCACTCTTTCGAGTGATGTATTTTCCCCATCATGGGAATGTTGTGACCATCGATCAGCTTTCCTTTGTGATGCCCACTCATCGCATGACTCCTAGTCACCAGACTTCCCTAAATGTTCCACATGTTTTAGTGGTTTCTTCCCCCTAGGGGGGGGGGACGCTGGAGCAAAGTTCTATTCCGGTGTCAATCTCGTTAAAAAATGAAACCATTTTCCCAAGCATAGTTTACTTTTGGTTTTAAGCTTGTGTAAAAATAAAACCAACCATTTTCCCAAGCATAGTTTACTTTTGGTTTTAAGCTTGTGTAAAAATAAAACCAACCATCATTTCAAGCATAGTTTACTCTTGGTTTTAAGCTTGTGTAAAAATGAAACCAACCGTCACTATGAGCAGAGTTCCCTTTATGTGTCAAGCTCATTAAAAAATGAAACAGGTCACCATGAGCATGGTTCCCTTTCTATGTCAAGCTCGTTAAAAAATGAAATAGATTCCTACGAGCATAGTTTATTCTTTGTTTCAAGCTCATTAAAAAATGAAACTAAGCCTCAAGCATAGTTTACCGTTGGTTTCGAGCTTGTGTAAAAACGAAACCAATCCCAAGCATAGTTTACGTTCGGTTTCAAGCTTGCGTAAAAATGAAACTACCTTCGAGCATAATTTCTTTCTGTTTTAAGCTCATTAAAAAAATAAAAAGGACCCTTTCAAGCATTGTTATTATCTATTTCAAGCTTGTGTAAAAATGAAATAGATCTCCCTTCCATTTGTTCGAGTCTCTCGCTAGAGTTAGGATTTGAACCTTCATTTCATCTGCGTGGGTCACTTGGTCCTATTTCTCCCTACTCCCTGGTGAACACATTTGGATTAGTAGCCAGGATTTTTGGGTAAGGAAGAAGAGTAGTCAGACGAAACGAAGCTTAGGGGGCATGTTTAGCCATTAGCAATCATGCTGGGGGCATTTACCAACCTCTGGTCATCATGTTGGGAGGGAACCCATAAATGGTACTTAACCGTGAGCAGAGTTTACCATTGGCTTCAAGCTCATTAAAAGTTGAAACCAGTAGTCTGAGAAAAGTTCTACTCCTGTGTCAAGCTCATTAAAAAATGAAACATATCCTTTCCCTTTGAGTCAAGTCTCCTCGTAGACTTAGTACCTGAACCTTCTTTTCACTCGCCTATACCTTAGGCGAATGAAATGAAGCTTGGGGGCGTGTCTTCAACCTCTGGAAGTTACGTTGAAATCAACTCGATCGCCTATCCACACCACGTTGGAGCTAAGTCACTTACTTCTAGCAATCATGCTGGGGGGCATGAACCAACCTTTGGTTTTCATGACGGGAAGAAGTTCACCATTGGGAACATTTTCGAGCATACTTTCCTTTTTAGGTTTCGAGCTCATTAAACCATGAAGATTATCCTAAGCATAGTTCATTTTCTGTTACAAGCTCGCTAAAAAATGAAGCAGACATCATGAGCATTCTTCCAACCTATCTTCGAGCTCGTTAAAAATAGTAAGTTGGTGTTTGAGCTTACTTTTCACTTTTTTCGTGCTCTGGTTAAAACATGAAAAGTGGTTTGAGCTTACTTTTTCCTTTTTCGTGCTCTGGATCCAAACATGAAAAAGATTCCGAGTGCTTTTGATACCATTGTCGTGCTCGTTAAAAATTCAGCAAAAAGGTGTGTCTAACAAGTATAGGTTTATCACTTTATCCGGCCTCACTAGACTATTTACGGAAAAGGAACTGTGCCGAGTTTTCCTTTGTCGTACTCGGTCATCAACCATGACAAAGTTGTACATGGAGTCCATAGTTAAGCTCTTTTCAAACTCCCTAAAATTGAAAAGATTGCCAAGCGAAATTGATTCGTTCATGCTTGTAAGAGGATTTGAATGATCGTCTCCCTAGTGATAGTTTACCCCTTTTTCGGACTAGGGGGCACTATTTACGAAAAAGGAATACTCCAGCCAATCATGACTGGAAGAGTCCTCTCCCGCGTGGTTTTACCCTTTTTCGGGAGATGAGGCTAACTTTACGAAAAAGGACCATTGGAGTCTTCTTTAGTTATTTTCAGACTCTCTAAACATGAAATGACAACCGAGTTTTCCTTCCTTGGACTCGTTAAAATTTAACATCGAAGGGCCCACTTTGGGACGAACCCCTCCTTTCTCAGGTTTGAAAAACATGTGAGATTGGACTCATCTATGAGATGAGCTATACCGAGCATCTGTTATCATCCTCAAGCTCGTTAAAAAACAAAGAGGTACTCGTCCATCATGTCAGGGGAAAATGGGAAAATGAGTCAAGTTTACCTTGTTGGCAGCTTGTGAGTCATCACCTTTGAACATGGAATGCATCCTCACCTTGTCTGTTTTGGGTAGTCAGTCTTGCTGATAGTGTCATCATTATGATCATGCGTCCTCATTATTGCTATGAGTTCACACTTCCTGTGGTTTTGTCTGTTCAAGTAATCCCTGCTGCCAAGCTCTGTTTTATGCCGTTATATGTTCAAAGGGTTATTACCTTGAGTCCAGCTCCACTTCATGTTAAACCTTCCCTTTGTGTCAGTACATATTCTATTGCTTCATCGGTCCATACTATTTTTCGTTCCGATTTTGTGTCGATGATGTGGGAATCATTATGGCCCACCTTCGACGAGTCTATTCTTGTTGACACCAAATCACTATCCAGGAATTAAGCTTAGGAGTCAACCACTAGTACCTTGGTACCTGCATGCCTCAATGGCAGGTTTCCTTGTATTCAACAGTAGGTTTTCATCAATGACCTCTGATTGAATGATCTCTTGGATGCTCGACATCAACTCCTTTATTCGCATTTCGTTGAGATGTACTATAGATACCTTGGGGATCATTGTCATTATTGGTGATTTCCCTCGCATTTGTTAACGGTTCACATCATTGACCGGTAATCAAATGGTTTCTACCATGTTCGACTTCAACACCTTGTAATCACATGGCTAGATTCGTATCGTTTGCGATCGGGTAGAAGACCCTGGACACCCTTTTGTATTTTGATTACGTCCAGGTTGCAATGGAGATTTTTCAGTATTGTCACACAGATCCACTTTTGTATTGGTCGTGGCTGTGTCATCACTGTCTCATGGATCTACACCTGTTCATAGTAGCCATGATTTTTCTACAGTCTATATCATCTCAGTACTCATGGATCTGCAATGTATTGGTCGGCAGCCATGCTTTGAGTCATTTGTTTTCGAGCATGGGAATGCCCGCCTCGGTGGTATATTTGACATTTTGTTTCTATTTCAGCTCCTTGTTGCTCTCCTCGATGCTATCTCCGAACTATATTTGTAAAGTCTTTCGGCCATCAGTCTCTTCTGACCTCACACTTTAGGGGGCATCTGTTATACTTCAATATTACACATTTCGTATTAGTGTTGCATCCTTGCATTACCGACCTAAACGACAGTTTCCCTTAAAGATCATCTTAACATCCAGAATGAAAATCATTGAATGAACACTGAAAGAAAAACCTTTTTCTAACATCTGCCAACCCAACTTAGCCCTGTTTGTGAGCACTATCGCTCTCTGCACATCTACAGGGGAGCAGTAGTCAGCACTGCCGCGTTTTTCTCCTTCTCTGAGGCGCGGTACTACCGCGTTATGCTCAGTTATAGGGGCGCGGTAGTCTAAAATTAGCCTTTTTTCCTTGGATTTTGGGATTTCGACCTTTGAGGATATTTTGTTGGGATTACTACCTTTGGTTCGATCCTAACTCCTTCTTTGTTTAGCTGGCCTGATCCACTAAACCCTCCATAGATCCACACTTATCTCTTGTTGGTTAGCCCTCCCATGTGCTATAAGAGAAGCCTTCCATGAGCCAAAGAGAGGACTTTTGGGGCATCAAACCTATGATATTGCATCCTTGTGGAGATAGCTAGAGGAGGAAGCACTTGGAGCTAGAAGATTGGCTTGGACATCAAGCAACTTTTGTAAGTGTTCTTCAAGTTGTAATAAGATAACTTGTCTTGTCTTTCCCATTTCATGTGTATTGTGCAAGTCTTTAACATGGAATGTATCTAATCCAGATTTGAATCTAATCTTTACATTCAAGGTATTTGGAAGCTTGCATGTTTGTTCTTTGGTTGATCTTAACAGGTTCTACATTGGAACTTTCGATCAAGAGCTAGAAGTGGGACAAACGTCAGTTTGAAAGGTGTGTCTTATCTCTCATTTGTTTCTGAATACATTTAGTCTTGCTGTAAAAGTTAGTTCAGGAATTTCAAGGTAGCATTTGTTTTGACTTGTTTCTTGCTTTAGAGTTAGTTGAAATCTACTTTAAAGTTAAGAGAGTTTTGACTTATCCGTAGGGCAAAATTCTACCAAATACATAGAAACCTCAGGACGCACTCTTTGTCTAACAAAATCCTTCAATGACTTCAACTGCCTCTCCACCATCCACATCGACCTTGTGTGTACTGGTCCACATAATTCAATCTCCTCAACTTGGTGTATGAGGTAGTGTTCTTGTGCATTGAAAAATGCTGGAGGTAGATATTGTTGCATTTCACACATTAGTCGGGGAATTTCTCTCTTCCAATGCCTTATATCTTCTTTATGGATTTCTTTTGATGAAAGTCACCTACAAATGGTGCAATAAAATAATATCAAGGCATATATAATAATTGTGGGAAAAACATAATATGTCAATAAGTTCCACTACAAACCATAAACCAATTACATTTTCCATGTAAAACATTACTTACCTCATGTATTTTCCAAGAACATAAATGATATGTTTTATGTTGTCAAATTCGTCCGGGAGAGAGGTAGAACATACTGTATCAAAAAACACATAATTATTAATATTTATTTCAAAATAAGAGAATAAAATTAATAAAATAGTGCATACTGATAATGAAATATATTATAGACTCATAATTACCTTAGTGAATGTATGCCAATCATGTGTTTTAACCTTAGCAAAATCACCTTTTTTCGTCAAGATATTCATTATGTTTGATGAAAAACCCGTCAGAAACCTGATTTTTTTTATGACCTCTTTTACAATATTTCTTTGTTGCTCCGTCAAGCACCAAGGAAGACTAATATTCTATTGACGGCCATCGCCATTAGAATTAACGATCACACTTTGCAATGAGTGATTAGCTTCTTGGATGTCACTACAAATCTTTCCAATTTTTTCTTTGTCAGTCCTTCCATCTACTATTCACCATAACATTTCTGTTATGTTTTTCCCGATATGCATTGTATCAAACAAATGAACTATTTGCAGGTGCTCGTAGTATGGAAACCTACTGAATTGAATCGGGTAAATTTTCATTGCTCGTAGAATCCCATTCGTGCCTTAACGACATTCATGAAACATCAACAAAGTCAAATTAACACTAATTAATCAATATAGGTATAACATATTGCGCTGAACATAATTCATTAAAAAAAACAATTGGCATACCTTGACAATTTCTATTATATTCCAACTTCCATAGGTGAGGTGTCATTCTTTGTGGTTTTTTTCCATTCTCTTCTTTACCATTAAATTTTTCTTTGTCTGTAGTTCGATAACTATGGTTCTTAGGTAGAAAGTGCCTATACTAATCGAACACTTCATTTTCTAAACTCCTTGTAGGACGAGATTTTATCCTGGGACCGCAAACTGGACATGCAAATTTACCCTTTGTTTGAAGACCTACAAGATATATGAATTGGTGTAGCAAATTAGAATTACAATTTAAACTAATGCATATTATTTTCAATAGATATATAAAATGTTAAGGAACAGAAGAAAGTAACAATCTACCACAAAAATGTGTTAACCTAGGAGCATCACGAATTGTAAATGCAAGTATTCCATGGAATTGAAATTGTCTTTTCCCTATTGTTCTAGAGATGTCATACATAGTGATGTGAGCCCATAAATTCAACAACTCATCGATAAGAGGCTCAATATATGCGTTCATATCTTTAACTTGGTACTTTCCTAATTGGTCCAAAATACATGATTAATTATATTTAGCGGCTATATGTCGTTCTATATAAAAGACATAATTATCATGCACAAAACAAATCAATGAAATATTTAGTGATCAGACTTTCAAGTAAAAAATTACATATTAATTAAATACCTGGAACAATCATTGCCAACGTTGTGTGCTCTCTCTTGATTGACAACCAAGGAGGAAGGTTATTGTTTATAACAAAAATAGGGCACACTGAGTAGGTAGAACGAATCTCTCCAAATGGATTGAGACCATCAGTTGCCAACAAAACTTTAACATTACGATGTTCTTCTTTAAAAATTGGCCACTTTTCATCGATGTACCTTAATGTAGAACCATCTGCAGGAATTCAAAGAACATTGTCGTGACTTCTGTTCTTTGCATGGAAATCCATAAACTGTGATGTACTTTGACACCTCAACAACCACTAGAAATGTGGAATTATGGGAATATAATGAAGAACTTTTTGAGGCACCTTTTTTGTCACTTTATCAGTTTGATACCTACTTGTTTTACACTGTGGGCATTCATTTTCTAATGCATATTGTCCATAGTATATGATATGATCACGAAGACATGCATCAATAGCTTGATACTCCATTCCAAATGCTTTCATAATGACATATATCTCTCGATATGTGCATGGTAAAATATTTGAAGTTGGTAATAGAAATTCACCTAACAATCTACAAAATTCCAAAGCATAAGTCAATGTAAACAATATTAATCATCAATATTGCATCCAAACTTTACAAATTAGATAACAATAGCAAAAATATAGGAAAAAAGTCAACCGTTTCTATAGATGTGAACATGGAGACAAAAATAATTAACAAATTACATACCTTAGTATCTGTGTCAGATAGGTGTTTGATAAACCATTCAAAACCTTCAAGTTCACTAACAAAAAAATAGCAGATAGAAGATTTGTTTTTGAGCCTTCATAAAGAGGTTGTCGTGAATTCTAGAGTAGAGGATCAACATCATGAATATCATCCTAGTTGTCCTCATCCATTGGAGCAAATGTGTCTTGAATCAATCTATGTATCTCATCTTCCTGATTTGTATCACTAATGTTATCTACATCCATATCATCAGAAATAACTACTTGATCATATTCAATATTCTGATGTAGAAGTTCATCAAGCTGTAAATGAGTATTTCTGCCAGTACTTGGAAAATAACTCTCTGGAGGGTGACATTTTCGGGGCATTGTCTATAAATTTACAAACAATGTAGAAAACATAGTGTGTATAGAACATATAGTAAAAAAATAAGACATTTTACTAAAATTCATGACATGATGAATATTACAGTTAATATATTAAAAATTGAATAACGACCTCTTACCAGGGGATGATATTCATAACCCCCTTTGCTGGCGTGCCCTTTCTCCCTACAATGTCTTTCAGTTGTTGTTATTAAAAGTCTTTTTTTTTAAAGCCCCTGCAATCAGATCAAGGACAATAACATTTTCCATCTCCTCTCGCCTCTAATGCAACTCTAAACTGAGCAAGCTTCCTTGCATTTTCATTCATAGTGACAAATCCTTGTAGTGGTACAAGCAATTGTCTTACCTACACCATACCAAACAATAACTTGTCAATTACATTAGATATTATAAGTATATTTCTGAATACAGTATATTGTAAACCAATTTCTATATTTATAAAGAAAAACATGAAGACTAAAGTAATTTTCATTGATGCCAACAAGTGTTGTGCAATGGCCTTTGATTTACTCAAAAGGAGACCTTGATAGTTCATGCATTAACTCCATCGTTTTTATAAAAGTCTTATCCATTTTTGTTAAAAAAAGTGATGTTAGGACTGTAAAATAACATCTTGCACAATGTCCCAGCTATTATGTATTAAGATACATCAAATAAAGACATTTATTTTTTGGTATAGATTAATTAAACCAATTGTAGCTTGGAGGTTACTTAATAGACATTGTGTGTTTTATTAAATTGTAATGATGATAATATATACTTCGAATGTACCATCTTCTTGTGATAGTTTATTAATATGTAATCATTACAAAACTTGTGAGTCAATTCTAAACCCATTGCAATTTGAATTAAGTTTAGCATCTAGAATTGATTACATTTACAAGGTTGTTCATACTTTATCATTGATCTAAATTTATAAAACAAAAATGAAAAGAAACATCAATCGTATGAAACATGTGCCATTCAAAAAATAAATACCAAAAAGGGTTTATAAACGCATGGCATTTTTAATGTGGCAAGTTAAGGGTACAATAAGAACAGTATATTGGACCCTGTATACATATATATAGCTTGCTATACTTGTTATTTTTTATGTTTTTAAATTAAACATACCATGGCAATAAATACCTATATCAAAGAAAACAACTTTGTAACCTTACAGGTGTCATCATGTGTTCAAGGGCATAGTGGATAAGGGTTACAATGTACTAAGCATTAGTTTGTTTGTGGTAAAAAATGTGTTAAGGGAATATTGTGTTGTGGCTCATAAGGACTTGGGATCATAGTGGTTAGGTTCTCAGTGTTATCGAAGTCAAATCTTACTTGGTTAATTATTTTGATAGGGGTGATAACGGTTATGGGTCATATATAATACTAGATAGGGACTAAGGTGTGCTAGTGGGTTACGTTGTTAGGAATCATAATGTGTTCACAATAAAAATGTATAGGGTTTATAGTGTATTAAGGTGTTAGTGTGTTGCAGGTTAAAGTTTGTTAAGAGACATTAATTATGTCAAGGGTCATCCTATTTCTATAGTCATAATGGTTAATGTTGAAAGTGGGTCAAGGATAAACTAATCTAGGATTAAAAGTATTTCCATAACCTTATAATTCAAAACAAGAGAATAATGTTGTTATATGTAATATGGGTGACCTAATTCTGATCTATTATATCATATTTCTCTACAATTATTATAAATACATTTAACAAATGGAAAAAAAATTACCCTAACCCTAATAGATGTATCATTTAACAATATTATCCTCACACATTTGGATGTATCATGGGAAAAAAAATAGACTAAGCCTCATTACTAAAGAATATAAAATTCTAACCCTTATAAAAATATAGACAAAAAATATAAAATACTAACCTTGCAAGTTCAAAATCAGATCTATGTAGAATGTCCAAGCTCAAACAATCACCTTGCAAGTTCAAAATCTGTGCTCAATGTGTCTCAACTATAGGAAATGTGTAAATAATGGTTAGAGTATGTAGTATATATAGCTCGAACTTCATCTCTATTTCAACATAAATTGAAACATTGAAATTTCGTCGATATAGGGACGAAAGTTCGTGGAAAAGTAAACATCGTCGCTATTGCCACGGTTTTTTCGCCATGCAAATTTGTTTTTTTTAAACAATCAAAATTCATTTCATTAACCCACGAATGTTGAAAACATGGAAATATTGCAGGGAACAATCCGCCCATATGTAATAGTGTCCCCATTTCCTCCCTCTACCACTAACCCCCCAATAAACCTAACCCTAATTTATCTTTCTCTATCTAAACCCCTAACCCCCTAATCTCTCTATCTCTCTACTCCACCTTCCTCTAACACCCTCTCTTTGTCTCTACTAAATACCATCACCCTACTACTAAGGACACACCAAAAATATCTCTCTCTCCCTCTACCCTCCTATTGTTAACTCCCTAGTCTATCTCCTTCTTTATCCTACTCCCCATACCCCTAGCCCCACTCTCTCTATCTCTCCTAATCCCCCCCTACCATTAACCCCCTCTCCCCATCTCCTCTGCCTACCACTAACCCCCCCTCCTCTCTCAGTATTACTCTAATATATATCTCTCTCTAAACCCTTGACCCCCAATGTCTCTCTCTCTCTAAACCCATAACCCCCTATCTCTCTCTCCCTCCCTTACTCCCCTACCCATAAACCATACAACTAACACCCCCTCCTTCCCTCTCTCTCTCTCTCTCTGTGTGTCTCTCTCTCTCTTTTGAACCCCTCCACCAATGCCTCACCCCCCTACCCCTACCCATCCCAATACCCCTCCCCCCTACCACTAACCACCCCCACCATCTCATCCCCCCGACACTAAACCTCCTTCCCCCCTACTCTCTCCACTCCACCCCTAATCCTTACTAACACACTATCCCCCATCTTTGTCTCTCTCCCCAAACCCCTCTTACTCCCCTGCCCCTACCCACCTCCTCTCTTGGTATTCCCTCCTCCCTCTAACCCTTACAAACCCCCTCTCCCCTATCTTTCTCTTCCAACCCTCTAACACCCTCCCTCTATCTCTTAATCCCCCTCCCTTGCTAATTATAGTTGCCCCCCATTATAACAATAAATAAAAATGCATACGCATTATTTACGCATGCACGTTATTTATGCATGCACGTTCATAACACGTGCATGTTAATAATGTGTGTGTTTTATCAACGTGCGCACATTTTTTCCTACATAAGATAGAAACAATTTTTGCATCCAAGCATTGTCTCCTTAAAATACCTAGGATTCTATTCACATGTAAGCCCCATAAAAACATTGTTTTGTACGTGCTCTTTGTTGCTTAGACCATATATATTCACTATTTTCACATATTTTTCTTCTATTAGAACCTATTGTAGATACTTTTTTTCATTACAAGATTTTGGAGATGATAACAAAAGAAATTGATCCGTATCATGTCCAAGAAGCATGAGGGGGACAACAGTTCGACTAAATGAGTCGGCTTTGTTATGGAGGAATCTTAATAAACAAAATGAGCAAAAACAGGATTACGCAATACAGATGACACAATACACACAGACAATGCAGGAATGCGAGCTGTTCTAGATTGATCAAGATCCCATGTATGTTACAATAGTTTACATGCTTATAAAGAAATATGAGACGCTTGGGTGCCTTCCTGTTACATTCAGTTACAAGAAGAAGTTAGAGTGGTTCAACTGTTGAATCCTTACAGTTGACTGGAAGATAGAGAGACAGTCTGTCGAGGATCGACAGTCTCTGGTCGCATTTCGATGTTGTATGTCGATGTCGCAAATTGTGAGGTCGCTGAACATGTCAAAGGTGATGAAGTTGTAGAAGTCATGTCGCGTCAAAAATTTTCGAAGTTGTATCAACAGGGAAGACTAGTCGAGGATGTCGAAGTTAGTATCAGATAACAAATGCCAACTGAGATGTGGATCATACCTTCTTCCTTAAGAAACAAAGGACCCCATTGTTTGCTCACAAAGGTGAGGAAACTTGCCAATCACTTCAGTAGTAGAGTACCACTTTCCTTGAGATGAGATTTGGCCAGCTTTGGAAGCCTAAAACAAGGGAATTGTGTTCGTCCTTGTAAGGCGTACCCATCGTCCCACAATGGCGTCACAAGGAAGAGGCTCCTAAACATCTGGATGGATGTCTTCAAGTTCTGATATTGAGAAGTCATTCTGTTCCAACAAGGGTGCATGGTATGGTCGAAGTAGATCCACATTAAAGACTGGATGCAGACCCAGGCAAGCAGGAATGTTTAGCTGGAAAGCGTTCTCACCAATATGTCGAAGAATATTGTGTGGACCATATCACAAAGGTTTTAACTTCTTGAAAGGACCTGTGAAGCGCTCCTTCTTAAGATGTAGCCAGACCTTATCCCCAATGTGAAATGTATGAGGAATACGATGCTAGTTATGTTGGGCCTTAGCTTTCTTGTTTTCTCTATGCAACATATCCTGTGCTTGTCGCTGAATGTCGCAAATCTGTTCTTGAAACTTGACTTCTTTATCAACTTCTCACTGACTGTGATCTGTGTCAAAGTTTGGCTATGTCGAGGAGCTGATCAAGTCAATAGGCGTTGAGGGATGAAATTCGTAACAGACTTCATAGGTACTCTTTCCTGTACATATGTGCTGAGCATGATTGTAGCTGTGTTGAATGTATGGAAGACTTTCATCCCATGTGCATCGATGCTGGTGATTGTACATGTGAAGCAGGTTTACTACCAAGCGATTCACAACTTCCGTCTATCCGTCGGACTGAGGATGGAAAGCTGTCGACAATGAGAGTCACGTGTCTAGATGTTGCCATAGGGTCTTCCAAAAGATGTTGACGAATCTGGAATATCATTCGGAAATGATGGTTATGGGTAAACCAAAGTGTTTCCAAGCATATGTAAAGAAGAGCTGAGCAGTCTGCTACGTTTTTGTGGTCTTCTTACATGGTATGAGAATGGCCATCTTAGAAAATAGGTCAACTACTACTAATATCGCGTCATGCTGATGTTTGGTAGTAGGATAACCTGTCAAGTAGTCCATAGAAATAGATTCCCATGGTTGGCTAGCAACTGGAAGAAGGGTGTACAATCCTTGTCGTCGATTAGGAAGTTTAGCAATGGCACAAACCACACATGATTGGATATTCTTGTTGACGTCAGATTTAAGTGTAGGCCAGAAGAAATACTTCTGCAGAAAAGCAAGAGTCTTTTCTACTCCAAAGTGTCCTGCGGTCTTGCTGTAGTGCATATCCCAAATGAGTTGTTGTCATTGCTCATCGGTCAGTACACAAAGTTGTCCAAGCTTTTATAGCAAGGTATCTTTCAGGAAGTAGTCAGAGTCCGAGGTCGACAACTTGTTAGTCTGCAACTGTCGGTAGACTACTGAGAAGTCGTTGTCGTCCTTGTAGAACTGTTTCCAAGTGGTCGTGTCGTAACCTTGCATACTCATCACTATCAAGAGGAGAGTAATGGGTGGTCGATTGAAGCAATTTGCAGTGGCATTAGCCTTTCCTTTTCAATACTTAATCACCAACTGAAATTGTTGTAGGTAATTAATCCACTTGAGTTGTCGATTTGTCTGCAAATTTGATTATGTCAGAGCAAACTGTAGAGGCTTGTGATCAGTAAGAATGACCATTTCCTTGCCAAGGATGTAATGCCTCCATTGCTTGAGAGCTTGCACAATGGCATACAGTTATTTTTCATACGTCGAGTATCTTCTTACCGTGTCGTTAAAAGTCTCGGAATGAAAAGCGACTAGGTGACTAGATTGAGTGATCACTACGCCCAAGGCATAGTCTGATGCGTCTGTCTCAATCTTAAAGGGCTTATGCAAATCAGGTAACACAAGTACTGGTGCAGTGCATAGCCTATGTTTGAGCTGTTCAAAAGTTGCTTGATGTGTCTCTGTCTATTAGAAGACAGTTTTCCTGTTTCCCTTCGTCAACTAATTCAAGGGCTAGGCTATGTGACCGAAGCCGAGTATGAATCGTCGATAGAAATTCGCCAAACCAAGAAAACTTCTTAGTTCTTGAATGCTTCTAGGAATGGGCCAATATTTGAGGATCTGTACTTTGTATGGATCGACGTGAATGCCTGTAGAGTCAATTACATACCCCAAATATTTGATGCTAATCATCGCAAAAGAGCACTTGTCCATGTTCAAATAGAGCCGATGTTGCTTGAGAGTGTCGAGGACTTGTCGAAGATGTCCGACATGTTCTTAACATGATCAACTAAAAATCAATATGTCATTGAGATAGACAATAACCCATTTTCCGATGAAAGGTCAGAGAAGGTTATCCATATGTTGCATGAAGGTCGCAGGTGTTTGGTTAAGCCGAAAGGCATGACTAACCATTCGAACAATCCTTCCTTGGTCTTGAAAGTAGTTTTCCACACATATGAGGGCTCGATTAGAATCTGATGGTATCTCGACTTGAGGTTGAGCTTACTAAATATTTTAGCATCTTTCAGACAGTTGATAAGCTCGTCTATCTATGGCAAAGGGTATCGATGCTTCACTGACATTTTGTTTAGAGCTCTGTAGTCAATGCACATGCACCAAATCCCATATTTCTTCGGAACTAGTATGACTGGACTTCCACAAGGAGAGGAGCTAGGTCGGATATGACCTTTGTCGATTAACTCTTGGATTTGTCTGTGAATCTCTTCATTTTTGAGAATGGATCTTTTGTAAATAGATGCGTTAGGCAAAGAGAAACCAGGAACAAGTTCAATGGATTGTTTTACCTAGCAATGCTGAGGTACTCCGTTTGGAGCTTGAAAGAGGTTCTGGTACTAATCAAGAATATGATCGACTTGCTGCTTCTGTTGAGAGCTGCATTGGTCTGTGACTCGACTCATTGCGTAGTCTTCTTAGAATGTTGCGGCTTGATCATGATTAATGCAAATTTATGAGCATGATTGATGAGATTATTCGTCTATTTGGAAGATATCAGTGCAACCGTCGATGTAGGTTGACACTATGGTATGCTGAACCATCGATCTTGGATTCTGACAATCATCTTCTGAGGCCATGACTGATAACTTCCATGTCTATCCCAGACGTAAGGTTTCCCAAACAGGGCGTCGACTACGGAGAGTGGTGCCACATCACAGAGTAGTTGATCTTCAAAAGGTTTTATGAAGTAGGCAAGCTTGCATTGTCGAGTGATCCGTAGTTCTTATCCATACTTCATCCAATCAATGTTGTAAGGATGAGGATGCGGAGTGGTGACAAGACCTAATTTCTTCACCATTTCTTTAGAAACGAAGTTCTTTTGGCTATCGTTATCCACGGTCATATGCAATGGGTTTCTCTGGACCATATCCATGTATGGAACAGGCACTCTCGTTCCTCCTTGTCGACAATAGTTGAGGCTGTTTGACTTGTCGAGGTCAAAAGAGTCGTCGCATCTGGATCAGATTCTTCCACCGTCTTGTTCAGCGCGATGGAGGTTGACACTTTCGCCAAAAATGTCTTCCGAGCGTTGCATTCAGACGTATCATGCCAAGATGAGTGGTGGTAATTGCACCATTTTCTGGTCGGTGGTTGTTTGCTACGTTCCCTTTTGTAAAAATACTTCTTATCGTTGTCAGGCTTTGGCGGTATCGGCTGAGAAGATCTCGAATTGTCATAATCAGCTGGTGTCTTCTTATCGGGTGGTCTTCCTGATGTCAGATTTGTCGTGAAACGTGCTTTTCCTTTCTACTTGGTTTCCAGTTTACTAGCATAATGGAAAGCATCCGCAAGCGTATTGACAGTCAAAAACTCCATCTCCTGTTGGATGTATTGAGACAATCCGCTGGTGTATTTCAGAATAAGCAATTTCTCTTCTTCTTGGATGCCAAGTCTTTCCATGAGTCAGTAGAACTCATTGGTGTAACTTTGTATTGATTAGTCTTTCCATTTCCTTAGCTGGTGCCACTTCTTATACTGCTGCTCGAGGTATTTTTTCGAGTAAAATTCCTTCTGGATGTGTTCGACAAATTTATCCCATGTGTCTATGGGGTCTCCGTTTTTCTCCATCTTTGGCGAGAGGTTCTCCCACCAGCAGTGCACGGAGGTTGACATCTTTAAAGATGCAATGGTGATTTTTTCAGCTTTGGAGAGTTGATTTACAGCGTAATAGGATTCCAATTGTAGCACCCAACTGTTGACGGATTTCGCATCAATCTTTCCTTCAAGATTCGGTATGTCGAGATTCATTTGCACTTTGAAGGGGCTGATTTTATCAGAGTGAGTTCTCGTCGAGGTTCCTCTGAATGTCGAAGCAAATTGCAAGAGAATCTCATTGAACTGGGTGAACATTTCAGTTCATTTTTTAGCCAGAGCTTGCTAAATAAGCTGTGCTATCTCGTCAGATGCATGTCTATCATCTGTTTCTTCTGCTATGTCTGGAGATTGTGTCTGCGTGGATTGCTGAGATTGCGAGTGAGTTTGAATAGGCATAAGTCAGGTAACTTCGAGAGAAGTGTATACGCGGAACTTAATCAAGAAAACTGAGTATGCTCTGATACTAATGATCTGTATTGTGTCTAAGAAGCACGAGGGGGAAAACAGTTTGACTGAATTAGTCGACTCTATTATAGCCGAAGCTTAATAAACATAATGAGAAAAAGCAGGATTACGCAATACATATGACACAATACACACAGAAAATATGTAGGAATGCAAACTGTTCTAGATTGATCAAGATCCCATGTATGTTACAATAGTTTACATGCTAATAAATAAATCTGAGATGCTTGGGTGCCTTCCCGTTACGTTCATTTACAAGAAGAAGTTAGAGAGGTTCAATTGTTCAACCATTACAGTTGACTGGAATACAGAGAGACAGTCTGTCAAGGTTCGACAGTCGTTGGTCACATGTCGATGTTGTATGTCAATGTCGCGAACTGTGAGGTCGCTGAACATGTCGAAGGTGATGAAGTTGTTGAATTCATGTCGCATCGAAACTTATCGAAGTTGTATCAACAGTGAAGACTAGTCGAGGGAGTCGAAGTTAGTATCCGACAACAAATGCCAACTGTGATGTGGATCAGAAATAGAGTAAAAAAGTCTAGAAGAATGGAGCTTCCCCTTGGAAAGGTCCATGAAATAAGAGAGAAAGAAATTTTGGGTATTGAAAAACTTAGGCATACATAAGGAATCCCCTCAAATATAATGGAGGCCATTCATATTCCATCAAATATTCCATCAACAAGCAATGATCCAATTGATGAAGAAGATATTCAAGATTTGGTAAATGTGGGTATTCACCTGGGGGTATTGGACACGATACTCCTTATGTGCAAGCTAAATTTTAACAATCCCATTATTCAACATATAGACGACACACATGTCCAATGCACTCCCAATATCAGTTCTCAAATAAATGTGGTGCTACAATCTACTAGTGATTGGATCCACCTTCCTTAGCTCAACTATCTAGTGCATGTTAGAATGTGCACAAACCAAAACACATGTCATTGTAGATACCATGTAGAATTTTATTGGTTTTATGAAACATATGTACACATTCATCCTATTTTGAATACTAACATTGTGCAACAGTAGACATCCATACTACAGCTAATTTCATCGAGGTAATTTATCCATAGCTTCATATGTCCAACGTCATATAGAAAAAATATTATGGGGAATATTGTATATATGGAACATGCTCTACATGCAATGGATTTTTTTTATTGCATTGATGCATTCATGAAAGCGGGGAGCATGAATTTGGGAGGATGATAGTAGATATGAAAAGGTTCAAGTATGTTACATATTAATTGGACAACAATAAAGAAAGAAAAAATATTGCAATAGTGAAGTCCTACGTGAGTGAAGATAGTATTATTGCTTATCACACCTTCAAAATTTTCATATATATTTCAAAGGTCATAATGCAATTGAATATTTATGTCTATCTCAATATGATGAGTATATAATTTCATGAAGGCTTGTTTGTTAAAAATGAATATTATGTTCAACATGTGCAATTGTAATGTGATGGCAGGATGAACATTTTGGAATATGGAGAGACACCTTTCCCGTAGGTACTATATTGTCTGTTGTGGATTTTGCTACGAAATACACCCTTCATATACAAAATAATATCCGGATCTAATATTATCGTTCATATTAAGTTAGAATAATGGTACATATCACATATAAGAGTGGGCCAGAAAGCAACAATAACATGCAGATAGTAGTGAAAGAGAAAAAAATCACATAAGTGATGGCAGGTGCCACGAACTATATTATGTGCAACATTCTTTCAAATTTTTATGATACATTGAAGGAGAGAGAGATATATAGATGTATCAACATTGGATATGATTATATGGTTGTGAAGTCCAATTAAAAAATGCTCATGTATTCCAATGGTTGAGTATTTTGCACAAAACATACGTGCAACATATTTGGAACTATTTTGAGACTGAGCATGGGAAAGGTGAGCATGATGTGGTTTGTGAATGCATGAAAACTACACTACAAAGGGAGGATATGAATTTTACAACAAATCACCATATTCTAGACACAAAATCTATAGTTTAGTGGTGCTCTACATTAATGTCAAGTGGTGTCGAAGAGTAGTGGAATTTAACAAGGACAAGACATGTACTCAAGAATTTTTGGGAATTGGTCAACACATATCGATCAAAATCATATCATTTCAAGATAATACAAGGAACTTGCGGCTTTCATTCAGTTTGAAGCTCAAACAACCCTTTATTTGAAGCATGGACTCGAAAAATAGATTTCTTTTGTTGGCCTTGTAACATTGGTGAATGGGATGATTGTGGATAAACTGAATGGGTTGATGAATGGGACTATGTATCACTTATGTTAGAACCACTTTTAGTTGTTGAAACAAACCAATTAAAGGAGCGAAAATCATTTATTTCAATAGACTATGATCATATCTTTGGTATTATACAATCAAGTAGAGATATTTTAGATTGTATCTAAGAATTTAATTTGTTTTTTATGTGTCTATGTTATCAAGCTCCAACACATCTACAATTGACCATACATTGCATTTTTGTAGAACACATATGTGTAGTTGTTTCTACAAACTAAAATGAATGGGACACTGATTATTGGTTGGTGCAATGCATAAAAGGGAAACAAACTCTCAATAAATTTTTAACTGATGATGAAGGTAATGATTTTCCAATTGGATTGATGGTTGGTGACGTTAAGAAATTCCTACCTTTTTAGATGTATTAGTTCAAGAACCTCACTTTAAATATCGAACATGGAACGTACAAACTTCATAGGCACTCGATATTGTATGTGCACTATTAAGAGAGTCTTTATTGTTGGGTGTTGAGATTTAGGGAGAAGTATTTACGATGTATAAATCTATTCGGAAGGGAGCAAAACATCTAATGAACTATTGAAATATAAAGCATAAATAAACCTATTGAAATCGTGAATCTTATTGAAATAAAAGCAGGAATCTATTTTATGAAAGAAGAAATCTATTCTATGAAAACGTGAATCTAATTTATGAAAGAAGGAATCTATTCTATGAAAACATGAATCCAGTATAAGAAAACATGAATCTGTTTAATTGAAATCCAAAGCATGAACCTATCTATTTCAAACATAAATATTTTATATTGCAACATGGATCTATCTATTGAAAGCGAGAATCTAATTAACCGAAATCCACAAACATTTAACTAGGATCTTGAATCTAATCTAGTCAAGGAATGTTGTTCGGGAAATAATAAAGTAGATTTGAAAAAATGCCTTTGCAAATCATAGTTACAGGACTACAAACTCTATGTATTGAAAATACGTATACTGTAATGCGGGACTACAGATCAAAGAACGCTATGTTCATAATTTAACTTTGGTATCATAATTAATATCTCAAATAATCCACGCATATTGGTTTCATAAATAAAGAACAAGATGCATAAACTGATATGGAAATAAAGCACATAACTCCTATTCTGCACAATGAGGGGGGCCTCCTTAATGCATATTATAGGAGCAAATTGAAACTTATGAAATCACAAGTGGTAAATAATTCCGGTCCTTCATTAGAATTCCATAGAATCCATAACAATCGTAATGCTTAGGCATTGTATAACAAAATTGAAAAACAAAGAATAGTCTTCAAAAATGTGTTATCCCCCTTTCTATCGAGGTGCCTCTACTTATTAGAATGTTTCAACCCCAGTCTCAACATTGGAAATCACGACCTCAATCTATTTAGATTCTTTCCCATAAATTAGGAAAAACTTGATCTTTGTGTCCTTCTATAGCTTTTGATTGGACCTTGATTCTTGCCATTCTTCGTATTTATCTTTGATCCTATGCTCACGCACTTGATTAGTTTATTAAAACATGCTAAAATGCAGAAAAAGATAACTACTAAATCACATTGTTTAATAATCAATCAAATTGCATTCTATCCTACAGAAAGGAGTGTTTTATGGTTGTTTCTTTGCTCTTCCATGGCACAACGGAATGTATTTGATACCTATATTATGGATTCATCATTAATGTCAAGTGGTGTCGAAGAGTAGTGGAATTTAACAAGGACAAGACATGTACTCGGGAATTTTTTGGAAGTGGTCAACATATATCGGTCACAATCATGTCATTTCAAGATAATACAAGGAACTGGTTGCTTTGATTCAGTTTGAAGCTCAAACAATCCTTTATTTGAAGTATGGACTCGAAAAATAGCTTTCTTTTGTTGGACTTATAACAATGGTGAATGGTATGATTGTGAATAAAATGAATGGGTTGATGAATGCGACCATGTATCACTTATGTTAGAACCACTTTTAGTTGTTGAAACAACCCAATTAAAGGAGGGAAAATCATTTATTTCAATAGACTATGGTCATATCTTTGGTATTGTACAATCAAGTAGAGAAATTTTAGATTGTATCTAAGAATTTAATTTATTTTTTATTTGTTTATGCTATCAAAATCCAACACATCTACAGTTGACCATACATTGCATTTTTGTAGGACACATATAGGCAATTGTTTATGCAAAAGAAAATGAATGGGACACTAATTATTGGTTGGTGCGATGCATAAAAGGGAAACAAACTCTCAATACATTTTTAAATGATGATGAAGGTAATGATTTCCAATTGGATTGCTGGTTGGTGACGTTCAAGAATGCCTACCTTTTTAGAGGTATTAGTTCAAGAACCTCAATTTAAATATTGACCAGGGAACGTACAAACTTCAAAGGCACTCGACACTGTATGTGAACTATTAAGAGAGTCTCTATCGTTGCGTGTTCAGATTTAGGGAGAAGCATTTATGAGTTATAAATCTATTTGGATAGGAGAAAAACATCTAATGAACTATTGAAATAGAAAGCATAAATAAACCTATTGAAATCGTGAATCTTATTGAAATAAAAGCAGGAATATATTTTATGAAAGAAGAAATCTATTCTATGGAAACATAAATTGAATTTATGAAAGAAGGAATCTATTCTATGAAAACGTGAATCTAGTCTAAGCAATCATGAATCTATTTAATTGAAATCCAAAGCATGAACTTGTCTATTTGAAAGAATAATTATTTGATATTGCAGCATGGATCTATCTATTGAAAGCGAGAATCTAATTAACTAAAATCCACAAACATCTATCTAGGAGCTTGAATCTAATCTAGTCAAGGAATGTTGTTGGGGAAGTAATACCGTAGATATGAAAAAATGCCTTTGCAAATCATAGCTCCAAGACTATAAACTCTATGTATTGAAACTACAGATACTGTAATGCGGGACTACAGATTAAAGAACGCTATGTTCATAATTTAACTTTGGTATCAGAATTAATATCTCAAATAATCCATGCGTATTGGTTTCAAAAATTAGCAATAAGATGCATAAACTGATATGGAAATAAAGCACAGAAATCCTATTCTACACAATGAGGGGGCCCTCCTCAATGCATATTACAGGAGCAAATTAAAAATTTTGAACTCACAAGTGGTAAATAACGTTGGTCCTTTATTAAAATGCCATAGAATCCATAACAATCGTAAAGTTTATGTATTGTATATAAAAACTTAAAAACAAAGAATAGTCTTCAAAATTGCATTAGCCCCTTGCTATCCAGGTGCCTCTACTTATTAGAATGTTTCAACCCCAGTATCAACATTGGAAATCATACCTCAATCTATTTAGATTATTTCCCATAAATCAGGAAAAACATGATCTTCATGTCCTTCTCTAGCTTTTGAATGGACCTTAATTCTTTCCATTCTTCGTATTTATCTCTGAGCCTGTGCTTGTCCATGCATAGTTCTCACCCACTTGATTAGTTGATTAACATGATCAAACGCAGAAAAATATAACTACCAAAATCACATTGTTTCATAATCAATCAAATTGCATTCTATCCTACATAAAGGAGTTTTTTCTGGTTGTTTCTTTGCTCTTCCATGGCACAACGAAATGTATTTGATACCTATATTATGGACTCATCAATGTTTTTTAATGGTGAATATCTGACATGGGATAAAAATTCAAAAAATATCACTGGTCATGTATTCCTAGATTACATACCAGATGCAGTGGCCCATCACTTTACAAACCTGGTCATTAGTATAAACATCCAATTGCAAACAATGTATAGAAAGACCTTGCACAAGGTTTTCTACTTGTTACCTAATTTAGAGCATGAGAGATTTATGGAAACCATTAACAATAGAAATTATCCAGAATATCTACTTGAATGAATCCGGGTGGTGGGATCCAAATATCAACACTAATCATGTACCTATAAGACAAGGTTACAACAGGGATGCAATACTTATAACCTTAACTTTTAAATGTCAACCCATAGATCGTACAATTTTATGAAGTTTCAACACAATATATGCATCTACAGAAAAGGAACTGTCTAGTAGTATAACAGTTGAACTAGATAACAAATTACTAAGGTTATTCTAAGTATAAACAACTTTAAATGAATTGTTAATCTACTGGTTGCAAGGGTGCAAAATTTAGATATCCTACTTGGCACTTAGTTCCTTGTTGGTCCCTTTAGGGGAAAGATTAGGCTAAATTGACACTACTGGATGAAATAACTTGTAGTGGAATTCCTCCTTACTCTACCTTAAGGATACAACATGAATAAAATTGGGGATCTATGAGTTCCATAAAAAAATACAATGATGCAAAGGGTTAAAATTTACTATGTTAAACAGTGGAGTCATACATATAAAAGAAATGACGTGATCAAATTAAAATTTGTTAGAAAAAGAGGATCACAAAGTTTACCTGTATTGGAGGAGGCATGGAAGAAGATGAGCATCGAAAAGAGAGAGGATTCATAAATGGATGGTGATTGTGAAGTCACCATGAGACACATGAACAAGAAAAAAAATGGAGTTGAAATTTTGTCATTGCATGTAAATGGGCATATGGATGTAAGACTTGGTTAGGCATGCGCACCTGTGATAACTGACCGATAAATTCATGTTGACTTGGGTTATAAGGGGGGAATGTAAGAATCATCAATTAAAACTTTGAGGGTGGTTGGTGATTTCTACAAGTTAATTTTAAAGGGGGGATTGTTATGGTTAACCTTGAATCGGGAATGAGTCAAAGGTGGCTTAGGTCTCAAGCGATTTTGGGCACATATTCTTGTATTCCATGGTATTCATCCAAGGTATTGCATGTAATGAATCCTATAAATGGATTGGAACACTCCATTTTAATGTGGCCTGGAGGTGAGAAGGTGAGCTCACTTGGCCTAGTTTGGTCGGTTTTGGCCAAGGTAATGAAGATCTTCATTGGCTGGTTTTTCCCATCATATAGTTTTCCAAGGAAAATGTGTTGATTCAAATGTTGTTGTTGATATATTTGTATTATTTTTGTTCTCTCATTATATGTATGCTTGTATAAAAATGCATAAGAAAAATACAAGAGAGACACCAATATACATGGTTCACCCAATCTGGGCTACGTCCACTGAGATATTGCTAGTCCTTTTATTATACCATCCAACAAATGAAGGGATACAACCCACAATAAATCCCCTGGAAATTCCTCTTCACTCTCTCATAGTCTCTCTTACACAATCACATAGATACTTATAATACTACAAAACACAACCGCATTACAATGCATTCCTTTTAAAGAGGGATTACCATGGGAAAATACCATGGGATACCCAATACCATGGGATCATAAATAACGCATTATTGACAAGTCATGACTATGAAATTACAACATTTTACAAGGAAATACAAATTTCTTTTGGGGGCTTCTCACTCGAACCCCCTTTCTCGGGGGCGCTACCCTCGAACCCCTGCTGGGGGCCGATTGGCCCCAACACCCCCCCCCCCCCCCCCCCCTGGGATGAGTGTGCAATCCAACTGCATAATATATAAAACTGGGGTATGAACATGGTTGACAAACAAGATCTATGAATTAGGAATATCAATATCCACAACCGATGAAATGCATTTATGAAAGCAAGTCTAGAAATTTCCTGCACATTGATTTCAAGGAAATAAGGGTTGACAAAAGAACATAAGAAAACTATCAGTTGTGGGAGGACTACATTAAACAATGTTTGTCTACAAAATGAATACAATGATATGGAAATAAAATCTATTCTAACAAACAAAAGTCCCTATACCTCCCTTGGGTGGGACCTTACCCAATTTTTCTATAGGAACTAAATACTACTCACATATCGACTGCAATAAATACTTTTCTCATTAAGTGTAGTAAACCAGAATTACTTCAAAACTATATTTTAACTCAGATAATCAAATATGGACACAATAACTAGTTATAAAAAATAACACATCCCTAAGGCTTTCTTGTTCTAATTCTTAAATACAAAAAAGTATTCTCCTCATCATCTCGATCAGTTCTTAGTCTAACTGATGTTTTCATTGATGTCATAATGTCTATGCCAACAACTGGTAAGAATGTACAATATTCTAAGGTAATAAGGATGGTATCATGCCGATAGAATACGTGTATAATGCATGAGATGTCAAACCACCTACTTGATTTGATCTACCTCAAAATATGTCGTTGAGGATCTTTATTGTTCTAGTCAAATAGATTTGAAAAAATAAGGATGGCCACGGGGGATGTGTGTCATGTCCCCTCATTGATGATTAGTGGAAGGATTTCCTATCCCAACCAATCCCTTGAGTTGAGGAGTAAATTTCATGCACTTGGGGTTAATTCTGAAGTTAAGGCATTGATCAGTTAGGAAGTTTAATTTTATTTTTATCCTAACTTTTAAATGCACTTGGTAGAAGTAATTTTCATTAATTAGACATTTTTTATTTTTCAAATAAAGTGGATAATGCTCCACAAGTGCACTTTAGAGGATACGGTTTACTAAGAGGTAACTTGCAAAGGAAGGAAAGATAAAGCAGTCAAAGCAAGGAAGGTAGGAAAAAGAGAAGAAAAGATGGCACAAGGCAGGAAAGAAACAAAGCTCGGGAAAAGAATAATAAAGTAGAAAAGTAGGACAAAAGCAGGATCCTACCCGTATGGAACCTTCACATGATGAAACTATCATAATTTATGATCATTTGGGTGAGTTGGTTCATGTTCCTTCATCCTACCCTTCCCTATCTTGCAACATACATCCAAAAGAAATTTGGGTGAAGGGTTTCTTTTTATTGGTGCCATATGAGGAGTGTGAGATCCCTACACTACATGATGATCCTATGATGAGTATCACATTCTCTTTTGCAGCATAAGAATCCATTGCTCTCATTTGATGACTCTCACATACATTGATGCACCTATGATGTTCACTTGAGTCACTTGAAGACTCATGTTTTTCCTTACTCCTTGCTTAGTTCATTTGATGTTGGAGGAACTTCATCCAATATGTGGGTGAAGAGATATATGGTTGGAGCACGTTGTTATTGGAATTAACATCCTTTGTTGTTGGCTTAAGTACTGATCTAGAGGTTTCCAATGTAGATCCAGGTTCTTCGCGGTTTCAAGGAACCAACAAAACCTCTTCTCACTTGCCCTTTTGGCAACAACCTGCGAATAGGATGAGGTCTCACCCGAGGTGTAGCTATGGAGGAACTACGGAATCAAGTTTCTAGAGTGAAGTGATGAGTTGTTTACATAGGACTACTAAGCAGTGCACTATCAAACCTACACTGCGAACTGAGGACTACGCGACGATAGATTGCATCGCGGTCCACACTTCTACAAACTAACTGCTGTGCAACCGGCGCACCCAAGGGCTGCATGGTTTGAACAAGATACCATTAATAGGACATCGCAGTGGGGTTATACGCTTCCTTCTCCAAACTTAACGAATAATAAAGAAATTACTTGACACTTGTTCATTCATCCACTTGTTGATGTATATGTAACTTTGGAATGTATTTCATCTATGTATTTCATATATATTTATTGTACCCTTATAAGAGATGTGTTATTCCTCTATAAGGAAGTGTCGTCATGTGGATTGACAAGTGTCTCAAGTGTGTGTACTTGTCGATGGGTTATTAGACCACCATGTGTGGGGTCGGCCCTGAAATATATATTATATTGTGGATGTATCTAGATAGACAAATCGGCCCCATAGTGTAACTGGGCAAACATGTTAGTATAAATAGAGATCGGGAGATCTCTATTTTGATCATTCAGAAAGTCACACTTCTCTCACTCAGAAAGTGGCGCACTAGTGAGGAGGAGGATCATCTGCTACTAGGAGACTATCTCAGTGTATTTTGGTTGTACTTTGGTTGAGCCATTGCTCTCTCTATCTCTGAGGAAGTTGTGGGGTTTTTCACCTTAGGGTTTTCCCCACGGAAACTCTGTGTCTCTTATCTCTCATGCTTTTGATTCTTGTGATGCTTGTCATGCTTATTGTGATTGTTATGCATTGATATACTGCATATGTTATTCTCTCAGTGAAGATCCTAGAGTATTGTGAATTAATGCTCAAAATTTAACATGGTATCAGAGCTAACTTGAGAAGAAGACATTTTGCAGTGACAGAAACTTGAGTTTCTTGTTTATTGGGTTTCTCTCCACAGATTTTGGAAAAGAAGTATAGTAGATTGACTCTACTCATCAAGGAGAATCCATCTGTCCAATCAGAATTCAATTCTGAGCATTTTCAGATTTGGCCCTAAAAATTAGGGTTTCCACAAAAATAGGAATTTCTGAAATCTGAAGACATAGCAGGAAGATCCTTGCCAAAATAGAAGTTTAGAGCTTTAGATTGAGATTTTTGGCTAGGTAGATCTCCTAGAAACTCAAACCCTAATTCAAGGCTCTCCCCAGTGAATCCGAGAGGACAAAAAGTCAAATCTGAAGGGTAAAACTTTGCTGATCTCAAATTCTGAATGCACCAGGCTGATCAGCTCATCAAGGCGCATCTTTCTATCCTTTTAGAAAGTTGAAATCCATATTTTTAATTTTTAGGGTTTTTTCGACAAACCCTAATCCGGGACCAGATCCAGTTTTCATCATTTCAAGTGGTAAGACCTAAATCTTTTCTATTTCCATTTGAGGTACTCTTTAAAATGTCTCACCACACCAAGCTTGAGGATAAGCTTGAAGGGGCTGATAACTTCCGAGCTTGGAAGTATAGGATTGGGTTAATCCTAGAAGAGAATGAGTTGGACTCATATATAAAAGAAGACATCCCTATCCCAAAGGATGAAGAGGCTAAAGTATTGCATAAGAAGAACTTGGTCAAGGCAAAGAGAATCATTGTTGATTCTATCAAAGACCATCTCATACCCCATGTGTCTTCTCTAAAGACACCCAAAGAGATGTTTGACTCTTTGACCAAGCTATTTGAAGGGAAGAGCATAAATCAGAAGATGACCCTGCGGAACCAATTGAAAGGAGTAAAGTTTCAGAATGGAGAAACCATTCAAACTTATTTTTCAAGGGTCTCCCAGATCAAGGAACAACTAGAAGCAGTGGATGAAATGGTGGAGAATGATGAATTTTTCATGACCACTCTGAATGGATTACCTAGGTCATGGGACTCCTTCATTTAAGGAATCTGTGAAAGAAAGAAGTTGTTTTCCTTCAGTAGACTACGGGAATAATGCTCACAAGAAGAAGTAAGGCTTGTGGCAGGAGAAGAAAAGATGGGGAATGAAGATCAAGCTCTCACAGCTCACACCAAGAAATGGAAGTCCAAGACAGAGCCATCTCACTCCAAGAAATCTTCACATCACTTCAAAGAAAGAAGAATATGCTTCACCTGTAATGAGAAAGGACATATTGCCATAAATTGTCCCAAGAACAAGAAGGACAACAACAACTTCATCAAGAAGAAGAAGGGAAGCAAAAGAAGGTTTCATGCTCATGCTGCTGAGGATGATGAACCACCCAAGAAGAAGGCTAGGGAAGAAAGTGATGATAGTAATGATGACTCATCAAGTGAAGAAGAGTATGTTCTGATCTCTGCTCTCACAGGTACTATCTCCCATGGTTGTAATAATTGGTTAATTGAAAATGGGGCTTCCAAACACATGACTGGGTTTAAGGAATCTTTTGTGAACCTATCTGAACATGAATCACCCCATAAGGTGAAACTTGGGGATGATTATCAATACCCAATCAAAGGAAGTGGTGAAACCTTCTACAACCTAGATTCTGGAAAATCTTTGAAGATGGAAGAAGTCCTTTATGTACCTGGGCTCAAGAAGAACTTACTCTCCATCTCTGCATTGGATGCAAAAGGTATGAGGGTTGCATTTGTGGATGGCCAAGTCCTAGTGTGGCCAAAGGGAAAGACCATAGATGATGCAGTAGTGATTGGAGAGTAAGAGGGAGGTTTGTATAAATTAAAGGGACAACATGAATATGCCATGGTGCATGAATCCATGGATCCAAGTGAACTTTGGCATATAAGACTTGCTCATATGCACTATAGGGCACTTCCAATTGCAAGCAAGGCTGTAGAGGGTCTTCCTGAAATCAAGACCAAACATGAAGGTGTTTGCAAAGGATGTACAAAAGGTAAGAACATTAAGAAGGCTTTCCCAAGCAGTGAAAGCAAGGCAAAGGATATCCTGGAAATCATCCACTCAAATGTATGTGGTACTATGTCATCCAGTTCTCTAAGTGGGTATGTTTACTATGTCTCATTTATTGATGACTTCTCCAGGAAGACTTGGGTATACTTCTTGAAGAACAAAGATCAGGTGTTCGATAAGTTTAAGGAATTCAAAACCTTGATGGAGAATCAAACTGACAAGAAGATCAAAACATTCAGATCCGACAATGGTGGAGAATTCACCTCATGTGACTTCAAGAAGCTTTGCAGTGATTCAGGGATTAAGAGGGAGTTGACTGCTCCTTACAATCCACAACAGAATGGAGTTGCAGAAAGGAAGAACAGAACAATCATGGAAGCAGCAAGAGCAATGCTACATGACTAGGATCTACCTATGCATCTATGGGAAGAAGCAGCTAGAATAGTTGTATATGTGTAGAATAGAACACCCCACAAGATATTGGACATCAAGATACCAGAAGAGGTCCTTTCTGGTAAGAAACCCGAAGTCAGCCATCTCAGAATATTTGGTTGTCCAGTATACACTCATGTCCCAAAGGAAAAGAGGACTGAACTAGATCCTTTAGGAAAGAAGGGTATCTTTGTGGGTTACAGTGAAAGCTCGAAGGATTACATATTATACTTTTCAGGGTTCAAAAAGATTGATGTCAGCAAGGATGAATATAAGTTCAAGGACAGGTAATACATGAAGCAAATATCAAGAGGGAGCACACTCCAGCAGCTCTTGCAAGGATGCAGATTTTCAGAGGGAGTTGACCATCTTCCTACATTCCATAACAGAAAGGGGTAGAAGAAGCTACTTCAGTAGCTCCTGCGAGGAAGCAAAGACTCAGAGGGAGTCCACCCAACAAACAAAAAAAGATAAGTATTTCAATTATCATTTCTTTCCTATTTTGTTTAAATAATATTATGCTTAGGATATGTATTGTGCATATTAGAATGATTGCATTAATGAACAGGATACTAATAATATGCATGTGATGGGTAAGTGGCCTATGGCACTATACAACATTCCAGTGCTACTTATCTAGAATGAAACCTCTTTGCTGACATGTTGGGAGTAGTGCAAACTCTTAACAATGTTCTAGTAGAGACTGGAAGGCATCTAGAAAGTTGTGGAACATGGATAAATGTTGTATTGAATCATTGGCTAAGATAACTGCATGACTGCATGACATATTTCTTTATGTGTAAAGAATTTGTTCTGAAAATTATGATATGTTTCTAATCATGCAATTTAACTTGTTTTGTAGGAAAGACTGTATATCTTCACCTACAAAAGAAGGACTACAACATTTGTTCCAGCAACAAAGATATCTATTGAAGATATTGAAGTTCCCAGGATCTGGGATGAAGAAATGGAATGCCATGATCCGTCAATCATGAAGAAGATGTTTGGGATGCAGTCCCAAGACCTGACAGGGAGTCACATGTGTGCAGATTGAAGAAAGCCTTGTATGGCTTGTAGCAAGCTCCCAGAACTTGGTGTGATACAAAGAGGAAGCTCACTGCTGAATTTGATATGAAAGATTTGGGAATGATGCATTATTTCCTAGGTATGGAGGTGTGGCAGAGTGCAGGTGGGATCTTCCTTGGTCAAGGGAAGTACACAATAGATATCCTGAAGAGATTCGGGATGATGGATTGCAAGGCCATGACCACACCTATGGCATCGAATCTGAAGCTTCTGTGTGATGCTTCATTTGAGCCGGTTGATGTCTTTATGTATCATTAGATGATTGGGTCCTTGATGTACCTAATGAACATGAGGCCAGATATTTGCTTTGCTGTGAACACATTGAGTCAGTTCCTGACAGATCCAAGGAGTGTTCACCTGGTTGCTGTAAAGCATGTTCTGAGGTACCTGAAGGGTACAGTGGATTATGGGCTCAAGTATGAAGCGAATCAAAAGTTTAACCTACATGGTTATGTTGATTCAAATTGGGCAGGCAGTGCTGCAGATAGGAAGAGCACATCTGGTTGTTGCTTCAGTATGGGATCAGGTGTGATCTCTTGGTTTAGCAGGAAGCAGTCCTGCATAGCACTGAGTATAGCTGAGGCAGAGTATGTTGCGGCCTGTTCAGCTAGTTGTGAGGAAATATCGCTATGGAAGCTACTGTCTGAGTTATTTGATCTCCCGTTGGATGCTACTGGTAGCTTTTCTGATAACCAGAGTTGTGTGAAGTTGTTCGATAACCCGGTGTTCCATGATAGGTCTAAACACATAGAGATCAAATATCACTATATCATGGGTATGGTGCAGAGAGGAGATGTGAAGCTCCTGTATGTTGCGACGGATGAGTAGATTGCAGATGTGCTAACAAAGCCACTAGCCAGGGTGAAGTTCGAGTACTTCAGGGAGAGGCTTGGTGTTCTTTAGATCGAGGACACTTTGAGGAAGAAGTGATGGACACATTTGCTGAAGCCATTCCAAGCATGTTGGAAGGAGAATCCTTCACATGGATGTGGATGTAAGCGCTGGATGATGAGCATCAGGATGATGTTCTAGTTTCTGCTTTGTATGATCAGTTGGATCATTTATATGTATATGTATGTACGCATCATTTTGGATGCTAGATATGATCAGTTGGATCATTTATATGTATGTACGCATCATGTTGGATGCTGGATATGATCAGTTGGATCATTTATATGTATGTACGCATCATGTTGGATGTTGGATATGATCGGTTGGATCATTTGTATGTATTTTGTATATGCATCATGTTGGATGCTTGGACCATATATATTGATATGTATCAGGGATGATCAGGTAGATCATGTATGTTGATGGATACATTATGTGGATCATGTATCTATGTATCAGGTGGATACACTATGTATGATGATATGTATCATGTAGATATTTGGTGTGCATCAGATGGATGCATTGTATGATCAAGGTGATCGTGGATGACGAGCTTCTCTAGATGACATGCAGCAGGATGTTGCAGTGATGATGATCATGATGATCATGTGTACATCAGGTTGATGTATGGTGAGTATCAAATGATACTTTGTGGCCGTGGATCAGGTTGTGTAGATGAGCATGTCTGGAGGATCCTATAGGTCGGAGTTGCATACCCATAACAGCCTGCGATGCTCTTTCAAGACATTGTTCTGGGAGGACATGTAATTTGTGCCCTGGGATATCTTCAGGTCGGAGTTGTGTACCCATAACATCCTGAGATGCTCTTGCAAGGTTTTGTCCTATGGCATGTAATTTGCTCCTAGGAGATCTGGACAGGATGAAAAAGGCCTCAGATGCTTCAGCCAGGTTTTTCCATGACCACATGTAATTTGATCCTCGGAGATCTGGATAGGATTAAAAAGGCCTCAGATGCTTCAGCCAGGTTTTGTGGTGGACCACATGTAATTTTCTCCTAGGAGATCTGGACATGATGAAAAAGGCCTCAGATGCTTCAGCCAGGTTTTGTGGTGAGATCACATGTAATGTGCTCCTGGGAGATCCGACAGGTAGAGCTGTGTGCTCGTAATAGCCTAGGATGCTTCAGCCAGGTTTTGTGATGGGTCACATGTAATGTGCTCCTGGGAGATCCGACAGGTAGAGCTGTGTGCTCGTAATAGCCTGGGATGCTACAGCCAGGTTTTGTGACGCATGTAATAAGTCTTGAGGATTCCCCAGTATGGCCAATGATGATGAAGACCTGCAGGTGGTGGGCCTACATCCAGTATGAAAAAGAACTGGCTCTATAGAACTTCCTATGACGAGTAGAGTCAGAGATTGGTTGAGATAGCAGCAGCAGTGATGATGATGATGACGATGATCCCGAGAAGAAGACTTGTCTAGCAGAACTGTGTCGAGAAATACCTTCCTCGTTAAGAGGGAGTGTTGATGTATATGTAACTTCGGAATGTATTTCATCTATGTATTTCATATATATTTATTGTACCCTTATAAGAGATGTGTTATTCCTCTATAAGGAAGTGTCGTCATGTGGATTGACAAGTGTCTCAAGTGTGTGTACTTGTCGATGGGTTATTAGACCACCATGTGTGGGTTCGGCCCTGAAATATATATTATATTGTGGATGTATCTAGATAGACAAGTCGACCCCATAGTGTAACTAGGAAAACAGGTTAGTATAAATAGAGATCGGGAGATCTCTATTTTGATAATTCAGAAAGTCACACTTCTCTCACTCAAAAAGTGGCGCACTAGTGAGGAGGAGGATCATCTGCTACTAGGAGACTATCTCAGTGTATTTTGGTTGTACTTTGGTTGAGCCATTGCTCTCTCTATCTCTGAGGAAGTTGTGGGGTTTTTCACCTTAGGGTTTTCCCCACGGAAACTCTGTGTCTCTTGTCTCTCATGCTTTTGATTCTTGTGATGCTTGTCATTCTTATTGTGATTGTTATGCATTGATATACTGTATATGTTATTCTCTCAATTAAGATCCTAGAGTATTGTGAATTAATGCTCAAAATTTAACACCACTACCTTAGATTATTAGCTTTCAGAATGGATGCAAACAAACGAAATACATGAGGCCGCGCACCTCCATTGCGGTGTATTCAAAGAGTTACACAATCAAACCTCTACGTATACTTGTGATCATTCAATAAACTGATACTTTCACCAAATCAGAATACTACGCATTCATCATTCATCCATTCATGTAAAACTTAACATATTATTCACATCTTTCCTCTATGGAGAATACATATAAAAGCATTAACATACAACTTATAAATGAGAATCCATACATTCAACGTAGGAAAATAAGCAAATGCAGAGACACAACAATCACACTACACAGTATTTAACGTGGTTCACCCCTCGGATGGAGGCTACGTCCACAAGAATTGTTGTTATATTAGTCTTTGGGAAGGTTACAATAGTTCTTTGTTTGCACACTCAGCTTGCAGACCTTCCTCTCTCTCTCTCTCTCTCTCTCTCTCATCTTTTGCACACACAACTGCAGAACCTTTACAAAATGTTCTTCAACAAATGTTATCAAATCGATAATGAGAACAATACAAAATGAGAGTATTCAATAACCCAACAAAAACAATGAGGATTAACCCGTTCCCATACAAAATTATGCCTTATTTATAGATCATGCCCGTAGGTCATGTCTTTAAAATCCGTAGGAAAAAACCCTTCGGTTTACAAAATCATTATAGTTTCCAGCTCATCAAGCTTGCTAGCTTCTGGTAGTGAATATTCTTTCATGGACTGCCTCCAATGCATGCCCATGTCGCTATCGGACTTCCTGTTGCACGCATGCCAACAGGTCACTTTCACTGAGCCGTTCTTCCTCTAACGGTCTCATGCGACTGGTTCAGGTAGTGGTTCTTTCATGTGTGTGACCAGTCGCTTTCTTTCCTCTTTGCTCTGATCCGCTGCTTGGTCCTTCTGGAGCATGTTTACCAAAAACAGACCATCGCTGGTCTAACCTGAATCTATGTCGTCTTCCGTCCAACACTCTGCTTTGTCAGATCCATGTAGACTAGACACACCGTAGCACTGCCTCCTTACAACACTAATATTCACATCTCTTCCTACGCTGCGATGTGCGCAACTTCGCAGCATCCCAAAAACTTATAAAAAAAAAATTCACTGAACTGTGCTTAGCTCCACAGTTCCAAAACTCCTTCTTGCTCAAAATTGCCCCACTTGGGCCAGGACCAACATTTGTTCTTTGTTGATGATATACACATTCATGAATGTATTTATGAGACTTCTTCAAGCCACTTGAAGTCTTCTTGTTTTTTGGGGTCCTTGGTTCAAATTTTGGTGGAGGTTCTTCATTCACTTATTGGATGAAAGAACACATGGCTAATTATTTTGAAGCTTATTAAATTCTTTTAGAGAAACATTATAGGACATGGGATCCTCACATATGTCATTGGATCAAATTTGATTGGTCACTTGATGCTTGTTTGCACTTGGAAAATGGTTGTCTACTTGCTTGGATGGACACACACTTTCATGATCCTTTGATGAGGCACCTTCTTGATGTACATTTGTATGATGTTGATATGTAATTTGATGATATGTATTTTTTACTTATGATTTTTGGGAGGATTCTCATTAGAGAGTGGGATCCTGGCATCCCCCACCTTGATGTAAAATTTTTTGTTACTTTTCTCATTGATGGAATGCGCCAGTTATGGGATCCTGGAATTCCACACTTGGTTGAAATAATTTGGAGGATATTGTACACCTCCTACTTTGAGGTATTTTTGTGGGATAATTTGTGCATGATAGAAGTGAACAAGCATTGGGACATGGGAATCCCAAATTCTGATTTCTATGTATTCAAACTATGTATTGATGGGGTGCACAAGTGTTGGTACCCTGGCATCCTATACTTGCTAGATTGGTTCTTGATGACATTGTGCACTAGGAGGGTGAGCAACAAATGGGACCCGAGAATTTTTTATCATGAGAAGCTCATTGGGAGCACATTTTGGCTAGTTGTATTGAGCAAGCAAGCCTCTTCTCTTCCCCATGGGTTCATCTTTGCAGTAGATGGTGATGGTTTCCTACATGGGAAACATATTTTTGGATGGAATTGTGTTTTTAGTGCAGGGTGATATGGTGACTTCCATGTGGCTCTTATGCATTGCATAGGAGAATATATATTGCACCTTGTATTCTTGAGGATCATTTGGTATCCTAGTATTAGTTGTGATTATTCTCCACACTAAGTTCATGGTTAGACAGTAATAGAACAATTTGTTGGGAGAGTTCATGAGAAGTTTATAATCAGAGTGGTGCAATGGAAGCTTGATGGCTCATGATGCTTATTTGGATTGGATTTGATTATTTCTTGAGGAAAAACAATCTTGGGATGGGAGTACTGTCATGTACCCTAATTTATGATTATTTTAAGGAGTTACTATCCCAACCAATCCCTTGGGTTGAGGAGGAAATTTCATGCACTTGGGGTTATTTATGAAGTTAAGGAATTAATTAGTCAAGAAGTTTAATTTTATTTTTATACTAAGTTTGAAATGCACTTGGTAGAAGTAATTTTCATTAATTAGATATTTTTATTTTGGAATAACGTGTATAATGCTCCACAAGTGCTCCTTAGAGGATAAGTTTGACTAAGAGGTAAATTGCAAAGGAAGGAAAGATAAAGAAGTCAAAGTAAGGAAGGTAGGAAAAAGAGAAGAAAAGCTTGCACAAGGCAGGAAAGCAACAAAGCTCAGGAAAAGCAGAATAAAGAAGAAAAGTAGGAAAAATAAGGACAAATAAGAAAATCAGGACAAAAGTAGGACAAATCATAAAATCAGTACAAAGGCAGAAAAGCAGGATAAAGCAGAAAATCAAGAAAAAGCAGGACAAAGTAGGATAAGGAAGAAAAGCAGGAAAAAACATGACAAAGCAAAAAAGAAGGATAAGTTAGAAAAGCAAGAAAAAGCAGGATAGAAAAGCAAAAGAATGATAAAGCAAAAAAAAAAGAAAAAAAAAAAAGAAAAAGTAGAAAGAAAAAGAAAAAGTAGAAAGAAAAAGAAAAAGAAGAAAGAAAAGCAATGCAGAAAGCTAAAGTAGAAAGCAAAGCAAAGCAAAAAGCAAGGAAAAATCTAAAGCAGAAAGAAAAGCAACCGTATCCACTCCATAAGGGATCCTTATCTTATATTACTTGCTCAACAAGTCACCTCATTCTATGAAAGAAGGATTACAACTCCATTTCACATCTTTTGATCATTTGTGATTTGAATTGAGTGCAATTTTGCCTCATTAAACTTGGGAGATGTGCCCCTAGTCTTAGTTGGGAGATGATGACATCTAGTATTCATCACTAATTCTATTGCATATCCTTAAGTCTGATACATTGGTTGGTGTTCTCGTTGTGCGGTTCAACTCCTTCATTCAATAGGAACCATGTTGGAGGGTCGAAATGGAGGTTCTAGTTTCAGAATTTTGGAGCATTTATGGGTTGTTAGACCTGCTCCATTGAGTCTGGAGGTTTGTTTCTAGTAATAAAATCCTTTTTTCTTGTTGAAAAAGGTGTGTGGATGACCAAGATTAAACTATTTTAACTAGAACCAAGGTTTCAATGTTGAGGAGTGCACGTGTGCAAATTTATGGATTTTCGAGCTATGTGAGAACCCTTGTCAGTTGTATAAAATGTATTGATCCATCCATGATCAGCCATATTCTTTGTATTTATAATATTTTCATGTCCACTGAAGAATGCCTCTTCATTTCTCTTCATATAAGTCATCTTCTCTCAGTTTTGTAAGAATACTATGTATTGGAAGCCTTCTGTTAAGTTTGAAACTCAAATTCTTACCATTGATGCTCAGATGTTTTAATTGTCGTTTTATTCTTTCATTGAGATCAGTTATGATTCAATTTTAATTTCATAAGTTAAATTTTAAATCCTTAGAGGATGTTTGGATTGAGTTCTTTCAAGACTAGTTATTTTGGCACTATTCCTAGACTAGTTTTGCAGTATCCATTATTAAAATTTGCCTATGTGTTAAATTATTGTTATGATGATCATACGTGACTCTTATAACCCCACTAAATACATTCCAACAATTTCCCTAATAATTTGTAGTCCTCTCAACATTTTTGAGAGAACCTGGAAAACAACTAGCTAAGTAGTCCAATCTAGAGCCCTTTCTTCACCTCCAAACTCAGCCAAAACCTCCCAAGCTATAAGAAAATATTTTCCATCATCTAATTAATGGGTTAATGACTAATATTCACCATTTGGTTACCTTAATGTGTAACTGAATAAGTATAGTATGCATATGTTGGTGTGCCCAGGAAGCCTCAAAGTAGATCTCAATGGAAGTTGTTGTTGAAACGTAAATGGACCCAGTACCTTATGAATAGGACTTTGAAGTTGGCTCCGATAAAGATATTTTTTCTGTTGCAGATTCCCCAACCTATTTGGAAGATCCAACAGAGTGAACATTCCCCAACTTTGATGGTTGTCCTTGCTTCTCCTGAATTGTTCCAACTCTGGTCTTTAATTATGGGCTTAAGAACCTGTCAACGAATAGAAGACAATACCTTCTCCAAAGAAGCATATGTATAGACAAATATTTAACTATGAAACATAGACAATCTCATGCATTCACCATTAAAGGCATGAAAATGGGAAGAATGGGCTAAGCTATCTTATTAGAGAAACCAAAGAAGATGATTACAAACATTTATACCTTCATGTCCAAAGCAATATCATTTTATTCCATGCTTCTCTTCTTGCTACCTATGCAAAACTCCTAATACCATAGGTTTGATGCCTCCAAATGTTCTCCCTTAGATCATGGATGGCCTTATTCTTATAGGATTTGGGGAGGCCAACCATTAAACGAGAATAATGGATCTAGGTGAGTAAAAGATGGATAAAGGAGTTGAATCATACCAAGGAAGGAGGGTGAGATGAGATTCGAAAGGAATCCCTATCCCATGAAAATATACTTGATATTCAATATCCTAGGATCAAGGGATATAATTGTTGATGGATTTTCGTGCCCTTGGGACTGAGCATAGCACGAAAAAGATGTGATTTCCGCACCCCTGCAGGTCTGCAAAGCGCGAAAATATTGGTAAATGGACTTGGTGAGGTGGCATTCGACCATCAAGGGTTGGATTTGTCTCCAAGTAAGACTACGTAGGGGACCAAAATGGTGAATATGAGTCTCAACATTTATTAGGAGGTACTACCATTACGTTCTTCATGGTGATATGACACAAAGACTCGAAACGACACTCAAAGTGATAGTTTGAGGTACAACAGATGCCCCCTAAAGTGTGTGTTCCCTTTGCCTACTCTTCTTATTTTCCTAATTAAATTCTTGGATACTAATAGGAAAAGGTTCACCAAAGGGATAGGAAGAATGAATATTAAGTGACATAGGCAGATGAAACGAAGGTTTATGTCCTAAATTTGGTGGGAGACTCAACTCAATGGAAGAGGAATCTATTCCATTTTTTAAACGAGATTAAAATAGAAAGGAAAATATTCTCATAATAATATGTTTAATTTTTTAACTAGCTTAAATCAGGATAAAACTATGCTCAATTTTGGTTCCTACCTAAAATGATGTCCAAAAGTTGGTAGTTGTCCCTCATCATAAGAAGCTAGTGATCGTAACTCTAGCATGATGTCCAGAGGCTGAAAACATGCCCCTCTAAGATTCTTCCATGACGGGAAGAGGTTATCGGTTCATGAATGACTCAAATCCAACGTGATGTATAGAGCCGAGAGACATGGTTTACGATGGGGGAGGAAACTGTTAGGAACCCATGTCAACCCTTCTATTTACTTTGTTAGTATATTGTTGTTGGACGCATATGCTTTATAAGTCGTCCCGTAGTATTTGTTGATCCATAGTTTGTCTTATTATTGTTGGATGCATATGCTTTGTAAGTCGTCCTGTAGTAATTGTTGATCCATAGTTTGTATTGGCCCATGGTTTGTATTGACACATGGTATTGACCCATGGTATTGGAGCCTAGACTTAGTATATAAGTTTGTGTTGAGACCAATGAAGGTACCGTGAAGTTATTTTTATTGAGATTGATCAAAGGAGGTTGCCCCCTCAAAGTGGCCTAGGATCAATAAAAGCAATTCTGAGTTCTATTATTTCTGTTATCTTGTGTATTTTCATTAATTAATTGTTGCAGGTTCGTCACATCTGGGATCAGAGCACTTTCTTGGGCTCACTGGGTGAAATTTCTGTCATTTTGTTTTTTCACATTTGTTGCAGCTTTGGATCTAGGAATAATCCCTATCCGCTTAACTATGGGAAGTACTTGGGCATAAGACCTAAAATCCATTGTGAGGAGTACCACAGAAACCCCGAAGTAGTTGTCCCATTGAGAAGACCTGCAAGCAAAAAGGGAAATGACCCCTACCTATATGACTAATTCCCACCCGTGAGGTAAACCAAAAGCTGTCGTTTGTGGCAAAGCGGTTATCAGTTTTACCTAAGCCGTGGAGTGAGGGGTACTACCCCAATACGCAATTTGTCAAACATCATTGGTGGCTGAGTGAATCCCCTTAACAGATAGGAAGCCGAACATACCTGGGGTCCATATTTGTTTTTAGCTGAACTGTTTTCGATCACTTCTGTGCCATTTCAGATCCATTCCAAGCCATTCCAGATCCAGTCGTTTCAGATCTATTCTGAAAGTCATTTCATATCTAGCCGTTTTCGATCCACTCAGCGCCATTTCATATCCATCTGTTGCCGATCACTTCCGCGCCATTTCAGATCCAATTTTTCTGATCCCTTCTACGTCGTTGCAAATCCATTTTTGGAAAAAAAAATCCAATTGTTCTGATCCCTTCCGCGCTCTTTCAGATCCATTTCCGTTTTTTCGCCATATCTCCCTTGTTTTCACTTTGTTTCCTTTGAAACTTTTCGGACACACCTGCAATCCCATTCTGCATATTTCATTCCTGAGGACCCTATCCCAAATTATACTTTCCAAAGCCAGAAATCTCACATTTGTCTATTTTTAGGGTTTGCCATAACTTCTTCAATTTTCACCCACTTGCCTCCAAATTTTTCCACCGTGTTCATTCCCTATTTTTGCTTCCTTGTCCCTCTTTGACAAATTTTCTCATTCTTTCACCCTGCTTTTGAAATCCCCATTTTTTGCTTCCTTGTCCATTAGAAAGTGTCCACAACCTAGTCAAACCCCAATTACCCATCCGAGTTTTTCCCAAATCCAAATTTCCCTTTACTAAATAAGCTTTTGTTTGTGTTTTTCTATCCATTCCAAAAAAAAAACCCTAGTTATGGTTGTCACCCACGTAGGAGCAAAAACCATGGAGGAAGAACTTGCAGCCATCCAAACCAAACTCCAAGATCTGGATGAAAAAATTCTCAGCCTCCATCTTCAACATTCAACCATGAACACTAACCGACAACAAGAATCTTCTACAACCAATGGGTTCTCTTCTTCTAACAATTTCCATGGTCCGAAGCTTGAATTTCCTCATTTCAATGGTACTGATCCGACTGGATGGATCTATCGTGCAGAACAATATTTCAGTCTGCATAATCCTTTTGATGTCTAAAAAGTTCCACTTACATCCTTTCATTTGGAACAAGAAGCCCTTCAATGGTACCGTTGGTACATCAAAGCTCATGATGAGCCAAAATGGACAGATTTTTGCCAACTCCTTTTTCAACGATTTGGTCCTAGTGCTTTTGATGACTTCACCAGAGCACTCACTAAACTTCGTCAAAGTGGCACTGTGTGAGAGTATCATACAAAATATGAGAAACTAGCCAATCACACAGAAGGGTTGTCTGATGAATTCTATAGGAGTTGTTTTATTAGTGGTCTTAAGGATGAAATATGGTCTGGGGTTAAAATTGTATGTCCCAACACAATGATGGAAGTTCTAGGGTTGGCTAAGTTGGAAAAAGACAAGATTGCAGCCCAACAATGCTCCAAACCCACTTTTTTTCCCTTTCGAAATATGGGTTCTCAACGACCTCCCATCTCGCCAGCTCCTCGACCAACTTCTATCAAGCATTTGTCTGAAACAAAGATGCAGTCACGCAGAGAAAAAAGGCCTTTTTATAATTCTAATGAGAAATTCACTCGGGGACATAGACGTGTTCAACAAAATCTCTATCTCTTGGATATGGATTCTTCGCCTGCCTCTAAAATTGGTGAAGAAGCTCCAAATACAATGGATGATCAGGTCGACATTCAAGAGCCACCTATTGGCCCCCCATACCAGGATGAACAACCAGAGATATCTCTCCATTCTTTATCCGGTGTCACCACGCCCCAAACAATGTGGGTCAGGGGTTACTTCAAGAAGCTTCCTCTTACAATACTCATTGATTATGGTAGCAATCATAACTTAATTGATCCTCGGATCGCCAAACATGCTGATTGTTTTGTCCATCATTGCTCCAACTTTGAAGTCATGGTTTCCAATGGGGGCACCTTACCTTGCAAGGGGAAGTGTCACAATGTGCGTATCTCTCTGGAATATTATAACCTACGCTCTGACATGTTTTTCTTATCCCTAGGTGGATGTGATGTGGTTTTGGGCGTTCAATGGTTACGCACACTTGGACCCATCTTATGGGATTTTGCTGAACTTTGGATGCAGTTTTCAGTCAATGGGAAACAACACAAATTTAAGGGATTACAACATAGGTCTCTCCGCCTCATCAGTTCACATCGCCTGGAAAAGATACTTAAGAAGAATTCACATGTTGTCATCTCTCAACTCCATTCCATTCAGATGCACCCATCAACGGTCTCCCCTACTTCCTTGGATAGATATGTATGTGTCCTTGCTAAACTAGTGGGCTTGTCTCCTTCAAGAGACCTTTCCGGTAAGAATTTAGCTGCATCTACATCTCAGCAAGAAATGATGCCTATTTTGAATGTAGTACAGAAGTGGAAGCCATACCTATTAGTGAATTATTTCTGCATCAAGATTGATCTCCAGAGTCTGGAAAATTTCCTACAACAATGGGTCTCCTCCCCAGCACACCTGAAATGGGCTATCCAACTCATGGGTTATGCCTATGCAATCACTTACAAGAAGGGTAAGGACAATATGGTGGCAAATTCTCCTTCTCTCACATTTGATTAACTAGTTTCTCTTATAGCTATTTCTTTGCTTGTTCCAAATTGGTTTCAATCTATTCAATGGGGCTATCTCTTCCATGAACTCCATGCTTCTTCATCCGCAGGGCACTCTAGGTTCCTCAAAATGTATGACCAGGAACAATGTAACTTCTTTTGGAAGGTACTGAAAATGATAATTCAATAGATGGTGGCTGACTGTGATACTTTCCAGATCAACAAGGGTGAAACGACACTCCTTCTGGGACTACTCGAACCCTTGCCCATCCCTACACAGATTTGCACAACTATTTCTATGGATTTCCTAGAACCACTCCAATGGTACAATACCACATCTAAAAGGATACCATATGAAGCATTCTATGGACATGCATCTCCAGTTCGTCTTCCACACACCCTCAGCAGCTCCCCAGTTCAGGCTATTGACTCGGTTCTTCGAAACCGTGATCAGATTCTTCTCATTCTGTAGGACAATCTTCACACGGCAATAATTCGACTAAAACAACAAGCTGATCAAAACCATTCCACGAGCACTTTTCACATAGCTGATATGGTTCTTCTTCGTCTACAACCTTCCAAGCAACCCTCTGCGAAACTCAAAAGGTGCTAGTGGTCCGAAATGCAATCAGAGGATGCTACAGGGGAAACACTCCTTCAGATTCCGCATCAATTTCAACATCTAAATCTTTGAGGACAAAGCTTTTTTTAAGGGAGAGGGGATGTTAGGAACCCATGTCAACCCTTCTATTTACTTTGTTAGGATGCATATGCTTTATAAGTCGTTCTGTAGTATTTGTTGATCCATAGTTTGTCTTATTGTTGTTGGATGCACATACTTTGTAAGTCATCCCGTAGTAATTGTTAATCCATAGTTTGTATTGGCCCATGGTTTGTATTGACACATGGTATTGGTGCCTAGACTTAGTATATAAGTTTGTGTTGAGACCAATGAAGGTACAATGAAGTTATTTGTATTGAGGTTGCTCAAAGGAGTTTTCCCCCTCAAATTGGATTGCAATCAATAAAAGCAATTATGAGTTATATTATTTATGTTATCTCGTGTATTTTCATTAATTAATTGTTGCAGGTTCTTCACAGAAACACTAAGGAATGTAGAACATTCAAGGAATTTTGGTGGCTTCCAGTCATACAATGATTAGGTGTAACAAAGGAAAGTTGATCAATGGTCACTATGTTTCCATGATGAGGAAAATACATCACTCGAAAGAGTTTGGACACTACAACTTTCATGGCATAGACATAATCTCACCCAAAAAGCATATTAAAATATAAGGGACCTTGGACTACCATAACATCAATGCAAACAATTTTACCTCCTAAGGTAATAGGTAACTGAGGAAGAATCCCTAAAGGTCCAATAGGTCTTGTATTAAAATACAATATCTGATCAATGGCTGGCACAAGATGAGGATATCCTATATCTTTCCAAGGAGTTGAGGATAAAATACTAACAGAATCTCCTTCATCAACAATAGTGCGAAGTACGTTACATTTATGTAGAAAGGAACACCTGAAGGAAGACAATATTATATTATATTATTCCAATCAAAGGAAATGACCTCAATACTTTGGGGGGATCCTTCAAAATGGGTAAAATTCCCTCTTGTACAGAACAAATTGAAATTATAAAGAAAACATCAGTGGTTTTCGGTTCACTCTCAACTAGAAGAGAAGGATGAGACGAAGACTGTGTCATGGTGACTACTTTAGTCTTGACATTCTCCAATGAAAGAGTGGAATCAAGTGGAGATGATATCAAATCGACTACTTCAACTTCACTCTTCAAAGGAAAAGTGGTATTAATTACTTGTTCTTCACTCATTGAGGAATGAGTGGGATCTACCGAGGATGGAGCATGATCGACCACTTTGGATTTACTCTTTCAAGAGAAGAATAGGATCGATCAAGGATGTAACATGATTGACCACTTTATCAACCAATGAGGGGTCAAGGGAAAAATTATGATATCCAGTTAGAAGGTGATTCTGGGACATAGTAATGTCTTCCAACAATTGTGAAGCTTCATCCATGTGAGGATAAAGGTAAGTAAGGTGCATTTCCTTGCATAACAAAAAAGGATTTTTTACTTTACCTTTCCAACCCTTAACCATGGATTCATTGGTTGATGGGATATCATCAGTATGATATTGATAGGATGATGATATAGGTTGTTTGGAAAGACAATCCTTAAGAAGGTGATCCCCCTTGCAAATCCTGCAAGGGAACTTAGTTTTTTGAGGTGTTTGAGCAGAAAGGGCATCATTAGGAGTAACCGGTTGATGCTGGGTCTCTTTATCATTCTTATTATTCTTAACCTTCCTTTTATTTTCCTTCTTATCCTCTTGATTACTAGCATCACTGCTTTTATCAGGCGAGGAAGAAGAAATGGAAGAAGAGACATCTGATGAAGAAGGCAAAGGATCAATTTGGGATTGGTGCTCTTGTGGTGGAGAGTTAACATTTGAAACCTTAGGTGCATTCAGGATCACCGGATTGGAGAATAACCGTATTGGTAATCCTATAGACAATCCAAGAAGATTCAAAGTGGAAATAAAGGGAGGACCAATATCTCCAAGTGGAGGAAAAGTAAAAGGTACCCCTTGAAAAGGGATCTCTTGATTGGTAGTCCCATAAGGATCTTGGGTGCACAGAGTTGGTTCAGGACTCATCCCTTGCTGTCACTAGGATTTCCTTAGATCCGCCATGGAACAAGATGAAGTGATGTGGGAGAAGTATCACTAAAAATAACTCAAAATCCCTTAGGAAACCAAGCGTGCAAAAGGGGATCTAGAAGAAAAAGAAGCACACAAGCAAAAGTGAAAGCTCAAAAAACTTTACTGTAACCAATGCGATAGCAAGTGAGCTATAACAAAGAGGCCAGAAATCCAACAAGCATCACTAAAACAAACAAAAAAACCTCTACAAGGTAAAAGAGAAAGCAACCTCCTATATAAGATTCAAAGACCTCAACAGATCGTATCCTCTGCAAGGTGATGAAATTCAAGTCAGACAATATGAAATGAGAGACCAATATAGATGAAGGGATATCCCTCTACCGAAAGGGATCTCGGGTAAAAGATCCCTAAAAGGATGGTCACTAGGATACTGTTGGCGGGAAAATCTACCCTATAGCAAGGAAACTAATGCTATCAACTTGGTTAGGGTGACAGGTAAGTGTATTGATGATATTACAGAGACATTTACAAAAAAAAATAAGTTGTGGATCTTAGGAACACACCTTTCAATCGAAGTTTGATCCTAGCCTTGACTTGATCTCATGTTCAACTTCTAAATCCACTTTCCTTCCAGTAAACCTGCAATAACAATACCTTTCTCAAATCATTTTGGGCAATATATAAAGTTTGAAAGAAACAAAAACAATTTTTAACATTCAAAATTGACCAAAATAGATCCACATTAAGATGCCATTTCATAACACATTTTAATTGGAACAAGACAGACACTTCAACCTTTATTTGTCAAAAGTAAAATGATGTACAAGTATACCTGATGATGTAGTAGGCTCCTGCAACTTGATTCTAGGCTCTTGCTCTTCTCTGGCTTGGATGTCTTCAGCATCAACTCCTCTAATGCAAGCTTCTCTCTTTATTTCAAAGTTTCTCCATTAATCCATCTCTCCATCTAGGTTCTAACCCTTCTCCTTTAATCTTCTTTGTATTTATAGGATTAAAGAAGTAGTTTAAGTCGATGTATAGTTATGGAGGAAGTTGGGGGAGTTAGGAAACTACCAGCAACTAATATTCCTCGAGAAATTAATTTATTTTTTAATCATATTTTAAGATGTACGCGACTCTTGTTCAGTGGAGTAGCGTATAGGGCGCTACTTTAGTGCTTATCAACTAGCGTTCATTTGATTTTAAATGGTGAGCGCTACTATGTTGAGAAGGAGTAGCGTATACTCAGATATGGGCGCTACTATGATACACTGGAGTAGCGTATGGGCGCTAGTCTCTTTGAGTAGAGTAGCACTCATATCTCAAAATGATATTTTTGGGGGTTTTCCAGTACTGTCAGAAAATGGAGTGAGTTAAAGTATCATCGCAGGTCAACATGCTCCTCCATCCAAGTTGTCCTTTTGTGTGATCAACAGCTCAAGGTGATCACGGATGGAGAGGTGCAAGTTTGACCTATAATAGATGCCCCCTAATGTGTGAGGTCAGAGGGAAACGATGGCCAAAATACATTATAATCCAAACCCAGAGGAGGAGCAAAGAACCGTATAAAACAAGTCACAAGAAACCTGCAACAAAGATCAAGGTCAGCTAGCAATTACATTTTTGACATCATATAGATGTGTAGTGTGATATAACATGATCTCCGATACATAACAAGGAGATGTATATAAAAGCATGGCCACTTGGAATACAAGCATGGATCCATGTCAAACTGAGAGATCATATCCATAACAACAAACTGGATCTATGTCTCATGGAGAGCCGAATATAAGTGAGGCTCAGTCTTGCGCAACTTGGGTGATAAAAAAATGAGTTACTGTCATCCAAAAATCCCAAGGTATTCATCCAAAACAACCCTAGGTACAAACCCTAACCATGTGAATAGATGAGCTGATAGTTGAACATGGGGGGTATCGTTTGATTACCGATCATTTATGTATACCATTAACAAACGCGAGGACTTACACCGATAATGATGATGGGGTCTAAGGTACCAAGTACAATTCTCCAAATGTGAATAGATAGACTTGGAGTCGAACACTTGGGAATCCTATCGAAGAAGAGACATTGATTTATTCTCATCATTCAACAGTGAGGAAAATTGTCACTGGTGACTGCAATCTCCAAGGTACTAACCGAAACTCTAAACTTCAATCCCAGAATAATGAGTTGATGTCAATGGGAAGAAGTCTATTGGAAGGGAGGCCTTAAGGCATCCTCCATCATCCGACTTGAGGAACACTCAACTGGTAAGAGCTGATATGGAATAATGTGTAACAAGACTGACACTAGGAAGGCCGATACATGAGGTCAAGATAAACTGCAAAATGGCCGACACAGGGTATATCCTTGAACATTGAGCACGACACAAAGGGACTCGGGCAGTTTCTAACATAATGGGGTAAATAAGTCTGAAAGGTAAGAGACATTATCAAACCCTCCATATGGTTGGAAGAATAACCAACCGGGGGAGTAAATAACTCGGAGGAAAGGTTCACCCTGAGGTCAAAAACTATACCCAACCGACAAGATAGACTTAAGTAGGCACTGTGTTCAAGGATAGAACTTGACTGAACTGCCTTTGATAATGAAGATACGATATGTATTTCCCATTCCTTATTCTTTTTAGATAAAAGAATACCCTTCTTGTTGTTTTAATGAGTCCAAGAAAGAATGAAAACTCAATAGATCCAACCATGTAAAAAGTTTAACGATCCCATGGGAGGAAGACTCAGAACCTTCTTCATTATTTATAGAGTTCGAAGAAGAGATAGAAGATTAATCTATATTTACTGATCTCTGGATTTTAATATCGATCCGAGATCTGTCCTTGCTCGCCGATGTTTTCAATTTTAAGGAGTCTGAAAAACTTAAACAATAACTCCATATATCTGCTCGTAGATTTTAGTATCGAGCCCAAGCAGATTAATGCTCGTTGGTGTTTTCCTATTTATAGAGTCTGAAAAAATTAAACAATCCTCTTGTCACCTATCTGTGGATTTTATATCGAGCTCGGATGGGTCTGTGCTTGGCGGTGTTTTCTTGTTTATAGAGTTGAAAAACTTAAACAATCCTCTACTTACCCTCTCATGGATTTCACATCGAGCCCGAGTAGGTGTATGCTTGCTTGGTATTTTCATGTTTAGAGAGCCTGAAAACCCTAAAGAGAGGCTCCAAAAGGTCCTTTTTTCGTACAGTTAGTCTCCTCCCCTGAAAAAGTATAAAACAATGAAAGGAGAACTTTTCTAGCGCATACAAAAGTATACCTAGAGTATACCTTTTCCGTAGTTAATCCACCTAGGCCCGGAAAAGAGGTAATTCTATACCTAAGTGGATGCGCCTTCGAGTACTTTAACGAGCTTGAAGAGGACAAGTTTTCTCGGTAATCTTGTTTAGGTTTAAATAGTCCAAACAAGAGCTTAAAATGACTTAAAGGTCAGCTTCTAGGATCATAGCTTCATACTCTGCCAAAACTAGGTCTTCAACAAAATATTAGTCGATGCGGCAAAAATCTCGAGTGGTATATGAATTTGAAATATTTAGTTAATTGACAAAGTCTATCATCAAGAAATTTGAAACTTAGGAGATGAATCCGAAAAAATTAAATGAAAATTGAGCTTGGATTAGTATTATACCATATTGTGTGTTTCAATTGATAATTAGGGATTTTTGAAAGTTTTTGAAACTATAGAAAATTAACAATTATGGGTAAAAATCAAAATCCAAGTTGTATATATGATTTCATTTTTTAAAATCAATTTTCAATTTTGTTTTGTAGGGCAAAGATTGGGGCAACCTTTTGCAAATTTCAGATCTCTGTGGCGATCAAACTGAGCATCCAACCGTCAATCTTCGTTCACCAAGTAAGTTAAAATCTACCTTGCTTGCATTTTCATGGTTTATTTTTTTTATTTTTTGAGCAAAAATGGCCTGCAACGTGATGCTCACAAGTGTTGTTGTGCGGGCGCTACTCTGTAACCACAGCAATAGCGTATAAATGCGATGGGCGCTACTGTGCTGAAGCAGAGTAGCGCCCATACGCGACTGTGTAGTATACACAGTAGCATACACTTTTGAAAACATACCTACAAGCGTCGAGACTCAATAAAATTTTGGTTTTTTGTGCAGGATGGTCCTTCAATGGAGGGAGAGGGAGCATGAGGACATGGATAGGTTGGCCATGCAAGATTCGGCTACCCTCCATGCTCTCAGAAGATGTGGTTTGTTGAAGTTTTATTGAACCATAAACATGAGGGCTTTAAACAAACTGTTTCAAAGACTTATTCAGTATTGGGATGTGGATACTAATACCTTTGTCATCCATGGGAAAACTTTGGAGCTTACTGTTGATGATAGATATTTCATTACTAGTCTCTCAAGGAGATGAGATGTAATCAATCTGAAAGGGTCTTCTCGTTTGGGTGTAAGATCCGTGCAAGAGTACGTGAATACTTATTGTGTTGCCGGAGCTGAGAAATCGGGAAGCCAAGTCTTGATCTCAACTATTGATGGTCTCCCTTTGAAAGTGATAGTGAGCATGATCAACCGAGTGGTAGGTAGTGCATCACAACACTTAGCTTCAAGTCACTCTATGCATATTGGTGTACAATGCTTACACGGTCATACCTATGATTGGAGTACTAGTTTACTGGAAAACATGAAATCTCAATTGAAAGGTTGCAAATCTGGCACAATGAAGAATTTTGGGTACGGTAGCATTTTGTGTACTTTCTTCTTTGAGAGGATGCCTACTATTAGTTTGGGGATGCCTCTACCTTAGGTTAACCCCCGTGATCCTAGATTAGGCCATTGGGGTGACATATTCCTCCGCTAAGGTGGTGGGGAAAGTCACTACTGTTATCATACTGATGATTTTTGGGGGTGGTGGGAGAGGCAAGTGCACGCTTTCGAGCAGTTTCCATATGCTGGATTGGATTTCCGTCATGATCCAGAACTGGTGCTTCCTCCTGGTGGAGCCTGGGGAGATATTGGTATGTTTAAAATTTTGAGGTTTATTTAATTTTTTCAAACTTTTTCAAGTATTTGATTTTTATGAATGAGTTTTGAAGTTCTAATCAAGTGTCATATACAGATCTGGGGCCTGTTCCTGCATGCCATATGGATCAGATACCTATTGATATGCAGAAAGATGTTGTTGGGGTGCCCCCAACATGGCTTAGGGTGCTACGGAGGATTGCTAGGCTAGTCATATGCTATCGCAATGCGGTAGATGATGATGAGGTCCCTCCTTCTCCATAGGAAAGGAATACATTCTATGTATATATTTTTGAGGCTACTATGCCCAGTATTTGTACTTTTATGACTTGACTTGCTAGACTTGTGACTAAAACTCATATATTTTTTGATACGGTATCGGCTATATACAGTATCGGTTATTTACATGTGCATGCGTTTTAATTTTATGTGTGCAATGTTGTTTATGATAATGTATAATGCAAATGCCAGTCTAACGCATAGTTTGCTAATGAATCAGCTAAAGTGTTTAAACTTCTTGGAATGTGTTCATATCTGATAGAATGAAATTGTCTTTCCAATAGTCTAACTCGTAGAAACTGACATAGCAATCCCAGATCCCTAATCTGATAGACACCTGTTAACTGAAATACAATTAATTGTGAGTCAAGCCTTACCTCCAAATGTGAAATTCCATGACTGAGAGAAGCTCGGAGAAGTTCTATAACTTCACTGTATTCAGCCACATTATTCGTGGTAGGACCCAAACAAACCCCGCCCGAAGAGACAAGTTGGTCAGCAGGTGAATAAATGACCCAAGCTACTGCAGCCAACTGACAGGTGTGGTGACTGGCGCCATTGACAAATCCTAAGAAGTGTTCGGTTGACATACGGTACACGAAACGAGAAACACACATAAGATTACCTAATGAGCATAACAAAACTAGCTTTACAAAAATATACAACTATATTACAACAAAAAGTATTTCAGCCTAAGCGTAATACTTCTTCAGGTAGGGTCAATGCCTGGATCCTCCTCGTGAGGTTGGGAAAAGGTGTTATGGAAATCACAGAAAAGGTTGGTATACGGAATGATCTCATCGAGATAACAGCCCATTTCAAAGAAAATGTTTCCGTTGAATCCAGTGAAAATGTTCACCAGCGAGGTATGTAATCTATTTGCTTCAACAACACCAACTTGTGAAGAAGTGAAATCAGTATTTTCATCGGGTGGTGAACAAAATTCACCTCTCTCTATCAAGTTAAGAACAGGAAACAAGAAGGACCTAGGATCCATATGTTCCCGAGGACGATCTGGGTCGGTCATGGCTTCTAACATTTCCTCTTCAGAAGGTAAAGTAGTATCTAAACTGTCAAGAGAGTGAATCGGGTCTGGTGTCTGAGTAGTGGCACAATCTATGTTTGACTTGAGAGACACCAATGGAGTCAACATATGTTCTGTTGTAGTTTGATAAGAATCCAGGTGAGTACCTTCTACACCAGGGGTGGGAACGGAGGGGTTTGTATTAGTTGGGAGAAACTTAGCATCAGTTGTTAAACTAACCATGGAAGTTTCAGGCGATGAACATCCTTCAGTACCAACAAATAAAGTAGGAGCGGGTAGGTCAAAAGTGCCAATTAGTGATCCGTAAAGTCCTGCTCCTAAACTTTCACCAACCGGGGTGGTTTGATCAATCAATGGAACTGTGGTTTCCGAAGAAGTCTGGTTGTTTCTCTGAGTCAAACAAAGTTGATCGACTGTAACGATCTTACCTTCAAATGGGAACATGACCACTCGAAAAACTGCCAATGCAATAGCTTGCATGGCATATGTCCAACTCCTACCTAATAACATATTGTAATCAAGAGGAGCATCTAGAACCTCTATTTCAACAGCAACTATCTTACTGGCCAAAGTGACATCAAATGATGGCAAAACTCCATGTGGACAGAAAGTTCTTCCATCAAATGTAGTAAGTAGTGTGTTAGAAGGGGCTAACTTAAGAGAACCTAGAGCTTTCCAACATGAAATTGACATTACGCAAGTCGACGCTCCCTCATCTACTACATCTCGTCTGATGGTCATTGGACCATGAACGACTTCAATATGAAGGGCAACATGATAGGGCAACCGGTATTTGACATCAGTCATACCAAATCGCGCAGACATGTTAGAAGATTCCATACTCCCAATAGCTGCCAGAAGTGCATTTCATTGTAAAGGACAACTCTGCAAGACTTCTAGAGTAGACATGGCACAAGGGGTCTGGGCCAAATCTTCAACCACATTGTAGTTAGAAGCAGCCCGTGTGTTGGGATTGTGTGATGCCCTCTTCAAGACACCTTTCAGAATCTTGGGCATTGGGTCCACAGGTATGTGGAGTGGAGTGGAGGATTTTGGAATCTCCTTATCCTTTTTTTGTGCTTTCGGGGTATAGTTCCCGACTCTAGTTTGCAAAAGTGCATCCGAATTAACAATGTTTATAAATGTTTGATCAACCGTAGCGTGTGAAGTGCCCCCGGTTTTGGAGGTGCTAGAAGTTGAGCCCTGCCCTTTAGGAAATGGATCTTTCAGGACGGCAGGCTTCTTTTCTCTTAAGAGCTTCTGGGTTTCTTCAAGCAGAGGGCATTGGTGAGTAAGGTGGTTCTGCTTGCAAAGTTTACAAGGGAACTTAACCTTCTTTTCCTCTTTGTTACCCTCTTTGGCATTGTCTTTTTTGGGCTTTTGTTGGTTCCCCTCTCCTTTCTTGCCCTTCTTTTTGTTGTTGGGTTGCCGAGGGCCCTTTTGATTGTTCTGGACCTGGTTGACAGGCTCAGAAGTAGAAGGAGAGGTTGTGACGAAAGAAATATCTGCAGTTGATTGTTTGAAAGCTAAGGCATGGACCTGTTTGGTCAGTGCTTTGAAGGCTGTAGAGTCAACTAAACCCACTATGCCGTCAGCATGTGGTCCAGGTTTCGGTCTACTCGGATCGGTGTTCGATCGCGGTGCATCAGGTATGATCTCATATAGTAACCCAGATTGTGCATACACGAGGTCTAACTGTTGAGTCCATAAGATGGCTTCTTCCTCGTTGGATACTCTAGATGTAGTTACTTCCTTAGAAATATAAGGAAGGAGTGATTTCAAGTACCACTCAAGAAGGAACTCCGGAGGTATGTTGGCTTGAATGAGCCTCTTCCGTCTTTGCCACTCCTGAATGTGGTCAGATAAGTGAGTGGCTTTATTTTGTCTAAAAGTAGACAAAAGTTATGTTCCGTCATCATACCGAACAGGAAGATAGAAGTGATTCAAAAATACTGTTGCGAGATCCCCAAAACTAGAGAATGTTGCTGCAGGTAACTCAATGTACCATTTGGCTGCAGCACCGATTAAGGTCCTTTGAAACAATCTCAATCTGATGGAATCTTCATTTAACGAATTTGAGGAAAACCATAAGTGGAAGGTAGTGACATGGTTACCAGGGTCTTCACCTACTTTACCTTCGAACTTTGGAATGTCCGAAGGTAACTTGGTGGGAACTGATGGCCATGCCGCATTATGACACACAGGATCGTTCATTAGTTTGGAAAGATCTGGCAAATTTAAAGTTGCCAGAAATGGTAGGTGAGGCCGGTAAGACTGTACTTGATAAGGAGAACCACCCATCGTTTGACCCATGAACTGTTGGTAGGGGTTTCCCCCAGTCGTCTGCTGGTAGGGGTTTCCCCCAACCATCTGTTGATAAGGGTTGCTTCTAGCCATATGCTAATAGGAGTTGCCACCTACCATATGTTGATAGGGGTTGCCCCTAGTTACTTGTTGGTAGGGGTTGCCCCCAGCTATTTGTTGGTAGGGGTTTCCCCCCGCCATATGTTGTTGTACGAAAGAGTTATTAAAATTTCCCCACCCATACAAAAGTGGATTAGTGCTTTGCGGGTTCATCCACTGTGGCTGGGTGTTAGCCCCGCCATATTGTTGGTTAAATATATTACCCCCTCCCCCTGAGAATAAGGAAAAGGGACATTACCTGTAGGCATGCTACATTGATTCATGTTTGGTCCTGCAAAGGTATTGAAACTAGTAGAAGCTGATGTGGACAGTGCAGTCATGGTACCCATGAATGGTATGTTTGCAGAAGCACTTGGTCCTAAAACAGGTGTGGAAATCCAAGTACTAGGTATCTGATATAACGGTTGAGAAGCGGGAGGTGCTGCATAGTTGGCTGTACTGCTGGGTCCAATAGTAGGTATAGGAATGGATGCCATCATTGTTGAACTAGGCATACCTAATGTACCAGTGTTGAAACTGAAAGATGGAGTAGACACAGATGTGGTTTGTGCCTGACTTGGTAAAGCAGTAAAAGAAGGATTTACTGTGTTGGTGTTCATACCTAAAGTAGGAGTTTGGGGAACTCCCTATTCACCTCCCAAGTTAGACATCAGATGTCTAGGTAAGGAATTATCTGCACTGAAAGGGGGCTGCTGGAAACCAACAGGTGACAGAAGCGGAATTCTAGTATTGGTTAAAGGAGGATTGAAAGGAGTGCTATACTCCGCAGAAGTAAGATCTTCCACCTCAACTGTACTAAAGTGTTGCTGATCTGTGGTACCTGGTAGTGGTTCCTCGAGAACCTCAATTTCAAGGTTTTTTGTTACAAGAATTTCTTCAGGAAATTCAGTTTCAGGAGTAGTTTCTAAATAAATACCGGGCTTTACCCGTTGTCGTCTAGCTGGCTGTAAAGGCTCTGTTCTAAGGGGTGGAAGGTTTTGGAACCTCCTCGATCTACGAAGCTCTTGATTCTCCATGATTATAAATATAAAATAACATACTAGAACCTAGTGGCCACTACAACTAGGGGGAAAACAACACGCCAACTAAAAAAAGTCCTAAGTATACAAACCAGGCAAACAAAGATTCCTTCCGAGGAAGAGTCTGGGATGATGAGGGCCCATAACAGATTAACGAAGGAAGAAAAACAGTTACCTGGGGTCCACAATACAATGACTAAGGGTGCAAGCACTGGAATCACCCAACCGCCCTCCCAAAGACCTACAAGGAATTTCCTCCCACGTCTGTCTTAGGTACAGCAGATATACCCTCTGCTGTCACCTGTGTATGAACCTAGAGTCAGATACTAAGGATACCGCAACTTTGAAAACTCCTGGGGGAACAGTCATCGGTCGAATCAGAAAGCGTCGGAAGGGTATCTAAGCCCGAAACTCGAAAGAGTCCCCAATACGCAATCCGATCCTGGCATATGCTCAAACAGAAAGTAGGAGGGGTATTCCCAACAATCTGATCTTGCAATGACCTACTGCATAGATCCCAGGCAAGTTTTGAGTGAGGTGGGTTTACCTGTGATAGTCTTACTACGATTTTTTCTCAATGTGTGATCTTGAGTGGTTTAAGGTGATTTAAACTCAAGATCCTAACCAAAACTAGTTGGTGTAGTGTATCCCTAAAAAGAAAAAATGTTTCTAGTTCATTTTATTAACAAATTTTAGGGTTGTTATTACTCAAAAAGGGTAGTGCTTTTGTGTGGCATGGTTATAACAAGAAAACAAAAGTGCATAAAAATCAAAACTTTCTACAGCAAAGCTCTTTTCATTTTTTATTTTTATTTACTTCTTTCCAAAACTGAAAATCTAAGCAAGCCTACTTAAAAAAAAATTTGCTTTCTTTTTGAAATTGCACAAAATATCCTAAGTTATCTTGTAACAACAAAAACAAGTTTTATTTACACTTAAAATACCAATTTTTTTTTGCTTTTTCTATAAACGAAAAAGAACTATATAAAAATGGAAAGAAAAATAAAACTTTATGTGCAATGTGTGTAAGTATGGCTGAAAATTTCTTAGGCTTATAGCTATTGAAACCCTAGCTCGAAAAAGACTTGATCTACAGCTTTTTTTTTGCAAAGAAAAAGCCTCTAAACTTGAGAACACAGTGGAACAAAACAAAGGAGAAAGACACAAAAGGACTGACCTAAAGTATCTAGCCCTAGCAAGACCACTATGCCAAGCAAAAGTAGACAAGCAAGCTACCCTACTAACACAAAGAAACTGAGAAATGACTCAGCCTATAGCTGTTTAAATGCACTTGAAACCAGCAAAAGACAATAAGTCCAGGAAGAATGGAAATCGACCAAAATAGAAGACACCCTAGAGGCTCTACAATGGACCAAACCCTAAAACAGAGGATAGGAGGAGTACAGAGCAGACAAACATCGCCACAAACAGTAGGTACAAGAGTATGCAGGTTTGTAAACTAGCAACATGCAATCAGGGTCCAAAAAAGTGGAAGTGCTCAACACCAAACACAACCTAGTCTTCCAAAATGGTCAAATAAACAGTCCAAATGTTCCAAAGGTCAACAAGCGGTTCAAAAGATGGAAAAAGACTTCAAGAAAAGGTTCTATGATTTAAACAACAGTTAAAAACCTTATACAACAGTCAAAGAGATCCAAAAGCAAAGTCAGCAAACCACAAGAATGGCTAAAACTCAAGCAAACCAAAAACAGAATGTTTCAGAAAGTGTACCCTACTGTGCAGTAGGGAAAGTCGCGCCCTTACAGAGATGGGTGCTACTGTATGTATAGGAAAGTAGTGTATGGGCACTACTGTGTGTACAACAGGGTAGCGCTCATATCTCAAAAGCTTAAAAAAATGACTTTGAAATAAACCAAAAGACTGATGAAAGCAGCAAGAAACATGCAAGGGGTACCTACAAAGTTTCTTAACACATCAAAGAAGTCAAAACAATCTAAGAAGACAAACAAGAACAAGGTTTCCTAGAGCCAAAACTCAACTTCCCCAGCGGAGTTTCCAGTTTGTTGGAGGGAAAATCTACCCTATAGCAAGGAAACTAATGCTATCAACTTGGTTAGGGTGACAGGTAAGTGTATTGATGATATTACAGAGACATTTACAAAAAGAAATAAGTTGTGGATCTTGGGAACACACCTTTCAATCGAAGTTTGATCCTAGCCTTGACTTGATCTCGTGTTCAACTTCTAAATCCACTTTCCTTCCAGTAAGCCTGCAATAACAATACCTTTCTCAAAGCATTTTGGGCAATATATAAAGTTTGAAAGAAACAAAAACAATGTTTAACATTCAAAATTGACCAAAATAGATCCACATTAAGATGCCATTTCATAACACATTTTAATTGGAACAAGAAAGACACTTCAACCTTTATTTGTCAAAAGTAAAATGATGTACAAATATACCTGATGATGTAGCAGGCTCCTCCAACTTGATTCTGGGCTCTTGCTATTCTCTGGCTTGGATGTCTTCAGCATCAACTCCTCTAATGCAAGATTCTCTCTTTATTTCAAACTTTCTCCATTAATCCATCTCTCCATCTAGGTTCTAACCCTTCTCCTTTAATCTTCTTTGTATTTATAGGATTAAAGAAGTAGTTTAAGTCGATGTATAGTTATGGAGGAAGTTAGGGGAGTTAGGAAACTACCAGTAACTAATCTTCCTTGAGAAATTAATTTATTTTTTAATCATCTTTAAGATGTACGCGACTCTTGTTCAGTGGAGTAGCGTATAGGGCACTACTTTAGTGCTTATCAACTAGCGTTCATTCGATTTTAAATGGTGAGTGCTACTATGCTGAGAAGGAGTAGCGTATACTAGGATATGGGTGCTACTATGATATGCTGGAGTAGCGTATGGGCACTAGTCTCTTTAAGTAGAGTAGCGCTCATATATCAAAATGATATTTTTTGGGGTTTTCCAGTAAGGTCAGGAAATGGAGTGAGTCAAAGTATCATCGCAAGTCAACATGCTCCTCCATCCAAGTTGTCCTTTGGTGTGATCAGCAGCTCAAGGTGATCACGGACGGAGAGGTGCAAGTTTGACCTATAACAGATACCTCATTCATGACACATTTGCGAAGGTTTACTGGAGCTTATTCCTTTTGGCCCTTTTACAACCAGTATGGAAGCCAAAAAATACAAGGAAGACAATGGATTGATGTCCTTAGGCGCTAAGTGGAGTGGGGTATTCCACAAAGTCCATCTAGAACCAATACTCACTTCTTACACCCATGGAATGGGATGCCCCCCAAAAAAATTGGTATATAACCGTGTCAATAAATACAAGAGGATTTTAGCACCCTAAAAGAAAACAACTATGTCTCAGATGTAAAATGACAAGGGGGAATTATTTGGATTCTTGTCCTCGATGTCCTACCTAACTACACAGTTCTTTTTATGTCCTCAAATGAGGTTAATGTGTGTTTAGTTAGGGTGTTAATTTTAAAGGCTTTTTGTTTTACTCAAGGGAAGCAGAAGTGAAACTTGGTGGTGTGTAGACCCAACTCAAAGCATGCAAATATGGATGAATCTATGCAAGTCTTTTTTCCTTTGATGAAATTCTAGCTACGTAAGGAAGAGTTCTTTTCGTTCCCAAATGTACAACCTTATGCAAATGCAATTTTATATTTTTAATGAATGATGTCCAATCATGTAAAACCATAACCAAACTATCTTAAAGTGACAAAAGAGATATTTCTATCAATAACAAATGCAAAATTTCTAATTCGTTTCCTATCTTTCTACATTAAAAAGACACATCTAAGCTATGGGAAAGAAAGATTCAGTAAACGCTTCCAATAAAATGCAATGCAAAGAAAAACATTCAATATATTTTTGTAACTCAAATTCACAAGAATATGAAACAAACTTTTCTTCTTCTTATGAATGTAAGACCAAGAATGTCAAATGATCAAACTAAGGTAAGAAGAATATTTATGTTTTTCAAGCTTGTAAATCTTTAAAAAAATAAATAAATAAAGCTTCTCTTTGAAAAAATGGAAACAAAGAATCGATCTACTCAAATAACCAAAAAATAGCTAAAGATGCAAAGGAAACAAAGAGTAAAACCGAAGAAAGATGACTTAGAGATACAAGGATGTCCCAAGTTTTTGAAAGCCAATCAAAGCAATCCAAACGACACAAAATATCTCCAAAGGTTGAAAAAAACATTAATATGGGTCAAAGGGACTATAGGATACATGATCCTTGGCCTCCCCCCTCGACCTTTCGGGGGAATTGTTTTTCAAATTTGATGTTTATTTTGATAAAATCTAGTGCAAAAAACTCCTACAAATGCAAAAACTCATGCACTCAAACTACGGATGAAAGAGCACTTATAACTCCTAACAGATAGCAAGAGGTCAGGAAAATAAACTTGAACCAACAAACCAAGGAAAACCCTAGCAAAAAGTTTCCAAAAACCCAAAATAGAGGATTTTCGCCCCTGTGTAGACCAACGCAGAGTGAATATATGAGATTTTCGCACTCAAGACTATTACGGGAGTACACAAATTTAAGAATTTTTGCTCTGTAATGTAGAGGAGGGGAGAAAAAATATGTTGTAGAGAGGAAATGGTGAATATCTGAGATAGATATCATCAATATCTAAATTTTTTAAGACTTAGAGAGCCCAACAATGAAGGCCAGGATGGAAATAAAGATCAAAACTAAGTAATTTGCAGAGGCAGGAGATCAAATCTTAAAGATTCGATGGAAAATTTAAAATAGGAAAGTTCTGTTAATTTTTTTGCATCAATTCAATATTATCTAGGATCTTAACTAAGAGAATAACATGTATAGCATATCAATCACAAGCAGCAAACACAAGAGACAATAGACACACGGAGTTTCCTTGGGGAAAACCATAAAGGTGAAAAACCCCAATAACTTCCTCAGAGATAGATAGACAAATGATACAAAACCCAAGCATAAGAGATAGTCTCCTAGCAATAGCTTCTTCTCCTCCACTAGTGCGCCACTCTCCAATGAGTGTATAAGTGAGAAAGTGAATGATCAAATAGAGTGCCTCCCGCACTCTATTTATACATGAATTAACGTGCCTAATAACCTTACTAGGTCAGCCTCAACTTAATAACATAGTATAATGCTAACAGGGCCGACCCCCAATAGGGTGGTTTAATAACCCTTTAAACCACATGACTTATACAGGGCTGAACCCATAAAGTATAAGTTACCACACTTACAATATAAATGATGACACTTATGTATAGAGGAATAATAACATCTCTATAGGAGTACAATATACATATGTGAAATACATTCAGAAGTTACAAATACAAAAACACTCCCTCTTAACTAGGAAGTTATTTCTCGACATAGATTTGCTAGCACAAGTCTTCTTCTCTGGAGCATCGTCATCGTCACTGCTACTTCTATCTCAATCAATCTCCAATCTACTCATCATAGGAAGTTCTATAGAGCCAGGCCTTTTTCATGCTTGATGTAGGCCCACCACCTGTAGGTCTTCATCATCACTGGCCATACTATGGAATCCTCAGGACTTATTACGTGTGTCAACAAAACCTTGCAAGAGCATCCAAGGACTGATTACGAGCACACAGTTCAACCTATCGGATCTCCCAGGACCTTTTACATGCCATTGCACAACTTGTCCATGGCCACAAAGTATCATCCTTATACTCATGATGATACTGATCATAACATCATTCACGAAGCACAACCCAGATGCACATCACATAGCACTTACATTCACCGACGTGGGAAGACACACTTCAACCATCCGTGAAAGGCTCAACACTTATATCTACGCCATGGGAAGACACACTTCAACCATGCGAGAATGGCATTGCACTTATATCCATAGCCATGGGAAGACACACTTCAACCATGCTAGGAATGGCACAATAGTTATATCGCAGCCATGGGAAGACACACTTCAACCATGCTCAAATGGCACAACACTTATATTGCAGCCATGGGAAGACACACTTCAACCATGCTCGAATGGCACAGCTCTTACATCAACGACCATGGGAAGACACACTTTAACAATGTCAGAATGGCCCCAGCAATTACATCACGACCATGGGAGAACTCATTTGCCACCATGTCGAAAAATCCTGACAATTACATCGCGACCATGGGAGAACACATCTACAACCATGTCCAAAAATCCCATGTGCATCTGTGTCTTCGGAACTCATCACACATAATCCAACTGATTATGCAATGTATCTACCTGATACATATCATCACATATGATCATCCTGATCATCATCCTGATGCATATCATCCAAAGTATCATCCTGATACTCATCTCACACGATCATCCTAATCATGATCACTGCATCGTCCTGATGCATACATATACATGATCCAATTGATCATATCAAGCATCCAACTGATGCATATACATATACATGATCCAACTGATCATACCAAGCATCCAACCAATGCATATACATATACATGATCCAACTGATCATATCAAGCAGTAACTGGAGCATCGTCCTGATGCTCATCAACAATGCTTACATCCACAACCATGGGAAGGATCCTCCTCTCACCATTCTTGGAATGGCTCCTACAGATGTGTCCCATCACTTCTTCCTCGAAGTATCTTCTATTTGAAGAACACCAAGCCTCTCTTTGAAGTACTCAAACTTCACTCTGGCTAGTGGTTTCGCCAACACATCTACAACCTGCTCATCTATCGCAACATACAGGAGCTTCACTACTCCTCTCTACACCATATCCTTGATATAGTGATATTTGATCTCAATGTGCTTCGACCTATCATGGAACATCGGGTTCTCAGATAGCTTCACACAACTCTGGTTCTCACAAAAGATACCAGTAGCATCGAACGGGAGATAAAATATCTTAGACACTAGCTTCCTCATCCATACTGCCTCATAACTAGCCAAACAAGCTTCAACATACTCTACTTTGGCTGTACTCAGTGCTACATAGGACTGGTTCCTACTAAACAAAGAGATCACACTTTATCCCATACTGAAGTAGCACCTCGAAGTGCTCTTCCTATCTACAGCATTGCCTGTCCAATTTGAATCAACATAACCCTCTATGTTAAACTTTTGATTCGCATTATACTTGAGCCCATAATCAAATGTACCCTTCAGGTACCTCAGAATATGCTTTACAACAACTAGGTGAACACTTCTCGGATCTGTCATGAACTGGCTCAATGTGTTCACCGCAAAGCAAATATCTGGTCTCATATTCGTCTGGTACATCAAGGACCCAATCATCTGACGATACATAGTGACATCAACTGGATCAAATGAAGCATCACATAGAAGCTTTAGGTTCGATGCCATAGGTGTGGCCATGGACTTGCAATCCATCATCCCGAACCTCTTCAGGATCTCTGCTGCATACTTCCCTTAACCAAGGAAGATTCCATCTACACTCTGCCACACCTCCATGCCTAGAAAGTAGTGCATCATCCCCAAGTCCTTCATATCGAACTTGGCAGCAAGCTTCCTCTTCATGTCGGCAATCAATCTATCCTCACCTGTAATAAACAGGCCATCCACATACAAAACTAGTATCACTAGATTTCCTTCCTCAACCATGTAGTAGAGGTTGGAATCTGCTTTACTCTTGGTAAGTCCCAAACTGGATAGAAAGCTGTCTGTCCTACCATACCAAGTCCTAGGATCTTGCTTCAAGCCATACAAGGATTTCTTCAACCTGCACACATATGACCCCTTGTCATGTGTCTCAAAACCAAGTGGTTGCTCCACATACACTTCCTCCTCGACTACACCATTCAAGAAAGCTATCTTGACATCCATCTGATGTATCTTCCATTTCATCACTGCAGCTAGAGCAAGTAATGGAAGTGTATCTGGTTACAGGAGCAAAAGTCTCTTCATAGTCTATTCTCTCTTTCTAGGAGAAGCCACGAGCTACAAATCTTTCTTTGTATTTCTCTATGCTACCAACTGCAGCATGCTTGATATTATAGATCCACTTGGAAGTCACAACAAACTTCCCTTCAGTTCTTGGGACCACATCCCAAACATCATTCTCCATGATCAACTTGTACTCTTTGATCATTACATCATCTCAGATCCTAGGAACTTCATATTCTTCAATAGATAGCTTTTTTGTTGGAGTAAATGTTGTAGTCCTTCTTTTGTAGGTGATGGTATATGATCTTTCCTACAAGACAAGTTAAATTGCATGATTAGAAATATCTTAGAGTTTTCAGAACAAATTCTTACACATAAAGAAATATGTCATACAGTCATGCAATTATCAATGCTTCAATACAACATTTATTTATATCCCATAACTTTCTAGATGCCTTCCAATCTCTACCAGAACATTGTTAAGAGTTTGCACTACTCCCAACATGTCAGCAAAGAGGTTTCATTCTAGATAAGTAGCAATGGAATGTTGTACAGTGCCATAGGCCATTATATGCATATTAGTAGTATCTGTTCATTAATGCAATTATTCTAATATGCATAATACACAACCTAAGTCTAGGAACATAAGTATATACATCATTGAATAATACAAGAATGACAATTCAAATACTTATCTTTGTTTGTTTGTAGGGTGGACTCCCTCTCAATCTTTGCTTCCTTCTAGGAACTACTACAGTGTGCTCCCTCTTGATCTTTGCTGCCTGGATTATCTATCCTATCCATCCTGGACCACTATGCATGCTTAAATGTGCACTAGTGTCATGATTGTTCCATCCTCAAGATCTCATGCATAATCATACATTAGTATAATATCAAAACAAGATAATATTAAACATGTATAGTCATGAACATTTCAAACATAGATAATAAGCATTAGCATTCAAAGATTCAGGGAAGACTTCTCTTACTCATGCATATTCATATTTGACCATACAACTCTTCTGGTTAGTCATATCATCAATCAAGGTAAGAGGCATAATATGCATAAACCCTAGATTACTCAAACTTGTAACTTCATGAGTAATCATTATCAATCATAAAAAGGTATAAGATCCTTACATACGGTAGGATTCTAACTTGATATAGGAAAAACATACCTGGTCATCATATTTGCTAGTTAGGTCTAGCAATGTTTTCTTGTTCTCTTCAATGACCTACATAACTCATAAGTTAACCATTGTAGAACCAAATTATACATACCTCTATGTGATCCATGACTATGGATGAGTATTTTTCTTCATGTCACCATGGTATTGATCTAGAACTTCATTTGTACCTTTCATGTTAGCGGATAACATTATCCTCATACAACACCACAGTGCATTAGTACAATCATAATACAATCATAAGTGTCATAACCCTAACCAATGAATGTCTTCTATCATGCATCCATACTTTTACTAGTGTGATAAGACAAGTCTAAAATTAAACAAGATTGTTACTAAACTCAATAACATGAAGACAATCATATTATAAACTTAATCATGAACAAATTTCAAAACATACCTGTAAGTCATACCTGTCGAATTGCTTGTAGTAGTTGTTGTTTTTGTTCCTTTTGTTCTTAGGACAATCTGAGGAAAAGTGTCTTCCCTTGGTATGTGCCGTGAGAGCTTGATCTTCATTCGCCATCTTTTCTTCTCGAGCTATAATCCGAGCTTCTTCCTGTGAGCATTCTTCTCAAAGCCTGTTGAAAGAGATAAGTTTCTTCCTAGCACAAATTGCTTGGATGAAGGAATCCCATGACCTAGGAAGGTCATTAAGAGTGGTCATTACCACTTCTCCATTCTCTACAGCTTCAAGTTGTTCTTTTATCTGGGAGACCCTTGAAGAGTAAGACTGCACGGTCTCTGCATTATGGATCTCGATGTTCTTTAGTTGATTCCTCAATGTCATCTTTCGATTTATGTTCTTCCCTTCAAATAGCTTGGTCAAGAAATTAAAAATATCCTTAAGTGTCCTTAGAGATGAAACATGTGGCATGAGATGGTCTTTGATAAAATCAACAATGATCCTTTTAGCCTTGACTAAGTTCCTCTTGTGTAAGGCCTTAGTCTCTTCTCCCTCTGGGATAGGAACCAAATCACTTATGTAGGTGTTCAACTCACTCTCTTCTAGAATTAACCCAATCCTATACTTCCATGCTTAGAAGTTATCATCCGATTTAAGCTTATCCTCAAGCTTGGTGTGGTGAGACATCTTAAGAAGTACTTCAAATGGAAATAGAAAAGTTATTAGGTCTTACCATTTGATTTGCTAAAAACTGGATCTAGAGCTGGATTAGGGTTTGTTAGAGAAACCCTAAAAATTCAAACTTTGAATTTCAAACTTATGAAAGGATAGAAAGATGCACCTTGATGAGATGACCAAGCTAGTATACTCAGAATTTAAAAACTGCAAAGTTTCACCCCTCAAATTTGTTTTTCAAACTTATGGATTCACTAGGGAGGACCATGAATTAAGGTTTGATTTTCCAGGAGCTTCACCCATCCAAAAAGTTTTATCTTGGTCTCCAAACTTTGATTGTTCAGAGCATCTTCGAGCCATGGTCTCATATTTAAAAAATTCCAACTTTTGGAGAAACCCTAATTTTCGGCTTCGCTAGACAGGATCCCAAACTAGGGTTTGATTTTCCTGAAGCTTCACCCAACCAAAATGTTCGATCCAAATCTCTAAACTTCTATTTTTCTAAGGCGCTTCCCGCCATGGTCTCAGATTTCAGAAATTCCAACTTTTGCAGAAACCCTAATTTTCGGCTTCACTAGACAGGATCCCAAACTAGGGTTTGATATTCCCAGAGCTTCACCCAACCAAAAAGTTCGATCCAAAGCTCTAAAATTTGATTTTTCCAAGGTGCTTCCAGCCATGGTCTTAGATTTCATAAATTCCAACTTTTGCAGAAACCCTAATTTCCGGCTTCATTAGACAGGATCCCAAACTAGGGTTTGATTTTCCCGGAGCTTCACCCAACCAAAAAGTTCGATCCAAAGCTCTAAAATTTGATTTTTCCAAGGATGTTCCAGCCATGGTCTCATATTTCAAAAATTCCACTTTTTGTGGAAACCCTAATTTTTAGGTCAAAATATGAAAATGCTCAGAATTCAATTTTGTTTCGACAGAAAGATGTGCCTTGTTGAGGAGAGTCAATCTAGCCTCTTTCCTTTCAAGATCTGTGGAGAGAAACCCAAAAAACAAGAATCCCTAACTTCCGCAACTGCACCGTGTCTTCTTCTTAGGTTAGCTCTAATACCATGTTAAGTTTTTTGCATCAATTCAATATGATCTAGGATCTTAACTGATAGAATAACATGTACAACATATCAATCACAAGAAGCAAACACAAGAGACAATAGACACATAGATTTTCCTTGGGGAAAACCATAAAGGTGAAAAACCCCAATAATTTCCTGAGAGATAGATAGAGCAATGATACAAAACCCAAGCATAAGAGATAGTCTCCTAGCAGCAACTTCTCTTCCTCCACTAGTGCGCCACTCTCCAATGAGTGTATAAGTGAGAAAGTGAATGATAGAATAACATGTACAACATATCAATCACAAGAAGAAAACACAAGAGACAATAGACACACAGATTTTCCTTGGGGAAAACCATAAAGGTGAAAAACCCCAATAACTTCCTTAGAGATAGATAGAGCAATGATACAAAACCCAAGCATAAGAGATAGTCTCCTAGCAGCAACTTCTCCTCCTCCACTAGTGCGCCACTCTCCAATGAGTGTATAAGTGAGAAAGTGAATGATCAAATAAAGTGCCTCCCGCACTCTATTTATACATGACTTGACTTGCCTAATAACCTTACTAGGTCGGCCTCAACTTAATCACATAATATAATGCTGACACAGCCGACCCCCAATAGGGTGGTCTAATAACCCTTTAACCCACATGACTTATTCAGGGCCGACCCCATCAAGGTGGTCTAACAACCCATCAAGTATAAGTTACGAAACTTACAAAATAAATGACGACACTTCTGTATAGAGGAATAATAACATCTCTATAGGAGTACAATAAACGTATGTGAAATACATTCCGAAGTTACAAATACAATAACAAGTTCCCCAGTGGAGTCACGAATTTCTGTGCTAGAGAATTACTCCTACGAATAGTTAAACTCTCTCATAAATTAAACTAGAGTCCTAAATGTTTAATCTATGACATAAACAAAACAAATAGACACTAAAATCTTCCTAAATATGGTTCATACATGAATTAACATGCTATAGAAAAGTGAAGCAGATAGATGATATACCTTAACTTTGATGGTTGTCCTTGCTTCTCCTGAATTGCTTCAACTCCAGTCTTCAATTATGGGCTTAAGAACCTGTCAACGAATAGAAGACAATACCTTCTCCAAAGTAGTATATGTATAAACAAATATTTAACTATGAAACATAGAGAATCTCATTCATTCACCATTAAAGGAATGGAAATGGGAAGAATATGCTTATTAGATAAACCAAAGAAGATGATTACAAGCATTTATACCTTGATGTCCAAATCAATAACATTTCTTTCCAAGCTTCTCCTCTTTCTACCTCTACAAAACTCCTAATACCATAGGTTTGATGCCTCCAAATGTTCTCCCTTAGCTCATGGATGGCCTTTTTCTTATAGGATTTGGGGAGGCCAACCACTAACATAGAATAAATGATCAAGGTGAGTAAAAGATGGATCAAGGAGCTGAAACATACCAAAGAAGGAGGGTGAGATGAGATTCGAGAGGAATCCCTATCCCATGAAAGTATCCTTGAGATTCAAGATCCTAAGATCAAGGGATATAGTTGTTGAGGGATTTTCATGCCCTCGGGACTGAGTATAGTGCAGAAAATATATGATTTTCGTGCCCCTACGGGTATGCAGAGCATGGAAATGTTGTATTTTCGCACCTTGCACCACTAGGAGGGTGCAAAAATATTGGAAAAGTGGACTTGGTGAGGTGGCATTCGAATATCAAGGGTTGGATTTGTTTCCAAGCAAGACTACAAAGGGGATCAACATGGTGAAGATGAGTCTCGACATTTCTTAGGAGGTACGACCATTATGTTATTCATGGTGATATGACATGAAGATCGAAACGACGCTCAAAGTGATAATTTGAGGTATAACACATAGACCACTAGGCCTCCTTTTGCATTTATAGTGGTGAGAATATTGTCTGAATTGAGATTAAGGGGGTGTGTTAAGAATTGTAATCTCATTAGTCATAAGTTCATTAATTAGTTAGTTGGTTAGTTTGTCTAGGACACTTTGATGCACTACTACATGGTTGGGCGGTTTAAGACAATTTTTAAAGACAAAATTAACTTATTGTCTTAAATATCTATTTTGAATTGATTTTAAATCTTTTAAGATTGTTAAGATGATTTTTATGACAAAATTAGTTTCAAAATTGCTTTAAGTTTTTCATTTTTTGGAAGTTACTAAAATTTTTGGAGGTAAAGCAATTTGAGGTTTTGCATGAATCTTTTTCGTAGTGCATAGGTTGTGAGTGAGATGGCCTGGGTGGTGATGATAAACATGGGCAAGATTAAAACTTCAATGGATCACTTCCATTAATGGATCAGTATCAGTTGGTTCGACAACTTGGTTTGACAACCAGTTCCATCAATAGATTAGTTTGAGTAATTTAATGGCCTTATCTAGCTCTTGATCTTTATATGCAACTTAAGGATCATTGGTGTTTTTCTGACCATCCATTTCGATGTATTAGAATGAGGGTGTGTTCCTTTGTCTATTTTCTCCTTAGTTATTACAACTGGGAGTGTAGTGCTCTAAACTAGAGAAGAGGCGACCTCCATGAGGAGATCTGGACCTCATTGTAGGTATATTTTATATGGTATTATGTTGTGCGAATGGTATCTTCTGTTAAGATTCAATATGTAATATAGATAACATAAGTATTCAATTAAATTTCACAACAATAACATATACAGGATCAGTGAAAGAAACACAATCACAAGATAAACACAGATTTATCTTGGGAAACCCTCTAGGGGAAGAAAACCCAGTAAAAACTTCCTCACTATAGATGATCAAAAGTATGAAGACAAAACCCCAAGCAAGTGCTTCCTCTCCTTTCATATCTCTCTCTCTCTCTATCTCTCTCTCTCCTATGAGAATTACAAAAGTGAGTGTGTGTGTCTAAATGAGGAGCACATCACTCCTATTTATACTTTATCTTCCACTTGACTTTTTCACTAATTAGGTAGGCCCCAACAAACTTAACTAGGTCGACTTACCTAGGAAGACTCAAAACAATATAATATTACTTTCTGGAGGTTTCTATTGACCTGACTTACAAATTAGGTTTTACCTCATGACTCAATGATGACCAAATACAATAATAACATCCCAATGGAGGAATAAAACATCTTTGAATAAATTACAATAATAAAATACAATAGAATATTGTTTGAAGTTACAATATTTCAACACTCCCCGTTAACAAGATGGGTATTCTACTGACAACATCAACATCAACTGTAGGAGTAAGGAGAGAGACCATCATCAACAACATCAAGGTGATACATCTATAAATAATCAGAAGTTTTCTTCAACAATATCAACAACTTGAATAGTTAATGGAACATCTTCAATATCTTCAGTACTGGAGCATCATCTTCTACAACACTAAGTCTTCATCTTTTATCTTCATCTTCTACAACACTCGATCACTTGATTGTCTACAGCAACACTTGATCTCTTGATCAACAACAACTCTTGATCTTTCGATCAACAACAACATCATCTGCAACAACATAACCTGCACCACACATGATCCAATTATGGGATGATCAATCCCTCTCACTTTAGGACATAAGTCCAAGGATGATGCAATCCTAACCACATTACTGAGACAAAATTATAAGGATCACTTTAGGACTAATTTCCAGGGATGATACAATCCCAACCACATCACAGAGACAAAGTTCTGCGGATCACTTTAGGACTAATTTCCAGGTATGATACAATCCCAACCACATCACGGTGACAAAAGTCTATGGATCACTTTAGGACTAATGTCCAAGGATTATACAATCCCAACCACATCATAGAAACAAAAGTATGTGGATCACTTTAGTTCTAGTGTCCAGGACTGATACAAACCCAACCACATCATGGAGAAAAAATTATGTAGATCACTTTAGGACTAATGTCTAGGGATGATACAATACCAACCACATCATGGAGATAAAAGTATGTGGATCACTTTAGGAATAATGTCCAAGGATGATACAATCCCACTACAACCTCATCATCACTGCAACTACATCACAAAGACAAAAGTATGTGGATCACTTTAGGAATAATGTCCAGGGATGATACAATCCCATTGCAACATCATCATCACTGCTCCTCCTTTCGAGGAAGGTCCTTTCGAACCACACCAAGCCTATTAGGGAAGTACTCAAACTTCAATTGATATAGAAAATTATTCAACACATCAACAACTTGCTCATCAATGCTCACATACTAGAGCTTTATAGCTCCCTTTTGTACCATATCCCGTATGTAAAAATACTGGATTTATATGTGCTTTGACATGTTATGGAACATTGGGTTCTTCGTCATCTTTATACAACTCTGGTTGTCACATTGAATCACCGTGATATCCAAATCTAGGTCAAATAGACCTGACATCACCTTTAGAAGCCATATGGATTCACGACTACTAGAACAAGCTTCTATATACTCTACTTCAGCTATGATGAGAGAAACAATGGACTACTTCCTACTAGACCATGAGATGATGGCAGATCCCAGATAATAACATCCACCTGAGGTGCTCTTCTTGTCTGAGACACTTGCAGCCCAATATACATTTGTATAACCATACAATCTGTAGTCATGATCTCCAACATAGTATAGAACAAAGTTTATTGTACCTTCCAAGTACCTCATCACATGATTTGTGTTGATCTATATGTAACTTCGGAATGTATTTCATCTGTGTATTTTATATATATTTATTGTACCCTTATAAGAGATGTGTTATTCCTCTATAAGGAAGTGTCGTCATGTGGATTGACAAGTGTCGCAAGTGTGTGTACTTGCTGATGGGTTATTAGACCACCATGTGTGTGGTTGGCCCTAAAATATATATTATATTGTGGATGTATCTAGATAGACAAGTCAGCCCCATAGTGTAACTGGGAAAATAGGTTTAGTATAAATAGAGATCAGGAGATCTCTATTTGGATCATTCGGAAAGTCATATCTCTCTCACTCAGAAAGTGGCGCACTGGTGAGGAGGAGGATCATCTGCTACTAGGAGCTATCTCAAGTGTATTGTGGTTGTACTTTGGTTGAGCCATTGCTCTCTCTATCTTTGAGGAAGTTGTGGGGTTTTTCACCTTACGGTTTTTCCCACAGAAACTCTGTGTCTCTTGTCTCTCATGCTTTTGATTCTTGTGATGCTTGTCATGCTTATTGTGATTGTTATGCATTGATATACTATATATGTTATTCTCTCAGTAAAGATCCAAGAGTATTGTGAATTAATGCTAAAAATTTAACATGGTATCATAGCTAACCTGAGAAGAAGACATTTTGCAATATTAGAAACTTGAGTTTCTTGTTTATTGGGTTTCTCTCCACAGTTTTTGGAAAAGAAGTATAGTAGACTGACTCTACTCATCAAGGAGAATCTATCTGTCCAATCAGAATTCAATTCTGGGCATTTTCAGATTTGGCCCTAAAAATTAGGGTTTCCACAAAAATAGGAATTTCTGAAATCTGAAGACATAGCTGGAAGCTCCTTGCAAAAATCGAAGTTTAGAGCTTTGGATCGAGATTTTTGGTTGGGTAGATCTCCAGGAAACTCAAACTCTAATTCCGGGCTCTCCCTAGTAAGCCTGGGAGGAAAAAAAGGCAAATATGAAAGGTAAAGCTTTGTTGATCTCAAATTCTTAATACACCAGACTGATCAGCTCATCAAGGCGCATCCTTCTATCCTTTCAGAAATTTGAAATTCACATTTTGAATTTTTAGTATTTTTCCGACAAACCCTAATCTGGGACCAGATCCAGTTTTCAACATTTCAAGTGGTAAGACCTAAATCTTTTCTATTTCCATTTGAAGTACTCTTTAAGATGTCTCACTACACCAAGCTTGAGGATAAGCTTGAAGGGGCTAATAACTTCCGAGCTTGGAAGTATAGGATTGGGTTAATCCTGGAAGAGAATGAGTTGGACTCATATATAAAAGAAGACATCCCTATCCCAGAGGATGAAGAGGCTAAGGTATTGCATAAGAAGAACTTGGTCAAGGCAAAGAAAATCATTGTTGATTCTATCAAAGACCATCTCATACCCCATGTGTCTTCTCTAAACACACCCAAGGTTATGTTTGACTCTTTGACAAAGCTATTTGAAGGAAAGAACATAAATCAGAAGATGACCTTGCGGAATCAATTGATAGGGGTCAAGATGTCGAATGGAGAAACCATTCAACCTATTTCTCCAAGGTCTCTCAGATTAAAGAACAACTTGAAGTTGTAGATGAAATGGTGGAGAATGGTGAAATTGTTATGACTACTTTGAATAGCCTACCTGGGTCATGGGACTCTTTTATCCAGGGGATCTGTGCCAGAAAGAAGTTAATCTCCTTTAGTAGATCATGGCAGGAATCTTCTCAAGAAGAATCAAGGCTTGTGGAAAGAGAAGAGATGATGGGAAATGAAGATCAAGCTTTCACAGCTCACACTAAGAAGGGAAAGTTCAAGAGGGAGCCATCCCATCCAAGAATAAATCTTCTCACCATTTTCACAAAGACAAGAAAGATCTAAGGTGTTTCACTTGTAATGAGAAGGGTCACTTTGCTTCAGAATGTCCAAAGAACAAAATGGAAAACCACAACAACAAAAAATCGAGCAAGAAGAAGAAGGGTAATAAAAGAAGGTACCATGCTCATGATGCCGAAGATGATGAACCTCCAAAGAAGAAGGCTAGGGCAGAAAGTGATGATAGTAATGATGACTCATCAAGTGAAGAAGAGTATTTTCTAATCTCTGCTCTCACAGGTACTATCTCCCATGGTTGTAATGATTGGTTAATTGACATTGGGGCTTCCAAACACATGATTGGGTTTAAGGAATCTTTTGTGAATCTAACTGAACATGAATCACCCCATAAGGTGAAACTTGGGGATGATTATCAATACCCAATAAAAGGAAGTGGTGAAGCCTCCTACAACTTAGATTCTGGAAAATATTTGAAGATGAAAGAAGTCCTTTCTGTACCTGGGCTCAAGAAGAACTTACTATCCATCTCTGCATTAGATGCAAAAGGTATGAGGGTTGCATTTGTGGATGGCCAAGTCCTAATGTGGCCAAAGGGAAAGACCATAGATGATGTAGTAGTGATTGGAGAGCAAGAGCTAGGTTTGTATAAATTAAAGGGACAACCTGAACATGCCATGGTGCATGAATCCATGGAGCCAAGTGAACTTTGGCATAGAAGACTTGCTCATATGCACTATAGGGCACTTCCAATTGCAAGCAAGGTTGTATAGGGTCTTCCTGAAATAAACACCAAACATGAAAGTGTTTGCAACGGTAAGAATATTAAGAAGGCTTTCCCAAGCAGTGAAAGCAAGGCAAAAGATATCTTGGAAATCTTCCACTCAGATGTATGTGGTCCTATGTCATCCAGTTCTCTAAGTGGGTATGCTTACTATGTCTCATTTATTGATGAATTCTCCAGGAAGACTTGGGTATACTTCTTGAATAACAAAGATGAGGTGTTTGATACGTTCAAGGAATTCAAAACTGTTAGGAACCCATGTCTTTACTTTGTTAGTATATTGTTGTTGGACGCATATGCTTTGTCAGTCGTCCCATAGTATTTGTTGATCCATAGTTTATATTAGCCCGTAGTATTGACCCATAGTATTGGACGCATATGCTTTGTAAGTCATCCCATAGTATTATATGTCCCATGGTTTTGACTCATAGTATTGGCGCCTAGACTTAGCCCATGGTTTGTATTGACACATAGTATTGACCCATGGTATTGGCGCCTAGACTTAGTATATAAGTGTGTATTGAGGCCTATGAAGGCACCGTGAAGTTAATTGTATTGAGCTTGCTCAAAGGAGGTTTCCCCCTCAAAGTGGCCCGTGATCAATATAAAAGTGATTATGAGTTCTATTATTTCTAATATCTTGTGTATTTGCATTAATTAATTATTGCAGGTTCATCACATCTGGTATCAGAGCACTTTCTTGGGCTAGTTGGGTGGAATTTCTGCCAAATTTTTTTCGCATCTATTGCAGCTTCGGATTTGGGAATAATCCCTATCCGCTTAACTGTGGGAAGTACTTGGGAATAAGCCCTAAAACTCATTGTGAGGAGTACCATAGGAACCCCAAAGTAGCTGGCCCATTGAGAGGACCTGCCAGGGAAAAGGGCAATGACCCTTACCTTATTGACTAGTTCCCACCCGTGAAGTAAACCAAGAGCTGTCGTTTGTGGCAAAGCGGTTATCAGTTTTACCTGAGCCATGGAGTGAGGGGTACTACCTCAATACGCAAGCCATCAGACAACATTGGTGGCCGAGTGAAACACCTGAACTATTAGGAAGACGTACATACCTAGGGTCCATATCTATTTTCAGTTGAACTATTGCCGATCACTTCCGCTCCAGATCCAGCCGTTTCAGATCTATTCTGAAAGTCATTCCAGATCAAGTCGTTGTTTTAGATCTAGCCGTTTTCGATCTCTTCCATGTCGTTGCAGATCCATCTATTGCGGATTCCCTTCCGTGTCGTTGTTGCCGATCCATTTCTGGAAAAAAAAAAAAAAACTATTTTTCTACCATATCTCCTTTGTTTCAACTCTATTTTCCCTGAAACTTCAGTAACATCCCTTCAATCCCATTCTGCATATTTCATTCTTGAAGACCCTATCCCAAATTCTACTTCCCAAGACCAAAAATCCCACATTTGTCTATTTTTAGGGTTCGCCATAACTTCTTCAATTTTCACCCGATTGCCTTCAAATTTTACCATAGAGTTCTCGCTTTGAAATCCCCATTTTTTGCTTCTCTGTCCCTCAGAAAGTGTCGAAAACCTAGTCAAACCCCAATTAACCCTCCGATTTTTTCCCAATTCCAAATTTCCCCTTACTAAATAAGCTTTTGTTTGTGTTTTTCTATCCATTCCCCCCCACCCCACAAAAAAAAAAAAAATTACTGGTTATGGTTGTCACTCGCACAGGAGAAAAAACCATGGAGGAAGCACTTACATCCATCCAAACCAAACTCCAAGATCTGGATGAAAAATTTCTCAGCCTCGATCTTCAGCATTCAGCCATGAACAATAACCGACAACCAGAATCTTTTGCAGCCACCAAGTTCTCTTCTTCCAGCAATTTTCGTGGGTCGAAGCTTGATTTTCCTCGCTTCAATGGTACTGATCCGACTGGATGGATATACCGAGAAGAACAATATTTCAGTCTGCATAATACTTTTGATGTCCAGAAAGTTCCACTTGAATCGTTTCATTTGGAACAGGAAGCCCTTCAATGGTACCGTTGGTACATCAAAGCTCATTCCGAGCCAAACTGGACATATTTTTTCCAACTCCTTTTGCCATGATTTGGTCCTAGTTCTTTTGACGACTTCACAGGAGCACTCCCTAAACTTCACCAAATTGGCACAATGAGAGAGTATCAGATAGAATTTGAGAAACTAGTGAATCACACAGAAGGATTGTCTGATGAATTCTCCAGGAGTTGTTTTATCAGTGGTCTCAAGGATGAAATCTGCTCAGAGGTCAAAATGTTTTGTCCCAACACAATGATGGAAGTCATAGGGTTGGCTAAGTTATCCGAGGACAAGATCACAGCTCAACAATGCTCCAAACCCACATTTGTTCCCTTCAGAAATATGGGTTCCCAACAACCTCCCATCACGCCTGTTCTTCAACCAACTCCTATCAAGCAATTATCTGAAACAGAGATGCAGGCACGCCGAGAAAAAGGGATTTGTTATAATTGTGATGAGAAATTCACTCAGGGACATAGATGTGTTCAACAAAAGCTCTATCTCTTGGATGTGGATTCTCCGCCTGCCTTAGAACTTGATGAAGAAGCTCCAGATACAGTAGATGATCAGGTTGACATTCAACACCCACCTATTGACACCCCATCTCAGGACGACCCACCCAAGATCTCTCTCCATGCTGTAAGCGGTGTCACCTCCCCACAAACAATGCGAGTCAGGGGATACTTCAAAAATCTCCCTCTTACCATACTCATTGATTTTGGTAGCACTCATAACTTCATTGATCCTCAAATTGCCAAACAGGCTGATTGTTTTGTCCATCCTTGCTCCAACTTTGAAGTCATGGTTTCCAATGGGGGCACCTTACCTTGCAAGGGGAAGTGTCACAATGTGCGTATCTCTATGGAAGATTATAACCTACGCTCTCATGTGTTTGCCTTGTCCTTAGGCGGATGTGATGTGGTTTTGGGCGTTCAATGGTTACGCACACTTGGCCCCATCTTATGGGATTTTGCTGAACTTTGGATGCAGTTTTCAGTCAATGGGGCACAACACAAATTTATGGGCTTACAACCAGGGTCTCTCTGCATCATTAGTTCATATCTCCTGGAAAAAATACTTAAGAAGAATTCACATGGTGTCATCACTTAGCTCCATTCCATTCAGATGCACCCATCAATAGTCTCCACTATTTCCTTGGATAGATATGTAGGTGTCCTTGTTGAACCAATGAGCTTGTTTCCTTCAAGAGACCTTTCTGGTAAGAATTTAGCCACATCTACCTCTCAGCAAGAAATGATGACTATTTTGCATACAGTACAGAAGTGGCAGCCATCCCTATTGGGGAATTATTTATGCATCAAGACTGATCTCCAAAGTCTGTAAACTTTCCTGGAACAACGGGTCTCCTCCCCAACACACCTTAAATGGGTTATCCAACTCATGGGTTATGAATATGCGACCACTTACTAGAAGGGTAAGGACAATATAGTGGAAGATGCTCCTCCTCGCACATTTGATGACCCAGTTTCTCTTGCATCTATTTCTCTGCTTGTTCCAAATTGGTTGCAATCTGTTCAACGGGGCTATCTCTTCTATGAACTCTATGTTTCTTCATCAGTAGGGAACTCAGGGTTCCTCAAAACGTATGACTAGGAACAATGTAACTTCTTTTGGCAGGAACTCAAAAGGACAATTCAACGGATGGTGGTTGACTGTGATACTTTCCAGGTCAACAAGGGTGAAACGACCCTCCTTTCGGGACCGCTCGAACCCTTACCCATCCCTCCACAGATTTTGACAACTATTTCTATGGATTTCTTAGAAGTGCTCCAGTGGTATAGTACCACATCTCAAAGGACACCATATGAAGCAGTCTCTGGACAGGCACCACTAATTCTTCTTCCATACACCTTCAGCAGCTCCCCAGTTCAGACAATTGACTCAGTTCTTCGAAACCATGATCAACTTATTCTCATTTTGCAGGACAATTTTCACATGGCAAGAATTCGACTGAAACAACAAGCCGATCAACACCATTCTAAGCGCACTTTTCACATCGCTGATATGGTTCTTCTTCATCTACAGCCTTCCATCCAATCCTCCCTGAAACTCCAAAGGCAACAGTGGCTCAAAATGCAACCCGAGGATGCTACAGGGGACCCACTCCTTCAGATTTTGCATCAATTTCCACATCTAAAGCTTTGAGGACAAAGTTTTTTCTAAGGGAGAGGGGATGTTAGGAACCCATGTCTTTACTTTGTTAGTATATTGTTGTTGGACACATATGCTTTGTAAGTCGTCCCGTAATATTTGTTGATCCATAGTTTATATTAGCCCATAGTATTGACCCATAGTATTGGACGCATATGCTTTGTAAGTTGTCCCATAGTATTATATGTCCCAAGGTTTTTACTCATAGTATTGGCACCTAAACTTAGCCCATGGTTTGTATTGTCACATAGTATTGACCCATGGTATTGGCACCTAGGCTTAGTATATAAGTGTGTGTTGAGGCCTATGAAGGCACCGTGAAGTTAATTGTATTGAGCTTGCTCAAAGGAGGTTGCCCCCTCGAAGTGTCCCATGATCAATATAAAAGTGATTCTGAGTTCTATTATTTCTAATATCTCATGTATTTGCATTAATTAATTATTGCAGGTTCATCACAAAAACCTTGATGGAGAATCAAACTGACAAGAAGATCAAAACATTTAGATCCGACAATGGTGGAGAATTCACCTCAGGATACTTCAAGAAGCTTTGTAGTGATTCAAGGATTAAGAGGGAGTTGACTGCTCCTTATAATCCTCAACAGAATGGAGTTGCAGAAGGGAAGAATAAAACAATCATGGAAGCAGCAAGGGCAATGCTGCATGACTAGGATCTACCTATGCATCTATGGGCACAAGCAGCTAGAATAGTTGTATATGTGCAAAACAGAACACCCCACAAGATATTGGCCAACAAGACACCAGAAGAGGTCTTTTCTGGTAAGAAACCTGAAGTTAGCCATCTCAGAATATTTGGTTGTCCAGTACACACTCATGTATCAAAGGAAAAGAGGACCAAACTAGATCCTTCAAGAAAGAAGGGTATCTTTGTGGGTTACAGTGAAAGCTGGAAGGCTTACATAATATACTTTCCAAGGTTCAAGAAGATTGATGTCAGCAGGGATGTAACATTTGATGAAAAATCAGCATTCATCAAATCAAGGAAGGCACCTATTAAAGTTTATGAAGAACCTAAGGAAATTGGATTTCAAGACACTACCATGAAAAAAGCAATTACAGAAGTTGTTCGTGAGTTTGAATATCTGCAAGAACCTGTAGATCCACCCTGTGAGGATAACTCTCACAAGAGGAAACCTACATGGGCTAGAGAGCTCATTCAAGATGCAGAAAGATTTGGCATTCCAGAAGTAGAACCCAAAGCAAAGAAGAGAACTAGATCACATACCGACTATGTTGCATTACTCTGTGACATTATGAACAAAGAACCTTCCAGTTATGAAGATGCAACGGAAAAGAAAGAATGGAAGGATGCCATGGTTGAGGAATACCAATCAATAATGAAGAATGATGTTTGGGATGTTGTCCCAAGACGTAAAGAGAAGTTTATTGTGACTTCTAAATGGATCTACAAAATCAAGAATGCTGTAGATGGTAGTGTAGAGAAATACAAAGCAAGATTCGTAGCTCGTGGCTTCTCTCAGAAAGAGGGAATATATTATGAATAAACTTTTGCACCTGTAGCCAGGTATACTTCCATCAGAACAGTAATTGCCCTGGTGGCAGCAATGAAATGGAAAATACACCAGATGGATGTCAAGACTGCTTTCTTGAATGGTGTAGTTGAAGAGGAAGTATATGTGGAGCAGCCACTCGGTTTTGACATACATGACAAGGAGTCATATGTGTCCAGATTGAAGAAAGCTTTGTATGGCTTGTAACAAGCTCCTAGAACCTGGTATGGTAGGATGGACAGTTTCCTATCTAGATTGGGATTTACCAAGAGTAAAGAGGATTCCAACCTCTACTACAAGGTTGAGGAAGGGAATCCTGTGATTCTACTCCTATATGTGGATGACTTATTTGTAACAGGAGATGATAGACTGATTGCAGATACTAAGAGGAAGCTTGCTATTGAGTTCGATATGAAATATTTGGGAATGATGCATTATTTCCTAGGTATGGAGGTGTGGCAGAATTCAGGTGGGATCTTCCTTAGTCAAGGGAAGTACACAGTAGATATCCTGAAGAGATTTGGGATGATGGATTGCAAGTCCATGGCCACACCCATGGCATCGAATCTAAAGCTTCTATGTGATGCTTCATCTAAGCTGGTTGATGTCTCTAAGTATCGTCAGATGATTGGGTCCTTGATGTACCTGACAAACATGAGACTAGATATTTGCTTTGCTATGAACACATTGAGCCAGTTCCTGACGGATCCGAGGAATGTTCACCTGGTTGCTGTAAATCATGTCCTAAGGTACCTAAAAGGTATAGTGGATTATGGGCTCAAATATAAAGCGAATCAAAAGTTTAACCTGGAGGGTTATGTTGATTCAGATTGGGCTAGCAGTGCTGCAGATAGGAAGAGAACATCTGGGTGCTGCTTCAGTATGGGATTAGGTGTGATCTCTTCGTTTAGCAGGAAGCAGTCCTGCATAGCACTGAGTACAGCTGAGGCAGAGTATGTTGCAGCCTGTTCAGCTAGTTGTGAGGCAGTATGGCTACAGAAGCTATTGTTTGAGTTATTTGATCTCCCGTTGGATGCTATTGGTATCTTTTGTGATAACCAGAGTTGTGTGAAGCTATCCGAGAACCCAGTGTTTCATGATAGGTCGAAACACATAGAGATAAAATATAACTATATCAAGGATATGGTGCAGAGAGGAGCTGTGAAGCTCTTGTATGTTGTGACGGATGAGTAGATTGCAGATGTGCTGACGAAGCCACTAGCCAGGGTGAAGTTTGAGTACTTCAGGTAGAGGCTTGGTGTTCTTTAGATCGACGACACTTCAAGGAAGAAGTGATGGACATATTTGCTAAAGCCATTCCAAGCATGTTGGAAGGAGGATCCTTCACATGGCTGTGGATGTTTGGATGATGAGCATCAAGATGATTCTCCAGTTACTGCTCTGTATATGCATCATGTTGGATGTTGGATATGATCAGTTGGATCATTTATATTTGTATGTATGTACGCATCATGTTGATGCTGGATATGATCAGTTGGATCATTTATATTTATATGTATGTACGCATCATGTTGATGCTGGATATGATCAGTTGGATCATTTATATTTATATGTATGTACGCATCATGTTGGATGCTGGATATGAGCAGTTGGATCATTTGTATGTATTTGTATATGCATCATGTTGGATGCTTGGACCATGTATCTATATATGTATCAAGTGGATACATTATATGATCAGGTAGATCATGTATGTTGATATGTATCATGTATTTGTATTTGTATCAGGTGGATACACTGTATGATCATGTGGATCATGTACGATGATATGTATCAGGTAGATACTTGGTGTGCATCAGGTGGATGCATTGTATGATCAGGTTGATCATGATGATGAGCTTTAGGATGTTGCTCCAGATGATATGTACCAGGATGGTACAAGTGATGATGATCAGTATGATCATGGGAATCAGGATGATGCCTCGTGTGATGATGATCCAACGGATCATGAGTATCAGGTTGATACTTGGAGGTCAAAGATGATATGTGGCAGGTTGTGCAAATAGCATGTAATTAGTCTTGGGAGATCTTTCCAATCGTGCTGCGGCACATAAATTTTCCTGCGGTACTCTTTCCGGTATTGCTATGTAGTATGTAATCCGTCCTCAGATATCCAATAGGTTGAGTTGTGTGCTCGTAATCAGTCCTGGGATGAGGTATTACTATGGAGACATGTAATCAGTCCTAGAGATCCGATAGGTTGAGCTGTGTGCTCGTAATTAGTCTTGGGTGCTCTTTATATATTTTTCCAGTCGTGCTGTGGCACATAAATGTTCCTAGGATGCTCTTTAGAGGTTTTGTCTATCCACATGTAATCAGTCCTAGAGATCAGAGAGGTTGAGCTGTGTGCTCGTAATAAGTCCTAGGATGCTCTTTAGAGATCTTGCCGGTCGTGCTGCGGCACATAAATGTTCCTAGGATACTCTGTAAAGGTATTGTGGAGGAGATGCATGTAATCAGTCCTGGGAGATCTTGTCGGTCATGCTTAGGCACATAAATGTTCCTGGGATACTCTTTCCGGTATGCATCCGCACATAAAATTAGTCCTGAGAGGCCACCTCTATTAGACTGTTCACAAATATGATGAAGACCTGTAGGTGGTGGGCCTACATCCAGTATGAAAAAGGACTAGCTATGTAGAAATTCCTATGACAAGTAGAGGCAGAGATTGGTTGAGATGGCAACAGCAGTGACGATGATGATGACGATGATCCCGAGAAGAAGACTTGTCTAGCAGAACCGTGTCGAGAAATACCTTCCTAGTTAAGAGGGAGTGTTGATGTATATGTAACTTCAGAATGTATTTCATCTGTGTATTTTATATATATTTATTGTACCCTTATAAGAGATGTGTTATTCCTCTATAAGGAAGTGTCGTCATATGGATTGACAAGTGTCGCAAGTGTGTGTACTTGTAGATGGGTTATTAGACCACCATGTGAGGGGTCGGCCCTGAAATATATATTATATTGTGGATGTATCTAGATAGACAAGTCGGCCCCATAGTGTAACTGGGAAAACATGTTAAGTATAAATAGAGATCAGGAGATCTCTATTTGGTTCATTCGGAAAGTCATATCTCTCTCACTCAGAAAGTGGCGCACTAGTGAGGAGGAGGATCATTTGCTACTAGGAGACTATCTCAAGTGTATTTTGGTTGTACTTTGGTTGAGCCATTTCTCTCTATCTATGAGGAAGTTGTGGGGTTTTTCACCTTAGGGTTTTCCCCACAGAAACTCTGCGTCTCTTGTCTCTCATGCTTTTGATTCTTGTGATGCTTATCATGCTTATTGTGATTTTTATGCATTGATATACTGTATATGTCATTCTCTCAGTAAAGATCCAAAAGTATTGTGAATTAATGCTAAACATTTAACACTTTGCAGCTACTAGGTGAACACATCTAGGCTCAACTAGATACTGACTCACGGTGTTCACAACAAAGCATATGTCTAGCCTGGTATTCATCAGATACATCAATGTCCCAATAATTTGTTTGTACTGAGTCACATCCACTAACTCTAGCGATTCATCAACTAACAAGTTCAAGTTGGTATCCATGGGCGTGGCCATGGATTTACATTCCAACATATCAAATATTTTTACTATCTCCACGACATACTTTCCCTGGTTGAGAAATATTCCATCTGGTCTTTGCCATACTTCTAGACCTATAAAATAGTGGATCAATCCAAGGTCTTTCATCTCAAATAATTCAACAAGCTTCTTCTTGCACTCTACAATCCATTTCTCATTTTTTGTGAGAAATCAATCATCCACATACAACAATAATATGACAGGTTCATCATCCATAACCTTAAAGTAAAGGTTAGGGTCATCTTTAATTTTAGTAAATCCCAAGCTTGTCAAAAATCTATCTATCCTTCCGTACCAAGCTCTAGGAGCTTGCTTCAATCCATACAGAGCCTTCTTCAACTTGCATATGTGAGTCCATCTATCTTCAACTTCAAATCCCTATGTTTTTTCTATGTACACTTATTCCTCAATCACACCATTCAGTAAAGTTGTCTTCACATCCATTTGGTGTAAACTCCACTTCATCATGGATGCAAGTGCCATGATGGTTCTAATGGATTGTGTACCTTGCTTCTAGTGAAAATTTTTCTTCATAATTAATTCCTTCTTTCTAAGAGAATCCTCTAGCCACAAACCTTGCCTTGTATTTCTCAATACTTCCATCAGCTGCATGCTTTATCTTGTAGATCCACTTGGAAGATACCACACTTCTTCCTTTGGTTTGGGAACTATATACCAAACATCATTCTTCATTATTAATTGGTATTATTCCATCATTGCTTCTACCCATTCTTTAATCTCTATAGGTTCTTCATAACTGGTAGGTTCTTGATCTACAAGATCACACATCAAAGCCACATAAATGGAAAATGGCTTGGCTTCTTGCTTGCTCTTGTGGAGCCTTCTAGAGCTCCATACTTCTCTGCTTCTTGTATAATTTCTTGAGCCCAAGCTATTTGCTCGATATCCTGGTCACACCATGAGTCTGGCATATTGTCACAGTTGACTTCCTCTAGTTTATTTCATAAATCTTTTATAGTTAAAGCATTGTCACTTGTTCTACAGAACAAATCTCATCATTCTTCATTTGTAGGTGATCGTTGTACGATACTTCCTATAAGCAAATTCAATGGCATGGTTAGAAACATCTCATAGTTTCCAAATATATGCATAAAAATATAAGTCACATTATCTTATCCAATGCTACAACATTCATCCATATCCCATATTCATATGGAAACTTTATAGATGCCTTCCATCTCTACCAAGACATTATTAAGAGTGTGCACTACTCCCAATATGTCAGCAAAGAGGTTTCACTCTAGATAAGTAGCAATCAAATGTTATATAGCACCATAGGCTACTTACCCATCACATGCATGACACTGCAAACATATTAACACACATCCTAAATAAATGTGTATACAGTTGGAAACTATCATTTAAACAATGTGATAGAAATGACAATTCAAATACTTATCTTTGTTTGTTTGGTAGGATCTCTTATGATCCTAGTCTCCTTGCAGGTATTACTGGAATGTATGGTGGTGAACTATACTCCATCATCAAGCTTGTGTTTTGCTTCTCCTATTCTCCTAGTGATCCTTTCTAAGGGGATTCTTTTTCTTCTAAACCGCAGAGAGTCTTGTTGTGACCTGTCATGTGCTTTGAAGCACCACTATCACAAGACATATTCTTTGACTTCTTCCTTTGGTTTCTTCCTAGAGGGTTCTTCATCTTCTGATTCTTCCTCATCGTCTTCGGCTAGGTGTGCATGATGTCTTTTGTTGGTGTTCCTCTTCTTGTATTCTTCTTTCTTCAATGGACAATCTCTGGCAATATGTCCCATCTTATCACAATTGAAAGTTGGAGTAGTTTCTTCTTATATTGTTTCCTCTTGTCCTTTGAAAATTCTTGGGAGGTTGAGACTCCTTGTGGATTTCCTTCTTGAATTTAGATTGACTTCTTCCTCTCTTGGTATGGGTGGCTAGGGATTGATCATCTTCTTTAAGTAGAGCATCTATATTGGCTACTCTAGCCTCCTCTTGGATGCAATATTCCCATACAATGTTAAATTTCATGCTTTCCTTTCTGGCACACATAGCGTGGATGAATGAATCCCATTGTCTAGTGAGACCATTGAGAGTAGTAATAACTACCTCATCTTCATCAAGGTAGTCTCCAATGGCTTCTAGTTTCTCCTTGAAATGGGAGACCCTTGTGAAGTAGTCTTGGATGGATTCTCCTTGGCACATCTTGTTACTCTTCAATTGAGTTCTCAAATTCATATTCCTATTGATGTTATTTCCTTCATACATTTTGGCTAGGGAATCATACATCTCCTTTGGGGTCTTCTTGGATGACACTTGAGAAATCAAGTGGTCTTTGATGGAATCAACAATGATCCTCTTTTCCCTAATCAGGTCCTTCTTGTGCTTCTCCTTAGCTTCATCCTCTGTACGTTCTGCAAATTATTCCTTGATGTATTTGGAAAGATCATTCTCTTCGAGAATGAGGTCAATCCTATATTTCCATGCTTGGAAATTCTCTATGCCTTCTAGCTTATCCTCAAGCTTAGTGCTTGGGGCCATCTTATTGAGGAGGTCACCAAAAAATGAAATTTCTCAAAATGTAAAACTCACCTTACTAGGATATGCGCATGACTAAGGCGAATTGACTCGTACACTTGGTTTATGGAGATTCCAAATTTTCACCTCTCAAAATTGACTTGTAAATTTCAGATCTGCAATTTCTCATTTTTTTCTAGTTTTCTCGCTTTTCTAGTCTATAGTCAAACTAGGGTTTTACTTTCCGGGGGTTTTACCCACTCAAAAACTTTGATATTGGTATCAAAATTTCACTATTGGAGAGGTGCACCTTTCTATGCTCATAGCACTCAATAATTCCACATCTATAAAAAGCCCTAATTTTCACTTCCGGAGAGAGAGAGAGACAGAATTTCACCTTGTGAAAGTTGTCCTATTCAGGTTAGCTCTGAAACCATGTTAAGATTCAGTGTGCTAAGATATATAACATCAGTATTCAATTCAATTTCACAACAATAGCATATACATGATCACTAAAAGAAACACAATCACAAGATAGAGACAGATTTATTGTGGGAAACCCTCTAGGGGAAGAAAACCCAGCAAAAACTTCCTCAATATAGATGATCAAAAGTACAAAGACAATACCCCAAACAAGTGCTCCTTCTCCTTCCATATCTCTCTCTCTCTCTCTCTCTATCTCTCTCCGATGAGAAGTACATAAGTGAGTGTGTGTCCAAATGAGCAGCACATCACTCCTATTTATACTTTATCTTCCACTTGAGTTTTTCACTAACTAGGTCAATCCCAACAAACTTAACTGGTCTGACTTACCTAGGAAGACTCAAAACAATATAATATTACTTTTTGGAGCATTCTATCGACCCCACTTACAAAGGAGGTTTTACCTCATGACTCTATGATGACCAAATACAATAATAACATCCCAACGGAGGAATAAAACATCTCCGAATAAATTACAATAATAAAATACAATAGAATATTCTTCGAAGTTACAATATTTCAACATCTCTAAGATGGAAGATTTAGTTTTTGAGATTATCAATTGTAAAGCTAGTTCCCTAGAGAATGTTCTTACTTATGGATAAGGTAACTCTCTCTCTCTCTCTTCTACCACAATTACTTGTTTTGTTTTGAGATAGAAGAACAACTTGGATGATCCAATAGTGTTCATAAATAGTTTTTGGTTTTTTATTGATTGTTTCTTTTCATGTAGGTTTGTTTATTAAGAAATGAATCCCCATTGTGGGAAAAAAATGAGGGCGCAACCTTCCTATGCAATATATCTTATTGCAGCATGGATATTTTTTTTGGGTAGTGATTAGGATTTGTATTTCATGGAATTGAGAGGGCACAATCCCTTAGTAATCTCTGTATTGTTTGTGCTTCCTTATGGTTTGGGAGCCATATCCTTCTTTCCACTTTATGTGCTTATACCTGGTTGAAGGAAAGGGATGCTTTCCATCTTCATACATGGAAGGATGCAAAGTCCTTCTCAAAAAAATTTGCATCTTGTTTTCCAAATGACTTTATTCTAGTTATGCGTTGCATACAGTTAGGAGGATGAGGGCGCAATCCCGGAATTCCTTGGTTACTAGTTACACTTTTGTGAATGCTGATAATAATGTGTTTAATGCCTCAGCTATGAAATTTTGAAAAAAAAAATTATATACAATATATTTGAGGAAAAGGTCAATTAGGGCAGAGTCCCTTGGAAAAACATCAGCTTATAGTTGAACTCTGTTCTTTTCTCCTGAATCATTTTTTTTATTAATGAGAGAACGATATCCCTCTATGGAAAATCATAAAGGAGAGAGACTCTTCTCTAGGTGAGCTGATGTGTTCTTTTTGCAACCTATAAAATATTTTTCCTATTGTTTATATATGTGTGAAGAAGGCCAGCCTTTAAGATCTGATCCAATGACTGTTTGATTTGCATAACTACATGAACAATGAAGGATGATGTCCTCTAATTATGGAACTCGATCCTTTGGTATGTATATGGGATATTTTATGCTGACTTTTTCAAGGCTATTCTAGTGAGATGTTCAATTACCCTTTTTTAAAGGCGAACAATATTCAGCCTGTTGTAGGCCATTTAATGCAGTTGCAGTAGGTCTGTTGAATGGCCTGTAGTAAGCTGGATATTGTTTGCCTTTACAAGAAGGTAATTGAACACCTCACTAGAATCGCCTTTGTAACATCCCAAAAATAGCAAAATAATTTTTTTTTGATATAGCCTATTATATAAGATAAATGCTATCTGCGGAATGATAATAATTAACTAAAAGATGATAATTGTCTCATACAATTTGTCTTAATTGTTTTAAACATGATTATGTACTTGGTTATAAGTAGGATGCGACAGAACAATGTTTATTTAGTTATGTGTAAGAATTTGGTAACAATAATGATGAAGTTGTTTGCATATTTCTGAAGGGGTTCCTACCTGGTGCCCTTGGGTTTACTTATCTTTGAAAGCTAAAGAATTGGATTCTTCTTTCGCAGATCTACAGGCAATCATATAGAGTAATTCCAGTTTTTACAAGACAAGTTGTAAGCTTCAGCTTGTCATCTCCATGTTTAAGATAATTGTATAATCTGTCGTGCATGAAGATGTTGATGGTATGTATCCTCAGTTTAACTTCGCCACTTGTATCGTCTGGATGTTAATAATTGCATGTATTACTAACATTTGTTAAACACTAAACTCGTTGTATTTGTTGGTAGTAATAGTGGTAATACGGCTAAGTTTATTCATCTGAAATTGTAACACATTTGATCTTTATGAAAGATAATGTCATCAATAGAATAAATGACTCTCCTGGATTGACAGATGCAATGTAATAAGTCTTGGAATGCTAGTGACGATGTTTGTATTGTGTCCACATATGAATCACGATGTTGTGGATATAATAGCATACACATAATAGAGTTGGTTTCAAACCCTAGTCTTTGAATATAGTGTGAAGGTTATGTACTCTCCACACTATCCTTAAGCAAAATGGCCTAGCTATTTAAATGTAATGTTTAAACGTTAACCTTGTGATAATCCATACTATACTACGGAATTGTATTGGTTTATAATTCATAGTTGATATATGAATTATATCGATTCCAAGTTTGATAACCTATGGAACTGCGTTAATAACATTGTGGAGATGTTATATGTGAACTTTATGGTACGAATATTAATATGGATTTGATATGTGTAAACACTATGGTTTGGGTATGCATCACATATATGTGCTATGCAATCTTTGGAACAAGGTTAATGATCCTAGCGTAAATGATGTGTCATGATAACCTTATGAATAGAACCATGCATCATTGTTTATGGTTTGATATGCCTTTATCCTATGTTTGTTAACTTATATCATGGTTGTGAACAGTTGTAAGGCAATGTGGCTATCCCGATGACTTCGCTGTCACCATAACTCGAACTCTGATAAGAATTAAATGTTGATGCAGTCGAGAACTCTGGCCGATATCTATGTGAGATCTCAGCATTTAATTTGGTCCTATGGTGATGTCATGGTTGCTACGCTACCTCTTATGTGTCTGACTCCATGTGATAATCGTGGTAAGGAATGGTGATATGTCACCGAGCCGTGAGCTCAGCTATGGGTGATATGGCATCCGACTGTTCTACAATTTAAATGTAGTCATTGATTACTATTTGATCGTATATTTGCCTTGGTTCCATTGTAGATTGTTGTCTGAATCTTGATCGTTGATCTTATGGTCTCGGTAGTTGTGATATGTAAACCCTAGCTAGACTTACCTTAACGTTATTTTTCCTTCATGCATCCATTTCATGGTTTTTGTTTGGGAGAAGGAGGCCGATAGGCCGCTAGTTTACAGGGCTCGACCCTCAACGGTTGTGGATGGCACTGTGCCTAAAATATCTGTAATATCGTTGTGAAAATGGTGTATAAGTGCTCGAGTGTTTGCTAAAGAATAGCGTTGAAGCCTTGTGGCTTTCGTCTGGTGACAAAATAAGTTAATGGTGAGGTTTGACTCTGAGTTTGGTTGTGGTTCAGCTGCATGGAAACTTCACTACGTTGGATGAAGGATTTGGAAGCTAAGAGTCTTTCAATCGACCTTTTGAAAGCAAGGTAAGTTTTCTGGTTTCTTAGTTATGTAATGTGTTTTCTTCGTTTTGTCAATATTCAAAGATATTAATACTAACTCCTCATAGTTCTTTGTGGCAGGTAATGCCAATGTTCTACATTCAACGCTCTGGGTTTGGTGGCAATGGAGTTCAATGATCAATGGATAGGAATGCAAATAAAAATGGTAATCCCGGTGGCAAACCCTCTTAGGTTCTCCTGGCAGAAATCATGGCAAACAGTTGTATCATCAAATCTGGAAATCGTGGTTGTAAACCCTGGGTTGTTTTCTTAGTTTGTAAAGTTGATGTAATAGTTGATAATGTTTTAAGTTATGGGTTTCGAACTTGGTAACGTTCCTTTTGTTTTAAGTGGGGTTTCAGACTCTGTTGAAAATATAATATAATATTGTTATTGCAAAACTTAAGTGGCTGTGACTGTTTTGTGTTTGTAGTGTTGAAAATATGTGACAGGCTTCGACCAAATGCCTCATCTTCGACTGTGTAAATGTTTTAAGTAGTACAACTTAAAACCTGTCAGGATTTAGGGTTTTGGTTGAGTTTAGAATGTATGGAATGATGATGACTAATGATACCTTCGACATCAAATGGATTTTTGTGTTTTCTGTTTGACTTCGCTCCTATAGTCATTGAAATGTCTTAAACTTTGAATTGATAATTGAAATCAATAAGTTCGATCTATAGTAATGATTTTGATGTAAAAATATACTTGATTTGTCTACTGCTAGTAAAAAAAAATAAGAACATGACAGAGAGCTTGTTCATCTAGCTCGATTCTATAACAACATTGCATTTGTGTATTTATGGTTATATGTGCATGTAAAAGAAAAACATTAAACCCTAGCTTTGTGATAAGAGACTTTGTTTGCTTAACTATTCTGTGTGTGCAGTAATAGAAATATCTATTGATGTATATGTAACTTCAAAATGTATTTCATCTATGTATTTCAAATATATTTATTGTACCCTTATAAGATATGTGTTATTCCTCTATAAGGAAGTGTCACCATGTGTATTGACAAGTGTCGCAAGTGTGTGAACTTGCCAATGGGTTATTAGACCACTATGTGTGGGGTTGGCCCTAGTTTATGTAATATGTAATTGATGTACCTAACAAGACAAGTTGGCCCCATAAGGTCACTGGGAAAACAAACAAGTATAAATAGAGATCGGGAGATCTCTATTTTGATCACTTGAAAACTCACACTTCTCTCACTCAGAAAGTGGCACACTAGTGAGGAGGATGATTACATGCTACTAGCAGACTATCTCTGTGTATTTTGGTTGTACTTTGGTTGAGCCATTGCTCTCTCTATCTCTAAGGAAGTTGTGGGGTTTTTCACCTTAGGGTTTTCCCATGGAAACTTTGTGTCTCTTGTCTCTCATGCTTTTGATTCTTGTGATGATTGACATGCTTGTTATGATTGATATGCATTGATATACTGTACATGTTATTCTCTCAGTAATGATCCTAGAGTATTGTGAATTAATGCTCAAAATTTAACATGGAATCAGAGCTAACCTGAGAATAAGACATTGTGTAGTGACAGAAACCAAGGGTTTCTTGTTTATTGGGTTTCTCTCCATAGATTTTGGTAAAGAAGAATAGTAGATTGACTCTACTCATCAAGGAGAATCTATCTGTCCAATCAAAATTCAATTCTGAGCATTTTCATATTTGGCCCTAAACATTAGGGTTTCCACAAAAATAGGAATTTCTAGAATCGGAAGACATAGCTAGAAGCTCCTTGTAAAAATCAAAGTCTAGAGATTTGGATCGAGATCTTTGGCTGGGTAGATATCCAGGAAATGCAAGCCCTAATTTAGGGTCCTCCTTAGTGAATCCGGGAAGACAAAAAGGCAGTTTTGAAGGGTGTAGCTTTGCAGATCTTAAATTCTGAATACACCAGGCTGATCAGCTCATCAAGGTGCATCTTTCTATCCTTTCAGAAAGTTGAAATTCACATTTTGCATTTTTAGGGTTTTTCCAACAAACCCTAATTTGGGACCAGATCCAGTTTTCAACAATTCAAGTGGTAAGACCTAAATCTTTTCTATTTCCATTTGAATAACTCTTTAAGATGTATCACCACACCAAGCTTGAGGATAAACTTGAAGGGGCTGATAACTTCCGAGCCTGGAAGTATAGGATTGGGTTAATCCTAGAAGAGAATGAGTTGGACTCATATATAAAAGAAGACATCCCTATCCCAGAGGATGAAGAGGCTAAAATATTGCATAATAAGAACTTGGTCAAGGCAAAGAGAATCATTACTGATTCTATCAAAGACCATCTCATACCTCATGTGTCATCTTTGAAGACACCCAAGGAGATGTCTGACTCTTTGACTAAGCTATTTGAAGGGAAGAACATAAATCGAAAGATGACCCTGTGGAATCAATTGAAAGGGGTCAAGATGTCGAATGGAGAAACCATTCAATCCTATTTCTCCAAGGTCTCTCGGATCAAGGAACAACTGGAAGCTATAGATGAAATGGTGGAGAATGGTGAAATTGTTATGACCACTTTGAATGGCCTACCTAGGTCATGGGACTCTTTTATCCAAGGGATCTGTGCCAAAAAGAAATTAATCTCCTTCAGTAGATTATGGGAGGAATGTTCTCAAGAAGAAGCAAGGCTTGTGGCAAGAGAAGAAAAGATGGAGAATGAAGATCAAGCTCTCACATCTCACACTAAGAAGGGAAAGTTCAACAGAGAGCCAACCCATCACAAGAATAAATCTTCTCATCATTATCACAAAGACAAGAAAGATCTAAGGTGTTTCACTTGTAATGAGAAGGGTCACTTTGCTTCAGAATGTCCCAAGAACGAAAGGGACAACCACAACAACAACAACTCTAGCAAGAAGAAGAAGGGTATCAAAAGAAGGTACCATGCTCATGCTGCCGAGGATGATGAGCCTCCAAAGAAGAAAGCTAGGGCAGAAAGTGATGATGACTCATCAAGTGAAGAAGAGTATGTCCTAATCTCTACTCTCACAGGTGCAATCTCCCATGGTTGTAATGATTGGTTAATTGACAGTGGGGCTTCTAAACACATGACTGGGTTTAAAGAATCTTTTGTAAATCTATCTGAACATGAATCACCCCATAAAGTGAAACTTGGGGATGATTATCAATACCCCATCAAAGGAAGTGGTGAAGCCTCCTTCAACCTAGATTCTGGAAAATCATTGAAGATGAAAGAAGTCCTTTATGTACCTGGGCTCAAGAAGAACCTACTCTCCATCTCTGCATTGGATGCAAAAGGTATGAGGGTTGCATTTGTGTATGGCCAAGTTCTAATGTGGCCAAGGGGAAAGATCATAGATGATGCAGTAGTGATTGGAGAGCAAGAGGGAGGATTGTACAAATTAAAGGGGACAACCTGAACATGCTATGAAGACAAAGATTCATCCATAGTCATGGATCACATAGAGGTATGTATAATTTGTTTTTTCAAAAGTTAACTAATGAGTTATGTAGGTCATTGAAGAGAACAAGAACACATTGCTAGACATAACTAGAAAATATGATGACCAGGTATGTTTTGTTATATATATCATATACTTTTGTATGATTCATAATGATTACTCTTGAAGTTACAAGTTTGAGTAATCTAGGACTTATGCATATTGTGTTTCTTACCTTAATTAATGATATGACTAACCAGAAGAGTCATAGGTTTGAGTAATCACGGGTTTAGGTATATAATGTTTATAACTAACCATAAGAATGCTTATTATTTATGTTTGAAATTATCCTGACTATACATGCTTGAGATTATTGTGTTTCGATAATATTAAGATTATACTAATGATTATATATGAGACCTCGAGGTTAACACAATGATGATACTAATAAGCATGCATAGGGACGAAGGATGTATATAAGCTCAAGGACAGGTAATCCAGGAAGAAAAGATCAAGAGGGAGCACACTCCAGTAGTTTATGCAAGGATGCAGATATCCAAAGGGAGTTGACCATCCCTCTACATTTCACAATAGAAAGTTGTAGAAGAAGCTACTTTAGCAGCTCTTGTAAGGAAGCAAACACTCAGAGGGAGTCCACCCAACAAACAAACAAAGATAAGTATTTCAATTATCATTTCTTACATATTTGTTTGTTTAAGTAATTGTGTATATTAGAATGATTGCATTAATGAACAGTATACTACTGATATGCATGTGATGGGTAAGTGGCCTATGGCACTGTACAACATTCCATTGCTACTTATCTAGAATGAAACCTCTTTGCTGACATGTTGATAGTTTTGCACACTCTTAACAATGTTCTGGTAGAGATTGGCAAGCATCTAGAAAAGTTATGGGATATGGATAAATGTTGTATTGAAGCATTGGCTAAAATAATTGCATGCATGTGTGACATATTTCTTTATGTGTAAGAATTTGTTCTGAAAATTATGAGATGTTTCTAATCATGCAATTTAACTTGTTTTTTAGGAAAGACCGTATACCTTCACCTATGAAAGAAGTACTACAACATTTGTTCCAGCAACAAAGATATCTATTGAAGATATTGAAGTTCCCAGGATATGGGAAGAATGCCATGATCCGTCGATCATGAAGAATGATGTTTGGGATGTAGTCCCAAGACGTAAAGGGAAGTTTGTTATGAATTCCATATGGATCTATCAGATCAAGCATGTTGCAGATGGCAGCATAGAGAAATATAAAAGTGATGAAATAGAAGATACACCAGATGTATTTCAAGACAACTTTCTTGAATGGTGTAGTTGAAGAGGAAGTGTATGTGGAGTAGCCACTTGGTTCTGAGACACATGATAGGGAGTCATATATGTGCAGAAATTGGGGATGATGCACTATTTGTTTTTGGCATGGAGGTGTGGCAGAGTGCAAATGGAATCTTCCTTGGACAAGGGAAGTATGCAGTAGAGATTCTGAAGAGGTTCAGGATGATGGATTGCAAGGCCATGGCCACACCTATGGCATCGAACCTGAAGCTTCTTTGCGATGCTTCATCTGAGCCAGTTGATGTCTCTATGTATCATCAGATTATTAGGTCCTTGATGTACCTGACGAACATGAGACCAGATATTTTCTTTGTGGTGAACACATTGAGCCAGTTCCTGACAGATCCAAGGAGTGTTCGCCTGGTTGCTGTAAAGCATATTCTGAGGTACCTGAAGGGTACAGTTGATTATAGGATCAAGTATGAAGCGAATCAAAAGTTTAACCTGCAAGGTTATGTTGATTCAGATTGGGCAGGCAGTGCTGCAGATAGGAGGAGCACATCTGGGTGCTGCTTTAGTATGGGATAAGGTGTGATCTCCTGGTTTAGCAGGAAGCAGTCCTGTGTAGCATTGAGTGCAGCTAAGGTAGAGTATTTTGCATCCTGTTTAGCTAGTTGTGAGGCAGTATGGCTCTAGAAGCTACTGTCTGAGTTATTTGATCTCCCATTGGATGCTACTGGTATCTTCTATGATAACTAGAGTTGTGTGAAGTTGTCTGAGAACCCAGTGTTTCATAACAGGTCGAAACACATAGAGATCAAATATCACTATATCAAAGATATGGTGTAGAGAGGAGCAGTGAAGCTCCTGTATGTTGCGACGGATGAGCAGATTGCAGACGTACTGACGAAGCCACTAGCCAGGGTGAAGTTTGAGTACTTCAGAGAGAGGCTTGGCATTCTTCAGATCAACGACACTTCAAGGAAGAAGTGATGGACAAATTTTCTGAAGCCATTCCAAGCATGTTGGAAGGAGGATCCTTCACATGGATGTGGATGTAAGCGCTAGATGATGAACATCAGGACAATATTTCACTCACTGCTCAATATATGCATCAGGATGATGCTATATATGATCAATTGGATCATTTATATGTATATGTATGTACGCATCATGTTGGATGCTGGATATGATCAGTTGGATCATTTACGTACGCATCATGTTGGATGCTCGATATGATCGGTTGGATCATTTGTATGTATTTTGTATATGCATCATGTTGGATGCCTGGACCATGTATCTGTATATGTATCAGGTGGATACTATGCATGATCAGGTAGATCATGTATGTTGATATATATCAGTGAGATGCATTGTGTGGATCATGTATCTATGTTTGTATTAGGTGGATACACTGTATGATCAAGTGGATCATGTATGACTATATATATCAGGTAGATACTTGGTATACATGAGGTGGATGCATTGTATGATTGGGATGATCATGATGACGAGCTTCAGGATGTTGCTCCAGATGATATGTATCAAGACGATATAGTGATGATGATCAGGATGATCATGTGTACATTAGGATGATGTATGTTGAGTATCGGGTTGATACTTTATGGCCGTGGACAGGTTGTGCAAAGGAAATCCTAGATTTGTTCTAGGTCACATCCAATATGAAAAATGACTGGCACTATGTATCACATGTAATACCTTGGAGATCCTATAGGTTGGAGTTGTGTACCCATAACAGCCTGGGATGCTCTTTCGAGGGTTTGTGATAGTGGACCACATGTAAGACCTGGGAGATCCGATAGGTTGGGATGTGTGCCCGTAATAAGTATTGGGATGCTCTTTCGAGGGTTTGTGGTGGGATGCTACATGTAAGACCTGGGAGATCCGATAGGTCGGGTTGTGTGCCCGTAATAAGTCCTGGGATGCTCTTTCAAGGGCTTGTAGCAGAGGTCACATGTAATCAGTCCTAGAGATCTTGCGAGTCGTTCTTAGGCACATAAATGTTCCTAGGATTCTCTTTAGATTTCTTGCTAGTCGTGCTATGCACATAAACATTCCTAGGACACTCTTTTAAGGTTTTGTGATAGTCACATGTAATAAGTCCTGGAGATCTGGACAAGATGAAAAAGGCCTCAGATGCTCTTTAGGGTTCTTGCTAGTCAAGAGACTCTTTTAAGGTTTTGTGACACACGTAATAAGTCCCGAGGATTCCACAGTATGGCTAGTGATAATGAAGACCTGTAGGTGGTGGGCCTACATCCAGTATGAAAAAGGACTGGATCTGTAGAAATTCCTATGACGAGTAGATTTAGAGATTGTTTGAGATAGAAAAAGCAGTGATGATTATGATGATTCGAGGATGATGCATCGATGATGATGATCCAAAGAAGAAGACTTGTGCTAGCATATCTGTGTCGAGAAATACCTTCCTAGTTAAGAGGGAGTGTTGATGTATATGTAACTTCGGAATGTATTTCATATATATTTATTGTGCCCTTATAAGAGATGTGTTATTCCTCTAAAAGGAAGTGTCGCCATGTGTATTGACAAGTGTCTCAAGTGTGTGAACTTGCCGATGGGTTATTAGACCACCATGTGTGGGGTCAGCCCTATTTAATGTAATATGCAATTGATGTACCTAACTAGACAAGTCGGCCCCATAAGGTCACTTGGAAAATAGACAAGTATAAATAGAGATCAGGAGATCTCTATTTTGATCACTCGGAAACTCACACTTCTCTCACTCAGAAAGTGGCGCACTAGTGAGGAGGAGGATCATTTGCTACTAAGAAACTATCTCTGTGTATTTTGGTCGAGCCATTGCTCTCTCTATCTCTGAGGAAGTTGTGGGGTTTTTCACCTTAGGCTTTTCTCCATGGAAACTCTGTGTCTCTTGTCTCTCATGCTTTTGATTCTTGTGATGATTGACATGCTTGTTATGATTGATATGCATTGATATACTGTACATGTTATTCTCTCAGTAAAGATCCTAGATTCTTGTGAATTAATGCTAAAAATTTAACAATATCAGTAGTAACAATAAACTTGAAAAGAATTAAATATAAAATTACAAACCCTAAGTTGGTAATATGTTGCTTAATGTTTGTCTATCTGTACTATATGTACAATAATAATAACAACAACAAACTATAGTTATTCTTTGAAAATAAACATTTGGAAAACAAAAATGGAAAGAACAGAAATGGATTCTTTATCTAAAATAAACTCTCTTATTTCTATAAAATAGATTTACTGTTTTTACGGAAAGAATGGAAATAAAATAGTACTGTGAGTAAAATACAGTAGATAATGCTAATTAATAACATCAGATAATTTTAACAGAACAAATAAAATAGTACTTCCATCACTATGGAAGTTCGCCTATCTTAACTTATCTATCTTAATCTATTTTTGTACTGGAGTACGATGTTGTTCCTTTTTGCATGGGGACAAATACAGAAACTATTTTTACTCATTCAAATCAATTTGATACAGAATAGTTAATTTACACAGGAACTTAAATAACTTATAAAATAAACAATGAAAGTCAAATAAAAAGCAAAAGTGTAATATGCAAAATAGATAACAGAAATTAAAAAACTAAACAAATAAGACAATAGAACCTGTAAACGATGATAGCGCCGACAAACACCCAAGGAGGCTTGTTCCTCCCAACCTGCTTCAGAAGAAGAAGCTCAACTGCTAACTTCTAGTGAACCCCCGAGCCTGATTATTGATCTAGTAAGTGGGTGGAAACTATGTAGATGCAAGGCACTCAAAATACCTTCTCCACTCGGTATCAACCTACTGAAATAAAATGCCTTCTCCACTTAGCATCAACCTCCTGAAATAAAATGCCTTCTCCACTTAGAATCAACCTCCTGAACTCAATAAGAGTTTGGTATACTCACAACATCATCCACAACAGCATATCCCCTCATCAAATCTCTTGGGTGCAAAAACAGCAAAACCCCAAGGTAAATTTCCTCGTCAGGAAAAGTGATGAACCTCAGTTCAATATTTGATGGCTATTATATAGACTACCTAGGTCTTTTAGTGGTCAGTTTAGAATAAATGAGCCTCAAGCTCCAGTCCCATCTTTCAGGGCACTATGACCACACTTCAAGGGAGTTGTCCCATACCAACAGCTAGTTAGTTGCATCATGATGCTGCCACTTGTCCATTGCCTTCTACCCTATATTCCATTCCACCCAGTGGATCAGTAACCACTCTTTCAATAGTCCTCTTAGGTGTTTGTCTCCTATTTTATTTATTAAATAATAATATATTGTGCAAATTACAGTCATCCTTAGATACCTGTCCAAAATAAAATTTAAAATAAAAGTTATCATAATGTTTTCTTAACACAAAATGTTTTCCAACTTAAAGGGTATGTTACAAACACCCCCTCTTAAGCTCAACATCATCCTGGATGTTTCTTATTCATCATCAAGTTCCTCATGGAACAGAACTGTATATGTTACTTGCATATTACTTTCCAACTCCCAAGTAGCTTCATCAGGGCTAAGGTGTTTCCATTGCACCTTTACCTACCCTATGGTGCGATTATAAAGAATAATTTCCCTCTGGTCTACAATACAGTCCGGTTCCACCTGTATGTCATTCCAATTCAGCACATGAGTAGCATCGTGCACATACTTCTTTAAAACAGAAACATGAAAAACATTGTGGATTTTTAAATTGTATGGCAATTCCAATTGATATGCAACAACTCCTATCCTTGATAGGATTTATAATGGTCCACAATACCTCGGTGCTAATTTAGCACAACTCCCAAGCTCCGAAGAAATTTTCTTGGGATTTACCTTTATAAAAACATGGTCTCCTACCTGAAATTCTCTTTCTGTGCGTTTCAAATCAGCATAGCTTTTCTGCCGATCTTGGGCAACTTTTAAGTTACCTTGAACCTGTTTCACGGTTAGCTCCATTTATTTCAATAAATTTGGTCCTAACATCAATCGATCTACAGGATTATCACACGAAATTGGGGTACAACATTTTCTTCCATAGAAAATTTCAAATGGACTTAACTTAGCAGATGCTTGATAATTATTATTGTAGGCAAATTCTGCTAAGTGCAAGTAATCCTCCCATTTAGATGGCTAATCTTTAACATATAATCTTAACATATTTTTCAAAATCTGATTTACTCTTTCTGTTTGACCATCAGTTTGTGGGTTGAAAGAAGTGCTGAAATTTAACTTAGTATTTAATCCTTTAAACAATGTTGTCCAAAAGTTACCAGTGAACTTAGAGTCTCGGTCTGAAATAATTACCTTTGGAATTCCATGCAAGCGAAAAATTTGTTTCATGAAAATATATTCAATGTTAGAAGCCTCGAAAGTAGTTTTAACAGGAATAAAATGAGCAGCTTTACTAAGTTTATAAAAAACAACCATAATTGATTCATTATGCTTCTGATTTCTAGGCAAACCTGTAATAAAGTCAATGCTTATGATCTCCCATTTCCGTTCTGGAATTGGTCAGGGCTGCAATATCCCAACTGGATGTTGGTGTTCAGCTTTGATAGTCTGACACTCAAAACATATAGCTATGTATTCAACAACTTCACTTTTCATGTTGGGCCAAAAGTACTCATTTCTTAACATAGTTATCATTTTATGATAACTAGGACGCCCTCAATAAGGACTCTTGTGAACTTCATCTAAAATCAACAACTTAACCTTCGAAAAATTAGGCACATAAATTTTGTTTTTATAAGTTAAGAAGCCTTTTTCATTAATACTGTAATCTGTTATAACATTTTCAGATGAATTTTCAGCTACTTTATCATGTAATTTTTGGTAATTTTCTTCTTGCTTAATTTCTTCTTTGATCTGATTTTCCAAATCAGTTTTAAAAGTACTGATTGCTGCCATACAACTCAATCTAGCATTCCTGCTCAATGCATCAAAAACCTTATTTCTCTTTCCATTAATGTGATGGATCTCAAAATCGTACTCGCTAAGGAAAGCTAACCACCTAGCTTGGCTTGCATTAAGATTTATTTGATCCAAAAGATACTTTAAGCCCTTATTATCAATCATTAAGATAAATTTTCTTTCGATCAAGTGATGGCGCCACATTTTAAAAGCATGTATCATGGCTGCCAACTCAAGCTCATAAGTAGCATAATTATTTTCATGTATTTTTAACTTCCTTGACTCAAAATCAATTGCATGTCCTCCTTAACTTAAGACCCCTCCAAGTCCTTCGTTGCATGCATTGGTGAATACGAAGAAATCCTTATTAGGATTTGCAATTTTTAAGATGGGTGCAGTGGTTAACAATTATTTTAACTTATTAAAACTGTCTTGACACTTTTGATCCCATATGAATTTCTTCCCTTTCTTTAGCAAAGAAGTGATGGGGTTAGCAATTCTAGAGAACCCTTCAATAAAATTTCTATAATACCCCATTATTCCCATGAATGACCGTACATCAGTTACATCTTTTGGGACATGCCATTCATTAATTTCTTTAATTTTATCAGGATCAACAAAAATACCATCTTTTGAAATTATATGACCCAAATACTGAATTTTATCTTTATAGAACTCACACTTACTGAACTTAGCGTAAAGCTGGTGATCTCTAAGTACTTGTAAAATGATTTTTAGATGTTCGTCATGCTCTTCTTTAGTTTTTGAGTAAATCAGGATATCATCATTGAATACCACTATGAACGTATCCAAATATTTATGCAGAACGTTGTTCATTAAACACATGAACACTGCTGGTGCATTAGTTAGCCCAAAAGGCATAACTATGAACTCGTAGTGTCCATAACGCGTTCTGAATGCAATTTTGAATATGTCCTCATCTTTTATCTGAACTTGATGATAACCTGACCTTAGATCGATTTTAGTGAATATCTCTGCTCCGCGTACTTGATCAAATAGATCATCTATGCGGGGTAAGGGATACCGGTTCTTAATTGTCATTTTATTAAGATGACGATAGTCAATGCACAAACGCATGGTACCATCCTTCTTTTTAACAAAAATTACCGGTGCTCCCCAAGGGGACACACTGGGCCTTATGTAGTTTTTATCTATTAATTCTTTCAGCTGAGATTTTAACTCATTTAACTGCAAAATATTCATCCTATAGGGATCCTTTGAGATTGGTACCATACCGGGTACTAACTCAATGGTGAAATCAAGTTCTCTTTTTGGAGGTAATCCTGGAATTTCTTCCAAGAATACATCTAAAAAGTCCCTAAGGATGGGAATATCCCCTAGTTTTAACTTGTCTTCTTTAGATGTACATTCATCATTAAAATCATTAACAACAAACAATTTACAACCTTTTCTAGAAGCTCTCTTTACTTGTAAGGCATAAATCTACCTATGAATTCCTTTTACTGTTTCTGAATTACCTTCATTATTTATACAAGTAAAAGATTTTTCATAACAATTTAATATAACTCTATGCTATTCAATCCAATCCATGCCAATTAACAGATCATATGAACCTAAGGGTAAAACATTCAAATTAACTTGCATTTTCAGTTGATTTAAAAATACTTCACAATTCTGAACATAATCTGTAACCTTTCTTTTAGTTCCTGTTGCAAGCTGAACTAACCATGCATTATCGAATTTTTCTATTTTTAGTTTGCAACGGTTTACTAAAGTAGGTGAAATATAACTTAGATTTGCACCTGAATCTATTAAAATAGAAATAGACTCGTTCTATATCATACCTTCAATTTCAACCATGGATGTTTGATGGTCTGCTTGATGGTTCTCTAAGGCTGCATTTATCCTGGGTATTTCTCTTGCGATATCTCCAGCCGTAGGTTCTTCTTGCATAGTATGTATGTTGTTGGATGTCCTCTTGTTGCATGGGAAATTTGCTCTCTTGTGTGGTCCACCATATTCATAGCACTATATGGGTCCTTTCTGCTCAACATACCTATTGTTATTGTTATTGTTGTGATTATTATTATTAGGTACATGTCTTGCAGCAATAGAGTTCTAAGTTGCATTATTCTGGTAATTATTAGGAAAATTTATGCTATTAAATTTTTATTTAAAACCTCTAGCATTCTGATTAAAATATTTTTTTTTTATAATCATATTGATTAGTCTTACTGTTCTTCCAGCCAGTTGTTCCTTCTCTTTTTTCTGTTTTGGTCAAAAAAAAATTTCCTTCCTCATGGCCTCTTCCAAGGTGGAACTATTATCATACACAATATGATCTTTTATATTAAATGGTAAACAACTGAGCAACCTTTGCACTTTAGGCTTTTCCTCAACCATGTAGGGTATGTACCTAAGCAAGCTAAGGAACTTGCTGCACAGTTCTTTCATATTCATTGTACCCAACTTTAAATTGTAAAACTCCTTCGATTTATCCTCAAAGTACTATTCAGACAAGAACTTCTTTTTAAACAAACTTTTGAACATAGTCCAAGTTACTTCTTTTTCTTTTATGCTCTTGGTACTTTTAAGATCCGGCCATCAGATATCTTCCTTTCTGGTCAGATTGTAAATAGCCATCTTGGCTTTCAGTTGAGAAGAGTAATCATAGATATTAAAGTACTTTTTCATTCTAGACAGCCAAGCTTCTGTTGTCTCACCCTTCTCACTTTGGACATTAAAAGTAGGTGGCTTGATCTTTTTAAATTCCCCAGTAATCTGCTCATGATGCTTATGTTTTCTCTTTTTAGAGCTGCATTCACTATTACTGCTGTCATAATTTATATCATCATTACTCGAATCAGACTTAGAAGGTGAGTAACTGTTCCTTTTATTATTTCTTGTTTTCTTATGCTTATGTTGGTGGGACATTATTTCAGAATCAGCTTTAAATTCTGATTTTCTACCTCTTTCTTCACTGTGACAGTTTCCTTTTAAATTTTGCTGTAACTCTTCCTATACCTTAAGAATCTGTTCATTTTATTTTTTAATAGCTTTTAACTTAGATTTTAAATCCTATACAGTGCATAAAATTTCAGAAGATTGGTTGTTTAACTCAACATAAATTCCTTCAGTGCTATTATGATTAATACGTTCATTACGAGGAGATCCATCCTCTGCCGATTCCTCTAGTATTTCCATACCTGCAATTAAAAGTAAATCTGTTCTATGCAAAAATAAAATTAAATTACAAAAGTTAGTAACATAAACCTTCTGATTTATTTTTCTGTTTGTGCGCATGAGCCTCAATCAGGTCTAGAGATTGAACTTGCGCTCTGAAACCATATGTAGCATCCCAAAAATCCCAAAATAAAAAAATTTGATATAGCCTATTATATAAGATAAATGTTATCTGTGGAATGTTAATAATTAACTAACAAATGATAATTGTCTCATACAATTTGGCTTAATTGTTTTAAACATGATTATGTACTTGGTTACAAGTAGGATGCGACAAGACAATGTTTATTTAGTCCTGTGTAAGAATTTTGTAACAATACTGATGAAGTTGTTTGCATATTTCTGAAGGGGTTCCTACCGGGTGCCCTTGGGTTTACTTAGCTTTGGAAGCTAAAGCATTGGATTCTTCTTTTGCAGATCGGCAGGTAAGATTATAGAGTATATCCAGTTTTTACAAGACAAGTTGTAAGCTTCATCTTGTCGTCTCCATGTTTAAGATAATTGTATAATCTGTTGTGCGTGAAGATGTCGATGGTATGTATCCTCAGTTTAACTTCGCCACTTGTATCGTCTTGATGGTAATAATTGCATGTATTACTAACATTTGTTAAACACTAAACTCGTTGTAATTGTTGGTAGTAATAGTGGTAATATGGCTAAGTTTATTCGTTTGAAATTGTAACATGTTTGATCTTTATGAAAGATAATGTCATCAATAGAATAAATGACTCTCCTGGATTGACAGCTGCAATGTAATAAGTCTTGGAATGCTAGTGATGATGTTTGTATTGCGTCCACATATGAACCACGATGTCGTGGATATAATAGCATACACATAGTAGAGTTGGTGTCAAACCCTAGTCTTTCAATATAGTGTGAAGGTTATGTATTCTCCACACTAACCTTAAGCAAAATGGCCTATCTATTTAAATGTAATGTTTAAATGTTAAACTTGTGATAATCCATACTATACTATGGCATTGTATTGGTTTATAATTCATAGTTGATATATGAATTATATCGATTCCAAGTTTGATAACCTATGGAACTATGTTAATAACATTGTGGAAATGTTATATGTGAACTTTAGGGTACGAATATTAATATCGATTTGATATGTGTAAACACTATGGTTCGGGTATGCATCACATATATGTGCTATGCAAACTTTGGAACAAGGTTAATGCTCCTAGCATAAATGATATGTCGTGATAACCTTATGAATAGAACCATGCATCATTGTTTATGGTGCGATATGCCTCTATCATATGTTTGTTAATTTATATCATGGTTGTGAACAGTTGTAAGGCAATGTGGCTATCCCGATGACTTTTCTCTCACCATAACTCGAACTCTGATAAGAATTAAATGTTGATGCAGTTGAGAACTCTGGCCGATATCTACATGAAATATCAACATTTAATTTGGTCCTCTGGTGATGTTGTGGTTGCTACACTACCTCTTACATGTCTGACTCCATGTGATAATCATGGTAAGGAATGGTGATATGTCACCGATTTGTGAGCTCAACTCTGGTTGATATGGCATCTGACTATTCTGCAATTTAAATGTAGTCATTGATTACTATTTCATCATATCTCTGCCTTGGTTCCATCGTAGATTGTTGGGTCAATCTTGATCATTGATCTTATGGCCTCAGTAGTTGTGATATGTAAACCCTAGCTAGGATTACCTTAACGTTATTTTGCCTTCGTGCATTCATTTCATGGTTTTTGTTTGGGAGAAGGAGGCCGACAGGCCGCTAGTTTACAGGGATCGACCTTGGGCGGTTGTGGATGGCACTACCTCAAATCTCTGTAATATCGTCGTGAAAATGGTGTATAAGTGCTTGAGTGTTTGCTGAATAATAGTGTTGAAGCCTTGTGGCTATTGTCTGGTGGTAAAATAATTTAATGGTGAGGTTTGACTCTGGGTTTGGTTGTGGTTCAATTGCATGGAAACTTCACTACATTGGATGAAGGATTTGGAAGCTAAGATCCTTCCAATCGACTGTTTGAAAGCAAGGTAAGTTTTTCTAGTTTCTTACTTATGTAATGTGTTTTCTTCATTTGGTCAATATTCAAAGATATTAATACTAACTCCTCACAGTTCTTTGTGGTAGGTAACGCCAATGTTCTGCATTCAATCCTATGGGTTTTGTGGAAATGGAGTTCGGTGATCAATGGATAGCAATGGAAATAAAAATGGTAAGCCCGTTGGCAAACCATCATAGGTTCTCCTGGCAAACCATCGTAGGTTCTCCTGGCAGAAATCCTAGCAAACAGTTGTATCGTCAAATCTGGAAATCATGGTTGTAAACCCTAGGTTGTTTTCTTAGTTTGTAAAGTGGATGTAATAGTTGATAATGTACAGGGTTCAAGTTCTAGGTTTCGAACTTGGTAACGTTCCTTTTGTTTTAAGTGGGGTTTTAGACTCTGTTGAAAAGACAATATAATATTGTTTTTGCAAAACTTAAGTGGTCGTGACTGTTTTGTGTTTGTAATGTTGAAAATATGTGACAGGTTTCGGCCAAATGCCTCATCTTCGACTGTGTAAATGTTTTAAGTAGTACAACTAAAAACCTGTCAGGATTTAGGGTTTTGGTTAAGTTTAGAATGTATGGAATGATGATGACTAATGATACGTTCGGCATCAAATGGATTTTTGTGTTTTTTGTTTGACTTTGCTCCTATAGTCATTGAGATGTCTTAAACTTTGAATTGATAATTGAAATCAATAAGTTCGATCTACAATAATGATTTTGATATAAAAATATACTTGATTTGTCTACTGTTAGTAAAAAAAATAAGAACATGACAGAGAGCTTGTTCATCTAGCTCGATTCTGTAACAACATTACATTTGTCTGTTTATGGTTATATGTGCATGTAAAAGAAAAACATTAAAGCCTAGCTTTGTGATAAGAGACTTTGTTTGCTTAACTATTCTATGTGTGCAGTAATAGAAATATTAGTAGTAACAGTAAACTTGAAAAGAATTAAATATCAAATTACAAACCCTAAGTTGGTAATATGTTGCTTAATGTTTGTCTATGTGTATTATATTTACAATAATAATAACAACAACAAACTATAGTTATTCTTTGAAAATAAACATTTGGAAAACAAAAATGGAAAGAACAGAAATGGATTCTTTATCTAATATAAACTCTCTTATTTCTATAAAATAGATTTACTGGTTTTACGGAAAGAATGGAAATAAAATAGTACTGTGAGTAAAATACAGTAGATAATGCTAATTAATAACATCAGATAATTTTAACAAAACATATAAAATTGTAATTCTATCACCATGGAAATTTGCCTATCATAACTTATCTATCTTAATATGTTTTTGTACTGGAGTACGATGTTGTTCCTTTTTGCATGGGGAAAAATATAGAAACTATTTTTACTCATTCAAATCAATTTTATATAGAATAGTTAATTTACACAGGAACTGAAATAACTTATAAAATAAACAATGAAAGTCAAATAAAAAGCAAAACTGTAATATGCAAAATAGATAATAAAACTTAAAAAATTAAACATATAAGACAATAGAACCTGTAACTGATGATAGGGCCGACAAACACCCAAGGAGGCTTGTTCCTCCCAACCTGCTTCAGAAGAAGCAGCTCAACTATTGACTTCTAATGAACCCCCGAGCCTGATTATTGATCCAATAAGTGGGTGGAAATTGTGTAGAAGCAAGGCACTCAAAAATACCTTCTCCACTCGGTATCAACATCCTGAAATAAAATGCCTTCTCCAATCAGCATCAACCTCTTGAACTCAATAAGAGTTTGGTAGAATCACAACATGATCAACACCAACATATCCCCTCATCAAATCTCTTGGGTGCAAACACAGCAAAACCACAAGGTAAATTTCCTCGTCAGGAAAAGTGATGAACCTCAGTTCAATATTTGATGGCTATTATATAGATTTCCTAGGTCTTTTAGTGGTCAGTTTGGAATAAATGAGCCTCCAGCTCCAGTCCCATCTTTCAGGGCACTATGACCACATTTCAAGGGAGTTGTCCCATACCAACAACTATTTTGTTGCATCATGATGCTGCCACTTGTCCATTGCCGTCTACCCCAGATTCCATTCCACCTAGTGGATCAGTAACCACTCTTTCAAGAGTCCTCTTAGGTGTTTGTCTCCTATTTTATTTATTAAATAATAATATATTGTGCAAATTACAGTCATCCTTGGACACCTGCCAAAATAAACTTTACAATAAAAGTTATCATAATATTTTCCAGCTTAAAGAGTATGTTACAAACACCCCCTCTTAAGCTCAACATCATCCTTGATGTTTCTTATTCATCATCAAGTTCCTCGTGGAACAGAACTGGATATGTTACCTGCATATTACTTTCCAGCTCCCAAGTAGCTTCATCGGGGCTAAGGTGTTTCCATTGCACCTTTACCTGCCCTATGTTGCGATTCTGAAGCATAATTTCCCTCCGGTCTACAATACAGTCCAGTTCCACCTGAAAATATCCTTCGGGTTCCACCTATATGTCATTCCAACTCAACACATGAGTAGCATCGTGCACATACTTCTTTAAAGCATAAACATGAAAAACATTGTGGATTTTTAAATTCTATGGAAATGCTAATTGATATGCAGCAGCACCTATCCCTTATAGGATTTCTAATAGTCCACAATACCTCGGTGCTAATTTAGCAGAACTCCCAAGCTTCGAAGAAATTTTCTTGGGCTTTACCTTTATAAAAACATGGTCTCCTACCTGAAATTCTCTTTCTGTGTGTTTCAAATCAGCATAGCTTTTCTGTCGATCTTGGGCAACTTTTAAGTTACCTTGAACCTGTTTCACGGTTAGCTCCATTTCTTTCAATAAATTTGGTCCTAACATCAATTGATCTACAGGATTATCCCACGAAATTGGGGTACAACATTTTCTTCCATAGAAAATTTCAAATGGACTTAACTTAGCAGATGCTTGATAATTATTATTGTAGGCAAATTCTGCTAAGTGCAAGTAATCCTCCCATTTAGATGGCTAATCTTTAACATATAATCTTAACATATTTTCCAAAATTTGATTTACTCTTTCTGTTTGACCATTAGTTTGTGGGTGGAAAGAAGTGCTGAAATTTAACTTAGTATTTAATCCTTTAAACAATGTTGTCCAAAAGTTACCAGTGAACTTAGAGTCTCGGTCTGAAATAATTACCTTTGGAATTCCATGCAAGCGAAAAATTTGTTTCATGAAAATATCTTCAATGTTAGAAGCCCTTAATGTAGTTTTAACAGGAATAAAATGAGCAGCTTTACTAAGTTTATCAAAAACAACCATAATTGATTCATTATGCTTCTGATTTCTAGGCAGACCTGTAATAAAGTCAATGCTTATGATCTCCCATTTCCGTTCTGGAATTGGTCAGGGCTGCAATAGCCCAACTGGATGTTGGTGTTCAGCTTTGATAGTCTGACACTCAAAACATATAGCTATATATTCAACAACTTCACTTTTCATGTTGGGCCAAAAGTACTCCTTTCTTAACATAGTTATCATTTTCTGATAACCAGGACGCCCTCAATAAGGACTCTTGTGAACTTCATCTAAAATCAACAACTTAACCTTTGAAAAAATAGGCACATAAATTCTGTTTTTATAAGTTAAGAAGCCTTTTTCATTAATACTGTAATCTATTATAACATTTTCAGATGAATTTTCAGCCACTTTATCATGTAATTTTTGGTAATTTTCTTCTTGCTTAATTTCTTCTTCGATCTGATTTTCCAAATCAGTTTTAAAAGTACTGATTGCTGCCATAAAACTCAATCTAGCATTCCTGCTCAATGCATCAACAACCTTATTTCCCTTTCCATTAATGTGATGGATCTCAAAATCGTACTCGCTAAGGAAAGCTAACCACCTAGCTTGCCTTGCGTTAAGATTTATTTGATCCAAAAGATACTTTAATCCCTTATTATCAATCATTAAGATAAATTTTCTTCTGATCAAGTGATGGCACCACATTTTAAAAGCATGTATCATGGCTTCCAAATCAAGCTCATAAGTAGCATAATTATTTTCATGTATTTTTAACTTCCTTGACTCAAAATCAATTGCATGTCCTCCTTAACTTAAGACCCCTCCAAGTCCTTCGTTGCATGCATCCGTGCATACGATGAAATCCTTATTAGGATCTACATTTTTTAAGATGGGTGCAGTGGTTAACAATTCTTTTAACTTATTATAACTGTCTTGACACTTTTGATCCCATATGAATTTCTTCGCTTTCTTCGGCAAAGAAGTGATGGGGTTAGCAATTCTAGAGAACCCTTCAATAAAATTTCTATAATACCCCATTATTCCTATGAATGGCCATACACCAGTTACATCTTTTGGGACATGCCATTCATTAATTGCTTTAATTTTATCAGGATCAACAGAAATACAATCTTTTGAAATTATATGACCCAAATATTGAATTTTATCTTTATAGAAATCACACTTACTGAACTTAGCGTAAAGCTGGTGATCTCTAAGTACTTGTAAAATGATTTTTAGGTGTTCGTCATGCTCTTCTTTAGTTTTTGAGTAAATCAAGATATCATCAATGAATACCACTATGAACTTATCCAAATATTTATGCAGAACGTTGTTCAATAAACACATGAACATTGTCGATGCATTAGTTAGCCCAAAAGGCATAACTATGAACTCTTAGTGTCCATAACACGTTCTGAATGCAGTTTTGAATATGTCCTCGTCTTTTATCCGAACTTGATGATAACCCGACCTTAGATCGATTTTAATGAATATCTTTGCTCCGCATACTTGATCAAATAGATCATCTATGTGGGGTAATGGATACCAGTTCTTAATTGTCATTTTATTAAGCTGACGGTAGTCAATGCACAAATGCATGGTACCATCCTTCTTTTTAACAAAAATTACTGGTGCTCCCCAAAAGGACACACTGGGCCTTATGTAGTTTTTATCTATTAATTCTTTCAGCTGATATTTTAACTCATTTAACTCCAAAATTTTCATCCTATAGGGAGCCTTTGAGTTTGGTACCACACCGGGTACTAACTCAATGGTGAAATCAAGTTCTCTTTTCGGAGGTAATCCTAGAATTTCTTCCGGGAATACATCTAAAAAGTACCTAAGGATGGGAATATCCTCTAGTTTTAACTTGTCTTGTTTAGATGTGCATTTATCATTAACAACATTAACAACAAACAATTTACAACTTTTTTTGGCAGCTCTCTTTACTTGTAAGGCAGAAATCTGCCTTACTGAAATCTTCCTATGAATTCCTTTTACTGTTTCTGAATTACCTTCATTATTTATACAAGTAAAAGATTTTTCATAACAATTTAATATAACTCTATGTTGTTCAATCCAATCCATGCCAATTAACAGATCATATGAACCTAAGGGTAAAACATTCAGATTAACTTGCATTTTCAACTGATTTAAAAATACTTCACAATTCTGAACATAATGTGTAACCTTTCTTTTAGTTCCTGTTGCAAGCTGATCTAACCATGCATTATCGAATTTTTCTGTTTTTAGCTTGCAACGGTTTACTAAAGTATGTATAATATAACTTATATTTTCACCTGGATCTATTAAAATAGAATTAGAATCGTTCTGTATCATACCTTCAATTTTGACCATGGATGTTTGATGGCTTGCTTGATGGTTCTCCAATGCTGCATTTATCTTGGGCATTTCTCTTGCGATATCTCCAACTATAGGTTCTACTTGCATAGTATGTATGTTGTTGGTTGTCCTCTTGTTGCGTGAGCAATCTGCTGTCTTGTGTGGTCCACCACATTCATAGCACTGTATGGGTCCTTTCAGCTCAGCATACCTATTGTTATTTTTACTACTGTGATTATTATTATTAGGTACATTTCTTGCAGCAGTAGAGTTCTGAGTTGCATTATTCCGGTAATTATTAGGAAAATTTCTGTTATTAAATTTTTATTTAAAACCTCCAGCATTCTGATTAAAATTCTTCTTTTTATAATCATATTGATTAGTCTTACTATTCTTCCAGCCAGTTGTTCCTTCTCTTTTTTTGTTTTGGTCAAAACAAAAATTTTCCTTCCTCATGGCCTCTTCCAAGGTGGAACGATTATCATACTTAATACAATCTTTTATATTAAACGGTAAACAACTGAGGAACCTTTGCACTTTAGGCTTTTCCTCAACCATGTAGGGTATGTACATCAGCAAGCTAAGGAACTTGCTGCACAATTATTTCATGTTCATTGTACCCAACTTTAAATCATAAAACTCCTTCAATTTATCCTCAAAGTACTGTTCAGACAAGAACTTCTTTTTAAACAAACTTTTAAACATATTCCAAGTTACTTCTTTTTCTTTTTTGCTCTTGATACTTTTAAGATCCTGCCATCAGATATCTTCCTTTTTGGTCAGATTGTAAATAGCCATCTTGGCTTTCAGTTGAGAAGAGTAATCATATATATTAAAGTACTTTTTCATTATAGACAGCCAGGCTTTTGTTGTCTCACCCTTCTCACTTTGGCCATTAAAAGTAGGTGGCTTGATCTTTTTAAATTCCCCAGTAATCTGCTCATGATGCTTATCTTTTCTCTTTTTAGAGCAGCATTCACTGTTACTGTTGTCATAATTTATATCATCATTACTTGAATCAGACTTAGAAGGTGAGTAACTATTCCTTTTATCATTTCTTGTTTTCTTATGCTTATGTTGGTGGGAAATTATTTCAGAATCAGCTTTAAACTCTGATTTTTTGCCTCTTTCTTCATTGTGATAGTTTCCTTTTAAATTCTGCAGTAACTCTTCCTGTACCGTAAGAATCCGTTCATTTTATTCTTTAATAGCTTTTAGCTTAGATTTTAAATCCTGTACAGTGCATAAAATTTCAGAAGACTGGCTGTTTAACTCAACATAAATTCCTTCAGTGTTATTATGATTAATACATTCATTACGAGGAGATCCATCCTATGCCGATTCTTGTGGTATTTCCATACCTACAATTAAAATTCAATCTGTTCTATGCAAAAATAAAATTAAATTACAAAAGTTAGTAACATAAACCTTCTGATTTTTTTTTTCTGTTTGCGCGCATGAGCCTCAATCAGGTCTAGAGTTTGAACTTGCGCTTTGATACTACATGTAACATCCCAAAAATTGCAAAATAAAAAAAATGATATAGCCTATTATATAAGATAAATGCTATTTGCGGAATGATAATAATTAACTAACAGATGATAAATGTCTCATACAATTTGTCTTAATTGTTTTAAACATGATTATGTACTTGGTTAGAAGTAGGATGTGACAGAACAATGTTTATTTAGTCATGTGTAAGAATTTGGTAACAATACTGATGAAGTTGTTTGCATATTTCTGAAGGGGTTCCTACCGGGTGCCATTGGGTTTACTTAGCTTTGAAAGCTAAAGAATTGGATTCTTCTTTCGCAGATCTACAGGTAAGATTATAGAGTAATTCTAGTTTTTACAAGACAAGTTGTAAGGTTCAGCTTGTCGTCTCCATGTTTAAGATAATTGTATAATCTGTCGTGCGTGAAGATGTCGATGCTATGTATCCTCAGTTTAACTTCGCCACTTGTATCGTCTTGATGGTAATAATTGCATGTATTACTAACATTTTTTAAACACTAAACTCGTTGTAATTGTTGGTAGTAATAGTGGTAATATGGCTAAGTTTATTCGTTTGAAATTGTAACACGTTTGATCTTTATGAAAGATAATGTCATCAATAGAATAAATGACTCTCCTGGATTGACAGCTGCAATGTAATAAGTCTTGGAATGCTAGTGATGATGTTTGTATTGTGTCCACATATGAATCACGATGCCGTGGATATAATAGCATACACATAGTAGAGTTGGTGTCAAACCCTAGTCTTTCAATATAGTGTGAAGGTTATGTATTCTCCACACTAACCTTAAGCAAAATGGCATAGCTATTTAAATGTAATGTTTAAATGTTAAACTTGTGATAATACATACTATACTATGGCATTGTATTGGTTTATAATTCATAGTTGATATATGAATTATATCGATTCCAAGTTTGATAACCGATGGAACTATGTTAATAACATTGTGGAAATGTTATATGTGAACTTTATGGTACGAATATTAATATGGATTTGATATGTGTAAACACTATGGTTTGGGTATGCATCACATATATATGCTATGCAAACTTTGGAACAAGGTTAATGCTCCTAGCGTAAATGATATGTTGTGATAACATTATGAATAGAACCATGCATCGTTGTTTATGGTTTGATATGCCTCTATCCTATGTTTTTTAACTTATATCATGGTTGTGAACAGTTGTAAGGCAATGTGGCTATCCCGATGACTTCGCTGTCACCATAACTCGAACTCTGATAATAATTAAATGTTGATGCAGTTGAGAACTCTGGTCGATATCTACGTGATATCTCAGCATTTAATTTGGTCCTGTTGTGATGTTGTGGTTGCTACATTGCCTCTTACGTGTCTGACTCCATGTGATAATTGTGGTAAGGAATGGTGATATGTCACCGAGCTGTGAGCTCAGCTCTGGCTGATATGTCATCTAACTATTCTGCAATTTAAATGTAGTCATTGATTACTATTTCATCGTATCTCTGCCTTGGTTCCATCGTAGATTGCTGGCTCAATCTTGATCATTGATCTTATGGTGTGAGTAGTTGTGATATGTAAACCCTAGCTAGGATTACCTTAACGTTATTTTGCCTTCGTGCTCTCATTTCATGGTTTTTGTTTGGGAGAAGGAGGCCAACAGGATGCTAGTTTACAGGGCTCGACCTTGAGCGGTTGTGGATGGCACTGTGCCTCAAATCTTTGTAATATCATTGTGAAAATGGTGTATAAGTGCTCGAGTGTTTGTTGAAGAATAGCATTGAAGCCCTGTGGCTTTCGTTTGGTGGCAAAATAAGTTAATGGTAAGGTTTGACTCCGGGTTTGGTTGTGGTTCAGTTGCATGGAAACTTCACTATGTTGGATGAAGGATTTGGAAGCTAAGAGCCTTCCAATCAACTGTTTGAAAGCAATGTAAGTTTTTCTAGTTTCTTAGTTATGTAATGTGTTTTCTTCGTTTGGTCAATAATCAAAGATATTAATACTAACTCCTCACAGTTCTTTGTGGCAGATAACGCCAATGTTCTGCATTCAACGCTATGGGTTTGGTGGAAATGGAGTTCAGTGATCAATTGATAGCAATGCAAATAAAAATGGTAAGCCCGGTGGCAAACCCTCATAGGTTCTCGTGGCAGAAATGGTGGCAAACAATTGTATCGTCAAATCTGGAAATCATGGTTGTAAACCCTGGGTTGTTTTCTTAGTTTGTAAAGTCGATGTAATAGTTGATAATGGACAGGGTTCAAGTTCTACGTTTCGAACTTGGTAATGTTCCTTTTGTTTTAAGTGGGGTTTCAGACTCTATTGAAAAGACAATATAATATTGTTTTTGCAAAACTTAAGTGGCTATGACTGTTTTGTGTTTGTAATGTTGAAAATATGTGACAGGCTTCGGCCAAATGCCTCATCTTTGACTGTACAAATGTTTTAAGTAGTACAACTAAAAACTTGCAAGGATTTAGGGTTTTGGTTAAGTTTAGAATGTATGGAATGATGATGACTAATGATATGTTCGGAATCAAATGGATTTTTGTGTTTTATGTTTGACTTTACTCCTACAGTCATTGAAATGCCTTAAAATTTGAATTGATAATTGAAATCAATAAGTTCGATCTACAGTAATGATTTTGATGTAAAAATATACTTGATTTGTCTACTGTTAGTAAAAAAACTAAGAACATGACAGAGAGCTTGTTCATCTAGCTCGATTCTGTAACAACATTGCATTTGTGTGTTTATGGTTATATGTGCATGTAAAAGAAAAACATTAAAGCCTAGCTTTGTGATAAGAGACTTGGTTTGCTTAACTATTCTATGTGTGGAGTAATAGAAATATGAGTAGTAACATTAAACTTGAAAAGAATTAAATATAAAATTACAAACCCTAAGTTGGTAATATGTTGCTTAATGTTTGTCTATCTGTACTATATTTACAATAATAAAAAAAACAAACTATAGTTATTCTTTGAAAATAAACATTTGGAAAACAAAAATGGAAAGAACATAAATGGATTCTTTATCTAATATAAACTCTGTTATTTCTATAAAATAGATTTATTGTTTTTACGGAAAGAATGGAAATAAAATAATACTGTGAGTAAAATAGAGTAGATAATGCTAATTAATAACAGCAGATAATTTTAACATAACATATAAAATAGTACTTCCATCACCATGGCAGTTTGCCTATCATAACTTATCTATCTTAATCTGTTTCTGTACTGGAGTACGATGTTGATCCTTTTTGCATGGGGAAAAATATAGAAACTATTTTTACTCATTCAAATCAATTTTATACAAAATAGTTAATTTACATAGGAACTGAAATAACTTATAAAATAAACAATGAAAGTCAAATAAACAGCAAAACTGTAATATGCAAAATAGATAAGAAAACTTAAAAAATTAAACAGATAAGACAATAGAACCTGTAACTAATGATAGGGCCGACAAACACCCAAGGAGGCATGTTCCTCCCAAACTGCTTCAGAAGAAGCAGCTCAACTGCTGACTTCTAGTGAACCCTTGAGCCTAATTACTGATCCAGTACGTGGGTGGAAACTGTGTAGAAGCAAGGCACTCAAAAATACCTTTTCCACTCGGTATCAACCTCCTAAAATAAAATGCCTTCTCGACTTAGCATCAACCTCCTGAACTCAATAAGAGTTTGGCAGACTCACAACATGATCAACAACAGCATATCAGGTCATCAAATCTCTTGGGTGAAAACATAGCAAAACACCAAGGTAAATTTTCTCGTCAAGAAAAGTGATGAACCTTAGTTCAATATTTGATGGCTATTATAGAGACCGCCTAGGTATTTTAGTGGTCAGTTTTGAATAAATGAGCCTCAAGCTCCAGTCCCATATTTCACGGCACTATGACCACATTTCAAGGGAGTTGTCCCATACCAATAGCTAGTTAGTTGCATCATGATGCTGCCACTTGTCTATTTCCTTCCACCCTAGATTCCATTCCACCTAGTGGATCAGCAACCACTCTTTCAAGAGTCCTCTTAGGTGTTTGTATCCTATTTTATTTATTAAATAATAATATATTGTGCAAATTACAGTCATCCTTGGAGAGCTGTCCAAAATAAACTTTACAATAAAAGTTATCATAATGTTTTCTTAACACAAAATTTTTTCCAGCTTAAAGGGTATGTTACAGCCTTGGAAAAGTGAGCATAAGATATCCCATATACATACCAAAGGATCGAGTTCCATAATTAGAGGATTGTGTCCTTCACTGTTTATGTAAATATTATTAACCATTTCAATTTTATAGATATTTATTATAGCTCGTAAAGCTAAGAGCTTAATTACTTAACAAATCGTAAAGATCAACTTGAAGAGTTAGGTTATTGTAATATCTTAGAGTATCTCCAATAACAAATCTCATAGCATTTACTTTTGCACCAATGACACTTGTTGACATGATAACTAGTATAACTAGGCGAAAGCTAAGCATTGAGTTGCAGAGCATTTAATGCGGCAGCTCAATGCTTAGGGTCCGTGGGATCTGGAGATTCACTGGGTGCAATGGACCCTAAGCACTGAGCTTTTGCATTTAATGCTCTGCTGCTCAATGCTTAGCTTTCACCTATATAACTAGACATTGGAAGTATTGGGCACAACAGTTACAAGGTTTGTTTTATTCTAATCATGCCCGTCCCTCTCTTTCGATAGATCTCTTCATCTAACCATTTTATTTTTACTCTTGATTGATTTCAAATAAAGTCATTAAAGAATTGGGCTATGACCAATCTTCTGTGTGTGGGGGTATGCAGTGTAATGAGAGGTCAATATGCCATGAACAAATGACATAGATGGAGAATCGAAGATTGATGGAGGTCTAGGTATTTCTCTCTATATGACTCTGTCTACCTCATTATTCTCTGCAAATGGTATTAGAATGGCTTTTGTGTAAGTTTAAATTTAATCACTGCATTTAAGTACGTACAATGAATTAAAACACTTTGTTCGTGCCTCTGCAAAACTTGTAGTGTGTTGTACCCACAAAAATTGAATATGGTAATTCAATGCCTAAACCGAGTAATCCTCGAAAGTAAAGATCCATTCTTCACATCAATAAAATCCACTCCATTCCATACAACTTACAACAACAAATAACCAAACTTGATTCAACATATACAATAAATTCATAGCTATCCTTATGTCTTGCAAAAACTTGGAGATATGACCAACTGTTTTGTCTTATTGGTTTTCCCTCTTCTTGAGTCCATTTCACCCACCAATGCACTAACAAATGAATATGATAGGACTGAATTCCCATCGAATATATCATTCTTCATTGATCTTAACGTTGAAATCCCTTGCTAGTTCATGTGTCTTTATTGCAGAAACAAAAGCATTGAACACGAATTCATCAAATTATGAGCTAGAATGATAGTTCGCATGAAATGTTTGGGTTATAACCTTGTTTTCCATGAAGAATTAGCTACTATATTGATCTTAACAATGAGGTTTTTGAAGATCTAAATATTTTTCTCTTGAAAGTGCTGGTTGCAAACATTTTAGAAGACTCCTCTTGGTTGACAAGAACCAACCGTGAAGAAGCCCTTTCCATTGAAAATTAGCTTGTATCTATATATGATATGCATTTGAGAGATAGGAGGTTAGTTACAAGAACTAATGTAGTATACATTTTCCATGAAAAGGTGGCTTGTATGTATATACATGATATGCATTTGAGGGATACAAGGCTAGTTACAAGATCTAATCATGTAGTATGCATTTTTGATGAAAGGGTGGCTTGTATGTATATATGTAAATATGATATGCATTGAATGGGTAGGAAGCTAGTTGCAAGAACTAATACCGTATACCCACAATTTTTATTGTAGATGACTCAGACTATAAATCTTTCATCTGGTTTTGAATGATGACTGTGAAAAGGAAGAGGAGTTGATGTCGAGAATCAATAATATGAACATTGAGCAGCATTACCACCACAAAACAAATACAATTAGCATCTTGACCACCCATTCACCATGAAGATCAATTTATTCCTCCTCAAATGTCTTGTATTTTGATATTTATTATACTTGTTTTCAGTTTTTATGTTTTTTGCATTTTATAATTCATATTAATAGTTTTATTTGATGATTACATATGTAAATTTTCTCCATTTTAGAATTTAAATTTACAAACTAAAACCACATAAGTTTATCTTTCCTTGTCCCATTCTTTAGGACTTATAATAAAAAGTTAACCATTTTTAATCTTTTCTTAGACATTCTTTAGGATTAATAATAATTCTTTAAGACTAATAACAAGAGGTTAGCCATCTACCCCTTTTGGGTAAGGTTGTGATTCAATTATAGTGCCCTATTCATTTGGTATTAAGTTTTAAAAAAAATATATTCTTTAAACTAGTTAGGATATAGGTAAAGAATTTCTTTTTACAAAGAATTGCTCGATTCCACTATACACCATAAAGGCACTCCCCCGAAAAGATGGAACTAAAATCTGTAATTATTTAAGGTTACCATCAACCTGATATACTTACACGTATCTATGTATTATTATATCAATTTATTGATTATTTGTGCTTAAATAAATTCATCTAAGAAACCATGTATGAAGAGAATATTAATGACAATGGTGTGCATTATTCTTCCATTTATAGACTTGTGTTTAATATTGTAATGTGGTAAGTGGAAAAAAAACAATAATTTTTTTAAAAAATAATTTATTATAAGCAAGAGAATAAAATGATCTAGACAATTATGAATGATCCATACATCCAAATGACTTAGCAAGATGAAAATCGAGACACTCCCACTAACGTTTTGGATTATATTTCTTTATTAAGAGAACCAAATGACTTAGCAATCCAATATTACCAAGACCACTAAATGATCAAGATACTTTGATAAGATTGCATCCTTCCTTTGATGATGAGTTACACCCCAATTGCCTTTTTAACTTTATTTTAATATGAAAAAATGTCAAAGTTTGCATTTAGTTTGATTATTCTTTTGATTTTTTTAAATAAAATACCTCACACTTCAACTCTAAAATGTTGCAAGGTGCTAGCTTAATGGTAGAGCATCTGTATTATATATAATGCAGAAGATTAGTGGTTCAATTCCAGTGTGCCCTATCATAAATATTTGTATGAGAAACAATATATATTTTTTTTGGTCTCAACATGAGACAATATGGTTTATAATTCATTATTCTATATTGTCTTTATAGAGACAATATTTTAAGACAGTAATTTAAGACAATAGTTTTGTCTCAAATAGAGACAATAGTTTAAGACAATACACAATTTTTTTCTGTCTCAAGTTGAGACAATTTACACAAATATTATCTTAAAAATTGTCTCAAAACCCTCCTCTATGTAATAGTGATGTCCCATAGTATTTTCTATTCCATAGTATTTACAAATAATTTTGGGTGTGATGTAATTATGATTAATAATAAAAAAGGAATCAATATGCCCACTCTTGTTCCCTCATTTATGGTGCTAAAACTTTAACATAATATGGATCTTTTGTATTGAACCAACATAAATCTTATGTGAAAAAGTATATTTTTGTGAGCTTATATCGTCTCCAATATGCATGGAAGATTGGATTTGTCTTAAATTGGTTCCCTACTTGGTTTACTTGCATGCAATGCCAAATAGTGAAAACAATTTGCACTTTGTTGTTCCATACTCCAGTTAGTATGGAATCAAAATATGTCATCAGAATTTTTATTTATGTTACTTTACAAGTCCTTGTGACAGTTGCAAAGTACACACTTATCTACTCCAGGAATAAATAAATGTCGGGACTCAGAAGATGTGCAAGGTTTTGCAGCTTTCTTCATTCTTGGACGTAGTCATCTGTCTCTAGCCGTTGTCTGATTTGCCAGCCATCACTAGGAGGGATAAAATCCAAAGCTGTATTTGAGAGATCACTTTTCATTTGGGATAAGAGCGGCAGGGAATTTTTCAGTGACTTAATCCAAATATGGCTCAGATCCCCATTGTTCGTCTGTTGCTCAGTCGATTCAACCAGCTTTGTGTCAAGTGAAGCAAAGAAGCAGAAGGGAATCAAAGCGGGACATGCATACCTGCAAATAACTGCCACCACTCATCTCGATGGCGGTGGCAGTTCCGTGTGCTTGGAGTGCATGCAGTCAAATCATATCTTATTCCTCCCAATGAAATTGAAGAATAAACAAGTTAATAAAAATTTCGTCTGCGTTCGACAAGGTCAAAATTTGCAAGCTATTATTTTTCCAATTCTCATTTTTCTAAATCTCCTTGGAAGTTAAGTTATAATTCTATGTGATTGGTAAGAATTTAAAAAAAAAAAAAAAAACACCTAAAAATGATAATTATTAACAAGAATCGCAGTTTTAAATATGCTTGATATTTGTCTATCGAATCAACCATAACAACTAAGAAAACGACTATTAATTATTGTTCTCACTCAGGAGACGACTATTAATTATTGTTCTGAGTCAGAACAAATCGCTCTTCGTATCCATGCAGCAAATTTTTAAATGGAACGAACGACAAAGAAGCTGGCGTTTTGCTTCCTTTCCATTGTTTCCAAGTGTTGGGATGCTTATTCTAATCAAAGGCCCGCAAAAATACAGAGGAAGAAAAGACAAATGGTCAGTATGAATTCCATTTTATATCACGTGAACTCTATATCGAATATTAATCTCTGTTTCTCTGTCTGCATCAGTTGGAATTTTGTATGGTTTTTTTATCTGGTCAAGCATTGGATTCTGTCTTTGAATCTATTCTGTGTCGAACGTATTTAATGTCGTTTTCGGTAAAAGCGAGCACTCACCCCAACTTCTTCATTCAATGTTGATGAAATGGGAAGATACCTGTAAATTTTAATATTAAAATTTGACATTAAAATTGCATATTTCAACCAGAGTGGTGTTTGCATTATAAACGAGAATCTTCTGTCCTGCTGTCGCTGCAGATTCATTGCAACAACATCTTTATTGTAGTTTAAAATATATCACAAAGAATTTTGTATAGAAAAATCGATGCATAGCACAGAAAATTGGACACCACAATAACCTAATTACAATTCAATTTATTTCATTATTCTTGTGCACTGTTAAAGTGAAAATGGATCTAAATATTGATTCAAATTATTAATTACAGTGATAGGTGTTTATATCTTAGAATTTGGGATAGATTATCTATGTTTTTATTAGATTGAAAGGATAAGTGTTTGTATCTTAGAATTTGTGGTAGATTATCTATGTTTTTATTAGATTAAAGAAATGGTCCAGAATGATTTTATGGTTATTTTTCAAAATTAAAAATAAACAATTATAAAAAAAAAAGTAGCTCATGGCAGCTCACTCATGGATAAAAAGTAGTGACAAACAACTTATTTAGCAAGGTAACAAGTAATTAAGGCATAGACAACAACAATTGATTACAACTAAGCATGAAGAACAAGTAAAAGATAACTTATATATCCCAACAATTATATCACTCTTAAATATAACTATTACATATATAAATTAAATTATATCATCATTAAGAGTTTACTTAATAATTCCAATCCTAAGTTGTTGTGGAAGGAAATAAATCCATTTTTCGGAATTGCCTTATATAATAATATATGGCAGTGTCTTGTAATATCGTGGCTGTACTGTTTCGCCCTCTATCCAATATCTAATGAAGTGATCAAATTTCTATATGTTTAGTTTTTGCTTGAATAAAATCTGGTATCATTGACATTATTATTAAGATGAATGAATTTGTTGCTGCAACATTGAAAATATTTTTAAAATTTTTAAAATTTTTGGAGTTAAGCTTCTTGACAACTTACTAACAATTAGTTATAACTTCTTTAAACTCCATGCTATATTGTCACCTCCAAGAGTGAAACAATATCCCAAAGTTGATTTCCCATCATTTACTAAACCAACTCAATCTAAATCTAAAAAGGAAACTAATTCAAAATATTTTAACTAATTCAAAATATCTAAATTGTCTTATAAGGAATTCCAATATCGGCTATGCCTTTGATATGATGTAGTATTAATTTTTGCATAGTTTTTTTTATGAAATTGTCATAAATCTATAAATTCCTACAAAATTGATATATGATCCTAGTAGCTTAAGATACAACATACTATCTTGAACTAATCTTTAAAATTGATTTCCTTTAACATTGTTGCTCTCATATTTTTTTCTCACATTTTCACCTTGAGCTAATGGAGTGGCCACTTCTTTGCACTTTTGCATTCTAAATCGGCCGAGTAGAGTTTGAGTATATTTTGGTTAAAAAATGAAAATGCCATCTAATTATTTGATATACCTTTATACAAAAAAATAATATATTATTCCAATATGTTCATCTCAAATTCCTCCATCATCGTCATCGTTTACTTGAATAGAACTATTATTTGTAAAAATCAAATTACCTACATAAAAAAAATATAAAAAATAGTTAGTTATTTATTTTATATCCAAAGTTGGTTCATTTTGAAATTGCAACTAGTGCAGATATTGCTTAGTTTGTTCCATAGTCTTGTGTACATCCTTTAACAACTAATCTCACCTTGTGCCTTTTAGTAATACCTTCACTCCTATGATTCTTCGTATCTATCCATTTTACTTACATTATTTCTATATCCTTCGGAAATCCAACCAAATCTTTCATTTGCCTTTATTGCTTCACACTACAATTTATAACATGCACTACATTTTCATAGCAATTTGTTTCATCTTGAATTAAAAGTAAAGAAAAGTTAACAATGTAATTTGTAACTTCTGGTTTATAAGTCTTTTGTTACATTTTCTAAGGATTTTTATGTTTCTTGGAGATCGTGGAGCTAATGATGGACGTGCACTTACATTTGAACTTAGTGAAGAATTTCTTAAAGGTGGAACATGGCTACAATGAGTGTTGGAGATACTATAATACTAGTATGAGAAAAGATTAATGTCATTTTTATATGACCTTATGTTAACACTTAATGGGTTTTCATCTATCTTCTTTCTTTCTCTTTCCATGCATGCACATATGGTCCCAAGTGTTCCATAGTGAGCCTTCTCATAGATCATGCTTCTTCTAGTGTATAATTCTTTACTCCTATTGTAATTAAGAATATACAGAGTTGTAGCTACTCCTACTTAAAACTTGTTTTCTATGTTTTTTATGGTTCAAATTTTTAACTCAACAATGCCATTTTGTTGTATTGTGCTACTATAAGTTGTATTTTGGTTCAATTGTTATAAACATATGCATTAAGTTTCTTTGAACATAACTCACTCCCTCTATCTATTCTTAAAGTAGAAGAAATAATTGGTATTTGGCCACTATAATTCAAAAGAAAATGTATATGCATATTCCCACCACTTGGATTTAGTTAATAAACCATTGAGATAAGAATTTTTGTCAATGAGAGTGCACATGATATTTGTGTTGTCGACTTAAACAATCGTCAAAATATCTCCTTCATTGGATGGATGTGAACCTTGAGTTTTGTGTGGAGTGTGCAGAAACATGAGTGCAACCTATTTAATTGAGCATAGGTATCCTTCCAAACATGTGTTCATTATCTTAGTTTTCCCATAATATTGAGGATGATAGGATGAACTGTTATCCAACTAGATACCCAAACAAGAAAATAGTTCAGTCCAAAATTTTTGAGTGAAAATTGGATCTCAATCACTTACAATAATCTTCGGATTTCTATGTAAATTTTGAACTATTTCCATGAAGGATGCAACTACTCTACTTGTTGTAAAAGGGTGAGAGAGTACACAAAAGTGTGCATACTTTGTGAGTCTATCAACAAACACCATAATAACATTCTTCCCTTTTGAATTGGGTAGACGTGTGATAAAATCCATTGAGACTTCCTCCTAGTGCTAACAAGGTATTTCTAAAGGTTGTAAAAGATCTAGGGTCTTAACTGTTTCAACCTTATTTTGTTGGAAAACCAAAAAAATTTCCACGCACCTTTGAACATCAAATTTAAGACCTTCCCAAAAAAATTCCTTGTCGACCTTGTGGTGCGTTTTTGGGAATCATGAGTGCCCACCAATAGGAGTGTTGTGTAATTCTAAAAGGATCTTTTGTTTGAGTTGGGAGTTTTTACATATATATAAGTGATCCTTATACCATAGTGAATCATTTTTCCACACAAAAGTATGTGATACACGGATACTTTTGTAGAAATTGAATGAGTGCCCACATAGATTGGTCATTCTTCCATTGATTCTACAACCCAAACGGGTTGTGCAATCGAAATCGCACAAAGTAATTCCTCAACATCTTCACCTTTTCTAGAGAGTGCATCTACCACCACATTCTATTTCTCCTTTTTTATAGATGATTTCAAAGTCATATCCCAGCATCTTGGTTACCCATTTTTGTTTCTCTTCTAAAGATCGTCTTTGTTCCAAGAAACATTTAATACTATCATGATTTGTTTTGACCTTGAAGTTCCTACCTATTAGGTAAGGATGTTATTGCTTAAGTGCATGTAATATTTTCATCATTTCCTTCTCATAAATGGGTTTATGTAAATTCTTCCCCTTGATTGGTCGAATTTCGAAAGCAAGAGGTCATCCTTCTTGCATTTAAACAACACCGATGAGGCATCACATTCCATAATGAAGGTTTTTGTGAAGTCTGGTGTGGTCAAAAAAGGATCTTTGCACATTGCCTCTTTAAGTTGTTGAAAATCTTGAGTTTCCTCTCGAGTCCAATAAAATTCTTCCTTCTTCAATAATGTTGTTAAAGGATTTTCTTCTATTCCATAGTTCTGAACAAACTTGCGGTAGTACCCTACCAAACCCAAGAATTCTCTAAGTTTGTTCAATTTTTTGGGAATCGACGAGTCCATCATGGATTAAATTTTATGAGGGTCTACCTTGACACCTTCATGAGATAAAATATGACCCAAATAATCTACCTCCTTTACCCCAAAGAAACATTTGGAAGGTTTTGCATATTGTTCTTTCTCTTTTAGTAGTTGTAGCATCCTATGAACATGTTGAACATGTTCTTCCTAAGACTTTCTATAGATTAGTATATCACCAAAAAATACTAACAAAAATTTTCTAAGAAAGGGCTTGAAAATGGAATTCATCAAACCTTGAAATGTGGAAAGTGCATTTGTAAGGCCAAAAGGCATAAGCAAAAAATAATAATGACCTTCATGAGTTATGAATGTTGTTATCTAGGGATGTCTTTTTCCTTCATTCTAATATTATGATACCCTAAACAAAGATCCAACTTTGTGAATTAATTTGCTCCATGTAGTTCATCTAATAATTCATCAATGAGAGGAATGGGATACTTATCTTTAATGGTGATCTTGTTGAGATCTCTATAATTTGGACACATATGCCATGAGCCCACCTTCTTGGGTGCCATTACCACTGGTGTAGAGTAATAACTTTGTATAGGCCTAATTATTATGCCAACCTCTAACATTTCTTTAACCATACGCTCAATTTCACTCTTCTAGCAATACGAGTATTTGTAAGGTCTGATGTTAGGAGGAACACTTCTTAGAATTAAGTGAATAGCATGATCAAAATATGGAGTAGGTGGAATATATTTTGAAATATATTCAAATATGTTGGAGTGCTTATCAATGACCCTTTAGAGATCCATGGGAATAGGAGGCTTAGATGTTTAAAAATCTAGTGAGCATAATTGTGCAATTGCACCTTTATATCCCTTTTTCAACATTTTTTTCATACCATTAGAGCTTATCACCTTACTTAGCTTCTTCTTCATACCCCTTAATTCAAATTCTTTTCCATCACATGAAAATTTTATGAAAAGTTCTTGAAAATTAAAATCCATGCTTCTTACCTTTCTTTGTATCTAATCCTAAAGATGGAATGCATATCGTAGGTATGAAACATCGATAAACCCTTTATTAACATAGTGAATCCATAAATAATGGAAAATAAACCATCACAGTGTGAAATCCTGAGAGAACTTAAACCATTGAACCCCTAAGACAACATCAACACCACCCATTGGGATAGCAATCATTGGACTATTCAATACATATTCCCCCATAGTATCATTGATATTATGACATTTCCCTAAGCAATTGATAGTTCCTCCATTTGCAATCATTACTTGAAACTCTAGTATTGGATATAAAAAGCAATTGAGAGTTTTGGCTAGTTTACACTAAATGGAATTATGAGTACTACTAGAATCAATCAACAAAGATACCTTTTTCTTTTTGATATATCCTTCGATCTTGAGGGTTTGGGGAGTGTTAATTCCAACTAATGCATGGCATGCTATAGTGGAATTAATCTCTTTGGGATTAATCTCTTCTATTTCTTCAGCTTGAGATGCTTCCTATTCTTTTGATTATTCCTCTTCACAATCTATGGAAAATAATTTTTTCTCACCACACTTATGTCCCTTACTGTACTTTTTATCACAATTAAAGAGTATTTTTTCTCTTCTTTCATCCAGTTGTTGGGGTTAGAAGAAGGAACATGATTCTCTCTATATGTGTAATAACTAGTCCTTTTAGCAGCCATCGTCATTTTTTTACTTTCAACCTTCCTTTCCAATATGAAATAATTTTCTAAATATGTTGGTTCAAAGAGATGTACCTCATGTTGGATGTTATCCTTCAAAGTTGTAATAAAGAGATCAAATAATTTATCATCTAGTATTCCCTCCACTCTAAGACTTAAGTTTTGAAAGTGTTGAATGTGCTCGCTTACTGGACTCTTTTGCCTAAGGTTTATTAATTGGGTAAATAAGTAATTTATCTTAACATCATCATGATGTGATATTAATTCTTCTATAAAATGGACCAAGAGATAATGGAGTTATTTTTTCATTCACAAAGTCATTGGTACCACACAAACTACTCAAGTTCTAAATATAAATATGCAATAGATACCTTTTAGAGATTTGTAGCCTAGTGCATATCAAAGAATTGCTCCATATTGAATATCCATGTTATGGGATCCTTGCCATCACACTTCCTCATGTCAATCATGGGGAGTTGGATACCCCTTGGGGACCATCCCTAGTTACTTTTGTTACTAGAATCAATTCCTCTTGGAATATTCTTATTAATAGAAGGTTTCTCAATATGGACATTATCTTTCTCTTCCTGAGTACTGTGGAACGCGTCATCACCTATATGAAGATTATCCTTTGAATTTTATATGAGAATAGAAATATTTTTCATATTTACCCCCATATTATTATCCATATGTCCCATCAACCTCTCCATATTTCCCATCCTTTCCTCTAAATTAAGTAAATCAACAATTTTTACAGACCCTTTAATCATATTTTCCAACTTGGACACACAAAAAGATAGGACTTCACTTTCATCATAGGTCAGAGATGATTCCTCAAGTGGTTTGATTAGAGTGTGATTTTTTCCAGTGAATTTTGGTGGAATTTTCAATTATATATATAGATATCAAACCTTGGTTTCAGCTCAAAGATATCCTTCTACTTAAATTTATTCAAGTTTAAAATGGCGTACCTTTTTGAAACCCGCATTTAAAGATTGATTTGTTATCCGACCTTCCAACTAAGTTAATACTAAAATTTAGTCCCTTTGATTATAAAATCTTGGCATATGATAGATTGATATGTACTCTTTCCAATGGTGTAGGTTTCGTTCAATTTTGATCTTCCAAAAAAATTGTGCCAATTTCCCAACACTTGTTATTTTTTTTCTTTTTGAGAAGAGTGAGGGTTTACAACCTTCCACATATCCAATTTTTTTAGTCTTATTTTGAAATTGCTACCCAATATTGTGTGATCAGTATCCTTTTTGATGCAATACGTCTCACTCAATTTGGATCTTCCATTCTCTAGATATACCTGTTTTTCCGAGAACGCCTATTTTAGACTAGTTTTTGAGCAAGTTAGAAACCCTAATTTCCAAAGGGTATATCTACAAATATATAATGAATGTAGATCTAAAACTGGCATAGATATTTTGTCATATTTTCTATATGGGTTTTGAGTTTCTCTGTCTGAATATTTATAGAAAAAACGTTATAGAAAAAATTCCAAGATGTCTTGTTTTGGAAGCATCCAAGTTGTGATACTAAATGTTAAGCAACAAATTCCGCAAAGAGCATGGAGATACCATATAGACTAATCCACACCTTAATACTAAAGAAAATAGATGAATAGAAATCCTCTTTGAGGGGGTAACCTCCTTATACAATGTACTAAATACATAAGACAATAGAAGATGAGATGATTCGAATCAAAATATCTCCTTCCTATATATAGGGGACAAAGAGGAACAATTACAACTAATAAACCCAAGATGACATCAATAATCTATAATGAGCCACAATATAGGGGGTAATGTGACAACATTTAGGGATTAATATCTATGTTAATGATGTGAGTAATACATGGTTCCCTCACTTACAAATAATCAAAATACACTCTTTTCCTTCTCACCCTTACCCTTCCTTGGTGTCTATGATCAATTCCACCCCATCATCCCTTAGAGTCAACCAATCACTAGTGCGCATTTTACTTTTCTATAATTGTGATGTTAATTTCTTCAAAGGGAATAAATGAAAAGATTAGAAATTATTTCAAATGGTCATGTCCCAACTTAACCACATTGAGTATATTCTTCATGAATCCATTCCCAAGATGGAAGTTAAAGAAATAATACCTCGTCCTTGTGATGCAACCATTTCGGAAACACCCCATGAGGAACCTTTGGTTCAACTCCATGCTTTGAGAAGCATGTATCTCTTTAGACCCTGTAGTTGATTGGATACATCAAAGATAGGAGAGTGATTGTTTTAGTTGACACAAGTGATACCCATAATTTTATTCATATGTGAGTGGTAGACGAAAGTTGTTATTATATCCATGCAGTGCCTAATTTTAAAATATGATATTCAATGGAAGCATGGTGAAGTGTGGTGGCATAGGTGAGAAGGTGAAACTTTAACTTGAGGAATATCATCTCAAATACGGCATGTTCTCTATTGAAATGATTGGCTGAGATGTAGTACTTGGAGCATAATGGTTCTGAACATTGCATTGAATTACCATAGAGTTCTAGTAATTGTGCATGATATTTACTAAATATGTTTAAAAACTTAGCTTTAAGGTTTTCAAGTCTAGATCCACTAAAATTATTATCTCTCACCATATAGATGAATTGTTGAGGAATGACCGTGGAATGACCACTATGGAACTATTGCCTAATTCAATGCCATACAAGTGATGGGAAAGGAAACATAGGAAGCTTACCATACTATTAACATGACCATATCCATGTATTTTATCCCCATTATATGGTGAACATGACCATATTTTCCTTGATTCTAGGTAGTCAATAACCTAATGTACACCCATATAGGTGACCTTTTCTGTTACGAATATAATATATATATAATAATATATATATATAAAATAATATAAATAATATATAATAAATAAAAATAATAGAAAAATTAGGTCGCAATGTTAGGAACCCCTGTCAAGCCTTATCTTTACTTTGTTAGTATATTGTATTATCCCACATTGTCAGTATATTGTTGTTGCAAGCATATGCTTTGTAAGTCGTCCCGTGAGTATATTGTATTATCCCACATTCATGGGGAGTAATAGTTATTTAGCTTAGACTTAGTATACAAGTACGTGTTGAGGCCAATGAATGCATCCACACATTATTTGTATTGAGTTTTCTCAAAGGAGGTTCCCCCCTCGAAGTGGCTTGCGACCAATAAATCCATTGTGTGTTCCATTATTTCTGATATATCATTCGTTTTCATCATTTAATTGTTGGAGGTTCCCCACATCTGGTATCATAGCACTTTCTTGGGCTCGCTGGGTGGAATTTCTGCTAATTTTGTTTTTCTTTTCAGAGTGGCTTCCAGGCACTTTGATTATTGTAGTAGTTATTTTTCTTTGCATCTATATTGTTCCTTTCCATTGTAGGTTTGGATCTGGGAATAATCCCTATCCGCTTAACTGTGGGAAATATATGGGAATAGCCCTAAAACTCATTGTGAACAGTACCACAGGAACCCCGAAGTAGCTCCCACCCATGAGGTAAAACAAGAGTTGTTGTTTGTGGGAAAGCAGTTATTACTTTACCAGAGCCGTGGAGTGAGGGTTACTTCCCCAATACGCAAGTAGTTAGATAACATTGGAAGCCGAGTGAATCCCATGAACCTTTAGGAAGCCAAGCATACTTGGGGTCCATATATATTGATAGATGATAAATAGAATATTTCATCTATCCAAATCTATTTCAGATCAATTCTGAGCTGTTGTAGATCAATTTTGGTCCGTTTCATATCAATTCCGGTATTAAAAAAAGGTACAAAATTCTTTTTTTTCACCATATCTTCTTCGCTTTAACTTCGTTTCCTTTGAAAATTCATTGGAACCCCTAAAATTCAATTTTGCATATTTCCTTCCTTAGGACCCTATCCCAAATTCCACTTCGTGAAGCCAGAAATCGCACATTTGTCTATTTTTAGGGTTTTCCACAACTTCTTAGATTTTCACCCAATTGCCTTCAAATTTTTCCATGGTATGCATTTCCTATTTCAGCTTCTTTGTCCCTCTTGGACAAATTTTCCCATTCTTTCACCCCTGGCTCTGAAATCCCCATTTTTTGCTTCCTTGTCCATTATAAATTGTCAAAAACCTAGTCAAACCCCAATTACCCATCAGATTTTTTCCCAAATCCAAATTTTCATTTACTAAAGAAGCTTATGTTTTTGTTTTTGTTTTTCTATGCATTCTTCACCCCAAAAAATTTAAAAAATCTTGGTTATGGTTGTCACCTATGCATAAGCAAAAAACATGGAGCAAGAACTTGCAGCCCTCAAGACCAAACTCCAAGATCATGATGAAAAATTTCTCGGCCTCCATCTTCAGCCTTTAGCCATGAACAATAGACGATAGCCAGAGTCTTCTGCAGACACTGGGTTATCTTCTTCCAACAGTTTTCGTGGGCCGAAGCTTGTTTTTCCTTCAATGATGATGATCCGACTGGAGGGATATATTGGGAAAAACAATATTTCAGTTTGCATAATACTTTTGATGTCAACAAAGTTCCACTTGCATCCTTTCATTTGGAATATGAAGCTCTTCAATGGTTCCGTTGGTACATCAAGGCTCATGCATAGCCAAAATGAACATATTTTTTCCAACTCCTTTTGTAACGATTTGTTCCCGGTTCTTTTGATGACTTCACATGAGCACTCACTAAACTTCACCAAATTGGAACTGTGAGAGACTATAAGACATAATTTTAGAAACTGGCCAATCACACAGAAGGATTGTTTGATGAATTCTACATGATTTTTTTTTTCATTGGTCTGAAGGATGCATCCGATCTAAAGTTAAAATGTTATGTCCCAACACAATGATGGAAGTCCTAGGGTTGGATAAGTTGGAGGAGGACAATATAACAACCCAAAAACACTCCAAATCCACTTTTGTTCCATTCATAAATATGGTTTCCCAACGGCCTCCCATTACACCAGCTCCTAGAGCAATTCCTATCAAGCTCCTAGAGCATTTGTATGATGCAGAGATGCGGGCACGTAGAGAAAAATGGCTTTGTTATAATTGTGATGATAAATTCACTCGAGGACATAGATGTGTTGAGCAAAAACTCTATCTCTTGGATGTGGATTCTCCGCCTATAACTAAAATTTGTGAAGAAGCTCAGGATATAGTAAATGATCAGGTCGACATTAAGCAACTGCCCATTGACCCTCCTTCTCATGACAACCATCCAGATATTTCTCTCCATGCTTTATCCAAAGTCACAACCCCACAAACAATGCGGGTCAAGGGTTACAATACTCATTGATTCTGGTAGCACTCATAACTCCATTCACCCTCAGAGCGCCAAATAGGATGATTGTTTTTCCATCCTTGCTCCAGCTTTGAAGTCATGATTGCCAATGGGGGCACCTTACCTTGAAATGGGAAGTGTTGCAATGTGTGTATCTCTATTGGAGATTATAACCTGCACTCCAACATATTTTCGTTTCCCTTAGGAGGATGTGATGTGGATTTGGGCGCTCAATGGTTACGCACACTTGGACCCATCTTATGGGATTTTGCTGAACTTTGGATGTTGTTTTTAGTCAATGGGAAAAAACACACATTGAAGGGCTTACAACAAGGGTCTCTCGGCATCATCAGTTCACATTGTCTGGAAAATATCCTTAAGAATCATTCACATGGTATCATCACTCAGCTCCATTCCATTCAGATGCAACCATCAATGATCTCCACTAATCCTTTGGATCTACAACAAATTTTCAATGGATATGCATATGTCTTTGTTGAACCAGTGGATTGATTGGCTACTATCGCAAGTTTGTCAAGGATTATAGGAATATTGCATATCCATTAACCGCTCTATTTAAAAAGGATGCTTTTACATGGACACATGCTACTGAGTTTGCATTTTTAAAATTAAAACAAGCTATGTGTAATACACTTGTTCTAGCTATGCCCTATTTTTCAAAGCCCTTCACTATTTAAAGTAATGCTTGTGACAATGGAATTGGTGTTGTTCTCCTTCAAGATGAAAATCCCATTGCATTCACTAGTAAGGCCCTTTCCATTAAGAATTTAGTCACCTCTAAATATGAAGAAGGAAATGATGGCTATTTTGCATGCAGTACAGAAGTGGCCACAATACCTATTAGGGAATAATTTATGCATCAAAATTGATCACAAGAGTCTGAAATATTTCCTGGAATAATAGGTCTCCTCCCCAGCACAACAGAAATGGGTTAGCAAACTCATGGGTTATGACTATGATATCACTTACAAGAAGGTTAAGGACAATCTGGTGGTGAGTGCTCTTTCTCGCACATTTGATGACCAAGTGTCTCTTTCATATATTTCTATGCCCATTCCAAAGTGGTTGCAATCTATTCAGTGGGGCTATGTCAATGACTCCTCATTATCTCAAATCATCCAATGGTTCACCAACAACCCTTCTTATGTATCGTATTGCTTTTGGGATGGTGCTTACCTGAGATATAAGGGTCGTCTGGTGCTTCCCCAGAGCACAGATATTCAACAAGATGTCTTCTATGAACTCCATGCTTCTCCATCAATAGGGCACTCTGGGTTCCTCAAAACATATGAGTGGGCACAAGGTAACTTCTTTTGGAAGGGAATGAAAAACATAATTCAACATATGGTGGTTGAATTTGATACCTTCTAGTGCAACAAGGGTGAAATGACACTCCTTCCGAGATCGCTCGAATCCTTTCCCATCCCTACATGGATTTGGACAGATATTTCTATGGATTTCATTGAAGGTATCCCTAGATCTGGAGGGAAGAAAGTGATTTTGGTTGTGGTTGATCGCCTCTCCAAATATAGTCATTTGTGTGCCCTCACCCATCCCTATACCGCCTCCTCAGTCACATGGATTTTCATGGACCAAATCTTCAGTCTTCATGGAATCCCTTCTTCCACAGTGTGTCAGATTGCGATGCAAATTTCACTAGTAGATTTTCGACAGAACTATTTCGCCACACTGGCACCAAACTGAAGATGAGTTTAGGTTATCACCCACAAATAGATGGTCAGACTGAAGTTATCAACAAATGTTTGGAAACTTCTCTTCGTTGCTTCACATCCGAACAAAAGCATCAGTGGTAAAAGTGGCTCCCTATCGCTGAATGGTGGTACAATACCTCCTACCACACTGCATCTATAATGACTCCATATGAAGTAGTCTATGGTCATGCACCGCCAGTGATTCTTCCATACACCCCCAATAGTTCACCAGTTCAGGAAGTTGACAAGGTTCTTCAAACCCGAGATCGGACTCTTCGCATTTTGCAATACAATCTTCACATGGCAAGAAATCGAATGAAAAAACAAGCCAATCAATACTATTCTGAGCGCACTTTTCAAGCAGATGATATAATTTTTCTTCATCTACATCCTTACAAGCAATCCTCCCTAAAACTCAATTTGCGTCATAAGCTTGCTCCAAAGTTCTATGGGCCATATAAGTTTCTTCAGAAGATTGGGTCCATTTCTTATAAATTGGAACTTCCTCCTTCTTCCCGCATTCATCCAATATTCCATGTCTCTTGTCTAAAGAAAGTTATTGGAATCAACATCAGAGCACAAACCGTTTTACCAGAACTGGATAATGAAGGATCTATCACTTTCGAGTCGTATTCCATCCTCAATAGGTGCACTCGTCAACTTCGCTCTCGATCCATCACAGAGGTATTATTTCAATGGCATAGAATGCAACCAAAGGATGCTACATGGGAACCACTACATCAGATTCAGCAACAATTTCTACATCTAAAGCTTTGAGGAAAAAGATTTTTCTAAGGGGGAGGGGATTTTAGGAACCTATGTCAGCCCTTCTCTTTACTTTGTTAGTATATTGTATTATCCCATATTGATAGCATATTGTTGTTAGACGCATATGCTTTGTAAGTTATCCCATGAGTATATTGTATTATCCCACATTCATGGGGAGTAATAGATGTTTAGCTTAGACTTAGTATATAAGTATGTGTTGAGGCCAATGAAGGAATCCACAGTGTATTTGTATTGAGCTTTCTCAAAGGAGGTTTCCCCATTGAAGTGGCCTGTGATCAATAAATGCATTCCGTGTTCTGATATTTCTGATATATCGTTCATTTTCATCATTTAATTGTTGGAGGTTCCCCACACACAACTCTTATGAAGAGTCACCATGTGCCCTTTTAACAATTCTATATATGGGCCTTGTATACTTGTAAATTAGCATCTTCATATCAAATTTATATTTTATGATTTATCCGTTTATGGATTATTGTGCGTTGTCTTATTTAGACTAGTTATTTCTTCGATAAATGAACTTTGTTCGTTTCAGTTGTATTAGAGTTCTCAACATTAATATTATCGGTGTTCATCTTCTTGCTGTCTAATCCTCCTTTCTTCAACCCCCCCTCATGTCTTTCCTCTACCATTCCCTTCTCCAGCTCTCTTCATCTCCACCCACCCTGCACTAGGCTCTCCTATCGCATACCTCCTCCCCACATCTTCCATGCCTTCCTTCAGCTCCCATTGCACTCCCCAGACCTTCACTACACCCTCCATCCGCATTAACCGTGCTTCTAGTCCTCTCTACCTCTGGCTCCCCAGAATGCCCATCCATTAATTCCTCCCTATGCGGATCCTCCTCTACTACACACCATCCTTCAATAATTTAATATTTTATTTATTTATACATTTTTGTATATTTCAAGTTTTCCACTATTGCAATATTGGTATTAGAGCCAGTTTTTGATCCCAACTATTTGCCACACACAATTTGAAAGGTTCTTTGATTTCTAGGTCTTTGACCCAAACCGGTTATTGAGAATTGTTTTTTAAAATTTCAATGAAAAAGGATACTCGGATGTGGATTGAAGAAAAAAAATAATAATAAACTCGAAAATTCTCAAGCACAGTATGCTGTAAAGAAATTGGTAGGAAGTTCGTGGTATATTTGGTGGAAAATCTCTATGCACCAACTCCTCCACATCTCCCATGCATATCCAAAGTTCCCTCTATCTCCACTCTTCCTGACTACGCCCCTATCATTGCTTTGTCTCATAATCCACTACTCCCAATACTCCTCAAACTCCTTGCTCATGTCAATCACCTCTTCCCTTCATAGTTCACTTACACCAATCTGCTAGCCTCCCCATTCCACTCCCACATCCTAATTGCCACGTTTTCAACTCACACGCCTCCACTGTTGAAGTGTAATTTCTCCTCTTGTAGCTTGATGTGTGTAGGCATTTAATGTAGTAGGTAGATGCCATTTTGATCGCTGCATTTAATGCATGTAGGTAGGATATTTTTGTATTGTAGTTAATGCTTGGCTTATCTTCTCAATGCATCATGTATCCGGTTTTTTAATGAATGGTTAATATATTGAAGAGAAGAGAGCTCCCTTTTTGTTTTCAAGCCTCTGAATACTCTGTTTTCTGCTCTGCCTCTGCACTTAATCATGGTATCAGAGTAGTAAGGAAAGTCCTCCTTCACTCGCCACGTGAAGGACCATAGAACTGTCGATAGTCATGGCTACAGGGCATAGAGACTTTAAGGACCTCTGGAAAAGGCTCTTGTAAGCCGGGGTCATTGACGAATATTCATAAGTCCCATCTTCGCTGGGCTTGGTCTTACAAATCCCTGCTACAGCAAGCGGAAAATTCATAGGGTAATACGATCCCCAACAAACAGTCTGCAAAGCACGAGACGAGACGCCGCAGGTGTAATAATTAGAGGAATCCCAGGCTTAAAACACCCAGCTTACATCGCCTAGGCTACGTAGAGGAATTTAGATAGTCGGTGCACACTCGGTGAGAAGGATATCTATTATTACTAGACAGTATACATGGTTCCTACATCCAAAAGGCAAGAATCAACATAGAGCTCCGTCACAACAAAGGAAACCCTCAAGCAGCGACCGGGAGCCTGGAGCTCAAGTGAGGGAAGTCCAAGCAGAAAGAAGAAGAAGGCGAAGGAGCCGACGCATCTCGTCAAAGTCTTGAAAATTCCATAAACACCAGATTCCATTTCATTCCACCAGATGGCGTCAACTAGCAATCAAAATCAGTCTCAAGGACCAATTCTAACATGAACGAACTATGAAATGTGGGGAATTAAGATGAGAATTTTTCTACGATCAAAAGATTGTTGGGAAGCTATAGTAAATGGGTTTATTGAGCCATATCTAGCATATCTGCAAGCAATGACTAACAATCAGAGGAATGCAGTTGCAGAAAATAGAAAAAAGGACTCAAGGGAATTGTGGTTTTTGCACAATGGAGTAGAAGATGCAATCTTTCCAAAAATTGCAGCAGCTGAACATGCAATTGAAGCATGGGAAACTCTTGAAACATCCTATGAAGGCACATATAAGGTCAAAAATGAAAAGTTGTAAACACTTAGGAAAATCCTTGAGACTCTTCAGATGAAAGACATAGAATCAGTGGACAAATTCATGACACAAACCATGAATGTTGTAAATCAACTTCGAGCACATGGAGAAGTTGTTCCAACCCAAAAGGTAGTTGAGAAAGTGCTCAGAAGTCTTCCAGAAAATTTTGATATGGTTGTTACAACCATTGAAGAATGTAAATATTGAAAACAATTGTCTATTGAAGAGCTCACTGGATCATTGTTAACGCATGAAACAAGAATCAACAAGCATAGTGATTCCTATGAAAATGCATTCCAGTCTCAGACCCCATTCAACAGAGGTAGAAGATGTGGAAGTAGAAGTAGAGGTAGAAGAGGAAGATGTCGTTTTCAGATAGGAAACAGACCAATAGCAACATAACAGACATAGCAACCACAAAATTCCTCTTATAACACAAGAGGAAGAGGTCGAAGCAACAGTCAACCAAGGAGGTTTGACAAATCAAATGTTCAATGTTTTTACTCCAAGAAGTATGGCCATTTTGAGAGTGAGTGTAGAAAGAAGCAATGGTATTTGAACAAAGGCGGAGCCAATGTCACCAATACATAAGAAGGGACATCACAATCCATGTTCCTTTCCTGCCAAGCTACAAAAGAATTCAACAACAAAGATATATGGTTGCTGGATAGTGGTTGCAGCAATCACATGACAGGTAATGAAGAACATTTTTTAAGCTTAGATAACTCCAATAAGACTGAAATCAAATTGGGTGATGATAATCATGTAAATGCTTTAGGAAAAGGAATAGTATTAGTCATAACCAAGCAAAATGAAAAGAAAGACATTCCAAATTTTTACTTTGTCCAGGATCTAAAACATAATCTCTTAATTGTTGGTCAGCTAAGTCAAAATGGTTATGAGGTCATATTTAAAGGACCATCATGCACAATCTTGGACAAACCACCTAGTCGAAGGGTTGTATCCAGAATTAAAATGACCAAAAATAGGATGTTCACATTAGTCATGAAAAGTGCAAATCTGTCACAATCTTATGCCCATACAGCTACTAGTTCAGATGAAACTTGGTTATGGCATTGTAGGTATGGTCACTTGTCTTTTAAAGGTTTAAATTATTTGAAAAAGAAGTCTATGGTTGAAGGTTTAACCATGATAGATGTTCATCATAATCCTTGTGAAAGTTGTATCTTGTCTAAACACAAAAGGGACAGATTTCCAAATGCTGCTACCTATAGAGCCAAAGCACCTCTTGAGTTAATCCATACAGACCTATGTGGTCCTATGCAAACTGAGTCTGTAGGACGAATTTTTTACCTTCTAATATTTATTGATGATTTTAGCATAATGACGTGGCTATTCTTTATCAAGAACAAATCTGAAACATTTGCAAAATTCAGAGAATTCAAAGCTACAACAGAAAAAAAGAGTGGCAAGTACATCAAAGTGTTGAGATCAGATGGAAAAGGTGAATATGATTCCAAGTATTTTGCAACAAATTGCAGAGAACAAAGTATCCATAGACAGTTTACAACAAGATACACCCCACATCAAAATGGAGTTATTGAAAGGAAAAATCAGACCATCATGAACATGGCCAGAAACATGTTAAAATCCAAAAATTTATCAAATGAATACTGGGCAGAAGCAGTTGGATCATCAGTTTATATTTTGAATAGATCTCCAACAAATAGTGTAAAAGATAAAGTTCCATTTGAAGCATGGAGTGGAATGAAGACAAATATTTATCATTTAAGAGTTTTTGGCTGCATTGCTTATGCACATGTCCCAACATAAATAAGAAGAAAATTGGACGATAGACGTGAAAAATGTATCTTTGTGGGATACAGTGAACATTCAAAGACATACAAACTATATAATCCAGTCACTAAGAAAACCATAATAACTAGAGATGTTAAATTTCTTGAATACCAGGCTTGGAGTGAAGAAGATGAGGGAACAATAGGGAGTCATCCTTTCTCACATGCAAGTGAACTAGTGGACAGTATAGAACAACATGAATCTACACAAAGACTTCCTCGATTACAGGTTCAAGGAGAAGTCTCAAGACAAGAAAGACAAGACACACACAGTCCAACATTAACTAATGAATCAGATCCCACACTGGCCTCACTTAGAAGACAAAAAACAAGAAATCTAAGTGAAATTTATAAACAACATGAAAATGTAGATGAGCAAGCTCATTATGCTATGTTATCTTCTCAACAAATTTATTTTGAGGAAGCAGTCAAGGAGACGAAATGGGTCGATGCAATGAATGAAGAGATTGAATCAATAGAAAAGAATGACACTTGGGATCTTGTGAATTTTCCAGCAAAAAAACCCAGCATTGGAGTCAAATGGGTTTCTAAATGCAAATACAATGAGAAAGGAAAAGTGGAGAAATACAAAGCAAGGCTAGTTGCAAAAGGATTTGCACAACTGTCTGGTATTGATTATGGGAAAACTTTTGGCCCTGTTGCTAGGTTAGACATAGTTAGGACAATTTTAGCTGTTGTAGCCCAAAAGCATTGGCCAGTTTATCAATTGGATGTTAAATCAATGTTTTTAAATGGCATTTTGAAAGAAGAAGTTTATGTAAATCAGCCACCGGGATTTGAGGTGAAGGGTCAAGAATTGAAGTTCTACAAACTGAAAAAGGATTTGTATGTATTAAAGCAAGCGCTAAGAGAATGGTACAACATAATTGATACATATTTGATCAACAATGGGTTCAAAAGAAGTACCAATGAACCCACTTTGCACACAAAATCAAATCAACAAGGTAATCTATTAATTGTTTGTCTTTATGTAAGTGACATGATATATACAAGAAATTTAAAACTTTCATATTTTCAATATGCAATGAAGAAGGAATTCGAAATGATTGATCTTGGTCTCATGAAATATTTTCTTGCGATAGAAGTTGAGCAAACTGAAAAAGGAATTTTTATCTGCCAAAAGAAGTATGTCAAAGATATTATGGCAAGGTTCAGAATGACCAAATGTAAATGAGAAAATACACCAATTTCTATGGGCACAAAGTTAAGCAAACAAGACAGAGGTCTATCAATCAATCCTACATTGTACAAACAACTTGTTGGTAGTTTAATGTATCTTACAACAAGAAGACCAGATATAATGTTTGCAGTCAGTTTAATTTCTAGATTCATGGAGTCTCCCAAGGATTCACATTGGAAAGTTGGAAAAATAATTTTGAGGTATATTGTAGGTACAATTGAATATGGAATCTTGTATGAAGCTTATGATGAGAATCATCTAGTTGGATACACAGATAGTGACTTTGCAGGAAGTATTGATGACCAAAAAAGCACATCAAGTTATGCTTTTCATCTAGGCACAAGTCTTATTTCTTAGGCATCTAAGAAGCAGCCCATAGTCACTATTTCTTCAGCTGAAGCAAAGTATGTAGTAGTGACATCAACAACATGTCATGCAGTGTGGATGAGAAGAATGTTAAGTGATCTTGCACATGAAGAGTTCAAGCCAACTCCAATCTTCTGCGACAACAATTCAACAATTGGTTTATCAAAAAATCATGTGTTTCACCGTAAAATTAAACACATTGTCACTCATTTTCATTTCATATGAGAGCTTGTCAACAATGGAGAAGTCAATCTTCATTTCAGTTGTTCTAAAGACCAGCTTGCAGACATCTTCACTAAGCCATTGGGCAAAGAAAATTTTGAATTTCAAAGACAACACTTAGGAATTACGTGTGCTGATGAATATGATAAACATAAAGTTGAAATTAAAGGGGAGTGTTGAAGAGTAATTTCTCCTCCTGTAGCTTGATGTCTGTAGGAATTTAATGTAGTAGGTAGATGCCACTTTGGTCGCTGCATTTAATGCATGTAGGTAGGATATTTTTGTATTGTAGTTAATGCTAGACTTATCTTCTCGATGCATCATGTATCCAGTTTTTTTATCAATGGTTAATATGTTGAAGAGCAAAGATCTCCTGTCCTATTTTCAAGCCTCTGAATACTCTGTTTTTTGCTCTTCCTTTGCACTTAATCATCCACGCACTCCTCTCGATGCACCTCATCCTCCCTCATTATTGCATTCCCTCATCCCAACACACACACCCAACACTCTTCCACAAGCACACTATGACCATTTTGAATCCTTCACTCGCTGCAACATGTCTCTACTCTTCACCTTAATCCATATCTTTCACGCACTTCTCCTCCTTCATGACATGTGCTCCATGTTTTCCTCTCCCCCAATCCTGCGTGCATTCCATTAGCGGCCACACTTCCATCTACCACGTTCCCATTACTCACTCCAGCCACCTCAATCATCCACCTCTTATGCGGTCATCCTCCTCTAGCCTGCACATCCCCTCTCATGGTGCTACTCCCTACGCTCCCTCACTAGGAATGCTTCTCCCCCAAATTGGTCCATTCATACACTCACACGTCTTGTCCACTTCATACCTACACCTGCTGCCATTCTTCCACCCACACGTTGTCCACACCCATTATGCCATACCCCATCGCCAAGTTCCTTACTAGGGTTCTAAACCCTAAATCTAGTCTAATTCAAAAAATAATATTTCAATTACAATAATATTACTATTGTTATAACATTATAACAATTAATATTATTGTCTTTAAACCCCAATTTCTGATGCTCAAAAAAATAAAAATAAAAATAAATATTGTTATTAATAATAATAAATATTATTTTAACATTTAATAATAATAAATACTACGCTTAACTTCGCAGTGCCAAAACTTGACTTGCACAAAATTGCCCGACTTGGGCCAAGCCGAACAATCACCATCAATGTCACTACCATTGTTACTATCACTGTCACTATCACTGTCATTGTCACTATGTGAATATGTACGTACCTCAAATCTGCCTTTCAAAACTATGATAAAAAAATTCAACAAGATGTCCTAGAAAAAAACATCCATAGACTTCATTTGTTTGCTTCTTTATACCCTTACCATCATCATCATCTTCAAATGCTATGTTGTTCCAAGAGAGGAACACTAGATCATGAAAATAACATCACCATAGTCCATACCAATAACATCACCATAATATATTCCAATATCACGATGATATATGCCAAAATATCATCACCATAATATATGCCAAAATCACCATAATCTATGCAAATATCACAATGATCTATGTGAACATCATCACCATAAGCTATTCCAATATCACTATAATCTATGCAAATATCAACATGATCTATGCTAATATCATCACCATAATCTATGCAATTATCACCATAATCTATGCAAATATCACTATGAACTATGTCAAGATCATCACCAGGATTCACCAAGAGAAAAACCCTAATACATATGCAAGATACATACCTTTTCCAAGATCACAAGATGAAGAAACAAGAGAGAAACCTTAGTCATGTGCCATGTCCTTTAGCAAAATAAACCATATATCATGTCATCTCATAGCCCTTACAACAATCTTTCCAATGAGCGAAGAAGTTCATGATTCCAATACCATATGAAAAGTTATGCAAGTTTCCGTCAAGGTAAAGAATTAAGAGAAAACCCCTACATCATACTAAAATTCTTATAAGATCCTCCTCTCAATTTAGCTCTACTCCTTCTTGAAAGTGCGAATGAGAGAAAAAGAACTTGGATCATAAAAATGAAATGAACTAACTTGTGTTTATATCTTTACAAGTTACTTTTTAAATCACTTTAGGGTAACTAACTTGTGTTTATACCTTTACAAGTTACTTTTTAAATCACTTTAGGGTAGGTCATCCCTAACTTATTATTATTTTTGTCTTCCACATTTTAGGGGCTTCTTCGATGTGTCAATGACCACTTCATGGCTTCATTAAGGGTATTCTTGACCACTTCATGGTTATGTAGACATATCATCATTACTTTAGGGGCTGCTTTCCACTTCACATGGTCATGTGGACACATCATCACTACTTTAGGGTCTTCTTCACACTTCTCATCATCATGTTCTTGTGGACATATCATCATCTCTTTAGGGGCTTCTTTACACTTCAGACGGTCATGTGGGAACATTCTAAGGTGGACTCAGCACAATCAAAGGGGAAGCATTATCATCAAGGATATATTAGTAAAGTAAAGTTATGCTTTGCAAATGGGGAAAGAATATTCAGAAAATCATAGCCACATAAAACAAGCATATTGGAAGGGTGAGGCAGCATAATCCCAGGGGGGAGCAGGTGGACAAAGTTGCTTCACCTCTTTGTCATTAATGTCAAATGGGGAGAGAGATTTGTATTTTTTGACATCATTGACAACCTCTTCCAACAATATCCCCCTTTGTCATTGATGGAAACAACTACAACTCTCACTCCTCCTTTGAAATTAATGACAAAGGGGTGAAGCAACTTTGTCCACGTTCTCCCCCTAGGATTATGATGTCTCCCTCTGTCAATATGCTTGTTTTCTTTTACTATTTTTTTTTCGAATAATGGAAATGGTAATGATGATGTGGCAAAGATGATAATGATATGGAAATAATAGAGGAAGATTGTTTGAAGAAGCTCGTAGAGCAGTAATGATGTGTCCTCTGGAAGAAGTTATGAAGATACTTGAAGGAACCTTGAAATAAGCGTATATAACTCCAGACTTTTCCCCTTATGGCATTTCTGTTAAGTATGGACCTCATGGGATGAGATAAAGACCTATTTATACTTTAGGTGCTTCTTTACACTTTAGGGGATTGTTTACACTTTAGGGTCTTGTTTACATCATCATCTATTTAGGGGATTATTTACACTTCACATGGTCATGTGGGAACACCATCATCACTTTGGGGGCTTCTTCATACTTATCATCATCATGGTCTTGTGGACACATGATCATCGCTTTGAGGGTATCTTCAATGTATTTATGGGCTTGCTCCATTTTTGTACCACTCAATGCTAGCATGTGGAAGAATCCACATATTATCTCATCCCGTGAGGGCCATGCTTAACAACTATGCCATAATGGGACCAATTTGTAGTTGTATACACTTATGTCAAGGCTCCTTCAAGGATCTTGATAACTTCTTCATGAGGACACATCATTACTTCTATAGGGGCTTCTTCAAACAATATTCCTCTATTAATCCCATATCATCATCATGATTGCCACATCATCATTACCATTTCCATTATTCATCAAACCATAGTCACATAAAAAAAGCATATTAACAAGGGGAGCCAAAATAATCTAAGGGAGAGCACATGGACAAAGTTGCTTTACCCCTTTATCATTAATATCAAAGAGGGAGAGAGAGTTTAATTTGTTTCCATCGATAACAAAGTGGGAGATTGTTGGAAGAATTTTTCATTGGTGTCAACAAGTAAAACTCTCTCTCATATGAAATTTCTCATATCAAGCTATACATGCTTGTTTAAGGCCATATAAAGACTTATTTAATTTGCATACCAAACTTGAAGTTTCAGAGGTGATAAAACTAGCTGGTTGTTGCATTAAATTTATTCATGAAAATCACCTTAAAAAAAACAATCATGACATCCATTTGGTGTATTTCACATTGACAAGTTGCAAAACAATAAAGTATGGCTATTATTGTGTTCATTTTAGCAATTGGATAAAAAGTTTCAGTATAATATTTACCTTCTTGTTGAGAAAAACCTTCTTATACTAGCCAAGCCCCATATTTTTCAATTTGTTGGGATAGGAAAATAAACACCAGGAGAGAAATTAGAATGATTTTGAGAGACCAGTGGTGGTTTCTAAAGATTCCTTTGCACTTAAGCATAGTAATCCATGATATGATATGATGGTGATAGATCGGTTCATAAGAACCATCTATAAATAGGTATAGGTAGGTACCCAATAAAAAAGGGACCACATACTGGTACCTAAACATACCTATGCATAGATCGTGGATATGAGGACCCAAAGTGGACACAGTTAATTCATAGTTTAGTAATTAGTTGACTCCATAAATGGTTGAACCCTTTGATATGACAAGGTGAGGTTACCTAAGAACCATTGGTTCCAATGCCCCCTTGTAAAATCAGCTTGGAGGAAAGAAAAAAATCCATAGCATTCCCAACTTAATTTAATCTGACTTGCAAATACTAATTAATCATGGTACAGTCTAAAAGAGTGTTAACTCCATCATAAAAATCCATGTAGTTTTCCAATCCATTGAACAAGATGTTACACTATGGGTCAAATAGTCCCATTTTATCAACTGGCTATACAATAAGACACCATAATCCATTTTATCAATTGACTAGACAAAGGTGAAATCAACATAGTAATTCTCTATAATATGTTATCTATCCATCCATCAAATAGGTAACAATAGTACTCAATTAGATCTCCCAACAAACAATGAGAAACTCAGTCAAGCATAGTTCAATCTGTCTCAGCGAGTCATAGCCGAGTAGACATCCAGACATCATCTGTGTTTACATGTCAGCAATATTCAATTTTATTCAATTTCTCCCCCTTTTAAACGCAACTGAGGAATAATACAAACATCAATATAGAAACACAACAATATCAGTTGAAACTCAATCGAGAAATAATCAAGTCAAAACTTTAGTCGACTGTCATCGCTGGTCGAATCTCAGATGACCACTCTCAATTCAATCAACAACAATAACTGAGTCAACAAACATCCTAGTTGATACTCCAATCAATTGTCATCTTGTTCAACCCGTAGTTGACCACTCCAAAGCAATCAAAAGTAGGCAAGAGGAGCACTGTATGACAGTACAATTGAATATACACATCTGTATGAAGTCCTCAAGCATATGTTCAAATGATTCCATGATATTTCATATATCCAACCACTTTCTATTTGAGTAGTTGACGATGGTCCACGGTTATGTTTTTCACGCCTTTTCTGCAAAGTTTTGAAACCAATTTTTCAATCTTTCCAATAATTTTGATTCCTAGGAAAATTCTTATGATTCTTCTAATGAGGATGATTATATGGCATAAATTTTTGTTATGGTAGAACAAGGGATGTAGGATCAAGTTCTTGTTTACCGACAAGAGCAGAAACACCTTACATATAAGAAATAATGTCAATTGTAACAACATTCTCAATTTCTAGCTTATATTGGACAACCAATTCATCAATCTATTAAGCACAATCATCAAAATGCTTCTCTTCCAACAACTTAGTGTGAACACCTTCAATGACAAATAACACTTTCCTGATGTTAGTAAAACCAAGTGTAACAACATCAAATCCAAGACTTGTTGGTGGTGACTTCATTCCAAGAATAATAGGAGGAACAATACCCTATCCACTCTTACCAAGTCCTCCTCAATCGTATCCCATCTTGCTCAACAGTCGGGACCCTATACTGTCATGACCCCATTTTGACCCCCTTCGCATTAAATCGTAAATGATGTAAATATTGCTATTTAATCATGGTGAGGAGCTCAAGGCCAAGGCCCCACCATTGATTTAGTGTTTTATGTATCGGCAATAGATGCCTATGGTTCTTGTGCTAGATAGGCACAATGTAAATTAAGACATCATGTAAATACGGATTTTAATGAAAAACCCACAACTAGCTATGCAAAGCAACAAAGAGATGGGGCTATGATTCTATAAGGAATAGGGAGAGAAATTATTCAAACCCTTGAGCCAATGGTGTTAATCCATGTGTCAATAAGAAAACCCATAAACTACCAACTACCCATTTTGGGTTATGGACCCAATCATTTAATTCTTCCATAAATTGGTTGAGGCAGTTAATGCCTTGGGAATGAAGAGGTATGGCAGCCAATTTCGTGCATGGGCAAGCCATCAACCTGGGAATTCGTATTTTTTCTTCTTGGGCAAGAAAACACCCACGAAATGGTGCCCAAAGCCATTCTAAACCCACAGTCTTTCCTCTCTCATGCAGTCTGAACTACTGGGTCTTTCCTCATCACGTTTTTTACCAATTTCCTGCATTTTTCCATAGCTGGGAGCTCGTTTTTGTGTTGCACAATGGCTGGGAGAAAGGGAGTCACGTTTTGGGGGTTTATAGAGGTTGTTTTTGCCCCAAAATACCCATGGGCGTTTTTCTGAAAATGGTTTTTTCTCTCCAGGGTTGAACCCCCAATTGCCATTTCGTTTTTGGGTCTTCCCACATTTTTTCTGGGTTGGTAGAAACCCCATCTTTGGGCCTCTCACTGTAAAAACGTTTTTATCATGCCCAATAATTGTGGTTCTGCTGTTATGTGTATCCTTGTTTTGGTTTGAATCTGTGAGCAAGAGATTTGGAGTGGTAGTGGACAGAATTGGCTTGATAAACCTAGTGGGGGGGGGAATAACCTCTCAAGAAGATCAAGAGGGCTGGCTACTCTTCTATGCACACCTTAGACACTCTAGATTGGAAGGTATGGCTTGAGGGACTGTGCATTGGTGAAGGGAATACTTCCTTGAGTGGGGTGTGTAGGCATTGTGGGTGCCAAGCTAGATAGATCTTGTAGAGGTATCCCTAGCTCTGTGCTTGAGCTCACTAGCTTAGCAATTCTTCCTTTCCATTTCCTAATCAGTCTGATAAACCCAACTATAGTTTGGCTTGTCTGATTTGGTGTATCTTTGGGCTATGTGTGAGTCTACTGTTCCCTGATTCCTTGTAGAGATCATGCCCAGCTCAGGGGTGGCAGTGTGTGGAGATATTAATGATCACAACTGGCCTATGGTTGGGTGGAACGTTGTAGTTTCATAGCCAGTTGCTTGGGACTACTTTTTTATAAGATAATTATTCTCTTGTGTTAACGTGGCATTTATTTATTTGATGAATATCGTGAATGTATGATGGATGTGCTATTGATATTACTTCCGCTGTGTTTTTCTTATAATTATACATGTCCATATGTTCTTTTGTATTATGTGAATGCTTATTTAAAAGCTCATGGGGCTAGATGCCCGGTTTTAGCATCACGATCCTCTCCATCGCACGGGGATGATGGGAGGGGACGTGACATATACGTGTAGTATTTTTCTCAAAGCTAGGATAAATAGCATTAGTAACGAAATCATGAGATGAAATAAAAACATCATCAATATATTTCTTACAATCATCTGGTTTACAAACAACCGGGGTACAATCAGTATTATCAAAGGTAGAAGAAGTAATAGGTGTGTCTAGTAGCTAAACAACATTAACAGATTTATTCTTAGATTCTTTTAGTTGGATGACATCTAATTCAAGACTTTGTTTGCACTGCTACAAATCCTTAGCAGTCTCATCTTTCTCTGCCAGCAGCAACAACAAGGCATCATAGTCTTCTTTCAATCCTTGATAATAATCAAACAAGCAGTTATTATCTTCATGAAGAGGAGTATCTTCTTCATGAAGCTCGTCAATAGAGGCTTGCAAGTAGGAAACCTCATTAGCTAGTTGGGTATTGGTTTCTTCTAGTCTAAAAATATTTTCCTTCAATGCAACATTTTATGTATAAGAAACAACCTTAACTTCGATCTCAAGATCATCAATGAAATTGACCTTGTAACCAAATTCATCTAAAAGATTCTAGAAAATATTTTCCATAGTATTTTCTAGGGAAACAATCTTCCTAGTTTTTTTGTCCATTCTCTTCAAGATGACAGTCTAAACATAGAGTCTTCATATTTCATCTAGGTATGATCCTTTTCCAATTGATTCTTCAATATTTAATTTTTGGTTTGCAATAGATCAACAACATTTTGCAAGCAAACAACCTCTTGTTGAAGTTGATCATGGGATGCCTATAAAGAAACATCTTTCTTCTCAAAAACTTCCTTCAATCTCAACAAGATCAAGGATTCATCTTCATAAAAGGCACCCATCTCTAATAGACTTTCAAAGTTTCACAGTCAAGACATAGCTTGCTAGTTTTTCCTACAACAATAAACAGTGCAACAACAACAATACCAAGGTTGCATTTAGTTATTTTTAAACCAAATAAGTATATTAAGGTACAATACAAATAAAAGATAATTATTTTTTCATTTAATACTTAATTCACCAAAAGGTTAGAATAGTCTAGGAGTTGATGGCCAAACAAGTCAATGACCCAAAGAAAACCAATAAATGGAAAATTTGAGTGCTAGTTGGTCAAACAAATGACAGTCGAAACTCAATCGACAACATTCATGTGACTAAGATGTACAAATTCGACAAGCTCTATATTTCATAAATTAGGGCATGATGCATCCAATAAAATAACTAGTCAACTTCTCAAGATGCAAGTTGACCATCTGATAATTCACCATCTATTCGAACGCTCTAATTAAGTCAAATACTCAGCAAGAGGGTTGATCCAATCGGTCCTCCAACTGACCCAAGTTAGTCAACTATTGTCTCGCAACGCAAAAGGAAAGAAAACTCATTCGATGCACAATTGATATGACTATCCACATGTGTCCACATCGTTGAGGGTTATGGTCGAGAAAAATAATAGGAGGTCGACTATCTCTTTGACACTCCAGCCAATATTTAACCAACCTATAGCAAGAGTGATATTATAAGTTTTTAGTTGGCATTATACCTTAATTATATAAGTCTAATCGAATTTTTAAAAAGTAAGGAAATGTTTGAACCTTTTTAAAATTTTATTTTTGTATTTGAAATCAGGATTCTTTAATCATATAATTGTTAGGAATTAAAATATTAAATGTTTAAAATTGTGATCTAACGTGATTGTAGGTATTATATTATAAGAGAGTGAATTTCATATTTAATTCTCTTAGTGTTATAAAGATGACAAATTTTTTAGGTCACATTAAATGTTTTGCTAAAAATAAAAATATTTTCAATCTTTAAGATTAAAAATTAATCACCTCATATCTTAATAAATCCAATATTAAAAATAGATCTATTAACTATTAATCAAATGCTCAATCATTATTATCATTAAAATATATAAAAAAATATATAACTAAGACGGTGATTGAACATTGATTTATGATTTCAGTGAGCACAAATGGGCAGACCATATTAATCAAATAGAGGTGGTGTTTTGTATCTTCTACTTTTCTTTTTTATTTACAAGCATTGGGTTGCATGCCTTACACTATATTATAAAAATCAAACAATGTTCTTTCTTTCAGGAATTCAATTTACAGCAAGTGAAGTCTATATCAAACATAGTAGTATAATTAGAGTATAGATATGGATATGGATACCAAAAAATCCAATACTAATAAAAACTAGAAAATATATGAGTAAACTTCTTATATATAATATTTTTAATCAAATATACAAGAGCATACCATAAATGTACATCTCACACATATTATTTACAATCAAAATTACTATTTAAAAAGCAAAAATATTGTGAAAGATGATATTTAGTTATTAATAACTATTTTAATAAGAAAGTAAAAAAGTATTTAATGAGAAAAAATAATAGTTAAAAAACATGAAATTAAATGTTATTTATATTTTATAGTTTTTAAATAATTAAATTTTCATTTTTAAAATTTAATTATTCACTAGTACTACATCAAATATTCAACAAATTCCAAATTTTTGTACACAATGATGAATACAACTAAATTACACTACTATGATATCAAATATTAATCTATGTTATCAATTACCAAATAATTGTAAATTGATTTTCGATCCCACCAAGGACAAAGGGGACAAATGGCCATTTGCCAATACAGAGGACAATATTCTCTTCTGAATGGGACGAAGGAGACAGAAGCTGGCGTTTTGTATGTGTTACCTTTGTTTTTGTTTCTAAGTGTTGGGCAGCATGGCTTCGTTAAATCCGAGACAGGCAATATAAGAAAAGACAATGTTCTTTCATGAATTAATCCTGCAGACAATGCTTTTTCAGCAATTCAATTTACAACACGTGAAGTTCCTATCAAATATTGATATCTGTTCTCTGTTCTCTGCATCAGTCGGAATTTTCGGAGTGGATTCCTACGGAGAGATTCCCCTGTACCACAAACCTTAAGCACCACCATACAGAAACTTCATTACGAGAATGGATTTTATTATAAGGAATTATGATATGAAATTTTATGATTTCTGTTAACAGAGAGTCGATATACCTTATTTGTAATGGCATTTATGTATAATGCTTAAACTTAGTTAATTATAATAACTATTACAGTTGTAATTATATCAGCGATGTCCATCTTATGAATTAGATAATATATTGTATTGTTACAATGTCATATACTACCACTCATTCAATAAATGCAATCTATATTATTTTCAATATTTTGTTCTTTGTTCTTCAATTCCAACATGATAAGTTATGATTATTCTTTGTTGTTCAATTCCAACATGATAAGTTATGATTATGTTTTTTCAATATTTTTCTTTCATCTATGTGTAAATAGAACTGTTAGCACTTATTTATTTTTGCTTTTTTATACCATAAAGACCTGTACATGAAAGATAGAGGGTCAGATAGCTACCTGAGAAAGAAGCTTGAAGTGATCTCCATCGGCAATGGCCAGGTGCTAAGGCAAAAGACAGAATGGTCTAGAAAGGGTCTGATGAAATGAAGGGCTAAGTATTAATAGGGAAAATAATGACTTGAGAGAAACGGAGAAATACCCTAAAAACCTGTAGCCCTTGGACAAATTTATGAAAGAGTAAACGTCACACAGATCGGCGTCGTTGATCAAGGGCAGGACCAAGATCTACAGTTCTAAAGAGCCGCCGCATGGCCAAATTACGTGGAGGAAAGGGAATAGGAGTATGCAATGGGCCGGAGCCCACTAGACAGGTGTCAGCTTATGAGTGCGTCGCAAAAGGGAAAGAGCGGCGGACAATGCCCGGTTAGGTGCATGCGATGGTGGGGACATATGCAAGATCTATGGTAGAGATGAACTTTTTGGGATCCAAGGGTTCGGGTCTATTTACCGGAAAAAGAGCCTGAGTCTCTGACGGATCTACAGTTTGGATGGAAATGAGAGCCAATTCAATGGATGGTGGAGGCCGAAAACACACAGAGTATGACAAGGGAGACCCCACTAGCAGACGAAGGACCCAAAAGCTAAATCGAGTCCGAAGACTCACCATGGATATACATCTGAGAGGAAGCGGATGGTTGTTATAGGTCGTCGCACCAAGAAGTAGCACGAGGGATAGTGGCATGGCTAGATGCGATGGTCTGGGTCCCACTGGACAGGTGTCAGCTCCACGGATTGTCGCATAGAGCAAAGATGATAAAGGAAAATATTTTTGGGTGTATGCGATGCTACCCCTTAGATGCATTCAAATGAGATCAACGGCCTAGATAAAGACTAGCGGAGATGATCTCACGATGGAGATGGGTAGATTGTCAAATCAACAGGTAAAGGAGCAGTCAGATCTGACAATGGAAAGTAAACATGTGAGATTTCAGACAGCTGAGATCAAAGGACAGAGGACCAAAGAGGGCGGAAATTATGGAAACTCAGTTATATATATAAGAAGTGCCCGCGAAGGTTGACATTTGTTTCAGAAGCCTGTCAAAGTCAAGGAACCTCTCGGCGGGTGGCAGATGATGAAGGTGACAAAAACCTCGATAGGGTGCATGGAAGGCTTCCGAAGGTGACAGGTAAGGACTGTAACCGCCATTATCTGAAAAAAATATAAATATTTACAATCATAAGATGACGGAGGAAGAAGCTGAACTACTAGTTATAGGGTTAAGATAGCCCTGGAAGATAGAGATGCAGATGTATTTGACATCTGCCTTCGGCTCCCAGTTCCAAAAATTAAGAAGAGACTTGAAACCTTACATGAACAGGGATTGAACGTCCATGGAGTCTTTAGGTCATCTTTCATTTTCTTTTGTCTTGACCAGGTTTTCTCTTTTCCCGAGTTTGTAGCGTGGTGTTCTTCCAATTACTCAGAACCTCAAAGAGTAATAATGGATGCCCGTAGGTCCAAGGTCATCTATAATATAAATGCATCAGCCGTTAGGGATTCCTTTTTCATTCCAGAGTCTCAGTACCAAGAGTTGGAAGCTTTTTCTGAAGAGTCGGTGGTTTCTTTGTACCGCCAGATAGCCCCGAAAGCCGTCAAGCCTTCTTGACCACATGCCTGAAACCCGACTCCAAAATCTTTGAAGAACCCTACCCCCTAACTGTCAGCCTTTTTGATGACAATTCCTAATTAGTTCTTTCTTTATTAGCTCAGTTTCTAGGGTTGCATACTGATTTGTGGGTAACTGAAGTCCAATTAGGTTTACTCTTTAGGATTAACATCAGTTTAGCCAGGTTCGAAAGCGAGCTTATCTCACCTGTGAAGTTTGAAGAATTTTTGGCAGAAAGGATACATGTACAGTTAAGCAATTTCCCGAATACTAGGTTTTTTAGGTATCAAACATAGTTGATGAAAGTAATTATGTACAACAGCGCCGAAAGCCCACATTTCTCCTCACTGCTTGAGACTGATGTTCTGGTAGACAATGTTTTCAATTATTTGAACTATGTTTTGCCCCCTGTTTATAAAATCATTTTTGGGGAAGAAATGCCTAGAGTGCTACCTGAAATGAAGGTGATGATGCAGTTGAGGGAAGAGCTGGTGGTCGGTGACTGGTTTTTGTTAAAAGAGGCTACAGTTATTAGGTTATACGGTTTTGTGCAGGATCCTTATGTTTTACCCGCTTTTCTGACAATGCGGATCTTTGCTCTTAAATTTATCAGACATAAATTGGCCTTGGAAGAGTTGCAATTCCTGAAACATAAGAAGAGAACATATGTGAAATGTCCTTGGAAGGTAGGGCCTTTCATTGTGAAGAACAAAGAAGCTTTGTGTTAGGAACCCATGTCTTTACTTTGTTAGTATATTGTTGTTGGACGCATATGCTTTGTAAGTCGTCCCGTAGTATTTGTTGATCAATAGTTTGTGTTATTGTTGTTGGCGCATATGCTTTGTAAGTCGCCCGTAGTATTTTTGATCCATAGTTTGTAGTGGCCCATGGTTTTGACCCATAGTATTGGCGCCTAGACTTAGTATATAAGTGTGTGTTGAGACCTATGAAGGCACCGTGAAGTTATTTGTATTGAGCTTGCTCATAGGAGGTTGCCCCCTCGAAGTGGCCTGTGATCAATATAAAAGTGATTTTGAGTTCTGTCATTTCTGTTATTTCGCATATTCTTATTAATTAATTGTTGTAGGTGCTTCACATTTGGTATGAGAGCACTTTCTTGGGCTCACTGGGTGAAATTTCTGCCAATTTGTTTTTTCGCATCTATTGCGGGTTCGGATTTGGGAATAATCCCTATCCGCTTAACTGTGGGAAGTACTTGGGAATAAGCCCTAAAACTCATCGTGGGGAGTACCATAGGAACCCTGAAGTAGTTGGCCCATTGAGAGGACCTGCCAGCGAAAAGGGTAACGACCGCTACCTGATTGACTAGTTCCCACCCATGAGGTAAACCAAGAGTTGTCGTTTGTGGCAAAGCGGTTATCAGTTTTACCTGAGTCGTGGAGTGAGGGGTACTGCCCCAATATGCAAGCCGTCAGACAGCATTGGTGGCCGAGTGAAACCTCTGAACTGTTAGGTAGCTGCACATACCTGGGGTCCATATCTATTTTCAGCTGAACTGTTGTCGATCACTGCTGTGCCATTTCAGATCCATTCTGAAAGCCGTTCCATATCCATCCATTTTCAATCCATTCGGCGTCGTTTCAGATCCCTCTATTTCTGCTCGCTTCTGGGCTATTGCAGATTTATCTGTTCCAAATCCCTTCCATGCTGTAGCCGCTCCAGTCTGGAAAAAAAAAAAAAAAAAAGAAGTTTTTTCTCCATATCTCCCTTATTTTCACTTTGTTTCCCTTGAAATTTTCGGGGAACCCCTGTCATCCCATTCTGCATATTTCATTCCTGGGGACCCTATCCCCAATTCCCCTTCCCAAAGCCTGAAATCCCACATTTGTCTATTTTTAGGGTTTGCCATAACTTCCTCAGATTTCACCCAATCACCTTCAAATTTTACCACAGAGTTCCTTTTTGAATTCTGCTTCTTTGTCCCCCTCTGCCAAATTTTCCCATTCTTTCACCCCGCTTCTGAAATCCTCATTTTTGCTTCCCTGTCTATTCGACAGTGTCCAAAACCTAGTCAAACCCCAATTACCCTTCAGATTTTTTCCCAAGTCCAGATTTTCCTTTACTGAAGCAGTTTCTGTTTTTGTTTTCCTACTTAGTCAACCAAAAAAAAAAAAAAACTCCTGGTTTTGGTTGTCACCCGTGCGGGAGCAAAAACCATGGAAGACGCACTTGCAACCATCCAAGCCAAACTCCAGGATATGGATGAAAAATTTCTCGGCCTCCATCTTGAACATTCAGCTATGAACAACAAACGATAGTCCGAGCCTTCATCAGACAATGGGTTCTCTTCTTCCAGCAATTTTCGTGGTCCGAAGCTTGATTTTCCTCGCTTCAATGGTACTGATCCAACTAGATGGATCTATCGTGCAGAACAGTATTTCAGTCTGCATAATACTTTTGATGTCAACAAAGTTCTGCTTGCATCCTTTCATTTGGAACAGGAAGCTCTTCAATGGTACCATTGGTACATCAAGGCTCATGAAGAGCCAAAATGGCTAGACTTTTGCCAACTCCTTTTACAACGATTTGGTCCTAGTGCTTTTGATGACTTCACAGGGGCCCTCACTAAACTTCGCCAAATTGGCACTGTGAGAGAGTATCAAACCGAATTTGAGAAACTAGCCAACCACACTGAAAGGATTGTCTGATGACTTTTACCGGAGTTGTTTTATCAGTGGTCTAAAGGATGCCATCCACTTTGAGGTCAAAATGTTCTGTCCCAACACAATGATGGAAGCCCTAGGGTTGGCTAAGTTGGAAGAAGACAATATTGCAAGCCAACAACACTCCAAGCCCACTTTTGTTCCCTTCCGAAATATGGGTTCTCAACGACCACCTACACCGCAGGCTCCTCGACCAACTCCTATCAAGCGTTTGTATGAAACAGAGATGCAAACACGCAGAGAAAAGGGGCTTTGCTATAATTGTGATGATAAATTCACTCGGGTACATAGATGTGTTCAGCAAAAGCTCTATCTCTTGGATGTGGATTCTTCGCCTGCCTCTGAAATTGGTGACGAAGATCCAGAAACAATGGATGCTCCGGTCGACATTCAGGAACTGCCTATTGACCCTCCGTCTCAGGATGACCAGCCAGAGATATCTCTCCATGCTTTAGCTGGAATCACCACCCCCCAAACAATGCGGGTCATGGGTTACTTCAAGAAGCTTCCTCTTACAATACTCATTGATTCTGGTAGCACTCATAATTTCATTGACCCTCGGATCGCCAAACAAGCTGATTGTTTTATCCATCCTTGCTCCAACTTTGAAGTCATGGTTGCCAATGGGGGCACCTTACCTTGCAAAGGGAAGTGTCGAAATGTGCGTATCTCTATGGGAGATTATACCTTGCGCTCTGACATGTTTTCCTTGACCTTAGGAAGATGTGATGTGGTTTTGGGCGCTCGATGGCTACGCACACTTGGCCCTATCTTATGGGATTTTGCTGAACTTTGGATGCAGTTTTCCCTCAATGGACAAAAACACACATTGACAGGATTACAACCAGGTTCTCTCAGCATCATCAGTTCACATCGCATGGAAAAACTCCTCAAGAAGAATTCACATGGTGTCATTGCTCAGATCCATTCCATTCAGATGCAACCATCAGCGGTCTCCACTACTCCTTTGGATCTACAACAAATTCTGGATCGATATACATGTGTCTTTGCTGAACCAGTGGGATTGCCACCTTCCAGGCCAAAATACCATCGTATTCAGCTCCTTCCTTGCAGCATTCCTCCCAACATCAGGCCTTATCTCTACCCATTTCAACAAAAAACGGAGATTGAAATGCTCGTTCGGGACTTATTAAAGCAAGGTATTATTCGCCCAAGCACTAATTCCTTTTCTTCTTCAGTTCTTCTTGTCCACAAAAAAGATGGGTCATGGCGCATCTGCATTGACTTCCAAGCACTTAATCACCTCACCATCAAGGATAAGTTTCCAATTCCTATTGTTGATGAGCTTCTTGATGAGCTTCATGGGGCTCACGTTTTCTCCAAGTTGGATCTTCGTTCTGGGTATCATCAAATTCCGGTTCATGAGGATGATATCCCTAAAACAGCTTTCCGCACACATGATGGCCATTATGAGTTTTTGGTCATGCCCTTTGGCCTCACTAATGCTCCTTCCACATTCCAGGCCTTAATGAATAAATATTTCGACCCTACTTGTGGAAATTCATTTTGGTATTCTTTGATGATATCCTCATCTATAGTAAAACATGGGATGAACATCTCCAGCATCTGGATCTTGTCATGCAACTTTTCTCTGACCATCATCTCCACGCCAAGCAGTCTAAATGTGTTTTTGGACAGAAGGAAGTTGAGCATCTCGGGCACATTATCTCAGCACAAGGGGTTTGCATGGATCCTGCCCAAATCGATGCCATGAACAATTGGCCGCATCCTCAGACACTCAAGAGCCTTCGTGGTTTTTGGGGTTTGACTGGCTACTACTGCAAGTTTGTCAAGGATTATGGGAAGATTGCAGCTCCATTAACTGCTCTATTGAAAAAGGATGCTTTTACATGGACACATGCTACTCAGTGTGCATTTGACAAACTAAAACAAGCTATGTGTACTACACCTGTTCTAGCTATGCCCGATTTTTCCAAGACCTTCACTATTGAGAGTGATGCTTGCGGCAATGGACTTGGTGTTCTCCTTCAAGATGAACACCCCATTGCATTCACCAGCAAAGCCCTTTCAGGTAAGAATTTAGATGCCTCTACCTGTGAGAATGAAATGATGGCTATTTTGCATGCAGTACAGAAGTGGCGACCATACCTATTAGGGAATCATTTCTGCATCAAGACTGATCACCAGAGTCTGAAATATTTCTTGGAACAACGTGTCTCCTCCCCAACACAATAGAAATGGGTTAGCAAACTCATGGGTTATGACTATGAGATCACTTACAAGAAGGGTAAAGACAATATTGTGGTAGATGCTCTTTCTCGCACATTTGATGCCCAAGGTTCTCTTTTAGCTATTTCTATGTCTGTTCCAAATTGGTTGCAATCTATTCAACAGGGTTATGTCAATGACTCTTCCTTATCTCAAATCATCCAACGCTTGACCAACAACCCTTCTACTGTACCACATTACTCTTAGGATGGTGCTTCTCTGAGATACAAGGGTCGTCTGGTGCTTCCCCAGAGCACAAATCTTCAACAGCCTGTCTTCTATGAACTCCATGCTTCTCCATCAGCAGGGCACTATGGGTTCCTCAAAACGTATGAACGGGCACGGCGTAACTTCTTTTGGCAGGGCATGAAAAGGAAAATTCAACAGATGGTGGCCGAATGTGATACCTGCCAGAGCAATAAGGGTGAAACAACACTCCTTCCAGGATTGCTCGAACCCTTTCCCATACCTACACAGATTTGGACAGATATTTCTATGGATTTCATTGAAGGGCTCCCTAAATCTGGTGGGAAGACAGTGATTCTCATTATGGTTGATCGCCTCTCCCAATATAGTCATTTTTGTGCTCTCAGCCATCCCTATACAGCCTCCTCATTCGCTCAAATTTTCCTGGACCAGATCTTTCGTCTTCATGGCATCCCTTCGTCCATTGTCTCGGATCGTGATGCGACTTTAACCAGTCATTTTTGGACAGAACTATTTTGCCACAATGGCACCAAACTGAATATGAGTTCAGGGTATCACCCACAAACAGATGGTCAGACTGGAATTATCAATAAATGCTTGGAAACTTATCTTCGTTGCTTCACCTCTGAACAACAACATCAGTGGGAAAAGTGGCTCCCTCTCGCTGAATGGTGGTACAATACCTCTTACCACATTGCCTCTAAAATGACCCCACATGAAGCAGTCTATGGTCAGGCACCTCCAGTTTGTCTTCCATACACCCCCAACAGTTCACCAATTCAGGAAGTTGACATGGTCCTTCGAAACCGCGATCAGATTCTTTGCATTTTGCGGGACAATCTTCACATGGCAAGAAACCGCATGAAGCAACAAGCTGATCAACACCATTTTGAGCGCACTTTTCAAGTAGGCAATATGGCTTTTCTTCGTCTCCCGCCGTACAAGCAATCCTCCCTGAAACTCAAAGGGCTTCATAAGCTCGCTCCAAATTTCTATGGGCCATATCGAATTCTTCAAAAGATTGGGTCCGTTGCTTATAAATTGGAACTTCCTCCTTCTTCCCACATTCATCCATTCTTTCATGTCTCTTGTCTGAAGAAATTTCTTGGCACCAACATCAGTGGACAAACGATTTTACTCGAACTAGATAATAAAGGATCCATCCTTTTGGAGCCGGAGGCCATTCTCAATCGGCGCACTCGTCAGCTTCACTCTCGCTCTATCACAAAGGTCTTAATTCAGTGGCACGACATGCAACCAGAGGATGCTACATGGGAACCACTCCTTCAGATTCAACAACAATTTCCACATCTAAAGCTTTGAGGACAAAGCTTTTTTTAAGGGGGAAGGGATGTTAGGAACCCATGTCTTTACTTTGTTAGTATATTGTTATTGGACGCATATGCTTTGTAAGTCGTCCCGTAGTATTTGTTGATCAATAGTTTGTGTTATTGTTGTTGGCGCATATGCTTTGTAAGTCGCCCGTAGTATTGTTGATCCATAGTTTGTAGTAGCCCATGGTTTTGACCCATAGTATTGGTGCTTAGACTTAGTACATAAGTGTGTGTTGAGACCTATGAAGGCACTGCGAAGTTATTTGTATTGAGCTTGCTCATAGGAGGTTGCCCCCTCGAAGTGGCCTATGATCAATATAAAAGTGATTCTGAGTTCTGTCATTTCTATTATTTCGCATATTCTTATTAATTAATTGTTGTAGGTGCTTCACACTTTGTCAAAGGTAGAGGAGTTATTAAAGTCGCTAGGGTTCAGAAAGGATGTAGCCATCAAATATGACGCCTTGCATATAATTTCCAAGAGAAGGAAGGAATGCAACCTCAGTGCTTTTGAGCATGCAGAACTAGAAGGAGTGCTGAAGGGGTGAAATTTCTTGTGTTGGGAAACCGAGGTGGAGGAAGCAATGGAGACACAGGGAGGAGAGCTCACGATTTTCGATTTAATAACATATTTGGATTAAGTGCTAGATGCCATGGAGGTGGGTCGAATAAGAGACTTAGAAGAAGTCATGGATACAGACACTAAAGAAGGTGATATATACAAGCGGCTCAAGTTAGAAATACAGGATGAGTTACTTGTTGCAGCTATTCAGGAAGAATTGACCAATTGAAGAGGAGTTGGTTGTTGTAGCATCTCAAGAAGAATTGACCATCCAAATGGATATTGGAGGGGCAGATGATGAGGAGTCTTTGGCTTCTAAGATCTAGGTTGTAGAGTACAAGTTTCAAGATGTCCAAGAAGGAGATGTCGGTAATAAGTTTCGGTCCAAGGCCGACCTCTGTGAACAGTATGATAAAAAAAAGCGAGGCTCGGATTAGAAGTTGTTTGATTCAATTCCTATCGCCAGAGGTTTGTCTAATATTTCCCTAATGACTAGCAGAAGTATAAATGATAACATATGAAACTTAGCAGTATTAACGGAGGATGGAGTGACTGAAGCAAGAACCAATTGGAAAAAGATATCAGTACCAGACAAAATCCAATTTCACAAACAGGTTACTGACCTTGTGTATGATGATTTTGTGAAAGTTGCTTTGAAGAGTGATAACTTGTTGGTTACTGTGAAAAAACTGGAAAACCAATTGAAGCTAGAGAAAAGTGAAAATCGGGCACTTCAACAGCAAGTCAAAAAGGTACAATCTGACCTGGTCATAAGCGACGGAGGAGGAAAAAGCATGAGCAAGATGTTAGCAGAGAAAGACAAGCTGATTCAGAAGCTACAGAAAAAATAAAAGGTTCCAAATATCTAGTTGATCGAAGCTCCCGAAGAGACAGACTTCGAAAAGAAAAAAGAGGACTTATCTAAGGAGATAAGTGACTGCAAAGCAGAATTACTAAAGTTTGCAGAAAAGGAAGATGGCTGTAAAAAGGAGAAAATAAGCTTAGAAAGGGAGCTTGAGGAGCTGAAAACTAACTTGTCCAAGTTGGACATGCGGCCTACCAATTCGAACCAAAAAGGGGAAAGCATTAGTACTGACAATCTGGTGCAGGCTATGTCTCACATTAGCCTGAAAGACGAGGAAATCAAGGAGATGAAAGAAAAAGATCACAGGTTGGAAGAAGAGAGTAGTAAAAAGGAAGAAGATCTGAAGGTCCTCCAAAAGAAGCATAAGGAATTGATTGAGATGAATAAAAATCTCTCTCATCAAGTTACCAGGCAGGAAACTTTGCAAGGATGTAAACACGTGGTATGGGACAGGATCATTAAGGAAGCTGAGAACTTTAGACCCTACCTTGATTTTATAAGGATTAAAGAAAAGACTATCAATGATGTTCTAGAAGGTTGTGAAGTTGCAAAGCAGACCTTAATCCAAAGGCCTAAAGAAACGGCACTAAGTGCCATCACTTTCCTGAATGATTTATCTGAAGAAGAAAGGATTAAGCTAAATATTGGGAACCAGATCGCAACGCTTGCAGCAGCTCGAAGGGTCCTGGGGAAATATGCACAGATTGAGAGCATGGAAGCCAAAGCCGAAGAAATGAAGGGACAAGTGGTAGAGTTCAAAGGACTGTTTGATAAGCTGGTCGAAATTGGGTTACCTTCATTCTAGAAAGATGACTAGGAGCTAATCTCTCCCAAGGCTTACAAAAACATATTGTGGACAATAAGAATGGATCATACAAGGTTCAAACATCTAAACCAATTGATTCTGGGAAAATCCCTAATGGAGTTGCTCGAAGAGGACTTTGAAATCTTGAATAGGTTGATTGCCATTGGCGAAAGGCTTCCCCCATTTTCCTACGCTGAGCATATCGAGATACGAGTGATGCTAAAGGAAATGGTGGACTATGACGTTCCACCTGCAGACCAATGGGCCAATGTAGAAAAGTACAGCAGATCACTATATTTTCTCTGTCTTCCACAGTGATACTTGTCTTTTTATAATTGTTGATGTTTGGAATTAGAGACTTCTCACAAGACTTTCCTATTTTTGATAATTTGTAATATTCTTTGAGGCGGCTGTATACATAGCTAACTAGAACTATTATTTTACTATCTTTACTTTTTTACTTGAAGTAAATGTTACTTAGTAAGAATACCAGTGGATTGTAAGAAATCAGTTAGGCTAGTTTCTACTTGTTTTCTGTTTTATTGTGATAGTGGGAAAACAACCTGAATGAGGTGTCACTCCAATATAACTGTTTTTGGTTTAGATGAGTCAAGCAAGAGGACTCCCGACATATATATATATATGAGATGTAATAGAATGATAAAGGGTTGAAAAATATTGTTGAAGACTCTTATGAGAAATTTGGTGTATTGTTCTTTAAGAAGCTTTTGAGCTATTTTGAATAAAGTTTGCAAAGCCGAGCCAATGTTTTCTTAGGGATTATTGTGTAACTGGTCTTGTAGTCTGTTCCTTCTTTTTTCCATGTGAATTGTGTATCTCTCATTGTTAATTCTAGTTTGTAACTTTCTTTCATACTTGGTGCAGTGTGATAGCTAAGTAGAATTCACATAAATTATGCTCTACTTATCTTTTTCCAAGTATTTCACCATTGCGTTTCTGCTAAAGTTGATATAGGATTCATCATTATATGCCTTATGTCAATGGATTGTTTCTTTCTCTTCTATTCCACCAATTAAAATCACTTTGAATACGAGTTGTTTACTACCTCGCCCCTATGTTAATGCATTTTTGAAGCATTTGCAAATGAATTTTCAGAGTTTGTTTGAATGCAACTCCTTTTCCCAAATAAAGATTCATATGTTTCAGCAAAGCTACATGTAAACCATTTTGTTTTCCAACAGAAATCTGATCTTCTGTATTGTTGTAATTGAATATCTTGAATGATGAATGCTGGTACATATTTTCATTGTTGACAACTTTGATTATTCTAGTCTTTCATAGAGTTGTAGAGAGATCCCTCTCAGACTAAGTTGGGTTAGTAGCTTAAGTCTAAAGATTGGTTAGTGGTTACCCTAGTTTGCCCTCTCCCACAACCTAGGGGGTCATTTTGAGTGTTAAAAAGAACATAAGTAAACTATATAAGAAAGAATGTTGACACACATTACAAAAATCAATGCATTCATTTAAAAAAACAATATTCTAGTATAAGAAGGACTTATAAGTTAGCCAGTTCATTAAATATCAGAACCGTCGATTGTACTCTCGTAAAGTATCTCCTACTTTTCCATCTTTATTTCTTTTTATTTATATTATAATATACTTATTATACTTAGGATTCTGAGATTACTTTCCCTTATAAGTGCGGGACTCAAGGTCCAGGTCCAAGGTAAATGCCCCAGTCCCACCCAGCAGCCTCAATGGTAAGTGCCTTATTAAGGTGGCAAAACTTTATAGGATAACCCCTCTCTCAAATCTCCAAATGGAAGATATCCACATCACAATGTGAACATGTGACTTAAAAGGTCTTCATGTTTAAATTAATACATTGTAAAATTAATCATGTTACTTGATAAAATCCATAGTATACAAATTATAAAATTTAAGAATGTATATCTATACACTAAAAGTTTTTACTGAGATATTACAGACAAACATTTTGTAATCCACTAAAACACTTATTATAAAAATACACATTACAATTACAATATAATTAATTACATAACAATTCAATATATACTTAAATTAAATTCTAAATATTTATACAATAAATCATTAAATTATCATATGTCTCTTTTATGGTGTACTTCATATGTTATTAATATATTATATATAAAGTTGTATGCGTGTAGTTTCCTCATTATATGAGTGTAGGTTGTCCTACTGCCTATTCATAAAATTAAACATCATTAATGAAGTGTAAATTTTAATTTCATTCGTCATTCTGAAGTGCATTTTTATTTTTACAAGTCATAATATCTATATCCCAAGCCCCCCCCCGCACCCCACCCCACCCCCCCTCCACACACACATATATATTATCTTTATATTTTTATTTTTAATATGAAAATTTTGATTTTTTTCATGGTCTCATTGTCTCCCCTTGTTAGGTAAACTTGACACAATCATGATTTTTTGGGACCATGATATTTGGTGCCCCATGGTAATGGCTCATTGTATTGCTTTTGAAGAAGCATATTGAAAGTTTTCTAGTATAAACCTTCTTTGTAATTATCTGTGTTCTTGGTTTAATCATTATCTTTATTATATTTTTGTATTATATGAGGCAAGATATGAGAATTCAATGTTTCATATATGGCACAAGGCAGGTCAGGTCAGACCCTCTTGCTTAACAATACACAACAACACACAAGGTGCTCACACACACTGGATGTGAACTGGAAGCTGACTTCTATTACTTGAATCAATTACAGTGTTACAATACAAAGCATTTAAACTAGTCGGCCTTATCTTATTACAAAATACAAAAATGGAACTCTGTATCTCAGTGTGTTTCTCGACTATGTGATATCCTCCTCCCTCTCACGATCTCTGTTGAAAGAAATCGATGAGCAATAGATGAACAATCTGTCCTCTAGCGTCACCTTCCTCTGGCCCTTCGTAATGCTCTTATACTCTGCTCTGCTGCTACTCCCGAGGTCACTCTGTTCCCCGAGATGTCCTTCCTCTATCCGCCGAATTCTTCCTGATCCTATAGACCTACAATTGTCAGTGTACCTGGCCATGCTGCACAACCTCCTCGTGTGGTGACATATGGAGTGATACCAACCACCTTCATAACTGCTCATAACTTCCTCAACAACCTCCAATCACTAGTACAAAATGAGAGATAAGTGACCAGGTGACCAAAATATCTGGTCACCATAGTTTTTTCAAGAGATAAATGACCAAAATTGAGAAATTTTAAGTGAGCTAACTAAAAATGACCAAGATAAATGACCAATTTGGTCACGGGAGAAGAACTAAACTAAAAATGACCAAGATAAATGACTAATTTGGTCACGGGATAAGAACTAAACTTAAAATGAACACATAGCAATTGGTCATTTATTTGGTTATTTTTAGTTGTGTCACTCTGACAATGGAAAATTACAATTTTGACAATGAATTTGTACAATTTACTAAATTTTAACACTGCATATGGATTCAGAATCCATCTGTAGTGTTATAATTTAGTAAGTTGTAACATTCTGGTCAATATATTTGGATTCAGAGATCTGATCCATGGATCATGATGACGACGACGATGAATCATGACCTTGATGAGTTTGACCATCATCGTCATCATCATGATCCATGTGTCGTCTTTCGTCCAACATTATTCCTTGTTGCATCTCTATAGATCGGGCTCATCACAGCATTGTACTCCTCTTCAATGTTGTACTTTGCAGCTCTTCCGATGCTGCGCTACGCTCAACTTCACAGCTCCCCGAAATTGACTTGTTAAAAAATTCTTCGACTTTACTACGCTTAACTTCGCAGTGCCAAAACTTGACTTGCACAAAATTGCCCCACTTGGGCTAGACTGAACAATCACCATCAATGTCACTACCATTGTTACTATCACTGTCACTATCACTGTCATTGTCACTATGTGAACCTGTATGTACCTCAAATCTGCCTTTCAAAACTATGATAAAAAATTCAACAAGATGTCCTAGAAAAAAAAATCCATAGACTTCATTTGTTTGCTTCTTTATACCCTTACCATCATCATCATCTTCAAATGCTATGTTGTTCCAAGAGAGGAAACCTAGATCATGAAAATAACATCACCATAGTCCATACCAATAACATCACAATAATCTGTGGAAATAACATCACCATAATATATTCCAATATCACGATGATATATGCCAAAATATCATCACCATAATCTATGCCAAAATCACCATAATATATGCAAATATTACCATGATCTATGTGAACATCATCACCATAAGCTATTCCAATATCACTATAATCTATGCAAATATCAACATGATCTATGCTAATATCATCACCATAATCTATGCAATTATCACCATAATCTATGCAAATATCACTATGAACTATGTCAAGATCATCACCAGGATTCACCAAGAGAAAAACCCTAATACATATGCAAGATACATACCTTTTCCAAGATCACAAGATGAAGAAACAAGAGAGAAACCTTAGTCATGTGCCATGTCCTTCAGCAAAACAAACCATATCCCTTACAACAATCTTTCCAATGAGCTAAGAAGTTCATGATTCCAATACCATATGAAAAGTTATGCAAGTTTCCGTCAAGGTAAAGAATTAAGAGAAAACCCCTACATCATCCTAAAATTCTTATAATATCCTCCTCTCAATTTAGCTCTACTCCTTCTTGAAAGTGCGAATGAGAGAAAAAGAACTTGGATCATAAAAATGAAATGAACTAACTTGTGTTTATACCTTTACAAGTTACTTTTTAAATCACTTTAGGGTAACTAACTTGTGTTTATACCTTTACAAGTTACTTTTTAAATCACTTTAGGGTAGGTCATCCCTAACTTATTATTATTTTTGTCTTCCACATTTTAGGGGCATCTTCGATGTGTCAATGACCACTTCATGGCTTCATTAAGGGTATTCTTGACCACTTCATGGTTATGTAGACATATCATCATTACTTTAGGGGCTGCTTTCCACTTCACATGGTCATGTGGACACATCATCACTACTTTAGGGTCTTCTTCACACTTCTCATCATCATGTTCTTGTGGACATATCATCATCTCTTTAGGGGCTTCTTTACACTTCAGATGGTCATGTGGGAACATTCTAAGGTGGACTCAGCACAATCAAAGGGGAAGCATTATCATCAAGGAAATATATCCTGAGAAGGAATTATTAGTAAAGTAAAGTTACGCTTTGCAAATGGGAAAGAATATTCAGAAAATCATAGCCACATAAAACAAGCATATTGAAAGGGTGAGCCAGCATAATCCCAGGGGGGAGCAGGTGGACAAAGTTGCTTCACCTCTTCGTCATTAATGTCAAATGGGGAGAGAGAGTTGTATTTTTTGACATCATTGACAACCTCTTCCAACAATATCCCCCTTTTTCATTGATGGAAACAACTACAACTCTCGCTCCTCCTTTGACATTAATGACAAAGGGGTGAAGCAGCTTTGTCCACGTTCTCCCCCTAGGATTATGATGTCTCCCTCTGTCAATATGCTTGTTTTCTTTTACTATTTTTTTTTCGAATAATGGAAATGGTAATGATGATGTGGCAAAGATGATAATGATATGGAAATAATAGAGGAAGATTGTTTGAAGAAGCCTGTAGAGCAGTAATGATGTGTCCTCTTGAAGAAGTTATGAAGATACTTGAAGGAACCTTTAAATAAGTGTATATAACTCCAGAGTTTTCCCCTTATGGCATTTCTGTTAAGTATGGACCTCATCGGATGAGATAAAGACTTGTTTATACTTTAGGTGCTTCTTTACACTTTAGGGGATTATTTACACTTTAGGGTCTTGTTTACATCATCATCTATTTAGGGGATTATTTACACTTCACATGGTCATGTGGGAACACCATCATCACTTTGGGGGATTCTTCATACTTATCATCATCATGGTCTTGTGGACACATGATCGTCGCTTTGAGGGTATCTTCAATGTATTTATGGGCTTGCTCCATTTTTGTACCACTCAAAGTTGGCATGTGGAAGAATCCACATATTATCTCATCCCATGAGGGCCATGCTTAACAACTATGCCATAATGGGACCAATTTGTAGTTGTATACACTTATGTCAAGGCTCCTTCAAGGATCTTGATAACTTCTACACGAGGACACATCATTACTTCTATAGGGGCTTCTTCAAACAATATTCCTCTATTAATCCCATATCATCATCATGATTGCCACATCATCATTACCATTTCCATTATTCATCAAACCATAGTCACATAAAAAAAAGCATATTAACAAGGGGAGCCAAAATAATCTCAGGGAGAGCACATGGACAAAGTTGCTTTACCCCTTTGTCATTAATATCAAAGGGGGAGAGAGAGTTTAATTTGTTTCCATTGATAACAAAGGGGGAGATTGTTGGAAGAATTTTTCATTGGTGTTAACAACTAAAACTCTCTCTCATATGAAATTTCTCATATCAAGCTATATATGCTTGTTTAAGTCCATATAAAGACTTATTTAATTTACATACCAAACTTGAAGTTTCGGAGGTGATAAAACTAGGTGGTTGTTGCATTAAATTTATTCATGAAAATCACCTTAAAAAAACACTCGTGACATCCATTTGGTCTATTTCACATTGACAAGTTGCAAAACAATAAAGTATGTCTATTATTATGTTCATTTTAGCAATTGGATAAAAAGTTTCAGTCCTCTTCAATTGTATCCCATCTTGCTCAACAGTTGAGACCCTATACGTGTAGTATTTTTCTCAAAGCTAGGATAAATAGCATGAGTAACGAAATCATGAGATGAAATAAAAACATCATCAACATATTTCTTACAATCATCTGGTTTACAAACAACCGGGGTACAATCAATATTATCAAAGGTAGAAGAAGTAATAGGTGTGTCTAGTAGCTAAACAACATTAACAGATTTATTCTTAGATTCTTTTAGTTGGATGACCTCTAGTTCAAGACTTTGTTTGCACTACTACAAATCCTTAGCAGTCTCATCTTTCTCCACCAGCAACAACAACAAGGCATCATAGTCTTATTTCAATCCTTGATATTAATCAAACAAGCAGTTATTATCTTCATGAAGAGGAGTATCTTCTTCATGAAGCTCGTCAATAGAGGCTTGCAAGTAGGAAACCTCATTAGCTAGTTGGGTATGGGTTTATTCTAGTCTAAAAATATTTTCCTTCAATGCAACATTTTATGTATGAGAAACAACCTTAACTTCGATCTCGAGATCATCAATGAAATTGACCTTGTAACCAAATTCAGCCAAAAGATTCTAGAAAATATTTTCCATAGTATTTTCTAGGGAAACAATCTTCCTAGTTTTTTTGTCCATTCTCTTCAAGATGACAGTCTAAACATAGAGTCTTCATATTTCATCTAGGTATGATCCTTTTCCAATTGATTCTTCAATATTTAATTTTTGGTTTGCAATAGATCAACAACATTTTGCAAGCAAACAACCTCTTGCTGAAGTTGATCATGGGATGCCTATAAAGAAACATCTTTCTTCTCAAAAACTTCCTTCAATCTCAACAAGATCAATGATGCATATTCATAAAAGGCACCCATATCTAATAGACTTTCAAAGTTTCACAGTCAAGACATAGCTTGCTAGTTTTTCCTACAACAATAAACAGTGCAACAACAACAATAACAAGGTTGCATTTAGTTATTTTTAAACCAAATAAGTATATTAAGGTACAATACAAATAAAAGATAAATATTTTTTCATTTAATACTTAATTCACGAAAAGGTTAGAATAGTCTAGGAGTTGATGGCCAAACAAGTCAATGACCCAAAGAAAACCAATAAATGGAAAATTTGAGTGCTAGTTGGTCAAACAAATGACAGTCGAAACTCAGTCGACAACATTCATGTGACTAACATGTACAAATTTGACAAGCTCTATATTTCATAAATTAGGGTATGATGCATCCAATAAAATAAGTAGTCAACTTCTCAAGATGCAAGTTGACCATCTGATAATTTACCATCTATTCGAATGCTCTAATTAAGTCAAATACTCAGCAAGAGGGTTGATCCAATCGGTCCTCCAACTGACCCAAATTAGTCAACTATTGTCTGGAAATGCAAAAGGAAAGAAAACTCATTCGATGCACAATTGATATGACTATCCACATGTGTCCACATGGTTGAGGGGGTTGCGGTCGAGAAAAATAATAGGAGGTCAACTATCTCTTTGACACTCCAACCAATATTTAACCAACCTATATCAAGTCAAGAAATAGGGCCTCATTCGATTAGCCAAAACAATTGCGATATTAGATGAAGAGCACTGCTACACAAAATCCATACATATATTCAATGTATCACACCCATGCATAACCCAAATAAAGAAACCATGTTATCATCCTCTCTCTCATTCTTTCCACAAAACCTGGATCATGAACCATCAAGCTTTGATACTATGTTGGGACAAGAAGATAAAAAATAGAGAAATAACAATGATTCCGAGAGAGAAGTGGTGGTGTCTAAAGACACCTTTACTTAATCACAATGAGCCATGATCCAATATTTTGGTGATAGATCAATTCGTAAGAACCATCTATAAATATGGTTAGGAACGTACCCAATAAAGAACCAAGAGACCACATAGTCGGTAACTAACCATAGTTGTCCATAGATCTTATTTAATCACAATCCATACACTGTGTTGATCACCTTGGTACCACCCTTATATACCCATTTTTGTGGACCCATTTCCTCTAATGGATGACACTCAAGGAGGTGAGCTCTCCTAAAAATTTCTCACATGGAAATACTATATGATGAATTACAACACAAGTTAAACCACAACCACTCCTCTACTGGATTTGAGTCACTTTATGACCACCTCACCCAGTTAATGACACTCTTTCCTCTATCATCTTCATGATACATAGAGACCAAACAACCTTACAATAAGGAAAGGGTTGATTCAAATTATCCCCATGGGCCCTACTCCACTGCACCTTTCCATGATCTGATTATTCACATGTGGCACTGACTTCCTAAAGTCGATCTCACTAAATTCGATGGGTCAAACCCCATAATATGGTCACTCATATGGACCATTAATTTTATTATATGATGAAACTTAGAGTGGATACCTTATATTTAGCATGAATGCCAGTGATGGTGGCAGTGGCACAAGAAATATTGCAAATGTTATATTGATTCCAACACAATTTGTTTTCAATCTCTATGAACCTTTTTAAACATTCACCCATTATTTGGAGCAATTGACCATGCTCAAACAATATGGAATAATCAAATATTTCATCTCATCTTTTGTGTAACTAGACATCTACAATGAAGGTACATTCCCATACATTTTACAAGGAATGTTTTATCAATGTTGAAAGAAGAGATCCATGCACATGTATAAAAAGCTCATCCTACAACTTGGTTGGATACCACTTAAAGATCTAGAGAACCCCAAAATTTGATAAATTCTCAAATAAAAGAGGTCCCATCTTTGAAACCTCAAAAGGCCATTCAAGCATTGTGGTAAAATTCCATGCCATTCAATATTTTGAGATCCCTTCCGATCCCTTCCGATCCCATTCCTTCTGACATGTATTTAGACTTAAACAAGCTCCAATCCATTTTTAACAAACCCAAAGCACTGCCACTTTCCTATGGTGAGAATGATCATTCCATTCCACTCATACCTAGTATCCTCCCATCCAATGTATGCATGTACTGACATTTATTTTCCCTAAAAAATGAAATTAAAAATATCATTCAAGAGTTTCTAGCTATTGGTGTCATCTTCCCTAATATCAGTCCCTATTCTTGCCTAGTTGTTATGGTCCTCCAAAAAGAATAAACTTGGCACATGTGTCATGTCTTCTGTGCTTTGAAAAAGTTGACAATCAAGGAGAATTTTCCCATTCCTATCCTTGATGACCTTTTGGATGAGCTAAATATTTCTCACTTATGTACCAAACTTGATCCCTGCTCATGCTATGATCAAAATGGCATGAAGAAGGTAGATATTCCGATAACCTCTTTTCACTCTTATGAAGAGCATTATGTGTTCTTGGTGATTCCCTTTGGCCTTTCCAATGCATCCTCCGCCTTTTAAAGTCTCATGAACACAATATTTATACCCTCTCCAAGTAAATTTGTCCTCACTTTTTTTTATGAAATGTTGATTTATAGTAAAACATGGCAAGGGAATCTAGCCGATGCTGATTAGATCCTACAACTCCTTCAAGATAATCAAATATTTCTTAAAATTTCCAAATGTGTGTTTGGTGTCTCTAATGTGGAATATATTGGTCATATTTTAAGTCAAGAGGGTGTGTGTGTGTGTGTGTGTGTGTATCGAAAGAAAATTACAACAATGAAGGATTGGCAGGTCGCCCTAAAAATATTAAAATACTTATAGGTTTTTTGGGTTTGATGGGATATTACAGGAAGTTCATTTAGATATATGGAAAAGTTACAGTCCCACTCACAACTTTACAAAAAAAAAAACTTTAAAGTGAAATGATATGATATAAATTTATTTCTATGACTTAAAGTAGGTTATGTGTACCTCTCTGGTACTCAGTCTAGGGATGATTTTAAGGATCCATACTTATTTAAAAGTGTATAAACCTTGGAGAATGTTACCAATTCTTAAAATGTCAACTTTAAAATATTTGGCGATATTTTTCTAAAAATATTTCAAAATTTTTTACCCCATCAAAATTGGGCGAAACAGGGCTTCAATATATGCAAATTGGCGACTAGTTTTTTGGAAAAAAACATGGAAAAATAGCCCATGGGCTAAATTTCGGCCCTAAATATTTCCTTGGTCACTTTACTTAACACCACTAGAAAAATTGTCTTATAATGTGATGCCTTAGCTAAAGGCCTCAAAGAAATACTCATGCAAAAAGGAAAATTGTTGGATTTTACTAGAAAACACAGCTATGAGTGACACTCTGGAAAATCAAATTTTGAAAAATAAATGATGTCCATATTGCATGATATGTACATATGTAATCCATACCTACTAAGGAAACATTTCCATATCTAAACCGATCATTGCAACCTAAAATACTTTCTTTAACAAATAATTTCCTCTTATGATCAATAAAAATGGGTCACCAAAATGTAGGGATATGACTATGAGATAATTTACTAGAAGGGGAATGAGATTTTGGTAGAAGGTGCTCTCTCTCGACCATTTGACGAAGAAGGTTCCATATTTTCACTATCCTTCATCATTGTATACTAGTTGAATGTGGTTCATAATGAATGGTTGATAGATCTCATGCTTGCTATCATGATCCAACAATTTCAGCAATAATCCCATGCATATTTAGGATACACTTCGCACAATGGTGAGATTTGTTTTAAAGAAGATGTATATTTTCACAAGAAATTAATCATTAAAATCATAGGTGTTATATGAGCTACATTTATTCCCCCACAACTGGGCATTCAATATTTCATAAAACATATCAAAGGGTAAAATTATTATTTTTCTTGGAACGCGTGAACAAGGAATTTGCACATTTGTGGTTGTGTGGCACTTGTCAAAGACATAAATGGGATGAAATATCCAATAATGAAAGCACTTCCAATTCCAACTGCAACATGGATTCAAATTTCCATGGATTTCATTGCAGGGTTACCAAAATGTCACAATAAGTCTATAATCATTGTTATGGTTGAACACCTTTCCAAATATGCTCATTTTTGTGTCCTACAAAACCCTTTCAATTCTCTATCATAGCTCAAGTGTTCATGGATAATATATCCAAACTCCATGGCATTGTTGGTCCTTAATACTGATTACAATAAGTTTACAAATTGATTGATATAGTTAAGCACAATTATACATACAAAAATTGGCACACAATACATCAACTCATTACACAAAAATTACTCTAGAAAACCCTCTCTTGGGAGAAAACCAACAAACTAGTGTGATTTAACTCATCTATTAATCAAACACTCATAATAGGTGTTTACAACCATGATTTTTTAGAACACAAATCACACTTTATTACATGATCATCATACTTGCTACACTCTCACCTTGCATAGCCATTACTTATTATTTATAGATGCAATATAACCAAATGGTCATTAGTGACTATCTATAACTTCCTAACCACTTTTAGTTAAGTTGTTACATTTGAATTGACTCGGTCAACTTTTTTCGATTTCCCATTGATCTTTGGTTGTTCTGCCAACTTCCCATCAACTAGTATTTTTCCTTTGACCAAGCAATTATTCTGGTTGGTCAGATGACCATACTTCTACCATATATCACCTTTGGCACAAGTCAACTTTTACTAAATTCAACTATCAACTTTTGGGTAAAATCTTGAATCTGGGTGTCTATTTTTTTGTTTTTTGTAGTTTGCAATTTTTTCATTGTTAACTATTCAATTTTTACATAGATTTTTTACAATGAAAAAGTACATAGATTATACTAGTGCATCTCTTATTTTTCATAAATGGTTCATGAATATTTTCATAAATTTTTGGATTTTCATCACATATTTTTATCATAATTTTTCTCAGCAAATAGAAATCTAGATTCATGATTTTACCCTTTTCCAGTCGATTTACATGAAAAGAATATAACATTCCAAACTTTCTCCCATTTGGTGCGTTACTTGCATAAGCAAGAGATTTAGAAATTTAGTTCATTTTAGCAGGGATAATAAGATAATCATTTCCCCACACCAAGAGAATTCTTTGTGCTCACTGACATGGTCAATGATTCCACAGCATTCTTTATCATGTATACATTTTCCAGTAACACCTTCTGGTTCTCCGCCATCTCTCTCTCACAAAATGGTTTTGAACATCAATTTGTTTTGTGTTTGAATCATATAATGGATACTTTGCTTGGAATAGCTCACTCTAACTATCACAATCAAACCTAATAACACGCTAACCAAACCAAACATATGAACACAACCTCTACAACCAAACAAATTCCTTACATGCATGAGTAGTTTCCATGTATTCAACCTCAATAATCGAAAATACAACAACCGACTACCTTCTACTCATCCCACTGAGTACTCCACCGAACAGATTGAATATGTATATATTAGTTGATCATCTGCAGTCGATATCTCCATCTCATTTCGAATCAACAAATCCATGTACATTGATTTCCTTGTCTCCCTCAAGATATCCTCCATAAAAAATTGCATAATCTATCATACCACACAGATACCTGAATACTCTCTTGACTGTGGTCCAATTCTCTTTTCCAGGTGTCGACATGTTCCTTCCAAATACTCCCATTGCATGGGAAATTTATACTCAATTACATATCATAGAATATATCAGATTACCTACAACAATACCATAGGGAACATGTGACATGTACTCTATTTCTTATTGTGTTTTAAGACATTGTTCAACATATAGCTTGACTCCCACAAGAATAGGGACCTTGATTGTTCTATTTTCTTACATGTTGAAATGTTTTAGAACTGTCTCAACGTGTTTTCTTTGAATTAACTAGAGGATTCTATTTGCACGATCTCTCTATATTTCCATTTCAAGAATGAAATTTGCTTCTCTGAGATCCTTCATATCAAACTTGGAATAAGGTACAATTTTACCTCCTTTATAAGGTCCATCTTATTTTTTACCAACAACATGTTTTTCAACATACAAAACTACATATATTAAATGACCACTGACTTTCTTCCCATAAACACAGTGATCAACCTGACTTCTCACAAACCCCAACTACTAGATATATCAAAGTTATTATACCACATCCTGGGATATTCTTTTAGACTGTAGAGAGACTTCTTGAGCTTGCAAACTAGCTCATGTTCTCCTTCCATTGTAAAACCTTCAATTTGCTTTACATAAAACCCTTCTTCAATATCACCATGAAGAAATGTTGTCTTTACATCCATCTATTCTATCTCAAGATCAAATGTTGCATAGAAATACATTAGTACCCTTATGGAAGTTAGCTTAGCAACATAAGAGAAAATATCACCAAAGTTGACTCCTTTGACTTGGGAATACCCTTTTTCTACCAGTCAATCCTTGTACTTCTCGACTTGACCTATTGCATTAAAAATTTTCTTAAGCACCCACTTACTATCAAGAGGTTTCCTTCCATTTGGTAACACAATTAGACCCCATTCTTATTCAAGGACTTCATTTCCTCCTCCAAGGCCCTTTTTAAGATTTTACCCTTTATCGAATCGATCACCAACTTTACTAACCTATGATCATCTTCAAGGGAAGATAACAAAAAGTAGCGTAAAATTTAGGTGATATATGCCTTTCTAGTTTTTTTCTTTCTTAATAAAACTTCTTCATATGCGGAGTTTTTCCACCTCTTCATCAGATTTACTTCACTCACCTAAATCCATGCTTTTCACATTCATTTCAAAATATTTCTTTTCTAGTTTTTCTCTTTTGACCTCTTCATCCCTAGTAGCGCCTCTAAATTCTATGAAGATCCAATCTCTACCATAAAATTCCTTCCATTTAGTTGGGTTTCATAGCTTATACCTTTCACTCAATCCTTGTACCTGATGAAGATGCATTTCTCCAACTTCTTGTTGAGTTTGTTTCTTTTCTCCTTAGGGTTGTGCACAAAGGAACTACACCCAAACACTATGAGATATTTAAGAGAAGGATTTTTACCAGTCCATTCCTCATATGGAGTATTGTCGACCATATCCATTGACGATGACCCCCTCACTTTTTCCATCAACATTCTGTTCATTCTTTTATCAACTCCATTTGTTGAGGCATGCATGGATTTTTTTTACCATGCTATATCATGCTATCTATAGAACTGGTCAAATTATTTTCCACAAAATTATCTTCCATTATTAGTTCTTCATGCCTCAATATTTTTACTAGTCTTATTCTCCACAAGAGCTTTGAAATTTCGATTTCTTCCTCAAAAAATACAACCATGTCAATTTGTAGAAATCATATATGAAAGAAATGTAATTCTAACATCCTCCTAGTGAAGAGACTGACACAGGTCCAAACACATCATTGTCTATTAACTCCAATATTTCCTAGATATCTATAGTAGCAACAAAATAGAACCTTGCATGACTCTATTTACCATAAATACAAATGTTCACATACATCAATTTCTTTAGGACTGTCAAGGATACCTTCGACCATACATTTACTTTTTATAACACAAAGACCTTTCTCAACCATATGTCCGATCTGTTTATGCCACAACATGGTCGAGTTGAATAGACAAGTAGATGTTCTATTGGAATCATGAAATTTTACATTAGCACATTCATAGTTGTTTATCCTTCCTAATAGCTTGTACAAGGCTCCATCCCAATCTCCTTTAATCAATACAATCACTCCTCACACCATATCACATATATCTTTTTCAAATACAAACTACACACCTGGATCCCCCATCAATCTGGCTGAAATCATGTTTCGGGCCAAACCTGGGATATGCAACACTCTTGGAAGTGTTCCTATTCTTTGATCTTTTAGTTTCTGTCAAACTTTACCATGTTCAATGATAATGGTTGGCTAGTCATCTCTTAGTGTGAAATCACCACCATCGAACATCTCATACTCATAGAACCAATCTCTACAAGGTGTCATGTGATATGAAACACCAGATTCGATCAACCAAGAGCCATTATATGACTGTGTACATGTGGAGTCCAAATACACGTCGCCTTTCTTTTCTTGCGAATATTTATCATCAATCGATTGAACTTCCTAAGACCCTTTTCCTTTCTCAACTTTCATTGAATTATAGGTTTTTCTATAATGTTTGACTTTACTACATCGTCAACATTTTGTCAATGCTGGACTAGGGGATCTAGTCTTAGATCCACCCCTCGACTGTGACTTTTTACTGGAGTTTTTTATTTTCCTATGTTTATCTATCAACCTCTAACCATCAAAGCATCATGGGTCAAATATTCCACATTCTTTCATCTCATCTCTTATTACAAATGAGATGTGAACACATTGTTGATCTTTAATGTAGCACTATTGCTTCCAATAACGACGACCAAGCTATCACTTGAATCAGGAAAAGAACACAACAAACTGATGCATTTCTCCTTCTTAGTAATTTTAATATCCATGGACAACAAATAGCTAATCAAAATGTTGAACGCATTCAAGTGCTCTCTAACCAAGTGACCTTCACCCATCCTCAAAATATATAACTTCTTTTGAAGAAACAAATTCATAACCATATATTTTGACTGGTACAAGTTCCCCAACTTTTCCCGTAACTTCTTTGCAATTCCTTCTTCTAAGACATTCAGTAATACAAAATTTTATAAACAAAGTCAAATTGTAGTCCTTTCTTTCATATCAATATTTTTCCAATATTCCTTTGTCACTCCCACCAAAGTTATTACTGGGTCGACTGCAACCCATTATTCTTGATTCATAAGAAGTTCCTCCATTTTAATCTTCCAAAGCTCAAAAATTTTCTCATTAAACTTTTCAATTTATATCTTTGATGTGTTATCCATTCTAACTATAAATCAAAGTTTTTAGAAATCTCCCACTATAACAGGTATTCACCAGATCCAGGACCAATCCAAACCCTTAGGAGCAAAGGTGTCCCCTTGCAGCCAAATACAACTCTATACCAAATGTTGTTTCTTAACACCGATTACAATAGGTTTGTAGATTGATGTATATAGTTAAACAAAATTATACATAAAACAATGGCACACAACACATCAACTCATTACACAGAAATTTCTCTAGAAACCCCTCTCCTTGGCAAAAATCGGTAAACCAGTGAACTTTCACTCATCTATTACTCAAACACTCATAACAAGTGTTTTCAATCGTGATTTTCTAGACCAAAATTTAGCACACTTCATTACACAATCATCATGCTTGCTACACTCTCACCATGCATAGCTATTACATCTTATTTATAGATGTAATACAAACAGCTACTCATTAATGACAATCCATAAATTCCTAACCACTTTTATTTATTATGTTATAGTTGACTTGCGTAGGTCAACTTTGGTCGCTTTCATGTTGAGATTTGATCGTTCTGCTGACTTTTTGTAGACTGGTAATTTTCCATCGACCAAACAACTATTCCGGTCAATTAGCTGACTAGACTTCCACCATCTATCACCTATAACTCCAATTTACTTATACCAGTGAAATATCCAATTTTCCAATCAATTTACATGCAAATAATATAATATTTCCAATAGGTATTTCCTATACTATTGTAATGGACCATGACCCCACCTTCATTGCAATTTCTTGCAAGAATTGATTCAAATCCATGGAACTTCAATGTCAGCATTACCTATCACCCCGAAATGGATGGTCAAATTGAATCTCTTAATAGGTGTTTGTAAGCATACATGTGCTTATTTATTTTAGATTTTCAATCCCAATGGGATTAATGGTTACCTTTATCATAATGGTGGTATGATACAACTAATCATATTGCCACTTGAATGAATCCCTTTGAATTGGTTTATGGAAAAAATAGCCCTTTGGTACTATCCTAGATTTACCTGGAATATCTAAGGTATAGGAAGTTGACAACACATTTACATGTAGGAAAACATTCTTTTCACTCTCAAGGATAACTTTGTAATGGATTAGATTAGGATGAACAACATGATAATCAACATCATCTTAAATGCCATTTTGCAGAAGAGGAGTAGGTATTTATTTTCCTACAACAATATAAGCATACCTACCTACCATGTGTCTTACAAACTGGAGTTACCTAGCCACTCCAAGATTCATCCCATCTTTCATGTCTCATGTTTGATGAAAGTGGTTGGCCACCACTGTCGTATTCAAAAGAGCTTTCTAGAATTGGATGAAGAAGGTTCCATTTGGTTGCAACCCAAGGAAGTCTTTGGAAAAAGGGAATATGTTCTCCACCATTGCACCATCTAAGAGGTATTGATCCATTAGAAATATACCCATACTAAGGATGTTACATTGCAACTAACACATATACTTCAACAATCCACATCTCCAACCTTGAGGACAATGTTTTTTCAAGAGTGGTAAGTTAGGGTCCTACCCTATCCCACTTAATAGATAGGTTCCCATGTATTGATGCCATCTATATTAAATAAGTTTAATAAAGTAGATATAGTGTGAAAGTAATATTTGTAAGAATCCTTTATTAGAAGGTTCCACCTATTAGAAATCTCCATAGTGTGAAAACAATATTTGTAAGAAGACTTACTTGAAGGTTACACTTAGAAGAAATTTCCTTCATTAAGAAGGCTTACTAAAAGATTCTTCCTATAACCATAATGTTTATTCACTAGAAACTATATATAAAAGTATAAACAATGAAACCAAATATTGCTACTCTTTGTTATTTAAGATTGTGAAGTAGTGTGGTTTAAATCTTGCCTTATCTTGTTATTTATGCTCTCAATTTCCAATTCTGCTATTAAAATAGACAACTAGATCAAATTTACTACTATACTTAAATTTCTCTAAAATCATAGTTTACACACAAAATTTAAATGTATTTTAAATGAAAAATTTTGTACATATCAAGATCAACACATCTATACAATTGTACAAAAAAGGACATTGTACACGTAAATGAACTTTCTCTTCAACCTCTTTAAAATACATAAATTATAGATTTGATTAAAAAATCCCAAAATATCATCAATTAATTTAACCATACAAATTATATGAATTAACTCTTAATTTAGTTATCACTAGTTTTTCTTTAAACTTAATAAAAATATAAAAATGATAAAAATTAAAAGTAATAATGCTTCCATAATTAAGTAGATAGAGAGGTTTATATATTATGTGATATGTTGGACTTCTTTAAAAAAATCAACAAAATTAACCCAAGTGTACCAAATGTACTAAGTGTAATGCTTGAAAAATATCTCTCCAAACAATACAAACAATACAATATCATATAATACAACCAAAAAACTATTTTTTTAAATAGTTCAATGAATTTTATCAACTATATTCGTGAATTTCTAAAGTATCCTAAACTCACCATCTATACTAAGTTGTAATCCATCTAATATTCTAAGAAATAATCATTACATTATGTGAAGTTAGCAAGAGTGATATTATAAGTTTTTAGTTGACATTCTACCTTAATTATATAAGTCTAATTGAATTTTTTAAAAGTAAGGAAATGTTTGAACCTTTTTAGAATTTTATTTTGTATTTGAAATCAGGATTTTTTAATCATATAATTGTTAGGAATTAAAATATTAAATGTTTAAAATTGTGATCTAATGTGGTTGTAGGTATGATATTATAAGAGAGTGAATTTCATATTCAATTCTCTTAGTGTTATAAAGATGACAAATTTCTTAGGTCACATTAAATGTTTTGCTAAAAATAAAAATATTTTCGATCTTTAAAATTAAGAGTTAATCACCTCATATCTTAATAAATCCAATATTAAAAATAGATCTATTAACTATTAATCAAATGCTCAATAATTATTATCATTAAAATATATAAAGAATATATAACTAAGACGGTGATTGAACATTGATTTATGATTTCAGTGAGCACAAATGGGCAGACCATATTAATCAAATATAGGTGGTGTTTTGTATCTTCTACTTTTCTTTTTTATTTGCAAGCATTGGGTTGCATGCCTTACACTATATAATAAAAATCAAACAATGTTCTTTCTTTCCAGAATTCAATTTACAGCAGGTGAAGTCTATATCAAAGATAGTAGTATAATTAGAGTATAGATATGGATATGGATACCAAAAAATCCAATACTAATAAAAACTAGAAAATATAAGAGTAAACTTCTTATATATAATATTTTTAATCAAATATACAAGAGCATACTATAAATGTACATCTCACACATATTATTTACAATCAAAATTACTATTTAAAAAGCAAAAATATTGTGAGAGATGACATTTAGTTATTAATAATTATTTTAATAAGATAGTAAAAAAGTATTTAATAAGAAAAAATAATAGTTAGAAAACATGAAATTGAACATTATTTATATTTTATAGTGTTTAAATAATTGAATTTTCATTTTTAAAATTTAATTGTTCACTAATACTACATCAAATATTCAACAAATTCCAAATTATTCCAAATTTTTATACACAATGATCAATACAACTAAATTACACTAATATGATATCAAATATTAATCTATGTTATCAATTACCAAATAATTGTAAATTGATTTTCGATCTCAGCAAGGACAAAGGGGACAAATGGCCATTTGCCAATACAGAGGACAATATTCTCTTCTGAATGGGACGAAGTAGACAGAAGCTGGCGTTTTGTATGTGTTACCTTTGTTTTTGTTTCCAAGTGTTGGGCAGCATGGCTTCGTTAAATCCGAGACAGACAAATATTGATATCTGTTCTCTGTTCTCTGCATCAGTCGGAATTTTCGGAGTGGATTCCTACGGAGAGATTCCCCTGTACCACAAACCTTAAGCACCACCATACAGAAACTTCATTACGAGAATGGATTTTATTATAAGGAATTATGATATGAAATTTTATGATTTCTGTTAACACAGAGTCGATATACCTTATTTGTAATGGCATTTATGTATAATGCTTAAACTTAGTTAGTTATAATAACTATTACAGTTGTAATTATATCAGCGATGTCCATCTTATGAATTAGATAATATATTGTATTATAAATATTAGCACAGTCATTGGAACTTATTATGTAATGATCATGTCCCTTACTACTATATGAAGCAAAAAAGATCATTGTAAATGTAAATATATTGAATATTGGAATTAGTCACGACAAAAGAAACTCAATTTCAAGTGCATGCTAACAAGTTCAACTAAGTAAGACTATATATTGTACTTAGATGTTAGTAAATATCTATGTTCCATCGTTTTATATCAATATTTTTGTTACTTCACGTTTTATGGTTTGGTATTTCGTCTTCTTTATGCAACCCTTTGTTACAATGTCATATACTACCACTCATTCAATAAATGCAATCTATATTATTTACAATATTTTGTTCTTTGTTCTTCAATTCTAACATGATAAGTTATGATTATGTTTTTTCAATATTTTTCTTTCACCTATGTGTAAATAGAACATAAGTAAACTATATAAGAAAGAATGTTGACACACATTACAAAAATCAATGCATTCATTTAAAAAAACAAAAAAACAATATTCTAGTATAAGAAGAAATCTAATAAATTTACACTAAAATCATTGTACACAAGATTTTTTCTTTCATAAGCAAAACTTTATAGGATAACCCCTCTCTCAAATCTTCAAATGGAAGATATTCACATCACAATGTTAACATGTGACTTAAAAGGTCTTCATGTTTAAATTAATACATTGTAAAATTAATCATGTTATTTGAGAAAATCCATAGTATACAAATTATAAAAGTTAAGAATGTATATCTTAAGAATGTATATCTACACACTAAAAGTTTTTACTGAGAGATATTACACACATTTTGTAATCCCCTAAAACACTTATTATAAAAATACACATTACAATTGCAATATAACTTATAAAAATTCACATTATAATTACAATATAATTAATTACATAACAATTTAATATATACTTAAATTAAATTCTAAATATTTATACAATAAATCATTAAATTATCATATGTTTTTTTTATGGTGTATTTCATATGTTATTAAAATATTATATATAAAGTTGTATGTGTGTAGTTTCCTCGTTATATGAGTGTAGGTTGTCTTACTGCCACTTCATAAAATTAAACATTATTAATGAAGTGTAAATTTTAATTTCATTCATCATTTTGAAGTGCATTTTTATTTTTACAAGTCATAATATCTATATCTCAAGCCGCCCCCGCCCCCCACACACACATATATATATTTTCTTTATAATTTTAATTTTAATATGAAAATTTTTATTTTTTTCATGGTCTCGTTGTCTCCCCTTGTTAGGTAAACTTGACACAATCATGATTTTTTGGGACCATGATATTTGGTGCTCCATGGTAATGGCTCATTGTATTGCTTTTGAAGAAGCCTATTGAAAGGTTTCTAGTATAAACCTTCTTTGTAATTATCTGTGTTCTTGGTTTAATCATTATCTTTATTATATTTTGTATTATATGAGGCAAGATATGAGAATTCAATGTTTCATATATGGCGCAAGGAAGGTCAGGTCGGAGCCTCTTGCTTAACAATACACAACAACACACAGGGTGCTCACACACACTGGATGTGAACTGGAAGTTGGCTTCTATTACTTGAATCAATTACAATGTTACAATACAAAGCAACTAAACTAGTCAGCCTTATCTTATTACAAAGTACAGAAATGGAACTCTGTATCTCAGTGTGTTTCTTAACTGTGTGATATCCTCCTCCCTCTCATGATCTTTGTTGAAAGAACTCGATGAGAAATGGATGAACGATCTGTCCTCCAGCATCACCTTCGTCTATGCCTTCGTAATGCTCTTCTACTCTGCTCTGCTGCTACTCCCGAGGTCACTCTGTTCCCCGAGACATCCTTCCTCTATCCGCCGAATTCTTCCTGATCCTGTAGACCTACAGTTGTCAGTGTACTTGGCCATGTTGCACAACCTCCTCGTGTGGTGACATCTGGGGTGATCCCAACCACCTTCATAACTGCTCATAAATTCCTCAACAACCTCCAATCACTAGTACAAAATGAGAGATAAGTGACCAGGTGACCAAAATATATGGTCACCGTAGTTTTTTCAAGAGATAAATGACCAAAATTGAGAAATTTTAAGTGAGCTAACTAAAAATGACCACATAGCAATTGGTCATTTATTTGGTCATTTTTAGTTGTGTCACTCCGACAATGGAAAATTATAATTTTGACAATGAATTTGTACAATTTACTATATTTTAACACTGCATATGGATTCAGAATCCATCTGCAGTGTTAGAATTTAGTAAATTATAACATTCTAGTCAATATATTTGGATTCAGAGATCTGATCCATGGATCATGATGATGATGACAATGAATCATGACCTTGATGAGTTTGACCATCGTCCTTCGTTGAATCACAACACGGTACAATTTAGTAAATTGTAACAGTACTACTATATCATAGTGTGGTAGAGTCTTGGATAGTTATCATCTTTCTCTCTAGGAATCCTCATGCAGTGAAGCTAGTGTCATTGTGTCCAGCTAGCTGCACTCGTCGTGTTCATATTTTGTTTGAAGAAAATCATTGTCGTTTGACCCTCTCAGTAGTTTGTTAAAGTTTTGGCAATTTTGTGTCATGTTAGTTAAAAATTTCCAATTTCACAACCTCCATTAATTATCCATATGCATCCATTAGTCATGGTTCTCCTTGCACCTCAGTTTGAAAAGTTTTATTTGAAAGTCCTCAGAGTCCCTGCCCTATAAAAAAAATAGCCAATATATAATAAATATATAATATGCTAATATATATCTAGATATATCATATCATTAATATTTTAATATAGTATATAATATATATATTAATATACAATAATGTTAATATATTAATATCATTATCATCATTGTGTATTTTTAAGGTCACCGCAAGTGGGACACTAAGTTCTTGTATGAGACTCCCTTGTTTGTGGGATAAGGGACTTCCCTCTACAAAACTATTTAAATGCTAAATATACTTAATACATTAATATACTATATATAATATAGTATATGTAATATTAATATAATATTATGTATAGCTAATATATTACTATACTATATAATATATAAAACTAATATAATATAGTTATTATATCTAATATATTAATATTAGTATTAATAAATTTGAAAAAATTAAAATAAATATAGGACACACGAGGAAAATAAATTAAAAGAAGATAAAATAGAGAAAAGAAAATGAGCGGGAATGGATGGATTACAAAAGAGATTGAGAGGGAAAAAAGGTAAATGAAAATTTTATTTTTCAAAGGGAAACTCCAATGGATCTACAAGCTCAAATGGAATTCTTGCATAAAAGCTCAAAATGGTCGGGTTAGACAACGAATTTGTCGGGTTGTATGGAGATCTAGGTTTGGGCTTTTTTTGGTCTGTTTTTACATACTTTAACATCGATCTGCTTCACTTCATACTGTGAGGCCAGCGAAAAATGTTTGATTACACAAGGTCACAGCTCCTATAGAAGAGTTGAGAAGGCCAAGTTACCTGGGTAAAAGCAGTGATTCTTTGTCTCCGTGAATATGCCTCTAAGAAGGACCACAAAGGTGTGCTTTTCCCTTTTGTTCAAATTTGTACTCTAAAATTACCAACAAGTTGATGCCTTTTACCCTCTTTGCAATCTAGTTGGAAAATTATGAAAATGCTTCTCTAAGTTTTTGTTATTTGTCCTCGGATTAAATATCTTTATTTTTGTTGTTGTCTATGGACTCCATTATTCAACCCTACCACTAAGGAATTAACCCTGTCTATGTCAAGCTACTTGGATAACCCTTGAGTGGTGGTTGGAGGAGGGTTTGAGGGATATGGGGAACCGACTTGGGGGCACACTAGATGTGGATGAAGATTACAAAAAAAATCAGAAGTTGGGTTATTCACCGGGCTCTCGTGATTTCCAAACAATTCCGAGTTTCTTGGTCTCACGAACAATTTAGCAGTGAAGCTAAACGCTATGGATCCCTTTTACACCCTTGAGTGGTTATGATTGAGTAGTTTAATGGCTTTAGGGTTAATGTTGGAACAATTAACCCTCCCAGTGTTGTTTGTTTTCAACTCAAATGTTTTAGGGTTTCGATAAAGAATATGTTGCAAATGTCAAAGCTGTAAGCCGGAGTGTAGAGTAGCGATCTCTCTAGCTTCATCTTTAAATGCAAACCACGAGGGTCTCCTACGTCTTCCTTGTCTCGAAATTGTTCAAGCTTTTATTATTCACCCGGTCTACACCGACAAGATCAGTTTTTTCACCCTTGTTCAATGTGGAGGCTTGGGTGTAGTAGCGATCACACTGCCCTTGAGCAACCACATGGTGTAATAGAGAAGAGAGGCCAGCTAGTCCACAGATTCTTCTTCGTTAAGGCGGAGGAAGAGCTGGATTTCTTCCTGGCCAGAATGGGTCTTAACCTAGTTGGGGCCGGACATATTCCGGCATCCCTTCCCAAGAAACCGGTCATGGAAATCATTTTTGCAGGACAGAAATATCACCATGTACAGGCTCACAGATACCCCAATTCCAGGAAGAGGGTTGTAAACCAAACTTGAGCATTGCCAAACACTACCATGGAAGACATAAAGTTTGCGAATTGCACTATAAGGCTTCTACGATTGCTGTGGTCAGTTTCATTCAGCGGGTTTTCCAACAATGTAGTAGGTAATTTGCTTTTTTATATACCTCTTTCTATTTATTCGATTCCTACAAATTCCCCATCACGTCTCCTTCTTGTGGGACTATGGCTGTGCGCACCTATAAGAGATCGAATCCCATTTTTAACCTTGTTTTAAAAAGGAATAAACCTTATTACCAGTGGAATTTAATTTTTGTTGTAAAATGAAACCAATAATAACTCCAAATCTAGTGGTAAAACGATTCAAATACCTCAACAAACAAATGAAGTTCCTGTCAGATAGTGGATCTATTAAAAAATGTTTGTAACCACAACTACAATACTCTAGCGTTAAAAGAAACCCCATAATCTTGGCTCTACTCCCTCATGGATATCCTATCTTGTCAAGTGTAAGTAGCTACAACCGTGTAGCAAACCTATAGTTCAGCACACTGATGAAGGAGATATGTGGGTCAGACTCGCTAGAATAATATTACTTGACTCTTAATGAAGTGATTTCTTGAAGACATCGGGCGTGATTTTGACCACAGAAGGGAAATCCAACATCTCATCGGGCAGATCTGAATAACTAGAAGGTCTGTAGCATATCTAAATTCATATGAAGAGGCAGATCTCAAAACATTTCATTACACCTATAAAATGAGTGAGAGAATTTGATATATCTGCTGACATCATGGTAAGCTTTGGCTAGTTGAAGTACAAGCATTTCTGCAAATTGATACTGTTATATTCCTCAAAGTGCCTTGCAATTTTAATAGTATTAAGCATCCCCACCTCCACGCCCTCACCTATAGAAAGATCAGACAGAAGACATGCTCGTCTGAAAGAATACCAAAGTGGACCACATATTGCACAAAAGTCCATCTTAAATGGCCATACCATTCATCTAAAAACCAAATACAAGGCCAACATGGGTCACTTGAATGAATACCAATCATGAATGCCATGCTGAAGTATTTAAGACCATGTCGAGATGTACCGAAGACGAAGAGGAAGCGTGCCATTCGGTGAAGACGTAGTAAATGCAAAAAAAAAAATACCAACTCATCTACTTCAATGCAGCCGGGGTGAGAAAGTTATTTTAATAAATCTAAACACATAGGAGGCTTTAGATAAAATGCTCCACAATCCGATAGTAATGCATCTCTGGTGTCACGAATCATCTTCACACTCTCACCTAAAGGAAGACTAGAAAAGGAAGACTAGAAAGCCACTCTAAAGTTTCGAAGAATATATCCAGAGAAAATGAAGACCATAGTACATGCCACAAGAAGCCAGAGGTTAAAAGAATACCAACTCATTCAATTCATTGTAGTAGGGTGAAGAAGTCATTGTGATATATCTATTAAGCAGTCCTACAGTATTCATGTTATTTTTCCTCATTGTAATGCTCTACTATCTGATAGTAATGCACGCTTGGTATCATCTTCTCACTCTCACCTACAGAATGATAAAAGAATCCACTCTGGAGTATTGAAGGCCATATCCAAAGACAATGCCACAAGATGAAGCCATAGGTAAAAATAATACCAACTCATTCAATTAATTGCAACAGGTTGACGAATACTTTTTGTAAAGTGCTCTGCCATCTGATAGTAATGCACCCATCCAACCATCTTCTCACGCTCACTTGAAGTAAGACTAGAAAAGAGATGCATGCTCACTTGAATAAATACCAAAACCAGACACATATGGCCATGCAGCTAACTAAAAGCCGCTCTGAAGAGCCATAGGAGAAAATCATATTTGGGGTCATTCTGAAGTCTGTCCAAAGAAATGGCAAACAATTGCCAATGTGATAACCTAAACTCCGACTCAAATGATGCTACTACATCTGTTGTAAATTTGGACTTTCAAAAAATACAACCCAAAATATGCATGCTTGAATCAACAATTAAGGCGATCTAGAAGCAAAGGATCTATATAGGGAATTGGAAATATGACAAATGCTATGATACTTACAAATGTGATTAAAAAGTACAATACACATACCTCTACTTCACAAAGAACCAACATATACATATATAGTTTCTTCTGTTTGAAGTTTATTGGAAACCATAGTACACTGATACAGGAATTTGAGAGCTGGGTGCACCATCTGATGACGGCCATGAAACAATTAAAAAACAAGAAGAAAATTCATGAGGCTCCGAAGCACTGATAGATCCATGAGGCCTTGATGGACCATTAAATGGTAAATGGAATATCATAGAAACTATTTTCCAGTGGATTTAGTTCCAAATCAGAGCAGAGAGGTTATTTTCTTTGCCCCTTCAAAATGGTCCTACTTGAAAGCGACAGCATACCCTTTTTCACATACTGGAGCTATTGCGTTCATCAAAACACACTCTGTAGATCACAAAACGATTACACCTTCAAAATAGAAAAGAAAACCTAAAATTACAAATTATTGCAAGAATGTCATGTCCCAAATTTGGAATTGGGTCACAATGGCCTAATCACATTAGCCATATTCATTAGAGTTTGTAAAATTGATGTTAAGGGTCAAATAATTGCCAAGGAGGAAAATTACTAGTTTCCTAGGTTTGGGGTGGAAGCTTTGGGATTTGGAATAAGGGGGATAATAAATGATGTTTAGACATTAGAAGGGTTCAAGTATTTAATAAATAGAGTGAATAAAGAAATTCAAGAGAAATCCTAAGTGACAAATGGTTTTGGAGACATATGGAGGATGTGGGACCCACACTAGCTTGATTTTTCATAATACATGGTATCTCTCTTTTGCAAATTCGAATTAATGGGAATGTGAACACTCTTGGGTGAGTTGGTAAGTCATAACACATGTCATTGAGCATCTTAGGTCGAATTTGGAAGGAATGGTAACCTCCATGGAAGATAAAGAGTCAAAGTGGAAGTTTGTGGACACTTGGGCTAAATTCCCTAGCCCCTATGACACCAATGATGGAGCATCTATGACAACTATGACAAATTGCAGACCTGGACTCTGACATCTGACCACTATGACATGTCAGCCCCAAAAATAGGCTCAAAGAAGGCGAATTTGGGAGTTGGAGAAGCCAAAGAAACTCAAAATCGAATTTGGGAGAAGATGGAAGGTTGGAACTAGGAGACAAGTGGCAAATGTGGAATATTTCCTAAATGAAAATCTATTGAATCTATTGAGAGGATTTCGACCCTTAGAAGGATAATGTTGGTTATAAAATGTAGAAATGAAGTATGAGAATGGCTTTTGATCATTTGTAGAATTTGCAATTGCATTTGTGAAGAGGGAGAGCTAGTGGATGACTAGTTTCTTGCCTTAGCCAATTTCGAGGGTGAAAGATTCCCATCCAAGTTGGCAATTGGAAAGGCCATTCAGACCTTTCATTTGTAGATTTAATGGAGTCTTTATTTGCAGGTGTAAGCTACAGGGCAGCTCATGGTTTCTTCTATTGCAGCTCGCTCCTTCAACCATTTCCAGTTTTGATGGCATATTCTTGATCCTTGAGGGAGGGCATTTTTGGTGAGCTATTGTACTCTTTGGGGGAGCTTCTAATGCCCCAATTATTTTGTAAAATGAATTAAATACTCTGTTCTTCATCTCCAGAAATTTTCAGGTCGAAATTCCAAGTAGAAATGTATAAATCTCATTTTTAATGGAAGAACATTGTCATTTCCCCACTACCTTGTTGTGAACCAATGTATTGATGATGATTTCGAATGAATGGATGATTCTATGATGAATTTGTGATTAATGGACTGCCATGGATGTATTTTACAAGTTTCATGTACTGTACTTGAGCATTTGAAGTATTTTTACTCAGTTTAATTGCATTGGGAGAAGAAATAGTGCCATTTCCCCAAGGGTCGAATTGGTGATTTTTGCAGTTGAATGGGAGAGGGTGAGAACAGTTGTAATAAACCATTAATGGCGCATATGAGACCTTAATAACATAATTAATACATTACATACCTCTGTTCATAAATTTGAGTGGGTTTGGAGGCATTTGGGAAGCCATTTTCAGTACTTACCTTAGGGGGATTTGAACCCCAAATTACTAGTAAAATTGCATACTTGGTCCAGAATCTTAAGAGAGTTTGCAGAGGTATTTTGGTGGCCATATGTTATCCCTAAACATCATATTCAATCCCTAATATCATTCATACACCTTCCTTGAAGATTTGAAGGCATTTGGAGTCAATTTGAGACCTAGAGACCAATACTAGTCAAAGGGAAATCACTAGTAAAGTTACCTGCATTGACCAGAATTGAAAGAGTATTTGCAGAAGTGTTTTAAAGGTACAAAGGAATCCCTGAAACACATATTTATGTTCTAATATCATTCATATACCTTCTCAGAAGATTTGGGATCATTTGGGGCAAATTTGGGACCTAGAGATCGAAACTAGTCAAAGGTCGAACCAAGGAAAAAAGTGGAAAATTGCAATTTTAATAAAATTCCTAACAAGGGACATTACAGTGGTATCAGAGCATGGTCCTTGCACCTGTCTATTAGGTACATACATTCAAGAATAATTGGCAGCCATGTCTTACTATTATGATGAATCCTATGAGTACAATTCTTATGAGGAATATGCAGATGCTTATGAGCAATATGAAGCAGAATGTGAATGGTATGAGGAAGAGGTGCCATCATGCAACACTTCTTACAATTTCAAGAGAAATGAAGATTATTCTTATGACTTTAAATCTGATGAATATGAGTGTGTCACACCAACCAAGGATAATTCTATGAGTGAGTTCCAAAGATGGAGAGCAAAATATAAAACCTTGCCCCAACAATATCAAAAATATCAAGAATATCTTTCTTTTAGCAAAAATACACAAAATGCCATGTATTTTGAGTACTATGCTGAACATGTTTTTGAAAATAGGCCCAAAAATGAAGATGTGGAGTTAGTGAAGAAAGGTTTATGCCCTTCTTGTAAAAACCCTTGGAGCGAGTATCATATATGTGTGCATGAAATGATGTCCTCCTTGAGGAGAGCTTTTGAGATTTATTCAAGAAGAGATTCCAAATATATTGATCCTAAGGAAAACAAGGGGAAAAATGCATCAGCTTGCTTTAATGAGCAAAAGGAAGAGACATCACAAGAGCATGAAGAAGATTCTATTGAAAATATGGAAGATCATTTCAAGACACCTTCTAGCTTAGACATGAACCAAAGAGCATCTACTGATGGATGCTTAAACTATGAAGGAGTACCTACTAATGGGTGCTCACACCTCTATGTTGGTGACATAGAGATCACTTTTGAAAGTGTTTCTACAAGTACAAGTTTCATTAACCATGATAATGAAGACCTTGTAGCGGTTGAAGAAGAACCAAGATCAACTTCCCCATCACCACTTGAGCTTCATGAAGTTGGTCCAAGCAAAATTGAAGAAGATGAGGAGGTTCATTTGCAAGAGCCTCATTTTCTTGAAGGGTCCTTAAAGATGAATGAAAATAATATCCAAGAGTCCCTCAGCATTCTCCATGACACTCAAGCATTGGTGTCAAATTCTTGTTGGAGAGCTACTTCATTGGAGGAAACATCCTTCCTTGAAGACATGGAGAATATTCAAAGAGCAATGTGCCACATCAAAGGTAATTTCATGTCTTTGCTTTTTGATAGAAACCATTTGTTTCAGCTTAATGAATTGTTACATGATGCATACTTGAAGAATAATGAGGATATTCATAAGCTCACAATTCAAAATGAGCAACTTCTTGAAAAGTTGCAAGATACTTGTTTTTCCTCCTATGTTTCAGATTGTCAAATGGTAGATTGTTTGGAGGATTCTCATGACATGGTGGATCATGAGAAATGTGAAAATTTGAATGTTTTTGATGTGTTTGAAGATAAACTTGAAGAGATCCAAACACTTGATGTGGTGGAAGAGGAATTTGAATTGCCTCTTGATGAAGGTTATGCAATTTTTAAAGAAGAGCATGATTCCTCTACATTGGAACCAAACTATGACAAAGAGTTCACACTTTTGAAGGAGCTGCATGATACTACCCACATGGATCCTTCCCATGATGAAACTCCTGAACTTCTTGATCATTTGGGTGAGTTAGTACATTCTCCTACATCCTACAATTCCATGTTTTGCAGTATTAGTCTCAATGAAGTATGGGTGAAAGGGTTCTTTTTGATGGTGCCACATGAGGAGTATGGAACTCCTAGATTTAACTTTTATGATGACATGGTTGGAGCACATTCTTATTCACATTTGCAGCACCATAATTTATCACTTTATGATGATTCACATCTACATGGATGCACCTATGATATGGATTTGAGTCACTTGAATACTCATGGTTTTTCTTGCTCAACACTGGGTTCATTTGATGTTACAGGAACTTCATCCAACACTTGGATGAATAGATTTATGATGGGAGAACATTTTTGTTGGCAGCCACATACTTTGTTACATCTTTATGATTCTCACATTCATGGATGTATGGGTGAGACTTCTTTGAGTCATTTGAAGTCTCCTTGTTTTTTCTGCTCATTATTTGGTTCAAATTCTAGTGGAGATTCTTCATTCACTTCTTGGATGAAAGAATACATGGCTGAATATTTTGATGCATATCACATCCTTTTGAAACAAAATTATAGGACATGGGATCCTCACCTATGTCATTGGAGCATATTTGATTGGTCACTTGAAGCTTGTATGCACTTGGAAAATGGTGGTCTACTTGCTTGGAGGTATAAGCACTTTCATGACTCTTTGATGAAGCATATCCTTGATGTACATTTTCATTATGTTGTTATGTACTTTGATGATATATATTTGGTACTCATGATGTTTGGAAGAATGCATACAAGAAAATGAGATCCGGGAATCCTCTTATCTAATGGTGTAGGTTGGAGAGCACTCTTAATTGTTGGGGTGCAATACAAGCAATGGGACCCTGGAATAATTTTTGTTTCATTGGTTTCATTTTTTGGGGGGAAGCAAGCAGCATGGGAGATGGATTCCCCACTTAATAAAGTGATTTTAATAAGAGTAGTGCAGCAGCAAGCATGGTGGTTCCTCTCTAAAATATTCATGGAAACTCAAAGACTCAAGGTTTGGCAATTCAATGGCAACTTCAAAGAATTATACAGAAAGCAGGTTCTTCAACACCCATGTTTGAAATTGCTTGAGGACAAGCAATATTGGGAAGGGAGGATTTGTCATGTCCCAAATTTGGAATTGGGTCACAATGGCCTAATCACATTAGCCATATTCATTAGAGTTTTTAAAATTTATGTTAAGGGTCAAATAATTGCCAAGGAGGAAAATTACTAGTTTCCTAGGTTTGGGGTGGAAGCTTTGGGATTTGGAATAAGGGGGATAATAAATGATATTTAGACATTAGAAGGGTTCAAGTATTTAATAAATAGAGTGAATAAAGAAATTAAAAGAGAAATCCTAAGTGACAAATGGTTTTGGAGACATATGGAGGATGTGGGACCCACACTAGCTTGATTTTTCATAATACATGGTATCTCTCTTTTGCAAATTCAAATTAATGGGAATGTGAACACTCTTGGGTGAGTTGGTAAGTCATAACACATGTCATTTAGCATCTTAGGTCGAATTTGGAAGGATTGGTAACCTCCATGGAAGATAAAGAGTCAAAGTGGAAGTTTGTGGACACTTGGGCTAGATTCCCTAGCCCCTATGACACCAATGATGGAGCATCTATGACAACTATGACAAATTGCAGACCTGACCTCTGACATCTGACCACTATGACATGTCAGCCCCAAAAATAGGCTCAAAGAAGGCGAATTTGGGAGTTGGAGAAGCCAAAGAGACTCAAAATCGAATTTGGGAGAAGATGGAAGGTTGGAACTAGGAGACAAGTGGCAAATGTGGAATATTTCCTAAATGAAAATCTATTGAATCTATTGAGAGGATTTCGACCCTTAGAAGGCTAATGTTGGTTATAAAATGTAGAAATGAAGTATGAGAATGGATTTTGATCATTTTTAGAATTTGCAATTGCATTTGTGAAGAGGGAGAGCTAGTGGATGACTAGTTTCTTGCCTTAGCCAATTTCGAGGGTGAAAGATTCCCATCCAAGTTGGCAATTGGAAAGGCCATTCAGACCTTTCATTTGGAGCTTTAATGGAGTCTTTATTTGTAGGTGTAAGATACAGGGCAGCTCATGGTTTCTTCTATTGCAGCTCTCTCCTTCAACCATTTCCAGTTTTGATGGCATATTCTTGATCCTTGAGGGAGGGAATTTTTGGTGAGCTATTGTACTCTTTGGGGGAGCTTCTAATGCCCCATTTATTTTGTAATATGAATTAAATACTCTTTTCTTCATCTCCAGAAATTTTCAGGTCGAAATTCCAAGTAGAAATGTATAAATCTCATTTTTAATGGAAGAACAATGCCATTTCCCCACTACCTTGTTGTGAACCAATGTATTGATGATGATTTCGAATGAATGGATGATTCTATGATGAATTTGTGATTAATGTACTGCCATGGATGTATTTTACAAGTTTCATGTACTGTACTTGAGCATTTGAAGTATTTTTACTCAGTTTAATTGCATTGGGAGAAGAAATAGTGCCATTTCCCCAAGGGTCGAATTGGTGATTTTTGCAGTTGAATGGGAGAGGGTGAGAACAGTTGTAATAAACCATTAATGGTGCATCTGAGACCTTAATAACATAATTAACACATTACATACCTCTGTTCATAAATTTGAGTGGGTTTGGAGGCATTTGGGAAGCCATTTTCAGTACTTACCTTAGGGGGATTTGAACCCCAAATTACTAGTAAAATTGCATACTTGGTACAGAATCTTAAGAGAGTTTGCAGAGGTATTTTGGTGGCCATATGTTATCCCTAAACATCATATTCAATCCCTAATATCATTCATACACCTTCCTTGAAGATTTGAAGGCATTTGGAGTCAATTTGAGACCTAGAGACCAATACTAGTCAAAGGGAAATCACTAGTAAAGTTACCTACATTGACCAGAATTGAAAGAGCATTTGCAGAAGTGTTTTAAAGGTACAAAGGCATCCCTGAAACACATATTTATGTTCTAATATCATTCATATACCTTCTCAGAAGATTTGGGATCATTTGGGGAAAATTTGGGACCTAGAGATCGAAACTAGTCAAAGGTCGAACCAAGGAAAAAAGTGGAAAATTGCAATTTTAATAAAATTCCTAACAAGGGACATTACAAAGAAATTGGATCGGATTCATTTACCACTCTAAACCTCGATTATCTCCCTATTGACCATATTACATAAACCCTAAATTATGTTTCCTTTCAATCAATAACTTCCATATAGCTATTCGAGAATGCTCGACTTCATATATCTTAGCTGCAAATTAAGAATAGATGTCATCCCCTACTTCCAGAGAATGTTTCCAATAGCTATTGTACCCCACTACTCAATCCCGGGGGTAACAATGCAAAGCATTAGCTTCATGTAAAAATAATATGGGAGTGACACTTGCTTCCTGTAATATTACTACAAGAGTGATCAATACATGTATTCCCCCCTATTTGTCCTTTTTTCATAAGCTTATAGGATTGATTCATACAATCTTGCACATATTAAACACAACTGTTTTGAAACAATCTTGATTCATACAATCTTACAATCTTGAATGGTGTTTTGGAACCGAAAATTATGCCACTTGCAGAATATTGCTTTCAAAACAAAATTATGTCAGCCTGCTATACATTTTGGATGGCCTATATGGCTGCAGATTGTGGACAACCCAAAGGCTCAAACAGATATACATCTTTACCCCCTCTGTGATTTCTGTAATGGATGGATTCTCATAATCCCTGTAAAATCAAAAAACATAAACTGGTATTGCTGAAGCATGAGACTATATGATTCAAATAATACTTCCTAGGATAATGGCCACTTTAGTGTGGAAGGCTTGCAAGCTTCCTGCAAAAATACTATAGATTCATCTGCATTAATGTCTACTTTGACATAGACACCAACGAACTCAATGTTTTTGTTGAAGACATAACTACTGGAGTAAAGAGCACAATCACCATCAATGGTCCACTTTCCATAATTTTTTACCTATCTTCCTTTCAGAGCTCCAAAGTAATAAAATTTGTAGTTTAATTGCTCTGTGGTCTGATATTCTTAATTTTTTTTGCAGCCTGCACATTTGACTTCGATGGATATCTTTATTTCTTTCCACTATTAAAGTCGATGACCAATAATATTACTTGAAGGTTCCAGTATGACTAATAAAGATCGTTGAATCAATTTAAAGGAGTGATCTATGTATGGACGTAGGTCAATTTAAGTTGTGGGTCCCTCCCCATGCGGAACCGTGAAACATTGAGTCTTATAACAACATGGAGTGATTTGGAATTGCTAGTGAATACCATGCAATTCGGAACATATATGGTCTGTAGAGCAGAAGGTATAGACCGAAGTTGTAACTACCATGAGCTTTATATCCCTTACACGTTGCATCCTAGTTAGAATGTGTCGATAGAAATCCTCAACCACAGATACCAATGTTTCCATACATGCTATCTCTTAGGGTTACCTTACTCACCCAGGCCCAGGTGATGTCTGTTCTACCAGGGCATGCTAGGGATTCCTACTTGTGGCCCAAACCATCATTGAAGACCATGGAATTAGGCTCTGCGTTATCGATCCACCATTCATCACAACAAGTCAGATTTCAGTCATTGTCCAGAATTTGAATCACACTCACAAGTCGTCTTTCAGTCATTGTCCGGAATTTGAATCACACTCACTGCATTCTAATGTTCCAAGATCTCCAGCCGAGGAATACTCTCAAAACTCCAACAATGAAAGGCTCATGGACTTGCTTAATTTGTACTTCATGAATACTCTCAAAACTACAGCACTGAAAGGCTCCTCGACTGGCTTAATTCGTACTTCACATAGTGTAGATTAAATTGCTTTTAGCTTGAGGTCATTATAATTATTTCGAAGAGAGAGTATTCTCCTTTGATGTGAACTTAAAGTACTGAAGAGAGATCATTATTAAGGTTGATTCCTTAATAGTATGAAGTGGCAGGTAACCTTAACATATGTCCATAATCTTTTTTGCTTCCCATGATTTGAAACAGGACCCTTTGACATCCTAAAGTCTAACAGCCTCTAATCTGAATATTATCAAGAGACGTGGCCCCACCTCAATCTTGATTATCCCAAAAATGATGGCTGGAGCAGAAGGTTGTGAGAGAAAAATGCCTTATCAAGGGAGTTGTGTATTCAATTCGACAGTTCAAGACAGTATTCTTTAGAATGGAAAGATGCCTAGTATCCTCTTGTTGCTATTGTCTTTGTGTGATGTTGAGACTGAAAATCATGTATATTTTAGCAAGATTTATTGAAAAGTAATTCTATATGCAAAGAAACAGTGTCTAGACACAGGCTTATTCATATAAAGATTTAAATTCCCATTACTGTTACAGATAAACAGATAGCAATATCAAGATAAATAGATAGAAATATCTTACAAACTTTATGAGTTCCAGTTCATGAAAGGTGGAGCTCTATATTTCTACCAACACAGGATATTGAATAGTTTATGTTTATATTTAATAGGGAATATTTTTCTTTGTTCTTGGTACACCCCATGCTGCAAGCGGGACATTTTGATCGGGATGTTATAGTAGCATATAATCATGTATATATTTGATCAGGATTTGAGACTCAAACCTAACATATTCATGTGTATTTTAGCAAGATTTTTTTTAAAGTAATTCTATATGCAAAGAAACAGTGTCTAGACACAGGCTTATTCATATAAAGATTTAAATTCCCATTACTATTATAGATAAACAAATAGCAGTATCATGATAAATATTCTAAGCTCAGTTTATGAAAGCGGATCTCTATCGTTCTACCAACAAAGATGTTGAATAGTTTATGTTTATGAAGAGGTGTTCTTCAAATAAATGGAATAATACTTTATTAATGAAATGGGAAACCTAATAAAGTTACAAAATACAGTAGAATATATATATTAATAGATTTGGTGCCTTGACAAAATTCCGGACTTACCAGATCATGAGAATACAAACAAAATAAATACAAGGTGGAAGATATTGGATTTTGATGGTTTTTTTGTAGAGAAGTTGTGTGCTAATTCTATGTTCAAAATTTTGATGTTTGACCTTGACTGCAAAATAATAATTTCGCATTGAGTCAAATTTATCTGCAGTCTAGTTGTTGGAAAGGGTTTTGACTGTCTGACTGCAAAGTGTGGCCACAATCATTGCAACTCAACTATTTAGAATTGCATAATTTCACATCTAAAGTATCTTTGTCATATTGGGAAACCTCATTTTGTTGATACTCCCTCTCATGTGAAACTCTTTCCCTGTAAGTGTCGTGTTAACATGACTATTTGAATTATGTTTTCTTAATTTGGTGGGAAAAATTTATTGATATCTTGTGAAAGACTTTGGGAAGAAGTCATCAGATTCTGAGAGTTGAATTTTTTATTGCCTTTGCGTTATGTTTGCTTCCGGTCTCTCTCTATTTGATTAAAATTGGTTGTTTGTGGATTGGGAGAGCCATTTTGCTTTGCATCATTTGGACCCCTTGCCATGAGTGCATTCTATTTTCCCCAAGCAAGTAAAAGGTAATTATATTCTAGAAGTCTAATGTTGATGCTTTTGTTTAACATTATGTTACTTTGTGCATTACTGTTGAAACTTAAAAAGATAAAGGATATCATGTATGTCTTAGTCAAACATGCATTCTTCCCTTTAGCAGCACAGTTCTGTCTGTATATGTGCTTATTAGTGTTACAACTACATTGATCCTTTTCTGCAGTCATTTTCATTAGATTCACTCTTATGGCCTGGTTCAAAATGTAGTTAATTCTATTTCAAAAGTTGTTATTGGTCGATGTTCATTGATTTTATTTGCAATAATGACCAGTTGGCCGATATTCTATCAAAACTGAAATTAAAAGCGATATGAGATAACACTTGTTTTGAATAGGTTAGATTGATGGAGATCGGGAGGTTGGAAAAATCTCTCCCCTGGTGATTACCATATCCTTTATAGAGCCGAATGCAATTTACTGTAATATATAAAGGATAGGTAGAACCAGGCCAGTAAAAACATAATTAGAGTTAATAATTGTCAGAATATTGTTTTGATACTTGATTTTGCTAGCTTCATCGTTCAAAAGATTTTACAAAATATCTTGATGACCAGTGTAATGCCTCATGAAGAGATGGCTCTGATGGACAACCACAGTCCTATCATCTGATCCAATTTCATCATTTTGACCTATAACAAAAGCAAGTTAGGATTGGTACAAAGAGAGGATCTGAAGTTGTAAGATATGGTGTAATAGTTCTTTATTCTCTTTTGTGTGCATTTACTGCATCGAAGAGTCTTCCCTTAACTTGCGTTGTAAGTATTTTTGGCCTTAATAATTATTTTGAGAATGACACAGTTGTGTTTTCTTTCAAAGCGATGTGATGTATATATCATGGAGAGGAGGATTGCAATCTCATCTACTGACATATTATTGATGACAGTTCTTCTCCTTGTTAACTCTACCCATTGGAAATTTTTTGATCAACTTTGTTCATGAAAATCACAATGTAAGTGTCCTCTGGAAGCTCCCATCTAACTTCTATGTACCAAAGTGTTGTTTAATTGCAAATTTATGTCTCGTTCTCATTAATTACCATGGTGATAATTTGTAAGTTTCAAGCATCTCCGCAGGACAAGATAAATATATTTATGGCCAAGTATTAGTGTGTCCTGGTACATGATTCATTTGGAGTGGCTCTAGCTCTTGGGCTCTTTGCAGATCGATTCATCAAAGTATGGGCATAAGTGCTCGCTAGGGTTTAGTGATTGCCCCAAATAAGCTTCCTTTGTCTCAAGTGGGCATGTTAAAGATTCGAGAGCAAAATTCTATGGAAAGAGAGGTGCAATAGTTTTTACCTCCATAGATGTGGAAGCCTGTGGGTCAGTTCTCCATTCACCACAAATGTTAAGATTCAATGTCCTACGAACATGATAAAATTTGTCACGAATGTGACATTATAACCATAGGTTGCCACCATATTTTTGCAAATGATGAGTACATATTTCAATTGCCTGATCTTGACCTCTAAACAATATTGAAAATAATTCTTTAGTGAGATGCTCACATATGGATGTTTCATTTCTTAATATATGGGATTCAACAATGAGACATCAATTCTTCTAACTCATCAAGTCTACGTCATTGCATCCTTTTTTGTGTGAAGCCATGCTTTTGGAAGCTTGGCCATTATTTCTTCATAGCATTATATGTGAGACCTTTTGTAAGGTTCTAATCTATGCATAACTGCACTGAAGGATAAATTGGGGAATCCAAGCAATCAAAAAACTTCTAGCCAACAATTGAATATCAATTGAAGAACAACAAAAAGCTCATAAATTCCTACCTTAAGAGTATTGAGGCAAGTCTAACATATAGTGTTAAACATTTAAGGGTGCTAGCTCAATGGTAGAGCACCTGCCTTATAGGCAAGAGGTTGGTGGTTTGATTCCTCTGTGCCCTATTTATATTCTGAAACCACTAAAAAGAGATAAATGACTAAAAAAATGACCAAAATTTGCATATAAATGACCACTAGTACAACATGAGAGATAAGTGACCAAAATATGCATATAAATGACCACTTTTGAGTTGACGATCACTGGTAGCAAATTAGTGGTCATTTATCATGTGACAAAAAATGTGGCCATTAATTGTGACAATTAATGACCAAATATATTACCAAATTAATGACCAAATATACGACCAAATATATGACCACAAGATAAGCTATAAATGACCAAGCTAAATATGACCACATTTTTGGTCACATAATATATGGCCACTAATTTGCTACTAGTGATCACCAACTCAAAAGTGGTTATTTATATGCGGATTTTTGTCATTTTTTTGTCACTTATCTCTCATTTTGTACTAGTGAATGGTTGATTCCTTGAATCTTTCATCTATGAATTTGCTACAATAGTCGGTCCCATCACTTTCCTCGACCATACTGCGCTTTGTCACCCCCGGCCTTACTTGTAGGCCTTACTTAGTCTTCATGGCTACCAGTTCGCCCTGACCTCCACACTTGGCTTTCACCAATTTCATTGGTGTCGTGGTTCGACAATATGTCGACCTATCAACGCCTTCACTCCTGCTCCCTATTGTTTGTTGACATCATAATTTTTGACTCTCGGCCTTCTACCGTCTGAGTGCATATCGATATATTTTGCTTGACTACTTGGCTTCGACAGCTAGTCTGCCTTTCGCACCATTGGTCGTCGGCAACACCCCTAGTTGACTTCTCCTGTCGATCACCTTCGATTGTTTCGCCTAGGCCCCAATGATCCTGCATCAAAATCCCTGAGTGAAAAAGAACTTGACTACTCCGTTAGCCCCCTGTGTTATTATTCTGAAATTCATGTCACCTCCTTCAATTCATCATCTCCCCATCGAACCAGATATTCTTTCTTTCATGAACTTCGCGTGCATCCGACTTAGCGTTCTTCGAACACTTCGGTGATTTCCTCTTTGTGTCAATTTGGAATTTTACCTATCCAGTTGATGTTCGACACTTCCTCATTATTTCTTGTTGAACCTTCCCCGTACTTGTACAGATCCGAGACATTGAACGTAGGAGATATGTTCAATTCCATCGGTAGCTCCAACACATAAACATTGTCCAAAATATTCTTCAAGATCTTACATGGTCCAATCTTATTCAGCTTCATCTTATACGTTCTTATCGGGAACCTCTCTTTCCTCAAGTGCGCATAGACTAAGTCTCCTTCGTTGAACGAGTGTAGCCTCTTCTTCCTGTCGACTCTCAACTTGTTTGCTGCGTTACTCTTTTCAATGCGCTTGTGTACATCTTCATGTACTTCCTTCATATGTTCTGTGAATGATTCTGCATATGCACTCTTCCGAGTCTTTATCAGTATCTCGACCAAATCCACCACTCCATGTGGGCTTTGACCTTGAACAATCTGGAATGGGCTCATACTTGTCGACCAACTCACAGTGTTTTTATATGTGAATTCTTCTTGCGCCAACATGTTCTCCCACTGCTTGGGTCTGTCAGCCATCAAACATCTTAGAAGGTTTCCCAAACTTCTGTTTACCACTTCGGTCTGTCCATCATTCTACGGATGGTATGCCGAGCTAAACTGCAAATTCATGTCTAGTTTCTTCCACAGGGTTCTCCAGAAATGACCCATAAACTTTGTATCTCTGTCCGATGTTATACTCTTTGGCAACCCATGCAATCTGACTATCCCATTGAAGAATAGTACAACAATGCTTGTGGTGTCACTTGTCTTCCAACACAGAATAAAGTATGCCATCCTCGAAAATCTGTCGACTACAACAAAGATTGAGTCGCTTCCTTGCTGCATCTTCGGCATTCCTAGCACAAAATCCATACTCATGTGCTCCCATGGGGTATTCGGCACTGGTAATGGTGCATACAACCCCGTATTATGACTTCTTCCTTTTCCCAACTGGAAAATTCGATAGTGTCGTACCCACTTACCGACATCTATCGTCATTCCTGGCCAATGATACTTTTATTCGACCAATTCCTTGGTCTTGTCAATGCCAAAATGACCTGCTAATCCGCCACTATGTAGCTCACGGATTAGGTTCTCTCTTACGGATCCTCTGGGAGTACACGTTGTCCCTTGAAAAAGTATCCCTCTTGGATAAAATAATCCAAGTATGGAGTTTTGTCGACACTCCATGGTTTGCTACTATCCTTCCATGCTTTTGCAAAATCCTCGTCGGTCTCATACTCTATCTTCACTGACGCTATTCTCATTGCCTGAACTGCTGTCATGTTTAGCAATGCAACTATTCGACTCAGCGCGTCAGCAGCCTTGTTCGAATTTCCTAAATTATGTCGTAGCATGAAGGTATATCCTTGCAGGAATTCGACCCACTTCATGTGCCGTTGGTTCAAATTTGACTGAGTGTTCAAATACCGTAGTGCTTGGTGATCTGTGTAAAACACAAATTCCTTGGGAAACAAATAATTCATCCACTTCCTCAATGCTTGGACAATAGAATAGAACTCTTGGTCATAGAGCGAATATTTTCGCTTTGCGTCATCCAAATTTTCACTGAATAATGAAATTGGTTGGCCCTCCTCGTTCAACACTACACCAATTTCCATTCAACTCACATTGCAATCGACTTGGAAAAATTTGTCGAAATGTGGGAGCGCTAACACTGGGATCTCAGTCACCTTCTGCTTCAATTTTTCAAAAGATTTCTGGGAAGCTTCTGTCCACCTAAACTCCCCTTTCTTCATGCACTTCGTCAATGGTGCACATATCCAACTGAATCCTCTAATGAACTTCCTGTAAAAACTGGCAATTCCATGGAAACTTCGCACTCCTATCATGTTTGTCGGTTCTAGCCACTCCAATATAGCCTTTACCTTCTCTAGGTCCATCACTAACCCTTTACCCGAGATTACAAATCTTAGGTACATTAGTTCTTCCTTCTTGAAGAAACATTTTTGCAGGTTCACCATCATATTCTCTTCCTACAACACTTGTCGAATGTGCTCAAAATGTTTGACCTTGGTTTGACTGAATATCAAGATGTCGTCAAGGTATACTACGAAGAACTTTCCCAAGAATGGTTTCAGTACTTCATTCATAAACCACATGAGCATACTGGGTGCATTAGTCAATCCGAGTGGCATGACTAACCACTCATACAGTCCTTCCTTCTTCTTTAAGGATTTTTTCCATTCATCGCCCTCTTTGACCCTGATCTGGTGATAACCACTCTTCAGTTCGATCTTGGTGAAGTATCTCGCTCCACTCAAGAAATCCATCAAGTCATCCATCCTTTGCAATGGAAACTTGTACTTGATCATGATCTTGTTGATAGCTCTGAAGTCTATACACAACCTCCATTCTCCACCCTTCTTCGGTGATAATACTGTTGGTACCACACACGGGCTCAGACTTTCCTTGTTCAATCCTCTATCCAACAAATCCTAGACTTGTCGATTGAGTTCCTGACCCTCTGCCGGAATCATTCTATGTGGTTCCTTGTTTGGAAAACTTGATCCTGGAATCAATTCAATCTGATGGGATATTCTTCTCGTCGGTGGCAATCACATCAACGATTATTCAACTACTATACTCTTGAAATTGTCAAGCATCTCTTCGACTTCGACCGGAATCTTCTCCATTGTCGTCCTCTCGACACATGGTCCCTTCGGAATGATGGCGAAATATCCTGGTTTTTTCTCCTCCTCCGTGAGGATCTCCTTCGCTGAGCACATCAGCACTTGCTTCTCCCAATAGTTTCTCTCACCCTTCTTGCAGTCGGCTTGATCCTCCTGCTTCGGCTTCAACATCCTTTGCATTCCATTTTTCCACATTGTGACCGTGTTGGCTTGACCATCATAGATCATCTTCCGATCATATTTCCATGGTCTCCCTGACAACAGATGACATGCATCCATTGGGATTACGTCACAAAGTACATTGTCTTCAAGATTCCCAACCTTAAATTTGATCAAGCACTATCCGGTTACCTTCACATGGTGTCCTTTCTACAAATGGGATATCTTGTATGGACATGGGTTTTCTCGACATCTCAACCCCAACTTTTCAATGACCTCCGTTGACACTACACTCTCTCTACTGCCACCATCGACTCTGGTCTTGCAATACCTGTCGTTGATCAGCACTTTGGTTCGAAATATGGCCTTTCGTTGTGCCATCTCCTTCTCATCGCGTCGGTCGTCCTGAACCAATGTTCTTCTGGCCTTCATGGTTCGACCTTTTCTTCTACCATCTTCACTACTAACGGTGGTCAAATTCGTCCTCTCGTCGACTTGCTCATCTCGTCGACGTCTGGGTTTCGACTCCTCCCACATGTGTAGATTCTCCTAGCATTCATATTCCTTATGTCCAACTCCACGACACTTATAACAGACTACATCTGGTATGTCAGCTCCTTTATTTTCTGCCGGACCAGTCCGACCATACGCACCCTGACTTCGGGTCTCTTGACCATCCCATCGGTTTTCGTGCGCTTTCTTTATAGTCGATGTCCCTTCCGCAGGTCGGTTTTCTTTGACGGATTCTCTCCTCGTTCCGCTACTTTGGCCCTTTGCGGAAATAGTCTTATCACCTCGACCAGTCATTCTCCCTCTAGTCGATGCAGTTCTCCTTGATAGTTCCTCTTCTACCTTTAGAGCTAACTGGTAGGTTTCACCGACCGCTCTGAAGCTTGATAGGCTCAACTCATCCTGTATGGCATACTTCAAGTCGTTCACATATCTCGCAATAGCTTCTTCTCCTTCTTCAGTTTGACCGGATCTTATTGACAGTATATAGAAATCTAACGTGCATTCCTTCACGGTCATCTCTTTCTATCAAAATATTTGCAGCTTCCTAAACAAGGAAATCACATAGTCATTAGGCAAGAACTTCCCTTTCAACTTGGCAACCATCCTGTCCCAAGACTTGATATTTTCCTTTCCTTTCTTGACTCTTTCAGCCTGTACATTGTCCCACCACAATGAGGCATGACCTTTCAACCTCAGACATGTAGTTTTAACCTGCTTAGGATCCTTTATATGCTCTATGTCGAAGTATTTATCCATCTCTCTGAACCAGTCTATCAAGTCTTCCGGATCCAAACTTCCTGAGTAGGTACGCACATCCATCTTTTCCCGACCTCTCATCTATGTCAGAAGCTTGATGATTTTATCTTCTAATTCTTCAACTGCTTCTTCCTAGGATTCCACTTCTTCGACTTCCTCTTCGCTGTGGTTAAGTGTGCGAGGAATGCATCCACACTATTGGCTCTCTTTGATCACTGCGAACTCACTAGTCAAACTTCTCATTGGTCGCATGCACTGGTCGAATATTTCACGATCAACTCTGACTGATGCACCACATGCTCTTTGTCCTCGGACATTTACACCTCGTTGTGTCATTTAAACCGCAGCTGAAATCTTCACTCGTCCAATCGCAACCGGACCTCCACAACTAGCACACAACTCTACCCAACCGCAGCTGGAGTTGTCAACGCACTTGCAGGCTCTTTTAGCTCTCTGGATTCAACTGCTCAACCAGATTATGCTCCGGGCTCTAATACCAATTGGTGCAAGGAAGGTCAGGTCGGACCGTCTTAATTAACAATACACACAACAACACATAGGGTGCTCACACAAACTAGATGTGAACTGAATTCCAGAAGCTGGATCCTATTACTTGAATCAATTACAGTGTTACAATACAAAGCAACTAAACTAGTCGGCCTGAGCCTGTTACAAAATACAAAAATGGAACTCTATCTCTCAATGTGTTTCTTGACTGTGTGCGATCCTCCTCCCTCTCATGATCTCTACTGAAATAACTCAAAGAGCAATGGATGAACGATTTGTCCTCTAGCATCGCCTTCCTTTGTTCCTTTTCACTGCTATTCTACTCTGCTCTACTGCTTCTACCAAGGTCACTCTGTTCCCCGAGACGTCCTTCCTCTATCCGTCGAATTCTTCCTGATCCTGCATACCTGCAGTTGTCAGTGCCCCTAGCCATGCTATACAACCTCCTTGTATGGTGACATATGGCGTGATCCCAACCACCTTCATAACTACTCGTAACTTCCTTAAGTGCCTCCAACGGCTGTTTCCTTGAATCCCGCATCTCTGAATTTGCTACAGTAGTCAGTCCCATCATTGTCCTCGACCGTAATTCTCTTCATCACCCTTGACCTTGCTTGTCGGCCTTACTTAGTCTTCATGGCTTCCAGTCCGCCCCGTCCTCCACACTTGGCTTTCGTCGCTTTCATCATTGTCGTGGTTTGACCATATGTCAACCTATTGACACCTTCGCTCTTGTTCTCTATCGTTTGCCAACGTCAGACTTGTGGACTCTCAATCTTCCGCCTGTTGATTGCATATCAACAACTTATGTTCGACTATTTGGCTTTGACAGCTAGTCTCCCTTTCGCACTAGTGGTCATCGGCAATCCCCATGGTCGACTTCTCATGTCGATCACCTTTGACTATTTTTCCTAGGCCCCAATGCTCCTGCATCAATATAGTTATTATAAAAAAAATTCAAATAAAAAAATTAACTATTATTATGATGAGTAAAATTAATATTTAAATGTGAAATAAAAAGCAATATTAAAATTAAAAAGTAAAATAACATTTTTTGACATATAAAATAGATTGGAATAAGTCTTCATAAATTACCAATAGTAAAATTAGTTCCCTAAAATTCATCTTTAATGGACATCAATTTAACTTTAAAATTCATTTTTAAGGAATTTGAATTTAACTTTAAAATTCATTTTTAAGGAATTTGAATTTAACTTTAAAATTCATCTTTAATGGACATGAATTTAACTCTTAACTTGATATCGGCGAAGGAGCTCCAAGATAGTGAGATTCAAAGGAGTACGCTAGACTATGGAGTTTATTGCTACTGGTGCATATTACTAGCTGAAGCCCACTGAGGATCGATTGTTTGTATCGATTCCTCATGTAGCCACGGGATTGGTATTCTGGTGAACTAGCTATTTTGCAAGGGATCGGGAAGCTGGAGCTGCACGTTGTATGGAACTCGATTCAAGAAATTACAACTCCCGTCATGGACCATCCAGGAGAATCGATCGATGGCCGTGAGCAGCTTCACCGATGATCTGTTGACTACCCTTGATGGATTGTTATTGACTCGAATTCTTTTGAGAAATACGGAATTGGCCCTGCGGTTGACTTTCTTGGATGCCTGCAGCAGTGGATTTAAGGATGGGACTGGAATATTAAATACCTGCTCAATATCCCTCCTCTTGGCATTATCATTTGCGGCCTTTCCTGCCAGGGTTAGTGGCAACACCATTTTGGCATCCCTTGATCCATTTGGTCGGTTCATGAACCTGAAATTTGGAATGAAGGATTCTTTGCTGATTGAAGGATTCTGAATTCTGGTGACATGTGGAGCATTTGATGGGGAGCGACGTGGGTTGGTCTTGCTAATTAACAGGGGATGCAGGTGGTGTTCTTTATTTTATTGGGGGTTGTGTGAGGATCGATGTGGGCAGCGTGGTGATGTTTGCAGATCTCTGGGATTGTGGATTGGCGGTCGGCCACTTTTTGTGTTGGGGTTTTTTTTCTTTAATCTTTCTGGGGTTCCAGTACTGGCAGCGGTTCTGTTTACTTGATTGGTGCTAGGTATTGGCATGATGAAAGATTTGGAACACACCTCGGTTGGAGAAGGAGACCGAGTGACTTTTGCTGAAGGTGAAAACATTGCTGGGCTGATGCGGTCGGGGCTTTTGTCTGGTCCCTCCATGACAGGCGGGGGGACAGAGGTAAATTCTGGGTCCGTTCCCAGGGCTTTATTTTCCTGTGGTCATGTGAAGGATGCCAAGGGTGGTGGAGAATATTCACCAATTGTCGAATCCCTACATAGTCCTCGAATTGGGCCTTCTGTAAAGGCTAACTCTCTCAAAAAATCAGCTCAGACGGTTAAAGAACGGAAGAGGAAGGACCTGTTAGTGCTGGGGGTGGATGTTTCGATGGCAAAGGCGGAGGATTACTCTCTCACGGCTGTGGTTGGACATGTTCGGGGAAGAAGATTTGGTCGTGGTTTCCTTCAGCGTTGGGCGGCTGAGAAGTGGAAGAATTATGTGTCATCAGCCCCTGAAGTCAGGGTATTGACGAAAGGATGGTTTTCCTTCATCTTTTCAAACAAAGGGAAGGTAGACGCTGTATTAAGACGACATTGGTCGATGTCGGGTGTCCCTCTTGTTCTGAAGAGCTGGTCCCCCTTCTTCGATTCAAAATCGGAGAAGATTGTTAAAGAACCGATGTGGGTGAAGCTTCCTGGGTTTCCCATGCATCTTTGGAATGAAACGAGGTTTGCTGAGATTGGAAATTTTCTGGGTGAATATGTGTGTTATGATTCCTCCCACCTTGAGACTGGCATTTACATGGTGGCTAAGATACTGGTCAATATAGATCTTCGGCTGGGACTCTCTGCTGAGATTAATGTTAAATCAAAGGAAGGGGACTATGTTCAAATTCTGGATTATGTGGGTGTGCCGTTTAGGTGTCACCGCTGCCACGTTCATGGACATCTGGTGGCCAGCTGCCCTTTACCGTTTCGGACATGTAAGCCCCTGACCGGTGCAGTTGCTAAAGTAGGTGCAGATCCATTGTCGAAGGAGAGCTCCCAGTTGGTGGTGGATGATGGGAGTGGGTCTGCTAATGACAGGGGGGTGATCTTTGATTCAGTGGTTACATCGGATATATGTGGGCGTCATGGATCAGAGGCATTGTTGCCTCCATTGGTGAACGATGGAAAGGAGAATATTGGGAGTGCTAATCCTGTAAATGAGGGGGTGTTTCCAGCGACTCCTACTACTCGGGTCACTTCCTGTAAGCTTTCGGAGCGTTCCATTAATCGACGGGGTTCACCCACGAAACCCTCGGGTAAGTATCATTTCTTATCTCCTCCTGTTTCCTTATCTGATGACACTATTGATTTGGGGGGGGTAAGGATTGGGTGTACACCACTTACCCATACGGTCTTACCTTGTCCGGCTGCTACTTGTTGTTTGACTGAGGAGGATGGAGTTTACACGTCCACCAAATTCTCCACCAGCTCTGAGGGTAGAAACATCCGTTATGCTCTTCGCAGTAGGGAGATACCTAACATTGGAACGGGGGGAAAGGGACTTCCCGATTTGGCATATAGTGTTGGGGGGAAAGGTCGGGGCCGAAGATCCCTATTGTCTAAAGCTCAAGATCGGGCTAAAGTGGATCTCGTGATGGGTACACAATCTTCTATTGAGTGGGCGCTTAGAGCAGTGAAAACCTAGGATGGGGGTTCATTATGAAAATTATGTCTTTCAACTGTCGTGGGTTGGCGAGTCCCATTAAAAAATCGTCGATTCGGAGGTTGGTAGAATTAAATCAACCGGATGTTTTACTGTTGCAAGAAACTTTGGGTGGCAGTGTAGATGTGGTACAGACTTTAGAATCTTTGCTTCCAAGTTGGAAGTTTGTTGGAGTGGATGCTCGGGGGAGATCTGGCGGGCTGGCATCGGGATGGAAGGTAAAGTGCTGCAGATGTGATAGTTCTTGGGGAATCTCTTCTGGCATTGGTTTGAATGTTTGGGATGCAGAGATCGGTCGGATGATCACTGTTCTCAATATATACGGGCCCTATTTAAATAGGGTGGGATTCTGGGACTCCTTGTTGGACATGGATCTGTTTGATGGTAAGGATGTGATCTTGGGTGGGGACTTAAATCTTACTCTGGGGATTTCTGAAGTGTGGGGGCCTAGGGCTGTTCCAGATGCTTTAGCAAATTATTTCATACAAGCATTTGCCAGGAAGGATCTGCTTGATATCTTACCACCCAAGTTAAATCCGACTTGGAGAAATAAGAGAACTGGGGATCACAGGGTGGCTAAGAGACTGGATAGGTTTCTGGTGGCCGATGTATTGGCACAGGGTGTTGATGTTGTCAGACAGTGGGTAGGATCAGGTGGGATATCTGATCACTGTCCCATCTTTCTGGAGCTACGGGGTAGAAGGAAAAAACCTCCTAGCCCTTTCAAATTCAATCCTAGCTGGCTGAAGAAGGTGGATTTTCTTAAGCTGGTTCAGGATCTGTGGGTTCATCGCCCTCATGATTCTCAATTGCATGCGGGGGCACACTTTCAACACAATCTTATGCGAATTAAAGAGGCCACTATTTCCTGGGCTCATGAGAAGAGGGCGATTGATGAGCAGACTCTGCGGGCTGCTGAGATGAATATTGATAGGATTCTTAATTGTCTGGGGATGGGATTTCTGGATGATCAGCAAAAAGGCGAACTGACGGAGTGGGAACGACGAAGGAATGATATTCTGTGTGAGCGAGAAGAGATGTGGAGAATGAAGAGTAGGGCGATTTGGCTTCAGTGTGGAGATGAGAATACAAATTTTTTTCAAAATTATGCTAAAGGGGGAAAATTCACAAACTCTGTTTGGGAATTATCTTCAGCAGAAGGAGAACTGGTCTCCAGTTTTGATGGATTAGCAGAGATGGGTGTCCGACATTTTGGCAATTTATTCACTGCACAACCAGGAGCTTCCATAGCTGAGGTTATTCGGGTGACTCAGATGTTCCCTCGGTTTGTGGGGGAGGAAGATAATCGGATGCTGATGGAGGAGGTGTTGCCGATTGAGCTCTCGATGGTTATGCAATCCTTTCAAAAAGATAAAAGCCCGGGGCCAGATGGCTGGCCTATTGAATTCTTCTTAGGTTTCTATGACTTCTTCGGGGAGGAGTTATTGCATGTGGTGGAAGAATCGCGTAAGGCTGGGTTTGTCCATGGCCCTTTCAACTCCACCTTTATAGCCCTTATTCCGAAGACGGACAAGCATGTAATCTTTGATGAATTCAGACCTATCTCACTATGCAATTGTATCTATAAGATCATCTCTAAGGTTATGGCACAGAGACTCCAAAAAATATTGTCTCAGCATATTTCTTGTGAGCAATTTGGCTTCCTGGATGGTCGCCAAATTCATGAGGCCATTGGAGTGGCTCAGGAAGGATTACACACTCCGAAAGTTCGGAAACAGAAGGGTGCTATGATTAAGATTGATCTCTCCAAAGCATTTGACAGGGTTAGCTGGCTGTATATCCGGATGCTTTTAACTCACCTGGGGTTCTGCTACGAATTTATTCGTTGGATTATGGCCTGCATCACTACTGTGAGATTTTCTGTACTAATCAATGGTTCTGCTAGTCCTTTTTTCCATGCGGGAAGGGGTCTACGACAAGGATGCCCCCTCTCTCCGCTGCTGTTTCTACTTGTTGTTGAAGGACTCAGCCGTTTTATATTGACTGCAAAAGCTGATGGCTCCTTTCGGGGCATATCCATATCACAGGTTCTGTTTATTACACATCTCCTTTTTGTTGATGACATTCTGATATTTTGTGATGGCACGCGACAGGATATTGATAAGGTGGTTGAAGGCATCCATTTATTGCAAATTGCAATGGGTATGTCAGTTAATACTGACAAATCTTCTATCACATGCTCGCAATTAACTGAGCAGGAGATTCATAGAATGGCTAACATACTACCATATAGGACTATGGATATTGATGATGGATTAAAGTACCTTGGCTTTCACCTGAAACCGAATGCTTATCTGAAGGCTGATTGGCACTGGTTAATTGCAAAACTAGAACAGCGCCTACATGGATGGAGTCACAAATGGCTCTCTCGGGCTGGGAGGCTAGTCCTGGTTAAATCAGTTTTGGAAGCAATTCCGGTGTATTGGATGTCTCTTGCTTGGATCCCCATTGGAGTCCTGGAGCGGATTCGGAGGTTGTGTTTTGCCTTTCTTTGGAAGGGTAAGGGTGAGCATCGTGCATTGGTGTGGGTCAGACGGGGAAAAATTGCTACCCCTAAAGCACTGGGAGGATGGGGGTTGAAGAATATTTTTCTGTTCGCAAAAGCCTTGGGGGCCAAAGTATCGTGGCGTCTTATCCATACACATAGTCTCTGGACAAGAGTGGTATATCATAAATATATTGCCCCTCTTACTCTTCTCGAATGGATAAGGCTGGGAAATAAGTCGAGGACAAATTGCTCTGTGGTTTGGAAAGCGGTGTTGCAGCATTTCTCTTTGGTCGGATCTGGATTAGTGTGGAGGATAGGTAATGGGCGTCTCCTACGTATTGGGCTGGACCCTTGGGTTGGCTGCAGGGGAGGTCATGTCCTTCCTGTGGAACTGAGGAATTATTTGGCTGCTCGAGGATGTAATTTCCTGGCTGACATTGAGGATCCGGGTACATCTACACTATGGAATCAGGGGTGGATATCAGCACAGCAACTGGAGATCTCTGCAGAATTGCAGGGGGCTTGGGTGGATTTTCTGCGGATATTACGACTTACTAATATCCGTTTGACCAATCGGGTTGATGAACTTATATGGGATCACCATCCCTCGGGCATTTACACACCAAAGAATGGATATATCCAGCTGCATGTGGAAATCCATAACAGGGAATTGGTGTGGTGGTGGAAATATCTGTGGAAGCTTAGGTGTCCGGGTAAAGCGAAATTACTCTTCTGGGCTATACTGGAAAATAAGGCACCTACCTGGGACATTCTACAAAAACGATTTCTCCAGGGTCCGGGAATCTGTCCACTTTGTAGGGATGCGGAAGAGACCATTGCTCATCTTTTTGTTCATTGTCGATTCTCACAGGCAATTTGGGATGGCATTAGCAGTTATATGGATTTTAAGACGCGGTGGAGGGGCGACTGTGTTCTGGAGGCGTTCCAAGGTTGGTGTACATTTAACAAGGCAACACCATATCGGGCCTTCCCGTGTATATTTGCCTGGGGCATCTGGATAACCAGAAATTCGCTTATTTTTCATGACAGACGGGTTCCGCTGGAGTCCGTGGTAGCTCAAGCGGTGGCGGTCTTACAACATTACTTGGCTCCAGTACAGGCGTTTAGAACTCGACTGGTGCGAGGGGAGATGATCGATCAATCCATGACGTGGGCTTACTTTGACGGCGCTTCAACAGAACATCAATCGGTGTGTGGGGGGGGGGCAGTCCTTCACAAATCTGAGTCCCATTTTTTTCATCTTGTGGCTGGTTTGGGGAGAGGAACAAATAACTATGCAGAAATTATGTCTCTCAAATTGTTGATGTTATTTGCTCTTGAACAAGGCTGTCTATCTCTACAAATTTTTGGGGATTCATTGTTAGTTATCAACTGGGCTAAGGAGATAAATTCCTATCATGTTATGGTACTATTACCCATTCTGGAGGAGGTGATCAGGTTAAAGACGTCTTTTAATCACATCACTTTTACACATATATACCGGGAGAGGAATGGGATGGCTGATCAGCTATCGAAGGTAGCGACGCAACAGGAATTAGCTCATGGCACTTGGAGGATTACAATTCATTCACCTGAGGGCACTTTCAGCTATTATCACAGTCCTTTTCTTTGAAGAAATTGAAGCACAGATGTGAGAGATAGTGCAGCATTTCATTGATGGTTACGTTCATGTAACAGTATTTTATGAAACCGGATTATGCGGTTGTTAGGACAGCAGTAATATTGTATGGACAGTAGTAATATGGGATCGATATGATGGTAATAAGAGACAGAAAATATGTGACAATGTAGGGATCTCAGTGATTCTACTACATGTGCAGAATGTAATTTTGATCATCTATTTGAAATAAAATTACGATTTTTTCCGAGGAAAAAATAAATGAATTTAACTCTTAACTCATGAGTGTTTATTGTTTTTTATTTTCTTTTATATTAAATAACAAAACGTTAACTAAGTAATTAATTCACTTATGAATTTTTTTTATTATATTAAATAAACAAAATGTTAACTAAGTAATTAATTTGAGATGAGTTATTTCGTATATATCTTTTTCCTGCATATTTCGTATATATCATGTATGAAAGGCTGAATCCTTTTATCTCATTCTTATTTTATAAATGTAAGTAATTAATTTGAGCTGAGTTCTTTCGTATATATCATGTATGAAAGCTGAATCCTTTCATCCCATTCTTATTTTATAAATGTAAATTTGAATAAAGTTTAAATTATTTATTGGCAAAGGGTATCTAATCAAATTTACTTTCAATAGGGGAGGGAGGAAGTGTAGCCTTTCAAAATAGGGTATATATATTTTTTAAATATTATAAATTATAAAATATCTGATAAAATAAAAATAGTTTATTTAAAAATAATTAAAATAATAATACTTATAAATATATATATTTTTAAAATTAATAAATTATAAAAATATATCATATATATATATATATATACAACAATATATATATATATATTGTTGTATATATATATACAATAAACAAAACAAAAAAAAAAAACATTTTAAAAATATATATATATATACAATAAAACATTTTATTTAATAATAATAATAATAATAATAATATTTATTTTCATGTTAAACTAAAGATATTTTGTTACATTATTTTTTCAATCCTAAATGCAATTTCCGTGATCCATTCTTTGGATTATGTTTGAGATTTATTTTCTCCAAAACTTAAACCTATATTGATACACCATAAATTATATAAATGTTAAGAAACAGATTTCACAGTGGTGCGATGACCTTGAGATGCTTCCCTTCGAATATCATCTTCTTCGTCTTCAAGTTTATGATAGCGAGGTTATCCATAGCGCATTCAATCCCTAACAATGCAGGAAAAGTATGACTATCATCCACAATCTCTATAACCTCGAAATCTGCATGATTTTGCACTCCATCAATGTCAACAACCACATTGGCTAACCGTCCAAAAGGTATGACTTTCTCATGGTTGGCCATTCTCAACTGGATAGGTGACCATAACAGCTTTGGTCTCCCCATTTGCTAGCATGTCTGTTTGGTTAAGACATTTACTTCTAATCCCAGATCAAGAATGATCTCATCCATTTCATAATCTCTTATTTGTGCACTAAGTCTCATTTCTCTCCCTCTTCTCTTGTGTTTCTTGATGTGGTGAGCAACGCTATCAATAGTTTCACTTTCGCTACGCGGTTCATATTGATCTAACAACTTCTACAATTTTGCTATAGCGTTTGGACTCTTCAACAATTTCATGCAACTCCTGAGGAACTGCGCAACAGAGGTGCCTGCCTCTGCTGCGGTGCTCGTTCTGTCATAAGTAGCCGACATATCTTCCATATACTGTATGTTGCTGTGCAATGAGATTCTTGGTGAATTAGGTTTTGATTCTTTGAAGATATCCTGTGCTTCTTCAAAGACTTCTCTGTTTTTCTCCAGGTTGAAAGCAGGTGCTTTCCCAACAACTTTTCTTATCCATATCATTTCATGAGGAGTCAGCTTCGGATTAAAGTCTCCAGAAGTCGAAGCTTCTACTCCTCTATCTCTCCCAGTCGTAGCGCCACTTCTCATCACTACATTGATACTTGGATCCACAGGTCTCCTCTCTGCTACGATCAACTGAATATTTGGGTTTGACGCCTCTAGCCATTTTCTTTTTTGCATTTCTACCTCTAACACTGGGCAGTCTTCAGTAACATGGTCAAATGATTTGCAATAGCTACATATAGTGCACGGGTTGGTACAATCTCTAGATACATGGCCTGCTTGGCCACAATTATAACAGATTACTTGACCTTGGCCTCGTCCTTGCACTGGGCCATTATTCCTTCCTATCCCGCGGTATCCTTCGCGGCCTCTATATGCTCCCTGATCATTCTATACATTATTTTGTTTCTACGGAGTCTCTTCTTGGACTTTGTACATTCCTCTATACATATGCTCAATATATTTCTTTCTTTCTAGCATGAGCTCATATGCACGGCAATTGGACTCATCATGCCCAATTAACTTACAGAAATTACAATATAGTTTTTTAGGTGTTCTTACGTATTTCTGTATCATGTGGCAGTCTTCTGGCCGGTGTCCTTTGGTTCTGCAAATTTCACACCATGGCCCTGGGTTCAAATTTAATGGGTTTGGTCCACCCATGTTAAGGAAATATTGGAATAAAGGACAGTGATCCTTAGTGTGTCATTCTCCCTTACAACCTGTACACTAGACTTCTTGTCTTTCTTGCTTTCCTTTCTTAATATCTTCTAGTTGTAGTGTCAGGGTAGCCAACTGGTTCTGAATCTGAGACATCTCACTATTACTTTCTCCAATCGGTGAAGCTTCTAACTTCATCGCGATCTCCAAGGCCTCTGCCTACAAAGCCACCTTCTGCTGCATCAAAGGTTGTCTGATATGGGGCAACAACACAGCTATAAACCATTCCTTGTGCTATTGCGGTGCTATCACGAAGCTTACTTGGTCCAACATAGTCTTAAATTTCTGATCATACTCCCAAATTGTTTCATTAGGTTTCTACTTGATCTCTTTCAATTTTGTTATACACCGCGACTCTGACTTTGGCTTCTTAAATTCTGCTAAGAACACAGCCTTGATTTCTATCAGAGTTCTATTATGTCCCTGGGAGTATTTCATAAACCAATGCAAGGCTCTATCTCTGAAATTGGTAACGAGCTGCGCTTGCTCCACAGTGTCGTCCTGCACTTGCTTTACACTCCATATGGATTCACATAGAAACCAATGTTGATCAGGGTCTTCTAGATCCGTTCCTTTGAATATTGGCAGTTTGATATCATCAACCATCCTCCTTCTAGGTGGTACGGTTCTCTGAGTGGTGCTATAGATAATACTCCGAGGAATGATCTAGGGATGAACATTCTAAAGTGGTACAGCCTGATATGGACTAGGATGAGTCGGAATAGGATGGGCACCCGCTCATGCGGTGTTAATAGTAATGATGTTCTGCGGTGCGGGTTGCAAGGTGCTCGCAACCCACGAGTTCTAAACTGACAGATTCTGATACAGGGGAGGCGCCGTTTATGCAACCAGCAGGTTCTATGGCGTAATAGGTTGATATGTGGCTGACAGAGGTGCGGTTTGATTATCACGCTCACATGGTACCTGGGTATCTATGCGGAGTCCATGCGGTCAAGATTTGTCTCAGCGACGAACTTGTATTTCTTTCCACTTCTCAAGTTATGGGTTTCTTTGTAAGACCCACTATATGTACTATATACCATGACATATTTAAAAAAAAACTTCACTGCATTCTAAAAACACCTTTCTCAGCCAGAAGAATTTTAATGTATAAACTGAGGTTGTTCAAGTACATACCTCTAAATCCCCTTGAAAACTCTCTTTCGGCTACGTTGTAGGACTTTAGCATGTCCATAGCGAACTGCTTCACAAAACTATGTAGTGTGTTGTTGACCCAAAAGTCAATTGCTCTCATGAATGGGCTATCTAGTGCTTTGAGCCTTTCAATAAGCTCTCGAGTCCACTCACTCGGTACGTCTCGCGGTGTACAGTTTCTTTGTCCTACGAGCCTTGACCACCACTCATGTAGCGCGTTTCCAAAAGACGCCCAGAAAACTTCGTGAACGTCTTTCCACAGGTATTTGTTCAACCACTAGATGTCAGAGAGATGTAGTTGTCTATTCTCCATTCTTACGAAGTCTCTCTCTGTCTTGTCACACCAAGCCCATATTTCTTTCTTGTCTGGATACCAAAAGTCGACACCCAGCTCAACGTCTTCTACTTTGCACATCTCGACTTCAACTCATCATGGATTCTTAGGAGGGCAACAAAACCATTTGTTGGATTAAACACTGATCTAGTGGTTTCCAATGTAGACCTAGGTTCTTTGCAGTTTCAAGGACCAACAAAACCCCTTCTCACCGGTCCTTTCGGCAACAGCCTACGAACAAGCTGAGGTCTCACCCGAGGTGCAACTATGGTGGCGCTACAGAATCAAGTTTCCACAACAATGTGATGAGTTGGTCAGATGGAACTACTGCGCAGCGTAGTGCGGGGCTTGCACTACGGACTGAAGACTGCGCGATGATGGACTATGTCGTGGTCCTCGCTTACAAACTAAGATACTTGCGCAACCGGCAGATCCAAGGACCGCGCGGTTCGAACAAATTGAAAATAAAAGGACAACACAACTGACTTATATGCTTCCTCCGTGGACTTAACCACTTATGGAGACTTCACTTAACACTTACTCATTCATCTATTGCCTTAGGTTAGTTAGCTTTAGACTGACGCAATAGACGAGATAAATAATACTGCATACTTCTAGTGCTGCGCATCAAAATAGTTATACAACGCGAACTCTACATGCACATGTGATTATTCAACGAACTGATACTCTTGCAGACTTAGAATACTATGCATTCATCATTCATCCATTCATGCAATACTTAACATAGTATTCCCATCTTTCTCCTATGGTGAATATATATAAAAGCATTAACATAACAGCTGATAACTGAGAATCCAAGCATCCAATGTAAGCAAATAAGCAAATGTAAACACACAAACAATCAGAATACATAGTATTTAACGTGCCTCACCCCCGGGATGGAGGCTACGTCCACAAAAACTGTTGTTGTATTAGTATTTGGGAAGGGTACAATAGTTCTTAGTCTACGCACTCAGCTGCAGACTCTCTTCTCTCTCAATAGGCCTCTGCACACACAGCTTGCAGAGCCTTTACAAAATGTCTCTTAACACAGATCTATTCAATCAACAATTAGAACAACACATAATGAAGAGTAACCCTTTCCCATACAAAATATGTCTTATTTATAGATCATGTCTGTAGGTTATGTCTTTACAATTCAAAGGCAAAAACCCTTAGGTTTTACAAAACTATCATGGTTTTTAGCTTAACCAGACTTGCTAGCTTCTGGTAGCGAATATTCCATCGTGGCCACCTTATTGCATGCCTCACGTCGCTATCATCCTTCCTATCGCATGCATGCCAATAGGTCGCTTTCACCACGTTGTTCTTCCTCTAACGGTCTTGTGCGACTGGTTCACGTAGTGGTTCTTCCACATGTGCAACCAATCGCTTTCTTTCCTCTTTGCTCCTACTCGTCTGTAACACTCCCTTCCAGCATTCCCGTACAAGGAAGGAAACGTTAATCAACACACAGGCTTTTAGATAGACTTAGCCTAAATAATTCTTGCCCATAAATTCCTAACAATTTAAGAATGTCCAAATGCAGATTCATTTCAATATCAACACAGCGGAAACTAAACATTACATGTGCATACAATTTCTTCATGCGTTCAGCATACACATATCAACCATACATGTATCAGTCATTAATTTTATTAATGCATGGACAATTATCATACTGCATAAGACATGATGCCTTTCGTTCCATTAATCATGAATGCATTGCAAAACACAGACTGTATATAAATTTAATCACAGGATACTCATCTTGAATTGCAACGGTCCAAACGACTGGCTATGGAAGGGAAACGTTCCTCCCAACCGTAGACCTCTGTCCAGCTTGTGTTCTTTCAGCTGAGAGGTCACCCCCGAGCTGGGCTGTGTATCCACTAAGGAGGACTAGCTGGGTTCACTCACAGCCATGGTTCTGGTCAAGCATCCAAGAAGATAGAGGAGGGTAACACTAAGCCAGTGAGCTCAACCACAGAGCTACAGGCATCTCAAGTGAGCTCAACAATCAGGCACCCACATTACCTACCACATCCAACACAAGGAAGATCCCCTTCTCTGTCACATAGTCCCTCAGGCAACTCTTCCCTCCAGTGCTCTTCAGGATGGGCATAGAAAGGTCCAGCTGCTGATCCTTGAGATCCTAGCCTTCACTGGGTTTATCAAGCACACCCAACCTCTGCATAGTCATTCCCAACTTGATTCCTCACCATTCTGCTCACCAAATACTCAAATCCGTCACTCGTTTTCTGAGCTGCAAAAACTGGGTTTTTCCATTGATTTCGGGGTAGCTAATGCTCCCAAATTCGCCCCAAGGTTCATGCTATTGGATTCCCCCTTGGATTTCCCTGTCCCATGCCAAATCTGGACGTTTTTGGTCTTTCAAAAACTGGGTTCTCTCAAGGTCGCGATTTCTGGTTTTTCCTCACTGCTGGCACTCGTTTTTGGATGGGAATGATGCTAGATAGTTTCACAATGGACTGGGGTGAGAATGAAGCAACCTCCCATGAGGTTGAGTGACTTCTTGCCCAAGCAATCAGAGCCCATGCCCACCCATACGAATTTCAGGGCTGCCCATGCTCCATTGAAGCCATGGGCTGAAAACTCAACCACCTTCTTACAGCAGGCTTTAATGTCACCTTGGAAAGTCAATGGGTTCTCATAATGACAAATGGCAGCCTAGGGTTTAATCCCATAGCCCCCTCACCACTCCCTAGTGGATACACATGGCCCCTTCTCATTCATTGCCTCCATAGCCAGTTTTTGGTATTTTATTTCAATGTTAAATATTTACATCAAATTTACAATATCCCATGGCTTAATAGCACGTGGGTAACAAAATATCAAGCGTGTCTAATTTAAATAAAATCCGAGCATAAACTAGCGGGGCCTTGGCCTTGAGCTCCACGCTAGGGAAAACATACAACGTGTGTATACAATATTTACATTAGAGCCAATATTTCCTAAGGGTTCAAAATTGGGGTATTACATCGTCGCTTGGTACTCCTGGAGCATCTTTACCAAAAATAGACCACCGATGGTATAACCGGAATACATTCCATCTTCCATCCAACACTCTGCTTTTTTGGATGCCTGTATACTGGACACATCGCAGTGTTGTTTCCTCGTAGCACTGAACTTCATAGCTCTTCCAACGCTGCGTTGCACGCAACTTTGCAGCATCCAAAAAAATTATGTCAAAACTCCATTTGCTAAACTGCACTTAGCTCCATAGTTCCAAAATCTGTCTTGCTCAAAATGTCCCACTTGGGCCAGGCCCAATAGGAAACCATTTTTTGGCTTAAATACTGATCTAGAGGTTTCCAATGTAGACCCAGGTTCTTTGCGGTTTCAAGGAACCAACAAAACCCCTTCTCACCAGCCCTTCGGGCAACAGCTTGTGAACAAGCTGAGGTCTCACCCGTGGTGCAACTATGGGGGCGCTACGGAATCAAGTTTCCACAGCAATGTGATGAGTTTTTCGGATGGAACTACTGCGCAGCATAGTGTGGGGCTCGCACTGCGGACTGAATACTACGCGACGATAGACTGTGTCACGGTCCTCACTAACAAACTAAGATACTTGCGCAACTAGCGCATCCAAGGATCGTGCGGTTCGAACATATTGCAAATAAAAGGACAGCGCAACTGAATTATATGCTTTCTCCGCGGACTTGACCACTTATCAAGACTTCACTTAACACTTACTCATTCATCTATTTCCTTAGGTTAGTTAGCTTTAGACTGATGCAACAGACGAGATAAACAATACTGCGTACTTCTGGTGTTGAGCATCAAAATAGTTATACAACCCGAACTCTACATGCACATGTGATTATTCAACAAACGGATACTCTTGTAGACTTAGAATACTATGCATTTATCATTCATCCATTCATGCAATACTTAACATATTATTCCCATATTTCTCCTATGGTGAATACATATAAAAGCATTAACATAACAGCTGGTAACTGAGAATCCAAGGATCCAATGTAAGCAAATAAGCAAATGTAAACATGCAAACAATCACACTACATAGTATTTAATGTGGTTCACCCCTAGGATGGAGGCTACGTCCACAAGAATTGTTTTTGTATTAGTCTTTGGGAAGGGTACAACAGTTCTTAGTCTGTGCACTCAGCTGCAGACTCTCTTCTCTCTCAATAGGCCTCTGCGCACACAGCTTGTAGAGCCTTTACAAAATGTCTCTTAATAAAGATCCATTCAATCAACAATGAGAACAACACAAAATAGAGTAACCCTTTCCCATACAAAATATGCCTTATTTATAGATCATGCTTGTAGGTCATGTCTTTACACTTCGAAGGAAAAAACCCTTAGGTTTTACAAAATTGACATGGTTTTCAGCTTAACCGGACTTGCTGGCTTATGGTAGTGAATTTTCCATCGTGGCCGCCTTCAGTGCATGCCTCACGTCTCTATCAGCCTTCCTGTCGCATGCATGCCAAAAGGTCGCTTTCAATGATACATTCTTCCTCTAATGGTCTTGTGTGACTGGTTCAGGTAGCGGTTCTTCCACATGTGCGACTAGTCACTTTCTTTCCACTTTTCTCCTACCCACCGCTCGATAGTCCTAGATCATCTTTACCAAAAATAGACCACTGATGGTCTAATCGAAATACGTGTCATCTTCCCTCCAACACTCTGCTTTTCCATATCCTTGTAGACTAGACACATCGCAGTGTTGTTTCCTCACAGCACTGAACTTCATAGGTCTTCCAATGCTGTGCTGCGCGCAACTTCGTAGCATCCCAAAAACTTATGCCAAAACTCCATTCGCTGAACTGTGCTTAGCTCCATAGTTCCAAAATCTGTCTTGCTAAAAATGTCCCACTTGGGCTAGGCCCAACACCCTTTCTCTCTCTTGCTCTCTCTTACTCCCCCCCCCCCCCCCGCTCGCTCTCTCCTAATCTCCTTTCCCCTACCACCAACCACCCCCCATCTCTAACCGCTAAGCCCATTGACCCCTTATCCACTAACAACAAATCCCTATTTAACCTCCTAACCCCTAACTATTAAATAAACTATTAAATAAGGTTTTGATGAAAATACAAATTCTGTAGATTACCATAACGCTAGCGCGTTTTTGTATGCCGAAATGCGCGCGCGTTTTTGGCCATTAGGCATTATTTAACCATTCACCCAACATATTAAATGCCTAGGATTTTCTTAACATTCAATAAATGCATGTGTGTATTGTGTGTCCATATCGCTAACGCATTTTGTGTGTCTGTAATGTGAGCAAGTTTTTTCTGTGCAAAAATTCAATAGAATACTTTGCCTATTTGATACCCGAAGTTCTCTTTTTGCCACCACATCTCTTTGACAACGCTAGAAAAAAACTTCAAACTCTATGTTCACAATCAATAATCAAGGAAATTGAGGAAGCTTGGCACTCTATGTTCACAATCAACAAGCTTGAAGAGGATTCTACAGTTGGCATTGAGAATTGAGGATTCTACATTCACAATTAGCAAGCTTCAAGAGGATTCTACATTCACAATTAGCAAGCTTCAAGAGGATTCCACATTCACAATTTCAAGCTTCAAGAGAATTCTACATTCACAAATTCAAGCTTCAATAGGATTCTACATTCACAATTTCAAGCAAGCTTGAGGAATCTATATGAACACAATTGAAGAAGAATCTACATTCACTATTGAGCAAGCTTGAAGAATCTATATTCACAAATGATGAATTTTCTATATTCACAAGTGAGGTAGAAATTAATTTCAGATTTGAGAAAGCTTCAGGAATCTATATTCACAATTGAGGAAGTACCTATATTCACAATTGAGAAAGCTTGAAGAACCTATATTCACAATTGAGAAAGAATTTGCATATTTGAATAGTTGAGCACACCTCTAGAAGCTATTTTCTTAGTATTGCTCATTGTGGTCATGGGGAATTCACGCAATTGAAAAGGGAAATCGGCAAGGAAAGAGAAGCCTCAAGAAACCCTGGAAGAAGTTAGAGAAAAAAAAGATTGACATTAATTTATGCTATGATTTTGTTTCGTGGTCTGTTTGAGTATTGACATTAATATTTTGACTATTGCATCCAGACAATGATAGCTTGATAGATTGATAAATTGCATCTAGAATTGGTACAACTTGATAAATTGCACAAGTTTCGTAATGGATTTGTTTTCTTTGTATTTTTCACATCACCAGCGTGCTCTTCCTACCCATGTTGTCACAATCACCATCCCCCTTTTTCACCATAATATTCTCATCCATCATCCACACAAATATAAACGTAGTCCTGATCCATAACAATAGAAACCTAGAAACCATGCCAAAAAACATAGTCATAATCCTAACATATATACATGCCAAAATAAAAAATAGCAACCTAATCCTAATATATGAATGCCAAAAAAACTTAATATATTCATGTGCATCCACTTGTATCTAAACCTTTGTAATTACCCCCTACAAAGTTCTCATTTTCTAGTTAAAGGACTTTGCAAATGCCCTTAAGCTTTAGAAAAATTAATATGATCATAAATCACTTATTTCATCACTTGATGATGGTTAAGGCCCCACAATGCATTCATTGTCCTATGTGGAGGTCCAAAAACACATTCATGAAGGTTGAGCCTAAGAATTTATCTTTAGGGAATAAGGTGGTTTGTTCCCTCCTCTAAGCATCGTCAAGGAATTAATTCTATTGTTTCCCTTCCATGATCATGGCCAAGGCATGAGTACCCATATGTGGAGTAAAAAACATCCTATTGGAACCTGTATCCAACTAGGGTTTTTCTCATTAAGAGGCAAAGAAGATTTTGCATTAAAAGGTCAAATTCATAAAAAGTTTGCATGAGAGTTTATGGACAATGCGCTCGTGTTGGTCTCTCCCAAACACACTTTCCAAAAATTACAACATTCAGGCCACAGTCCGTGGACTATTTTTTTTGGTTATATTGATCAAAATGCGCGCGCGTTATAGTGACCCATAAAGCGCGTACGTGATGGAATCCTATCCTACATGTTAACTGACATGACAGGCTCGGAGCCCACCCATGCCTAGTTCTAAGAAACGCTCATGCGTTTTGGCTTTACTGAATACTCGCGCATTTTGCGAATGCACGATTGCATCTAAAAGGTCCCTCAACTTTGTGCAAGGACCCATAAGTTTTTAACTTACCTTATGTGGATAAAACACTCATGTTGAGAGCATGAAGACTTTATAATGTATTGTAACTATTGGTTAGTTGTTGACTAGTACATTTAAGTATTCTCTCAAGGGAGTAGTTTGATCCTAGAAGGATTTCCATTGCAAATTGTTGTCTAATAGTTGTATGCTTCTATGTTGTTCCTTACTAAAATTTGTTTATTTAAATCTCTTCACATTATTCTCTCTTTGATTAGTGCAGGAAGCATATTCCACGCCTCTACTTCCCTACATTTTCTATTATATCCCAATTGGCATCAAAGATCCAAGGTGATAGAGACAAGGTTTTTTTTATCTAATATTGGTTTGAGTGGGAGTTTATGTAGGAGAAAAATCTTATTGCAGGGAAAAGGCAAGAGCGTCTAGAATATAAATGGAAAATTCTAATTTAGGTACTATGTTTAGGTTGTTGAAACTCAATATGGAGGATGTACTCATATATTGGCACCTATGGGCTCTTGTATCTAGAAGTAAACCAATTGGTATGAAATATCAGGAATGTTGAAGTGTTGGAGAGAAAGACTAGAATCATTATTAGGCTCTGTTTGTTAGGATATTTCAATATTCCATCCTTGTCCTACCTAGCATTGTTTATTTTCCTAGTTGTTGGTGATATCATTTTCCCCCTAGTAGTGTGCAGATGTCATCCAGGATCCATCTACCACGTTCTGAGCCCTCCATGCATCATTTTAGGACCACTTCAGTCAGTTCCCTATTTTATAGGAACCTACTGAGTGTTCCAGTCCATTCTACCTGAGTTAGCTAACTCCATTGAAGTCCACCTGAGTTAGCTAACTCTTGTGGGGGGTTAGAGCTCTGGATGCCACTGATTGTGGCCTAATCCACCCTTTTCTGACTAGTATGCATGACATAATCACTATTTATCCCTCCTTAGAGAGATAACTGATTATGACTTCAATTAACTGAGTTTATGTTCAGTTCAGTTGACTTTGATTCTTCCAGAGCTCTCTAGTAATGATAATCCATATTCTAGACCAACTGAGTTTCAAATTCTCCTGCATGATTCGAATTCTCTTCATTGTAACATCATTGTTTATTATATTGATTATTGGAACATGTGACATTATTCTCCTCCTATTTGAGTTATGTTGCATTATTATTCTTCTGCTCTTTTTTACTGCAGCTTTCACTCTTATTCAAATTTTCTGCTCATTCTTTCTTTGTGAGGTATGCTCAACTCTTTAGATATGCTATGAATTATAATTTTACATTGTTTGGCCAATTTAGTGGTATTGTAAGTTTATGAGGAGAGAATTACACCTACTCTTTAGAGGAATCTAGTGGGATTTGTACCAATCTAAATCTCTCACTACTTTTTTTTCTTAAAAAAAAGTTGTTCACTTTGAAAATGGGTGATGGTGATTTTGTTGTTAAGCATACGAATTATTTTAATATTATTCGTACATATTTGATCTCAATTGGTGTGTGATGGTCTATCTAATTACCTCATTTTTTCACAAAAAGAGAAACTAAATGGAGTGTGCATTAAATTTTCAACCCATGGTTCAAATGCTTGTGAAATGTCAAGCACTATATATGCAAGATTCATATTCTTAACTTCAATTAGTTTTGTAATGTGCTTTAATTGAAATATATTTCATTGCTATCTTGAAATAAACTATCATTTTGGAGATGAAAACACACCACATTCCATGAATCAAAAGTTATATATTTCATAATTTAAACTGAATCACTCTTACTTGAACACTTATCATTTTAATGAGAACCATTTTATTGCAAGCCAATCTCCTTCATGACTTGGGCATTTCTTCTTTCCATAGATCAAAGTCCTCATTGTTGGAAAAATATGATAAAAACCAACTAATGTGGATTTATATGGGAAAATGGATTTGAATATGTGGACTTGCATAAATCTATCCTTCAACAATTACAACCATGAACTACATTTTCTAATATATTCATCAAGTGGTTGTAGCACCAAATTCATGACATTTTTGTTAATTAAATGTACCAATGAATCTGTGGATTCTCTTATAGTAATGAATCTGTTGCACTTTTTATCAAACCATAATTGAATTATTTACTTGATTGTTGTTAGCCACGGCATGTAGGAACATAACTAATTACTGGAATATAACTTGAGAATGTTCATTACACAATGTTCTTTATAGTACATAATTAGTACAATTTAAGAGGGCTTAGTGGCTAAGAGCACATATCTTCTCTTAAGAGATCACAAATTCAAAACCAAAAAGATAAGAGTATGTAAGATCAACTACATCTATAATGTGTGTTAAAAATTCATCAATTAATTTGTTAATTTATTATGGTGTATACAAAATTTAAATTTATTATTTATTATTTACTTGATTGTTGATTGTTGATAGCCACGGCATGTAGGAACATAAATTTATTAAATTTATTATTTACTTGATTGTTGATAGCCACGGCATGTAGGAACATAACGAATTGCTGGAATATAACTTGAGAATGTTCATTACACAATGTTCTTTATAGTACATAATTAGTACAATTTAAGAGGGCCTAGTGGCTAAGAGCAAATATCTTCTCTTAAGAGATCACAAATTCAAAACCAAAAAGATAGAGTATGTAAGATCAACTACATCTATAATGTGTGTTAAAAATTCATCAATTAATTTGTTAATTTATTATGGTGTGTATACAAAATTTAAATTTATTAAAATACTTTTAATTATTAATTTTTATTTTATGACATTTATTGAGTTCCTCGATCTTAATTCAAATGATTTGAATTCAATGTTGGAATAAATTTGAAACGGAATAGTTGTTTGAAATAAGTGTTTATATGCAGGATTAATGTTAAATTGAAATATATTTTGGTTATATTTAAATTTAATTATTAAAACAAATTAAAAAGAGATAGATATTTTTGAAATAATCAGTTATGTGTAAGATTAATATATAGTTAATATAATTTTTATTGGCAATATATGAAGGAAAGATTTGAATACAAATTATTGGTATTGTTAAAACCACATTATAATTAAATTATACAAAAAATGGTTAAATTATTGATAGAGAATATATTATCATGAAGTCAATTTAAAATTTTATAATTATCTTTGAATTATGGCTAGTTTGTATATAAAAATTAACATTATGTATTTTTTCTTCTTTAAAACATTCGTCACTCCCATTATTTTATATGGTTGTAAAGCTTGGGGATACAACATTTCAATAGATTTTTGGATAAGACTTGAGAAAATCCAGAAACAATTTATTACTTATAATCTTAAAATTAAGAGTAACAATCCATATCCTATTCTCCTCTTAGAAGCACGACTCTCCCCCATTGAAAGCATGGCTATGATTAGATATATAATGTACAAGAACAAATGAAGCAATATAGGAGACAACCAACTTCCTAAAATTGCTCTTAACTCCATCCAAAAGCACCTCCGCCTCAAGTGAGAATGGATTAAAGATGCCACGACTTGGTTAAATTATCGGACGATTAATGAAACTACCACTCTACCAAATATTGATAGCATTAATTACATTATCACTTCTACATTCAAAGAGAAAATGTGGTGCAAAGAAGAAATAGAGGTAAAAAGAAAGCTTTGGTATTACAAAAAGATCATTAACCCTAATCTCGAGGATCAAACTATCGTTCGATCTTAAAAAGCTCAAAGAAAAAAATTAATATTGCTAAGATTAGAACAAACTCTCACGAGCTTCATAGTGAAACTAGGCGTTGAACAACCCCTAAAAAGCCTCGGGCTGAAAGAATTTACCATTTATACAATTTTATGAGTGTGGAAGATGAAAATCACTTTCTGTTAGAATGCTCAGCTCTCACTCACATTAGATCTCAGTTTCAAAATCTTTGCTCTGGCACTAACCTTTAACCTTCTAGATCCCCAAAACTATAGTGAGCCTCTCTAAGCTTTTTGAGCATAGAAATAACAGTTTAAAGAAAACCAAATAATCTCTATCTTCTTAAGGTCCAATAGACCAATAATAATCATTAGTTTGAATGAATGTTAAACACAATCATCATCATCATCATCATAAAATGTTTTCTTTTAAAATGTTTTAAATAAATGAAATTTTTATTTTATAATGTTTTTAAAATTAACCATTTTAAAAAAATATTAACTTATAATATCGCAAAGATATTTAGGATTATTTATAATCAACAACAACTCAAACAAAAATAAGTATTTAATATAATTCATGAAATAATAATCATAAATCTGTCATGGGGGGTTCACTCAGTGAACTTGTTACATAGCACGACGATTCACATGATATTAAAGAATATCCCTAATTTCACTAAATATTGGAAAATTCCTCCTAGAATTTTATTGTTGAACCCCCCTCCCAATAAGCCTTTCCAATTAAGAAAACCCCTGGTTTCACCAAATATTGTATGTATCCATTTTTTATCAACCCATTTTTAATACCCCATTTATATCATATTATCAAGTTGTAACAAACAAGAGCCCTAACACATCTTAGTGTAAGCAAAAATGATACTAAATCAAATAATAGTATAATGCTAATAATGATCCCACCAGGATTGTAGGGGTGATTGATCAATTTGTAGCATTGGATAGTGGAATACCCTACACAATAGTACTAGGAAGGAAAAATGTGTAAGAGGCAACCCAGTCAAGAGATCAACATAACAAAGAATGTAAAAGGACGATAGTCCAATAGTTAGTGCAATGCTTAGGAAAGATGAGAATTGCATATGTTTCACACCACAATTTGACAATCTACCAATTTTATATCATGTAAATAAAAGTATATCCATAGAGAGTTCATCTTTTCTATAAGCTTAAAAAATAAAGTCCATAAAAATTCAAAATTGAAACCCTTTCATTGATGGAATCCCCTACCTTCCTATCAAAACAAACATCATTGATGTTTGAACCCAAACAAACATAGAAAAATTCCTCTTACTTTCTAATAACACCATATGATCATGTGCATAGCTTGGATTTGGGCCATTCTCAAGATGCAATGAATTTCCTCCACTTCCTCTACATTTATTCTTGCAATCAAGGGAATTAACAACATTTAGTTACCTTTTCTTGGGTTATATCTAGGTTTTTTTTAATCTTTACATGAGAGGGAAATATCTCCATTGTTAGGTTTCAAGCATGCAATAGTTAGAAAGATACACGGATAGTGAAACTTATATGATACCATTCCATGGTACCAATAACACATTGGGTATGTAAATAAGGATTTAGATTTTCACCTATGTTCATGTCAGTTCCAATAAAATATTAAGATGGATGCTTTGCATATAAGAATTGAAATTACAATTATGAATGTGCGAAATAGAACTCAATCTAACAACTATTCTTAATTGGCAACGTGAAAATGTTAAAGAAGAATACAAAAAGTTGAAAGAAACAACTAGTCAAGAAAGATTGATCTAACTTTTCTTGGTTCCAGTGAGCCAAGAAATATTGATCTCACTTTTCTTGGTTGTCATGGAGCAAGGTTTGATTTAATCTCAATACCCACCTAAACCCCAACCTAAAAAATGAAGAGTTATATCTTTTACTCGAATGCCTACGAAAAATACAATACAATTGTTCAACTCCGAAACTCGCAATTAGCTACATATCTTAACTTAAAGATGAAAAATAATATAACATCAATTCAAACCAAGACTAAATAAGTTATTAAATGAGTATTGCTCAAGGCCCATTGATATTATCATTGGTACACAATTATCACATTTAGGAAAAATTTAGGTTCATAAACACTATCAAATAAAAATGAATGGTCCTTAAGTTTTAGGTGGGTATGAATTGAGCCCATGATTTGGAAGTACGAATCCATCCCATGAATTGGAGGTTATTCCTAGGCCCACCCAAATAAAATAACCCCCAATATTTATATTACTATGTCAAATTAAAAAACCCCCTTGACCTCTTAATACAGGGCAATATATTTTTTAAGTTTTTAAGAGTATTCAAAACCCCAATATGAATGGACGTGATATGATATTGCCTCACTAGTGAACACCCCGTGGCGCAGCATAAGTATACTTGAGTCGGAAGGTGGGCACGAGGTAGAAGGACCTCCACTTGAAATCCCAGACATGAGCAGACCTGTGAAAACAAAAAAAGTGAACATTGGCACCAACGAAGAGTCGAAGTTCACAGCTATTGGAGACTACTGGGATGATCAGACCGTTGCGAAGATCACAGACCTGTTACATGAGTATCATGAGTCGTTCCCAACAAAATTTATAGAGATGAAGGGAATTTTGGGAGACTTAGGGGTTATGAAAATACCTCTTAAGCAAGTTGCAAATCCAGTTAAGAATCGGCCCTACAAAATGAACCCACGATACAAAGAACGAGTCAGGGAAGAACTTGATAAAATGCTCGACGCAGGGATCATTGAGCCAGTCGAAGAATCAAAGTGGATAAGCCCTATGGTTGTCCAAAATAAGAAGACAAAAGGCGAGATCAAGATTTGTGTGGATCTCAAAAAGTTGAACAATGATTCAATGCATGACCCATTTCCTACTCCTTTCACTAATGAGCCTTACTTGATAATGTTGGATGAAATGAGGCCTACTCCTTTACTGATGGTTTTTCGAGATATCATCAGGTAAGAATTGATCCCGCGGATAGACATAATACAACTTTTTCCACAGAATGGGGGTCATTCTAGTACACAGTCATGCTGTTTGATATGAAAAATGCGCCTGCCATCTTTTCCAGAGTTATGGTCGCAGCATTTAAAGATTTCATGCATAAGTTTTTAGAAGCTTATTTCGACGATTGGAAAATATTCGGGTTGCTGAAGGACAATTGAGCAAATCTGAGATTGATGCTGGAGAAGTGCAGACAACATCAAATGTCGCTCAACCTGAAGAAGTGTATTTTTTGTGTACCCTATGGAATTAAGTTGGGTCATATTGTGTGCAAACAGGGCTTGATGGTTGATCCTGCGAAAATTGCAGTTATTGTAAACTTGCCGACACCAAATTCATTCAAGCAGTTGTGCATTACATTGGGGCATATGGATTACTACAGGAAATTTATAAAGAGCTATACGCAGATAACCGCAGCAATGGAGAAGCTACTGAAGAAAGATGCATTGTTCATCTGGAATGCAGAGTGTGAACAAAGCTTTGATACATTAAAGGAGAAAATGGTCACGATGTCGATCCTAGTTTTTCTAGACTGGGAGAAGCCATTTCATGTCCATGTTGATGCGTCATGTATAGCATTGGGGGTTGTCTTAGCACAACCTAGAGAGGGAGGTATTGACCATCCCATCGCATTTTTGAGTAGGAAACTCTCATATGTAAAGAATAATTATATCACCACTAAGAGAGAAGGCCTAGCTATGGTCTATGCACTGTAGAAGTTCAGGCACTATTTGCTTGGTGCGCAGTTCTCTATGTTCACCGACCATTTTTCTTTGAAATATTTGGTCAACAAGCCAGTGTTAGGGGGGATGATCTGCAGATGGATGTTACTCTTCCAGGAGTATGATTTTGAAATAGTAGTTAAACCTGGTAGATTGAACTTAGGACATGACCATCTGCCAAGAATCGAGTCAGGAGAAGAGCCTACGAATATTGAAGACAATCTGCCTGACGCGCAATTGTTTTCTATCTAGATAGGTGATGATTATTATAAATACATCATAGAATTTTTGACTAATGGGTTAGCACCCATAGAGTTCACTACGAAGCAAAATAAGCAACTAGTAATGCGAGCAGCAGACTTCACCATTATCGCATGTCAGTTATACAAATTGGGACCGGATGAAGTACTGCACAGGTGTGTGTTAAAGCACGAGAAGCCATTTATACTGGCAGATGCGCATTCAGGAGCAGCAGGAGGTCACTATGCAGGAAGAGCCACCACACAAAACATATTGCGGACAGGACTATGGTGGCCTACAATTCATAACGATGCAAAGGAGCATTGTTAGAGCCACGATGTCTGTTAGAGGACAGGGAAGCCGTTGCAAAGAGATGATATGCCATTGAATCCATAGTTGACACTACAGGAATTTGAGAAATGGGAAATTGGTTTTGTGGGACCTATAAACCCACTAGAAAAAAGAATTGGTGCGAGGTACATTATTACTGCAACTGATTACCTCACCAGATGGGCAGAAGCAAAGCCAGTAAAGGACTATACTGCAGGTACTTCCACGCAGTTCATCTTTGAATAAATCCTTACAAGGTTTGGATTCCCAAAGATTTTGATGAGTGATCAAGGAACTCACTTTTTGAATAGAACCATTGAGGCATTGATAGACGAGTTCTGCATTCATCATCAGCGAAGTACGCCATATTATCTGTAAGCAAATGGAACTGTTGAAGCGTTCAATAAGGTACTGGAGAATGCGCTAACTGAGGTGTGAAATGGGAATCGAGATGAATGGGACCTATGCATTCCTGCCATGTTATGGGAATATAGGACCACATGCAAGATGTTGACTAGCCACACACCTTTTAGGCTGGCCTATGGACAGGAAGAAATTATTCCTATGGAGTACATTATTCCTAGCTAGAGAATAGCTGCTTTTATAGGCATGGCATATTGCGACGCGCTAGAAGAAAGGCTTCTACACTTGGTTTGTCTGGAGGAGGATCACTTCATCACAGGATTTCACCAACAAGTGCAGAAGGAATGAGAAAAAGCATGGCATGATCTCAACATCAAGAACAAGTCTTTCCAGGTAGGCGATCTAGTCCTCCTGTATGAGAGCAAGTTTATGAAGTTTCATGGAAAGTTTAAAATGCATTGGCTTGGTCCATATACTATTTTACATTTTACTAATGGTGGCGTAGCTCATTCAGCCACATTAGCAGGAGATACCTTATCCGTCCTAGTTAATGGGAGCAGACTAAAACCCTATCGGGATAGTTCTGCTTCGCAGAACCCTTGATGATCAGAAAGAGGGAAATTTCTAAGTGCCACATATAGTTGAAAGTGGGCACTGGAAATGGGAAAGAGTCTGTATGCAATATATGATCAGGAACATCTATATACTGCGTAGCACTGTTAAGATGTGCCACTGCGCCCAAAAAAAAAGAAAAGAAAAAGAAAAAGAAAAGACGAACCGCGCAATTGTGAAGTCCAAAAGGCAATTGCGAAGATCAAGTTGAACAAGGAAAGATGCTAAGTTCAGAGGAAAGAAGTCGGGCACCACGAAGTTACTATGTAGGAGTAATGATGACTTGTCACGCAGTTCGACGCAACACTCCAGAAAAATAGCCGTTATAATGTCGGTCGAAAATATAGCTGTTATACAGTAATTTGCCAGTGACCGCTTGGGCATTTAACGTACATATAGCCATTCTGAACGAGTTTATGAAGGAAAGGACCGAAGAATCCGATGGATTTGGCCAACGGATACCGCATTTAATGCTTATCTATCCATTGAAGGGTGCGGAGGGGGTCAATTGCACCTAGAAATAATGCTGCATTCATACTTGCGGGCGTTACCGAACACTTAGAATTTTCTAGCAACCACTACTTTGTGAGTTATTCTTAGCAAGCTATCCGAAAGCCTATTGAAATTTATCTAGTGAATGTCTAAGAGGTTTTCCATTGAAGAAGAGTTCATGCTCCAAGATACTATGAAGGTATTCCGATACAGAGGGATCAAAGGGTTAATGAGAACCCCAGCCAAGAACATCGTCATAGAAAACGGTCAAGCTTCCAGAAGATCACCACGACACGGTCCAACAATGAAAGATAAAGGCAAAGATCTAGTCGGGCCGAGAACAAAGCAACCAAAGATGAGTTAAATAGTGTCAAAGTCATCGATAGCTTATAAGGAAATACTATTGATAATGACCCCAGACTATATCTCACCACATGCACTGGATGCATCGGTCTACAAGCTAATGAAGAATGCCAAATACGACATTCAGCTGTCGCCAATGTCAAAGCATGTCGAGGTGGAAAACAATTTGTTGGGTAAAATTCCAAAGTGTAAGTGGGAAGATTATGATCTACTTCAGATGCAGAAGGAGCCCAATGAACCTAGGCTCCCACAGTTCCAACCCAACCAGTATATGTGCTGGAAGAAATATGTGAAGGGAGACCTCACCTTGGTCGCGGAAAGCTGGTTATCCGGAGTAGTCAAGTCGGTACTACTCAATCTTCTCAGACTCTCGCATTTTGACAGATCACCGGAGTTGAATGTGGTGGTGCGAACTCTGATGGCATGCATTCACCAGGGATTTGTGGCTTGATTGCAATGTCGACCAGACTATTGACATTATCCACCGCATCACTGGGTTGAGCAAAAGAGGTAAAGATCCGAAGTATTTTTTCCAAGGGAAGAACAAGGACAAAGAAGTGGCTGTGAAGATGAAGAAAACGCAAACTGTTGTAAAAGGAAAGCGAGGCTTTCAAACGAACGACATAGATGATAAAGCAACAAGGTTTTTCATGCAACTGTTAGCCGGTAAGATTCTCAGAAAATGCAGGACTTTGGAGGTACCTGTGGGTGCAGTACTACTTGGTGCCATAGCCACGGAGGGTGAGAAATTCAACTGGTGTCAATACCTATTGAATGAGTTCCTGGAGGAACTAAATGACACACAACTCAACGACAGAAATTTCCAATTTACATGGTTAATAGTACTGATCGCCTTCATAGGGTGGAAGGAGCCAAAGGATTACGTTGGCATAATGACTGGTACCAATGACTACAGAGGAGCCCGTTACTCAAACCTTTGGGAAAATTTTAACTCACAGAGATAGCATGCGACGACTGAGGTTTTCTATGCCTATTATGACCAGTTGCGCACAGCAATCATACTCATGCCACAGATAACAAAGCAAGTAATGAGTAGGTATATTTGCACTGTTTATTTTTATGCTGACATGCGTTGCATTCACATTTCAGCCAAAGCATAGAAGAACACTGAATGGTACCCAGGAAGGTACCACATGTATGAAGAAGATATTGATAATATCATGAAGGAATGGCCTGCCGAGTTTCGAGTTGAAATTGTAGATGTCCAAAGCAACTCTGGCGAGGAAAACCCCATTCCATGTCCTATTGTTGAAGAAAAATAAATAGCAAAAAGGAAGGAAGTTGAGATCCCAACACCTAAAAAGGGGGCACAGAAGAAGCAGAGAGTCGTTAAAGACGTATCAGACACAATACTCCATGATGATGATTATGAAGTGATCGCGGAAAGGGTCACAGAGAAAATGGGAGATCTTATGACTAAGAAGGAGAAAAAGGACAAAGCGATTCAGGAAAGTCTACAGAGGAATCTGACCACGCTGCAGGGGATTACAGAGAAAATTGAAGAAGTACACAAAACATTACCCTTGCCGCGGGAGTCAGAGTCTAAAGGAAAGTCAGGAGGAACTTCGTAGCAAACAACACTGTAGCTTACCATGACCGTGCCTACGAAGTCCCGCATTATCCATCTATATCCATTAACAATAACGTTGCCACTGCCAGAACAACTAGTGTTGGACACGAAGGATGTAGAGCATGTGGAGCTCAACATTACGAAGATACCACTACCTGGTCTACACTACTTGCATTTGCAGGTTGTCGAAGAAATGCATGAGAGAACTATCGACGCGCTGAAGGGACAAGCTGAGCTGCAAGAAGCTAATAAGCAGTTGGAGGAATATAGCTTGCGGAGAGCTATGGAACTACAAGATGAGCATGATCGTTGGAAAATACTAGAGTCCACGATCACTGCGGTCGTAGATGATATATCTGAATTCGAAGTACAAATGGACCCTGCGGATACTGCTGTGAATATCGGCGAACTGGTTAATGATCTTAAGGAGGAGATGTGAGATATGGAGATCATCCACGAAGCTAAGATTGCTACCTTGGAAGCACAGATTCATCCGGAGACTCCACCAGATCAGCAGGAGGTAAGAGCGAAAGAAGTGAAGGCCGTAGCAGAGAATATAGCCGCCGAGGTGGCTAAGTGCCAAAGTATGTTAGGTGAGGCATCGAAGGCATTCACTGCCCTCGAGGAGGATCCAGGTTTGCTAGAAGTAAAGAATGTTGTGAAATATAAGCATATAACATTAGAACAGTTGGATGCAGAAGTTAAAGCCCTACTACCAAGAGAAATACTTCACAGGTACAAGGAAGTCAGCACGCTGAAGAAGGAAGTTCAGGCCTTAAGGGAAAAAGAGGCTGAAATGGGAAATAAATTGCAACCTTTGTTGGAGGCTTCCCACACAATTTTGTAGGAGATCGAGGAGAAGTTGAAGGAGTTGCATGAGGGATAAGAACAAGTGGAAGGACAAGTAGGTGATGAAATAACACTTGAGATGTTGGAAATAGTGAAACAAATTGAGCAAGACATGAAGGAAGCAGTCAATAAGTTGATTGTCACTTACAATGAGTTCATAATTGTGAAACTCACTCCGCAGCTGAAGGAACATCTTGGAGAAGTTGAAGGTGGCTCGGGGACGAGCCACATGTAAATGTTAGGGGCTTGTTGGACCTGGCCCAAGTGGGACATTTTGATCAAAAAATATTTTGGAACAGTGGAGCTAAGCACAGTTCAACGAATGGATTTTTGGCATACACTTTTGGGAAGCTACAAAGTTGCGCGCAGCGTAGCATCGGAAGAGCTGCGAAGTTCAGTGCTGCGAGGAAACAACACTGCGATGTGTCCAGTCTACAGGGATCCAGAAAAGCAGAGTGTTTGACGAAAGACAGCACGTATTATGGTTAGACCATCGGTGGTCTATTTTTGGTAAAGATGCTCCAGGAGTACCAAGCGGCGGGTAGGAGCAAAGCGGAAAGAAAGCGACTAGTCACACATGCGGAAGAACCACTACCTAAACTAGTCACACAAGACCATTAGAGGAAGAATGGCTTGGTGAAACAGACCCGTTGGCATGCATGCAACAGGAAGGATGATAGCGACGTGAGGCATGCACTGAAGGAGGCCACGATAGAATATTCCTACTAGAAGCCAGCAAGTCCGGTTAAGCTGAAAACCATGATAGTTTTGTAATACCTAAGGGTTTTTTCCTTTGAATTGTAAAGACATGATCTACGGAAATATTATAAATAAATAATATTTTGTATGGGAAAGGGTTACTCTTCATTTTGTGTTGTTCTCATTGTTGATTGAATAGATCTTTGTTAAGAGACATTTTGTAAAGGCTCTGCAAGCTGTGTGCGCAGAGGCCTATTAAGAGAGAAGAGAGTCTACAGCTGAGTGTGCAGACTAAGAACTGTTGTACCCTTCCCAAATACTAATACAACAACAATTCTTGTGGACGTAGCCTCCATCTTGGGGGTGAACCACGCTAAATACTATGTAGTGTGATTGTTTGTGTGTTTACATTTGCTTATTTGCTTACATTGGATGCTTGGATTCTCAGTTATCAGTTGTTATGTTAATGCTTTTATGTTTTTTCGCCATAGAAGAAAGATGGGAATAATATGTTAAGTATTGCATGAATGGATGAATGATGAATGCGTAGTATTCTAAGTCTGCAAGAGTATCAACGCGTTGAATAATCACATATGCATGTAGAGTTTGGGTTGTATAACTATTTTGATGCGCAGCACAGGAAGTACGTAGCATTGTTTATCTTGTCTATTGCATCAGTCTAAAGCTAACTAACCTAAGGCAATATATGAATGAGTAAGTGTTAAGTGAATTCTCCATAAGTGGTTAAGTCCGCGGAGGAAGCGTATAAGTCCGTTGCACTATCTTTTTATTTGCAATCTGTTCGAACCGCGTGGTCCTTGGATGCGCTGGTTCCACAAGTATCTTAGTTTGTAAGCGAGGATTGCGACGCAGTCTATCGTCACGCAGTCTTCAATCCACAGTGTGAGCCCCACACTGCGTTGTGCAGTAGTTCCATTCGAACAACTCATCAAATTGCTATGGAAACCTGATTGCACAGTGCTCCCATAGCTGCACCTCGGGTGAGACCTCAGCCTGTTCGCAAGCTATTGCTGAAAGGGCCGGTGAGAAGGGGTTTTGTTGGTTCCTTGAAACCGCGAAGAACCTGGGTCTACATTGGAAACCTCTAGATCAATATTTAAGCCAACAAAGGGGGGGCTAGGAGGGGGGTTAACGAGGGGGAGAGAGAGCGAGAGGGGAAATAGGGGGTTATTAATTGTTAAGGGGGGAGAGGAGGGAAAGAGGGGGTTAATAATAGTTAGGGGGGTCAAAGGAGAGAGAGAGAGAGAGAGAGAGAGGATAGGGTGTTAGTTGTAGGGAGTGAGAAAGTGAGATGGGAGGTGTGGTTAGAGTTAGGTGGAGGTGTAGGGAAGAGAGAGAGACTGAGAGATCCTGGGTTAGTAAGGGCTAGGGAGAGGAGGGGAGAGAGATAGAGAGGAGGTCATTTAGGGATAGGGGGAGTAAGAGAGAGATATAAAGAGTAGGATGGTTAGGGATGGGGGAGAGGTTACAGAGAGGGAGAGGGGGTTTAGAGAGAGAGAGAAAGAGAGGTGTAGAAGTAAGGAATATAGAGTGAGAGAGGGGGGCTTAGTTAGGGGTAAGGGGCTAGGAGGGGGGTTATCCAGGGGGAGAGAGAGAGAGAGAGAGAGAGAGAGAGAGAGATTGAGAGAGGGGGTTAGTAATGGTCAGGGGGAGGAGAGGAGGGAAAGAGATAGAGAGAGAGGAGAGGGTGTTATTTGTATGGAGTGAGAAAGAGAGATGGGAGGTGTGGTTAGAGGTAGGTTGATGAGGATGACGATGATGATCATGAAGATCAAGATGAAGATGATGATGATGGTGATGATAATGATGAGGATGAGGATGAGGATGAGGATGATGAAGATGATGATGGTGAGGATGATGATGATGATGAATATGAGGACGATGATGATTATGAAGACGACGATGATGATGAGGATGAGGATGAGGATGAGGATGAGGATGAGGATGAGGATGAGGATGAGGATGATGATGATGATGATGATGAGGATGACGATGATGACGATGATGATGAATATGAGGATGATGATGATGATGATGATCATTGTCATCATCATCACCATCATCATCATCATCATCCTCATCATCATCCTCATCATCCTCATCATCATTATCATCATCATCATCTTCTTCATCATCTTCACCACCATCATCTTCATCTTCATCATCATCATCATCATCTTCATCATCATCCTCATCCTCATCACCATATTCATCATCATCATCATCATCATCGTAATCATCTTATCGTCATCATCATCCTAATATCCATCTTCGTCATCATCATCTGCTTCATACTCATGATCATCTTCATCATCATTGGTGTGGTCGTCATCACCATCATCATCATCATCATCATCGTCATCATGATCATGATCATCATCATCATCATCATCATCATCATGATCATGATCATGACCATCATCATCATCATCATCATCATCATCGTCATCATCATCATGATCATGATCATCATCTTAGTCATCATCATCATCATCATCATTATCACCATCTTTATCATAATCATCATCTTCATCATGATCTTCATCATCATCATCATCATCATAATCATCATCACCATCATGATCATCATCATCATCATCATCATCATAACCATCATCTTCATCATCATCTATTGATGTATTTGAAACTTCGGAAGATATTCTTCTATGTATTACATTTGTACTTTATTGTATTCCTGATGGAGATGTGTTATTCCTCCAATCAGAAGTGTCGTCATTTGTATTTGTAAGTGTCGCAAGTGTTTCAAGTATTATTGTAAGTGTCGCAACTTATATTTGATGGGTTATTAAACCACCTTGGTGGGGTCAACCCTGCATGAGTCATGTGGATGGGTTATTAGGCTTCCTTAGGAAGTCGGCCAAGTTAGGGTTAAAGGTAGGTTAAGTTGTTGTATAAATAGAGAGTGTGTCTCTCTCTATTTGCTCATTCACTCACTCATCCAACTCGCATAGTTGAGAGAGATGAGTGCACACAAGTGGGGGAGGAGTAGCTGCTGAGGACATCTATCTTTTTGGGTTTGATATTTGTGATCTTTGTATTGGTTCTCATTCTATCTCTGAGGAAGTTGTGGGGTTTTTTAGCTTCTTGGCTTTCCTCTGTGAAATGCTTTGTGGCCATTGTCTATTGTGATTGTTATGTTGTGCTTTTTATTCTCTTAGTGATCCTAGATAATATTGAATGAGATTATCGAAAAATTAACATGGTGTCAAAGAGAGACTAAGAAGAAGACACTGTGCACCTGCAGAAGCTAGGGATTATTAATATTTTGGTTTCTATCCACAGATCATCAAAGTCAGGAGGCTAGGATGACTCTCCTTGCAAGGGTGCATCTTTCTGTCGAGACAAAATTCAATTCTGAGCATTTTCAGTTTTTGGCCTATCACTACTGCGGGAAATTAGGTTTTCTGAGATGTTGGAATTTTTGGAATCTGAGACCATGGCTGGATGTTCCTCAGAAAAATCAAATTGTAGAGACCAAGATCGAAATTTTTGGTTGGGAAAAACCCCGGGCTTTATCAAACCCTAGTTCGATATTTTGACCAGAAAACCAAAAATTTAGAAACTGCAGATCCAAAAGTTTCAAAGTCAATTTTGAGGGGTCAATTTTTGCATATTTCGAAATTGAAGTATACCAACTTGATCATCTCATCAAGGCACATCTTTCCATCCAATCAAAAGTTTGAAATTCAAAGTTTGAATTTTTAGGGTTTCTTTAACAAACCCTAATCCAGCTCCAAATCTAGTTTCAGCAAATCAAGTGGTAAGACCTAAATATTTTATTTCCATTTGAGTTTCTCATTAAGATGTCTCACCACACCAAGCTTGAGGATAAGCTTGAAGGGGCTGATAACTTCCGAGCATGGAAGTATAGGATTGGGTTAATCCTAGAAGAGAATGAATTGGACACCTACATAAGTGAAGAGGTTCCAGTTCTAGAGGGAGATGAGGATAAGGCCTTACACAAGAATAACTTGGTCAAGGCCAAGAGAATCATTTCCGATTCTATCAAAGATCATCTCATACCCCATGTGTCTTCCCTAAAGACACCTAAGGATATGTTTGACTTCTTGACCAAGTTGATTGAAGGAAAGAATATAAATCAGAACACTAGTACAAAATGAGATATTAGTGACCAGGTGACCAAAACTTTTTGTCACCACAAATTTTTCAAGGGATAAATGACCAAAATTGAGAAATTTTAAGTGAGCTAAATAAAAATGACCAAGATAAATGACCAATCTGGTCACTGGATAAGGACTAAACTAAAAATGACCAAGATAAATGACCAATTTGGTCACAGGATAAGAACTAAGCTAAAAATGACCACATAACAATTGATCAGTTATTTGGTAATTTTTACTTGTCTCATTCCGACAATGGAAAATTACAATTTTGACAATGAATTTGTACAATTTACTAAATTTTAACACTCTGAATCCATCTGTAGTGTTAAAATTTAGTAAATTGTAAAGGGGGTCTCTGAATCCATCTACAGTGTTAAAATTTAGTAAATTGTAACATTGCAGATCATGGATTCAGAGACACGAGTGATCATCATGTAAATTGTGTCACTCGACGCAAACAATTTGGTTTACTTAGTTACTTCTATTGAACTCTTCTAATTACTTCTACAGTTCATGAGAGAATGTCCTTGAATTTTTTAAAATTTTAGTACTTTCTCATACAAGGATTCCTTAAACAAAAACTCCTTTCATAACCACACAAAACCCTTTAAATATAAAAGCCCACATGGCAGCTTGGTTTCACTTATGCTATAATTGAGAATTGTTAAATTTATTTAGCTATAATCGATCTCAATGGTACTTGGAGAAGATGTAGTCAAAGTAAAGGCTAGCCATTTATTAACCTTAATTGGGCTAATGGAGTAGTGCTTTAAGGTACCAAAGGTTGCACTGAGATGTAAGAGAGTGGGTCCTAAATTATACCCAACCATATTTGACTATGATATAATATACTTGTTTTAGGTGGTTTACTTAGTTATTTCCATTAAACTCTTCTTACTTCTATACATTTCGTGAGAGAATGTCCCTTGCATTTTTTTAAAATTTAGTACTTACATTTTGTAAGGTAGCTTCCTTATTGGATGACCCGCAATAGAAAGTGGTAAAAAAAGGGGGAATAAAAAGAAGAAGGATTGAAATACTATTAGTTATGGTGTTATAAATTCCGAATAATAAATCACTACTATTGTTTTTAATAATACACCTAAACCCCTTGTAAAGATCCTAAAAACAAATAATGTTAAACTGACATCTTATAATAAATAGCTGGCACCCCAATCTATGCAACCTCCCCAAACACCAGTACAATAAACTACTTTTAAAAAACCTTTTTAATGCTCCATTCACTCTTTTCATAATAATTAATTCTTCCATCTTTTCTTTGATTCAGTAAGTATTTTAATTATCATAATTGAAATGGACATTCCATTTTAAAGTGTGTTACTTACCAAAGAGTCAATGATGCTCGAGAGAAATGATAAAGTGAAAAGGGTCTAGTGCATACAAAGAACACCAACCTAGGGATTTTTACAACCCATTTCACATTTTAGAACCATAAAACCAACCTTCATAACCTTCCATTTCATCATCTATAATAGATAAAACATACGCACGTGTTAAGAAAAAAAGATACATTATATATATATAAAAATGATGTCTACATGGTATCAAAAATTCTTAGTTCATCACCAAAATTGGCTACTTATTCATATCTTATAGGCTAGGAGTATCTATGGCATAGAGATATATCCTAACTAGCTAGTCTACACCTAATGTGACTCTGCAATCCCTTCCTTACACTACACTCTATTATATGCCTTAGGATCATGTCTTTGTGGTGTAGGAAAATGAGGAGCGAAGCGTGGAGATTTTATCTACATTAAAGCTGCTAGCTCATAGTTTCCTTAAACAAAAATCCCTTTCATAAATACACAAAACCCTTTAAATATAAAAAGCCACTAGGGAGTATGCTTTCACTTAAGCACTCTTAAAATTTAGTTAGCTATAATCGATTTCAATTGTGTTAACAAATTATCTAGCTATAATTGAGCCCTTTATATACCATTGAGCTATAATCATTTTTACCATTAGATATGGGTTTGATCGTCATAGTTACCCAAGTTTATAAAAAAAACCATTCGAAATGCATATTAATTTTCCAAGTGTGAGCAGGAAGAGGTGTTTTAATTTTGGGCAAAAACTTATTGGCTATCAACCCGCCTGATCTCATACCTTTTGCAAGTCAAACCCTCCATGGATTTGATGAATCTACATAGAGATTCTTTTGATGGGTGAAGTCACAACAAGGATTTGATTATGAACTTGATACGTCTATTGAAATGGTGAAAATCATGGCTAGAAGTAGAGATTTCAAATTTTAGTGAAAATGAAGTCAGAGGAAGTTTCTGCGTTGTAAGAATTTGTGTTTCTCAAAGAAGATTGAGGATTAGTGTATCTTGGGTGTGATCGGCTTACAATCGTTTCAATCTCGATATAATCAATATGTCATCACATGATTCAATTTAGTAGGAGCATGATAGAGGAATTTTGGGTCCATCCTTCTCAACTAATTATCTTGCTTCCCAAATGCTCAAAATATCGATTTGAATCGGGCTCTCTGATGCCCATTTCTCAAAATCCATAGGTTGTTGTATCCTTTTTCTCAAAATCCTTTGTTTTTTGCTATATTACCTCCATCAATGCATATTGGGTTGAAATCCATGTGGAAGTTGTTGGGTCATCCTCATGCGATGGAAATTTGATGCCCCACAAAGAGCAGCCAAGGGTTTCAAACTGATGTCAATCTTGCAGGAACAGTCGCCGACTTCTCAAACAATCTCGCCACCCAAGTGCTTATTCAACCTCTTTGTATCATGTGATGGAAATTTGGTGCCCTACGAAGAGGAGTCGAGGGTTTCAAACTGATGTCAATCTTGCAGGAAGTGCATGGGATTGATGGGTTTCAAGTGTCGATGCAGTTATGTTTTAAGTTCTTCACATAGTTACTCTAACAAGCATGGATGGTCTTTGATTGCAAGGAAGTTGGAGGTCAGGATATCGAAAATGCTAATCATCTAGTGAAAACCGACAACATTTAGGAGATTCAGAGATTAGGTTATCTTTCAATATGTTGAATTCATGATTTTGAAATGGGTATAGGTTGGGCATTCTAGAAAAAAGCATTGGCTCCATTAGGCAACTTGATTTTCACTTTTTATGCATATTAGACCTTCAGAAAGAAGAATATTAGACCTGTAATTTCTAATTATTATTTTAGGGAATAGATGAAATTGGGCAAAACCAAAGCTAGACTCCCAAATTGATTGAAGTTTTGAGAATTCCTTGCCAGAGCACAATTTTGTGCTGGAGCTTCTTCAGGGAATCCGTCTGCATTTGCACACATTCAGTAAGGATCTTAAGGAATTAGACTTGGAAAATAATTAATTGGGTCTTGGGCGTGTACAACTATAGTCGAAGGTTAACTTCGTAAGGGTTACATTCCCTCTCTATTTCTCTCTATAGTGTTAGAAATTCCTTCGTGATTTTGTTGCATGTCAGCTCCCTCCACGAGTCTGTTACATGACTTCTCTTTGACGGTTTTGCTGCTCATGGGTCTGCTGCTTTTTTTTATGTCTCCTCTGTTCTAGCCGCCTGATCTGTTCTAGATATCTTCCTGTGGCTTGCTTGAGATCTCTTTGTGGCTGTCCTTTTCTCTTTTATGGTGGCCGTAGCATTAGGGCTGCCTGCTGGCACCTTCTTGATTTGATCATTTGAGGCGGCAGTCTGTTTGGGACTGAGCTGTGGTTTGATATGGGTTGTCATTTGTTGTTTGGTGAGATCGCTGCCACCTAAACCTATGTTATGAGCTGCTAGTTAACTTTTGTGGAGGTAGATCCTTTATGCTGAGTCTTTTTGATGTTTAGATCTACATCCTAAGTTTTTTGTTTTGTTTTGTTTTGGTTTAGATCTCTATTCTGAGATCTTTTAGGGTTAGATCTGTGTACTGAGATTTTTTTTTTCTATATGCTGAGTTTTTTTTATCTGTGGTTTAATGACTAAAGAAGGATTCCAGCCTTTAGTTTCATTTTCTCTTTGGAAATTTCATTTGCATCCACATTCACTAGTCATAGTATGCTAGCCTACATTTGCCAGCATGGTAGCCCTGAAACATGGGGAGGCAATTCATAGTCTAATAATTAAAATTGGGTTTGAGCTAGATATGTTTGTTGGCAGTGCTCTTATTGACATGTATGCTAAGAACGTGCAAGAGCACAACAAATGCACAACTGGTGTTTGACAAATTTCCTATACAGAATGTTGTCTCGTGGAGTGCTATGATTACGGGGTATGCCAATTTTGGACATGGTGAAGAGGCCCTCAAATTATTTTCCCAAATGCAATTGATAGGTTTAGAACCAAACCAGTTCACGTTCAGCACTGTTGTGCTCAAAGCATGTATAAGCCTAGCGAATCTGGAAAATGGAAAGCAGATTCATGCATTTATCATCAAAACTGGATTTGAGTCATGCTTATTTGTGGGGACTAACCTTGTTGACATGTATGCTAAGTGTGGGAGTTTGTTGGATTTTCAGGATGTGTTTTATAGAATGCCTTAACGGAGTGAAATCTCATGGGCTACAATGATTGGAGGGTATGCTTAGCATGGTCATGCCAAGGAGGATCTTAAACTCTTCGAGCAGATGTAGTGGGAAGGTGTAAAGCCAAACAAAGTTACCTTCCTCTGTGTTCTCTCTACATGAAGCAATATGGGCCTAGTAGATGAAGGTCTCAACTATTTTGATTCCATGACCCAAGTTCATGGTATTGTGCCAAAGATGGAGCACTATGCATGCATGGTTGACCTCCTTGGACGTTCTGGCCACCTGGATGTAGATGAGAGATTTATTACTGATATGACTTTTCCCCCTGATGCTTCTGTGTGTCAATCCTTGCTTGGTGCATGTAGAATCCATGGGAATATAGAGCTAGAAGAATGGGCTGCAGAATGTATCCTTGAGTTGGATCCAAAGTACCCTACAACATATGTCCTCCTGTCAAACATATATGCTGCAGCTGGCAGATGGAATGATGTGGAAAAGGTAAGGAACTTGATGAGAGGTAAAGGGGTAGTTAAGGAGCCAGGGTGCAGTTGGATTCAGGTCAAAGACAGAGTACATACATTCTTTGTGAGGGACAGGTATCACCCATGTATGAAAGAGATATACACAAAGCTGGAGGAATTGATTGAGCTTATTAAAGGTCCAGGGTATGTACCTGACATAGATTTTGTGTTGCATGATGTTGAAGAGGAGCAAAAGGAAAACTTCCTCTTCTATCACAGTGAGAAGCTTGCCATTGCATTTGGGCTTATCAGTACCTCACTAGGAACATCTATTTGAATTGTCAAAAATCTTCGTGTCTATGGTGATTGCCATAATGCGGCAAAGTTCATTTCTAAGATTGAGTGGCGAGAGCTTATTGTGAGGGATTCCAATCGATTTCATCATTTTAAGGATGGCATATGTTCTTGTGGGGATTACTGGTGATCTTGACTAAAACTTACAAATCACGATATGTATTGGTAAAATGGGTAGCAGATTCAGCCAACTGCCATAATATTGATACTGAGGGGATTATTTATACCAAGATATTTCTCATCCTGGGATCTTTAGAAGGTGCATCTTGGCATTAGATTCTATTTGGGAAACATGTGTCCCAAGTATCATTTTCATGATTAATTATTTATTTGTAATTCCATAGATTGAGCCAGTCAATGTATTGTTCATTCCAACTTTCATAGATGATTTTTCCTGTGAAACATGGTTTCTCTTTCAGAATTTCTATATTGGCCTTTTTGTACATGTGAATAGATTAAGACAAGCAGCATATTGAAAATGGTCTTCATGGAGTATTCAACTAGTACTTTTTATGAAGAAGTCAAGCAGGTTTGGCCAATTCCTGCAAATCTCAACCTTCTTGAAATGGCTCTTAAGGTACCTTAAGAAACTTACTTGTTACTATAGCTATTGGATTGTAACTTATCTTGAATACTAGTGTGTGCAGAACTAGTTGTAATTAGGTCAATTTATCATGTTTACTACTAGTTTAGTTAAGAACGTGACTTTGGATGCAAAGTCATCGAGTCACATAGAAAAGTAATAGATGAGGTTAGGAAATATAAGGGGTTCATTAGGTTAAGTTATGTCTCTAGTTCTTAACACAATACTAGGTGGTTGGACATATCATTATCTTTCCCATGAGATATATGATTGTTTTCATTTTGTGTATCTCATTATAACATATTGAAGAATATGCTCTCTCTCTCTCACATAACATATTTACTATGTATTGATATTTTCATATGGAAACAGAGATAGAGGTTAATGCACATTTGAGGAATCGCGGTGAGGATGGAGACATTGTGGACACAAACACAGGCATGGCAAAAAATTATGGCACAAGGGTGTGAAGTAGCGAATCACACAAGCAGCAAAGCAGAGGCACAATGAGGACACCTCACAGATAAATTAATCATTGCTTTTATTTACACTTTTAAATATATTTAAAGATCTCCAATTTTAGAACTTAAAAGAAGTAAAGGAAAAAAAGTGATATAAATATTAAAGAAGAGAGTTATGAGTTACAAACGAACGAAAAAGTCTCATCCAATTCAGAAATTATATGGAGTGAGTGACGTTTTTGACATCAATGGGTAGGTTAAAGGCTATACCTTTGTTAGGATATTTAGACACTTAGGAGTTAGTTAAGATCAACTTGTGTAATATATCCGTTAGGGATAGTGTGTTTCTTTAGTATGCATTAGTATGCATTTGTAAATACTTAATCCGACGGTCACGATATGTTTCCGACATAGAGTGATCCGACGGCTCAACTTCTCTTAGATCAAACCTAACCTTGATCCGTGGATTAACACCCGATTGGTCCATGATCTCTATTTAAAGAGCATGGAGGGTCATTGTTTAGTTGATCGATTATGAGAAGCTCATTTGTAACTTTCTTTCTTTGCATAATAAATTGTCCCGTAGAAGCTATTTGGCCGGGGCCGTGGAGTGTTTCCCTCAAGAGGGTTTAAACCACGTCAAAACATCGGTGTGTTGATCTGTGATCTATTTGTGTGAAGTGGTTTCTGTTGGTGTTCGGTCCTTTGGTAGTACCCTGTGTACCCGAACATGGTATCAGAGCTTTTATGAAGTGTCGCTTCCGGTTATGATCTAGATCTTGAACTGTTGTTGCCGAAACTCGAAAGGGTTTCTAGTTTTGGTATTTTTGTGCATTTCTGGGTTGTGGGAGGTGTTCAATTGCGTCTGGAGCGTCGTTTCCATTGGGAAATAGTTTTTGTTTGATCGAAAACGGTTCCCAGTTGCTCCAGAAATGCGTATTTCATCAGATCTGAAGGTATAATGTTTTTTTTTTTACAAAAGCATTGGGAAGATTAATTAAAAGCCGGTGAATCAGCCACCGTGTGCTTGATTACATCAATATCAGTATCTGAAACAACAAAATTCATAGGCTTAGGCTGCCCAGAGGTTTCAGAATTGAGAAACAAAGTTACAGTGGACTGATTTTTGATACTAGAAATAGCAAAGAGAGCATAGTAGAGATCAGAGCTAGGTCTAAGCGCCATTAAGCTTTTCCAGGATCTTCTGGACCGCTGCTTCCAGTGCAGCAATTCTGTTCCCAAAATTCCCTTCAGTATTTGCCTGGTCTTTGAAGTGGGTGTACACCACTTCTTCAAAATAGGCGACTTCTCCTTTGGAATCCTTGATTTCTTCCTTGATGCCTTGTAGATCCTTGTTGAACATTCGCCATTTCTGGTAGTCCTCTGCGTTGTGGGATTTCTGTCTGCCTTCGTTCTCCTCAGACTTGGATTTGAGAAAGTCGATTGAGTTTTGCAGGTCATCCATTCTGTCCTCCAGCGATTTGCCTCCTGAAGTTGAGCCCACCGACGCCATTCTGAAAATCGCCGACGGTTCCTGATCTTCTTGGTTTTTCTGCTCAGACTCTTGCTTCTGTTACTAGAACTTGCGCACTGAGGAGGTCTGTTCCCAGACGGCCTGATTAAATAGAAATGGCGTTCTGGCTGGTCACGGGTCTCTGAGTCACCGTCCTGGAGGAGCCGTCTGAAGTGGAAGATATCCTCGAAGGCAATCTTGACAATCTCGCTAATCGGATCCTCGAGAATCTTAGCAATCCTGCAGAAGATCGATGTCAGGATCTTATATGTCTTAAGGAATAGAGCAATGAGATTCGCTATCATTAATCGACAGAATACTCCTTCCCAGGAGCACGGCTCTGTTGGCTTCTGCATCAGCCAGACCGTTGAGATCACGAGGAACATGATAAAATCTTAGTTTGGTGAAATTTGACATGAGAAGGAATATTCTACGCAGGACCCGAGAGAGGTTAAGCTGATGGGTTGGCTTATTCGAATTCAGGGCTTGAATAATAATCCTTGAATCACCGAAGACGGTGAGCTCGGGAATATCCTTATCAATGGCCTGCTTAAGCCCTTGCCATAGAGCCAGCACTTCCGCATTATTATTAGAGTCCGTTCCTATGCCCCAGGTAAAGGAAGTGAGGATTTCGTTATGAGAGTTGAGGAGGATTCCCCCCGCTCCAGCTTTTCCAGGGTTGCCCTTAGAGGCCCCATCAAAGAACAGGGAGTGCTCCTTAATTGTCGATCTCCATTTATTGAACTCGTTTGCACTCATTCTAATTTCCCAGTTTTCCTGAGAGGTGGGTGAGATTGCATTGGATTCATCTTTGAGATTGAATTTAGCTATCCAGCTTGTCTCAACAGGACTGAGACTTCTAGTGTTGGTGATAGTTCTGGAGTCCACTGCTTCCCCCAACAGGGCCACGCAAGTGGTAGCTACCCTGGAGCTTGAGTTTGCTTTATCTCTAAATAAACGGCTATTTCGTTCCAGCCAGATCTTCCAGCATATAGCTTTAGGGGTCCACATCCAGAGGGATTTGAGGCGGTTTTTCTTAAGAAGATCAAAAGGGGAATTTTTGCTCCAGTTGCTGAAAAGTTCCGGGAGGTTTTCAAATCTGTCGATATTTCCATGACCACAGAGTACTTGATGCCAGACCTCTTTGGAGAAAGGACACAAAAGCAGCAGATGAGATATTGATTCTTCATCAGAGAGGCATAGGGGGCATCTTGAAGGCCCATTCAGACCTCTTTTCTTTAGCGTGTCTCCTGTTAAGATGCTGTTATGTGCCACCGTCCAGCAGAAAAGATCAATTTTTGGAATGAAAGGTGAATTCCAAATGAAGTTCCACTTGGCAGGATTATTGGGTGCATGATGCAGCGATTGGAAAGACCTATACCCTTCGGCAGCTGTATAGCTACCAGATTCGTAGCCCCATCCTCTTTTGTCTTTGGCAGACTCAGAAATGGGGGCTTTCCCATGAAGCAATTGCAACAGCATGTCAGCTTCCCCAAGAAGGTTATCAGGGACCTCGCCTAGGTTCCAGTCAATCCAATTTTTTCCCCCTTCTTCCTCCCAGCTGGATATGTCCCAAAGAGATTCAATGTTTCTGTGCTGCATCCAATATTTTAGATTTCCAATATCCTTTGCTTCACCTATGGGATGGTCTCCCATAATAGGGTCCTTCCAAATGTTTATCTTTTTTCCATTGCCAGGGATCCAGAAAAGGAGGCTGGCAAAATGATCCCGAACCTTGTTGCAGAGTTTGAAAATTGGGGATCCTTTCTGTCTTTGAGAAGGCTTATCGAGACAGTTTAGTCTAGAGCCAGGGAAATATTTTTTCCTTAATACTTTTTTGCTCCAAGTCTCACGGCCAGACACAAGTTTCCAGAGAATTTTTGCTCCCATGGCCATGTTTTGTCTAGCTATACTTCTGAAGTTAAGTCCTCCTTCCCTGTAGGGCTTTTGAATTTTGTCCCATCCTACCAGGTGAAATCTGTTTTTGTTTCCTTTTCCTCCTTCCCATAGGAATTTCCTGATTAGTTTCTCCATTTTCCCAATGATCAGAGTAGGGGCGAGGAGAATGGAAGATTGATAAATTGGAATGCTCATCAGAACCGATTTTAAAAGGACCGTCTTTCCAGCTTGATTTAGCCAGTTTGAGCCCCAGTTATGAATTCGATTCTTTATTTTTTCCAGAATAGGGTTCCATTGGGATGCTTTGGGATTGCCTTTAGCAATTGGGACCCCTAGATAGGTGATGGAATCCCAATCATGAATTGCTTCCATTTCTAAGATTCGAGCTATATCCCCCAGTTCTCTAGTGGTGCAGTTCCAGCCATAAATCTTGCTTTTTTGGAAATTGATCTTACTGCCAGAGATCTGTCTGTAGATATCCAGCTCATGTTTGAATCTTCTTGCTACATGGGTACTGGCTACACCCAGCAAAAGGGTGTCATCTGCAAATTGAGCATGGTTGATTTTGTTCACATTAGTTGCCAAATGGAGACCTGGGAGAACATTCCATTGCTGGGCTTTGATCAGTTGGAAGCTAAGGACCGAGGCTTGGATTGCATAGAGTAGAGGGGATAGGGGGCAGCCTTGTCTAAGGCCCCGGGAGGCTTGAAAGAAATCAGTGGGACGGCCATTGACCAGAGGAGCTATCCAAGGGGAGCTTATACAGCCTTGGATCGAATTAGCAAAGGAATCTGAGAACCCAAGTTTCTTCATGACCAGGAGCAGGAAATTATGGTTGACTCTGTCGAAGGCGTTTGCTAAATCAAGCTTGATCACCATGCCTCCTTCTTTTGAGTGATGGCTGGAGTGTATGGCTTCTTGGACCAGCATTATATTGTCTTGAATCTGTCGGCCTTTTATGAAGCCTCCTTGGTTTTCAGGAATAATACGAGGGAGGACTTTTTTGAGCCCGTTAGCAATAATTTTGGTTACAATTTTGTAACTCATATTGCAGAGGGAAATAGGCCTGAATCTGGCAAAATGAGTGGCCCCTTTGTCTTTAGGAATCAGCGTTAGGAAAGCAGAGTTCGTGCTTCCCCCTAATTTGTTGGTTTTTTGCGAGTGTCTCACCATTCTGAGGAGATCCAATTTAATCAGGTCCCAGCAGTTGGTGTAGAATCTGGCAGTGAAGCCATCCGGACCTGGAGCGCTGTCAGGTTTCATTCTGAAGAGGGCTAATTTAAGTTCTTTCATGGAAATGGGCGCAGTGAGGAAGATATTGTCAGAATTTTGGACCAGGGTTGGTATGGTGTCAAAAGGGTAATCAAGGGGATTCGGGGGTTGTTCAATAGGAGCTGAGAAGAGGTCTTTGAAGGTATTGAAGGCGGCTTTTTTGATATCTTTGAAGTTATTGTAGATGGTTCCTTGATAGTTAATCTCTTTGACTGCTTTATAGTTCTTTTTGGCCTCCGCTTGTTTGTGGAAATATGAGGTGTTTTTGTCACCGCCTTCCAGCCACAGACTCCTAGATTTTTGCCTCCAATATTCTTCTTCTACCCTGCAGGCTTGGAAGAAGTTTTTTTGAAGTTCCGTTTCAGCAACATGGGTCTGAGGGGTGGGGTTGATAGGTTCCAGGGAGAGTTGAAGGTCTTCCAGAACTTTTTGGGAATCAATTCTGCGAGTGGTAGGTGAGGTGATACTCTTGGCCCAGGCTTTAAGATCTGATTTCAATCTTTTGATTTTCTGTTCCCAAGAGTAGGAAGGAGAACCAGGGATAGGGATTGACCAAGAGTTGCGGACGACAAGATGGAAATTCTCATGGTTGAGCCAGAGAGGGCTAAACCGGAAAGGTATAGGGCCCAGATTAGTTTCAGAAGATAGCTCCAGCAGAATTGGTTTGTGATCCGAAATGCAGTTAGGAAGGATTTTGGAGGTTGCTAACAGTCCGAGCAAAAGGAAGTCAGAGTGGACTAGGAATCTGTGAAGCCTTGCCGCTATGTGACCCGGGCCGATTCTTTTGTTGGTCCAGGTGAAATTTCCTATCAAAGGTTTGATATCTAAGAGGTCCCAACCCATAATAAGATCCTCAACCCATTCTCTGGATTGGTCTCTTATTGGGGAGCCTCCTTTCTTTTCGTCAGCAGACAGTGTTACATTAAGATCTCCTGCTAGGATAATATTATTTGGTTCATGCATGGATAAATAGGAATCCAATGACTCCCAGCATTGAGCTTTGTCCGGGGCCAGATTGGGGACATAGAGATTGAACAGACTTACTTGTATTCCAGAGTCAATGTGCTGAAGTTTGGTGTAGATCCAGTGCGAGCTGCTGTGATCAGTGATGAGAATGAACTTGGTCTCATCCCATAGAGTGGCAATTCCTCCCGAAGCTCCTCTTGAGCTGATGGCTTTTCCAGAACCCTTCTTCCAGAAATTAAGAGCAGCTTGATGGAGGCTTAAGTCCTCCAATTTCGTCTCCTGGATTAAAAGGATGTCAGGCTTGTTGATTTTGATGATGTCCTTCATAGCATCTTGCTTAGCTTTGGAGCCTAGACCTCTGCAGTTCCAGGAGGCGAGTCGCATTTAAACTTTCTTGGGAGTGGGGGCCCTTTTGCGGCCCTTGCCTTGCTTTGATCTGGTAATCATAGATTCGATGGTTTGTTGTGCTCCTTTGTTTATATCTTGAATGGCTTTCTCTTCCCTGTGTTTTTTTTTTGATTTGCGGCCTAGAGCTTTGGCAGGCTGATTGGGGGTAGCATGAGAGCTGCTAGCATCTGAGTCCTCTTCATCTGTACACCCCCCTGATTCAGAATCCAGTATGGCGGGTTCATGATCCAGATCTTTTGGGGTCTTTGGATCAGATAGGAGTTTCGGGGAGATCGGAGATTGATTGTCTGTTTGATCTTTTGGGGTCTTTGGATCAGATAGGAGTTTCGGGGAGATCGGAGATTGATTGTCTGAAGGTATAATGTTACAGTGATGCATTTTTTTTATTTCGTTTTTAAAAAGAAAAATCTCATATTTCATCTTTTTTTACAGTTAGATTTTTTTTGGGTTCGGATTGTTGCTTTCCCATCTGCGTATACTCTTTGCCGTGCACCTTGAGCGATCTCGAAAAATCAGAAACAGAAAGGGAAAGGGTTTTTCTCGGCTGCGTATGCTCTTTGCCGTGCACCTTGCGCGATCTCGGCAAATCAGAAATAGAGAGAAAACGTAGACTTTCTGGGCAAGCTAACAAGATCTAACTCCACAAGTGTGAAATTTTTTTTTTTGTTTCTATTTGTGGTTTGTTTTGCAGGAAGAAGGACAAGCACGCAAACCGAAAAAAAAAAAAAAAAAAACAAAAACAAAAAAACCCTTCCTCACTCCCATATTTTACATACCTTTTAATCTAGCTCACTTGGTTCAAAGTTGCTTTATTCCTTCAGAGGTCTTGAATTCAAGTCTGAGGAAGTTAGTTTTAAAAGAAAAAGTGCATACAATTTCTAATTTCAAGTTACTTTATTGTAAAAGTGCATCTCACTTAAATAATAAAAAATAAAAATACAAGTGAGTCACTTAAGTTTTTTTTATTGTTGCACTATTTAAAAGTAATATCATTGTAAAAGTGAAATCACTTATTTTACAAAAGTGGTTCACTTAAAGCAACTTTCTTGTAAAGTGATTGTCAAAAGGTTCATCTTGGGAAGAGGGGGGTTCTTTCTTTTTGCTGGAAATTCTCTAGCTGCCACGTCACTATTGGGGACATTTTCAACAGTTTCTTTGTTCAAGCATAACTTCATCATACAGAGTCAGTTTTCAGTGCCGTTTTTTTTTAAACCGCCTATTTTTTTGAGCTCTTCCCATCCAGACTATTGGTTTCTGCTTTTACAGCCATTAATTTACAAATATGGCCGTCCATTGTGATATTCTACTTAACAGTTCCAACTATTTCTCATGGAAATCTCGTATGGAGGATGTTCTATGAAGTAGGGGGCTTTTCAGAATTACCATAGGGAAAGAAAAAAAACCCACTGATGATGATAAGAAAATAAAATGGGCAAATAGATGTGATGAATCTCGTGGATTGATTGGGATGTCAATCTCTACTGATTTGCGATTCCACATATCTGGAATTGATGAACCTAATGCTGCTTGGGACAAGTTGGAATCTGTGTTTGGTAAACACAATGAAATTCGAGGTCACCAACTTGAAAATGAGTTGATTTCTTTAAATCCAAGTGACTTTTCATGCATTCAAGATTATTTATCTAAGTACAAAACTCTTAAGCTCTTATGTGCAGAATGTAAGATTGAGAGGGAAGACAAACAATGCATTTATCATATTCTTTCCAAACTTGGACCTGCATATTCTGTTTTTGTATCTACATTTTACTCCATGAAAGCATCCTTGAATGCAGCTAGCTATCAAGAGCCTAGTCTTGAATCCTTCTGTGATTCCTTGATTAGAGAACAAGATAAACTCATTCACCTTGGAATAATCAACAATGCAGATACATCTGGGAAAGCCTTATTGTCCCAACAGAAAGAAAAGTCCAAGCCTCCCAAGAAACAAAATTTTTGCAATAATAAGTCAAACAAGGGTCCCATGTTCGGATATCCACATCATCTATTTCAAGATACATATCTATTTCAGGATCATCTATTTCAGGATACATATCTACTTCAGGATCTTGCATGATCTATTTCAGGATATGCAGCTGCATGCACTTGCATGCATCCCAGTCACCAGTTTGATGCCTCCAGCACCTTATCCACCTTCTTCTAGCACCCGGGAGCCACTTACCACAGAGTTTTAGCCCTCCTAAGCTGAAAGGCGCCCTCTTCTCACCTACTGCCAGAGAAGGGCGCACTTGTTCACCTACCACTGCAGATTCACTCCAGTTACATTCAGTTAGCTCTGATTCTCCCTGATTTGAGGCTAGTTTCACTCCTGACTGACTGTTTCACCTCCGATTGACCTCCAGTTCGATTAGGTGACTTGTTCTGACTCCAGTTAGCCTCCCATGCGCCCCCACTGAGCCTCCAGATCCTATATCAGTGCTACACACTTCAGTTACATTTATTACACTCAGTTAGACTCAGTTTGACACCTGGATGACTGGTTGTTGTGATTGATGAGCACCACCGATGATTTATGAGGACTCCTAGACAGAGTCAAGCTACTCCATTCTGTGATTCGAATGACCTCTTTAGGCAATTCGAATTGCTCAGTCATTGTGACAGTTTGTATTGTAATTCATTCACCCTTTCTGGGATAGAGAGCACTGCTGCATGTTTTGCACAGTTTTGCACCATATTTTCTATGTTCATCTGTTGTGATTGATTTACTTGTTCATTAGATCTGCTGTGACTAATTTTACATGGTATCAGAGCCATTGCAGGGACAAGATCTCTTTTCTACAGGTGTTTATACAAGAAGATTTGACTGAATTGCTAAAAATTGCAAAAAGTTTGGCATGAGATATCTCAAGGGCATTCGCTCCTGTGCATGCAAAGCTTGAAAAATATTCCAATACCACTCCAGAAGCTTGAGTTACCACATAATTCCTGGATCTGATACATTGGACCTATTCAACACTGCTTGAAATCCAATCCCAGGTGTGATTCAACTCTCAAAGGGTGGATTGTTCGACCTTATTGTGGTTGTTTTGATGTGATTTGCAGGTTTATTGTCTCCTTCAAGTGCACTCGCTATTTTCTGCATGCAAAGTTTCCTCCTTCAATTGCATTCGCTATAGTCTGCATGCAAGCTTCCTCTTCTTCAGTTGACTCAATCCTTGCAATGGAATACTCTTCTTCAAAGCCTATCCTCACCCCATTCAATTATTTTGATTGGAAAGATGATATGGAGATCATATTACGTTCAAAAGGTTACTACCGAGTCACTCTTGGTCTTGAATTGGAGCCAAACAATGTAGCAGAAAGAACCAAACACTACAACAAGCTTGATGAAGCTTACGGTCTTCTTTGTCTCTCCATCTCCAAGGATCTTCACTTCCATCTCAGCGGATTGAAGACTCCAAAAGCCATATGGGAGCAACTTGAAACACTATTCGGCAAGCAGGATGAGCTTAGGGCTTTTCAATTAGAGAATGAATTGATTGGCCTTAATCCTGAGAATTTCGAGACCATCAATGAATTCTTCACAAAATTCAAGAACTTGAACTTGCAATTGAAGAACAGTGGTGTTATCAAAGAGGATAAACAGTTGATCCTCTCCATTCTAAGCAAGCTTGGGAAAGATTATTCGGTATTTGTCTCTACTTTCAATTCCGGTCGGCTAACTACCCCGAATTGGAAGATGCCTACCTTGAATGCCTTCATTGAGTCCGTTACGAAAGAGCATGACAAGTTGATTCAAATGGGGTCCATAAGCTCCAAAGATTCAGCCCTATTTGTTCAAGGACCCAAGATCTCGAATGGTAAAGGAAAGCTAAAGAAGGAGAAGCCCAAATTCGAGCCTCACAAGCAAAAAGACAAAGGCAAGCAAACGGATGCACCATCCAGTTCGAAATCCAAGCAAAAGGGCAAAGAAGGTAACCAAAAATCTAAATGTACTTATTGTAACTGTGGCTTTCATCCCGAAAGTTCATGTATGAAGAAGACTATAGATCAAATGGCCCTCCTTTTGGAAAAGAACAACATAACCCTTCCTGACGGTGCAAGGAAGAAGGATCGGAATGACGATCATGAAAGAGGACAAGCACTCATGGCAACGGTTTCGAAGCCCACTCTCTTGATAGATTCGGGTGCATCAAATCATATGGCTGCAAATATTGATTCTTTTTCCTCATTCGATCCAAATAGCTCCATCCCCATCCATTTGGGAGATGACTCAAAAATTTCTTCAAAGGGCAAAGGTACGATTCATGTAGATCATGGATGCTTTCAGAATGTTCTCTATGTGCCTTCCTTAGCTTCGAATCTCCTTTCTGTGTATCAAATGACACACACTGGTGATCCAAAGAAAGTCACATTCAGCCCTAATACAGTTGAAATTTTTGATATCAAAAGTGGAAGACTAGTTGCGGTTGGAAAGGCAAACCACACTGCAAAATGTTATGAGTTTTCGCACTTTATTCCGCTTGCAAAGCCCACTGCTCTTCGCACACATGGTAATGAGGTTAGTAGGCTTTGGCATGAAAGATTTGGACATCTAAATTATAAGTATTTGCTGCTGTAGCTAGGGTTTTACCCCTAGCTTGTGCCAATGAGCACCTACTAAGGAGAATGGACTCCTTAGTAGCAGTTCAGTATATTAAACTAATTATGCAAAAACAAAAAATTAAATTATTTCTAAGACAAGCATGAAGCATAAACACCAAAATGAAAGAATGACTTTGTATTGATGTTACCTTGAGTGTCAAGGTTGGTGAAGCCCTTTGCAGTGTCCAAGAGGATGCTCCAAGCTTCTGAATGCTCCTTTCTCCTTCTCCAATGTTGGGGATGGGCCAAAGGTGGCTCTCAAGGTGAAAATAGTTCAAGGGTGAACTAGGGTTTCGAGAGAGATTTTGGCAGAGTAAGGGTGCTTGTGATTGTGGATATGGAATAAGGGATCTCCATCACCTATTTATAGTTTTTTGGTGGTGGAGTGCTGACCCATGGTTTTAGGAAACACATGGTTTTGGGCAGCTGTATAGGGTTTTTTCCTCCTTTTCCTCATTATTTTATATTTTTTATTCCCTTTTTAGGGGATTTTTGCTATTTTTGGAGGAAAAGGGGGTTTTTTAGCCTTTTTTAGGCTATTTTGATGGTTTTGTGGCCTTTTGGAGGCATTTTAGGCCTTTTGGAGGCTTTTTAATGGGATTTTTTGGGATTTTAAGGGAAAAATGGTAGGAAAATGGACAAATGAGCCATATAATGTGGTAAATGAGCTAGTGAGCATTTTTTGGGTGTTAACAGATTGCCCCCTGATGTGCGAGGTCAGGAGCTCATCGTATGGCCGATGGACATCATAAGTCATGAATGGTTTTCCTGGGTATGGAGAGAAGAGAAGAAACAAACTGAAGCCCGGAACAACGATCCCGAACAACTACAAGAACTAAAAGTTCATAACCTCAATAATGGATGAGGGATCATCTGATCATATGGACGAGGCGGGCATACCCATGCTCGTATCAGGATATAACATAACAATAACAATGAGGTCCAAAAAATGGGGACCTGAAATATACATGACCTCAAATACTGACTGAGGAATAATCTCAATATATGGACGAGGCGGGCATACCCATGCTCGTATCAAGATACATGAACAGAACTGTGAGGCCCGAAAAAGGGGACCTGAAAGATACATAGCCACTGTGTACATCATAAGGGTCCAGAGGGGACACAAAATCTGGGACATACTGCTGAGCTGACCATGTCTGTGCTGAAAAACTGATACACTGGAATAATCAACAGTGCTACTGAATGTGGTACCAAAGGAACTGATGAGCTGCTGGATCGTAGTGACTGGGGTCATACTCTCCATGGTACACGGAACTGGAACTGAAATGGGTACTCAAGGAAGCATATAGCTGGATGGCTTCCGAATACAATCGCCAACGCAGCCCGGACATCTACAGGAACATAGAACTGGGCGTTCCGAAGTGACTCACCAATGTGCTAGAGTCGGGGGAAATCCGGGGTCTTCGACTAAAAACTGATGGGATATAATCCTACGCGATCCTCAACGATGCGATCAAGGTGCTGAAGTCGAGCATGTGAGGAACAACCACTCAGAGAGGCAATGATGTCTCCTCGCAGAATGATCCGTAGGCACTTACCACAGATGGTGATAAGTCCAAGGCGTAGGGACCTCTGGGCCTATCCTCTGGAATAGAGGAGATGTCGTCGACAGAGGGAGACCTGCAACTATCAAGGCAATGATGTTTCCTTGACAGGAGCGCGAGGTACAAGACCGAAATGTAATAGTGCTGATGGCAAGCCTGATAAACTGTGGGGGGACAACGGGGCAAGTAGAGCGGGTGGACTCAAACTTCCTTTGTTCAGAGTATGATAATGGGAATGATCTGGCAGCATATGGAACTGACTAAGGGGAGAGGGATCATAGCTGTAATGGATCTGGGAGGATAACTGGCTGAGGGAGACTCAAGCTGGTGTAAAATGGCAGGAGACTGCAGAATACTCTGAACAAAGGCGACCTGATTGGGGGTGCTGCCGAGATGATAGATCAAAGTGCCAGGAGGCATGGGAGGGTACTTCTTCATGGGTTAAGGAACTAGAAGAAGTGTGTGTAAAATGGTACTGTCGTGTGGATTTTACGAGCCCAGGACAGTTCGTGCTCGTGGTTGCTTTCAATTTTAAGGAGTCTGAAAGCAAATAAGAAGACTCTGAAATGATGGAATGGTACTGTCGTGTGGATTTTCCGAGCCCAGGACAGTTCATGCTCGTGGTTGCTTTCAATTTTAGAGAGTCTGAAAGCAAGTAAGAAGACTCCAGGGGGTTGCTTTTTCGTAGATTTAGTCTCCAAGGCCCAAAGAAGCATAAAAGGATGCAATGAAGAACTCTTCTAGCCGGTGTGACTAGAGTATTCCTTTTTCGTAATTAGTCTACCAGGTCCGGAAAAGGGTTAAACTTATACCAGATAGACGCCCTTTCAGGTACTTTAACGAGCATGAAAGGAAGCAAGATTGCTCGGCGATCTTTTCATTCTTTTAGGAGTCAGAAAAAAGCTTAACGGAAACTCCCTAAGTGCCTTTTTCGTAAAGGACTTGTCCGGCCCGAAAAAGGGATAAAATTATACTGGACAAAAGGAATGGCCAGGCAAGGAGGAAGTGTTCAATCAAGGTTTAGTAATGATGACCAAAAACGAGGGTAGGTGGGAACACTGATGGACCTCCTTGCGGGGTAGATGAAATGGTGGCAAAATAATGAAACATTTGCAGTATGACAGGAGTGAATGGCTCATGTAAAAAATATGGAACAATCCGATGGCGGCCGATGTGGCGCGCAAACCGAGGCAGCAAGGTGTTGGGACACAATGTTGAAATTGTACCAAGTGAGAGCGAGAAATGATCTCAAGCATCATCACGAGCTCGGAAAAATGAATCTGGCGATATAAAGGATGTCAAAAATGGGTGACGGCCGATGTGGCGCGCAAACCGAGGTGACGGGGGCATTTTGAAAAATGCCCGGAAAATCTGAAGGTGAGAGCGAGAAATGATCTCTAGCATCATCACCAGCTCGGAAAAATGAATCCGATGATATAAAACATGTGAAAAACGGAGAACGGCCGATGTGGCACGCAAACCAAGGCGACTAGTGGCGTCTAAAAAATGGGTAAAAAATGACAGGACAAAAATAATGCAACGAGGTGACCATCATGACGGTCACGTCGCGCTGATTCCAGTGGTGGAAACGGTTTGTAAAATGGACGCCGTATGGGGCCAGAATGACCAAAACAAGAAAAAGTCAACCGACTATAAATAGTGGTGGGTCCGACATGACATGTGTCATTTGTACTTTGTTGACTTTGACTTGTGAGTTGAGTGGACCAGAGCTTAGGTGGCATTTCTGGACGATCCGTCTGGCTGTTTGCAGATCCGCGAGATACAGGTATTTCAGTAAACTCATACCTGCATATTTTTTCGGGAGGGGGGTTGGGTAGTGGGTCCCAGGGTTGACTTGTACGGTCCACGTGGGGTGGACCGCGGGTTAGGGGGTCGAAACCGCGGTTGAAGACCGCGAGTTTCGAGCCAAACCACACGGTTGGAGACCGCGTGTTTCGGGCCGAACCACGCGGTTGGAGACCGCGTGATTCCTGGATGGAACCACGGTCGAGTGCCGCGAGTTCCAAAGAGGAACACGCGGTTCCCAACCGCGGGTTTTGGGATGACAGGCGCGGTTGGGAACCGCGGCTATCTGCCTGACAGCCGCGGTTGGAAACCGCGGCAGGAAGCCCGAAAGCCGCGGTTTTGGGCCGAGCTATTAGGGCTTCTTGGAGGGGGAAAAGTATTTTTCTTAAGTTGTCATGAGACTGATGAGTTGACTTTGTGTGATTGGCAGGATGCCCCAGGTTCTCTGGAGAGAGCGGGAGATCCCTGATGAGACCATGGGTTTCATCCGAGAGAACCGCCATGTGCGGACAGTGCTGGGGTTGTGCGGACTTTTGAAGTTCGCACAGATACCTATGATACGGACAGCAACATTGTTGCTGAACCGTCTGATCAGCTTCTGGGAGCCGGACATACAGGCTTTCCGGGTACAGGGTGAGAGGGTGGACCTTACCCTGACCGATGTTTACTTTCTGACGGGGTTACCCTGCTTGGGCAGGGTGGCAGACACACAGCCGCGGGTTGCCGCGGACGTCGACATGGAGGACATGTTGGAGAGGTACTGCGGTCAGGACGCGAGGGTGCATAGGAATGCACTCCTGGTGAGGGACCTACAGGAGCCGGCAGTGCAGGCCATGGCGGCGTGTGTGGTGCGGGTATTGGGTTCCCAGTCACCGGAGAAGGTGTCTGGGGGGCAGATGCAGATGGTAGAGCGCGTCTTAGATGGGACGTACTACGCCTGGGGCCAGATGTTCCTGACCTGCGTTCAGCGACAGCTGACGGCAGCGAAGGAAGATGGCAAGGGCTTTTGTTTTGGGTCCTTCCTATGTGCCTTCTTTATGGAGAGGGTACCCACACTGCGGCCACGGGTGCCGATTAGGGCAGGAGGGATGAGGGAGCCGAGGATGGTCCGTTGGGGTGAGATGATGCGCCGCCGTGGTGGTGGCGACGTGGGCAGGTATTTTACACAGGAGTTGTACCTGCAGTGGCTTCAGATACCACTGACGCTGGATGACTTCCCGTATCGGGATATGGACTTCACAGGAGATCCGGAGGCGCCCCGAGCACCAGGACAGGCATGGGGTCCCGACGGTACGTGTGTGTTTTATTGCCTGTTATGTGCGTCATATTTTATGTATATGATAGTAGATGGATATACTGTGACTGACATATGGTTGGTTTGTGCAGATGTGGGCCCGAGGCCACCTCCAGGGCATGTGGCCCGGCGGGGTATTGTGGCCGTGCCAGCTCTGCCTGGACGAGGAGAGGTGCGGCACCGGGACCCAGAGGTGACCCTAGAGTCTGTACGGGAGCTTTTAGATCGGTTATTGATAGGAGTGACCGACGAGGGTTGGCGAGATGTCGATCCGGATGTGGTACGGGATTGCATGGGGGCACCCCGTGAGTTTAGGTCCATCGCGATTCGGGTGGCGATTTTGGTGGACCGGGCTCGGGCACAGGAGGCCGGAGGCGAGGAGGACTTGCCGGAGGAGGAGCGAGGGGAGGACTCAGAGGCAGCCGATGCTGGCAGTGATGCAGGATACGACTCTCATTAGGGAGTGCAGGGGACTCCCCCCGAGTTTTGTAGCTACGGCATGTATGTAGATGAGGTTGTAGGCATGTATAGCCATTTTTTGTATAGCTGAGTACAGGGGTACTCAGGACATGTATAGCACTGAACATGTATATTTTTTGAGAGATATATATATGCACGTGGATGCACCTTTTTATATGATGTTGTTGTATTCGTACGCACGTGGATGCGCTTTATGTGTTATGATATGTTTACATTGCACGTGGGTGCAAGTAGGTTAGGATGTTAGACACATGGATGCCCCTTGTGTATTTTATGTGATGTGACATGATATTTGTTTGTTTAGGCACATGGATGCCCCTACGGATATGCATGTGGTGTATGTACATGGATGCAAATGTAGATGCGATGCAATCTTTTTGGGTTTTTATATGTATTTTTATGAGATGCTATGGGATGATGATGCATGATGTTACAGGGCGTGATTGATATGCCAGTCTAGGATGTTGTTGGCCATTTGGTCTGCGACACGATTTTGAGCTCTAGGGACATGTGTGAATGTGATGGATTCAAATTGTCGACTGAGTTGTTTTGTGCGCAGGAATTTTCTAAAAAGGCAGGGATCACGCACCTGGTAGCAGTTGTTGAGCTGGGAAACAAGTAGCTGGGAGTCAAGGAACACATGAAGGTGACTTATGCCCATTTGGAAGGCAGCAGTCAGGAGACCGGTCACAGCATCATACTCCACCTGGTTATTGGTAGCAGCGCCTATACATATTCCGTCAAGGTGAATCATCTCGTTGGAAGGGGAGTACAAGACCCATGCTGCAGAAGCCAGGTTGGGAGACCAGCGGCTTGCGCCGTCAGCGAAGCCAGTGTAACAAGGTGGAAGATGGTCCATCTGTAATCATGCAGAAAGGATGAATGTAAGATGATGGTAAAACAGTGAAAAACAAAAAGAGAGCGAACTGTACAATGCGGACCAAAAAAGGGGGCCGCGAATTATTCTATGGATAGAGATTCCATAGGATGCAACCCATCATGGGGGTTGCGTAAAGGGAGGCCTTTAGAGTTGGTTTCAGTAAGAACATGGAGTTCCTCTGGCCGTGTGTCTATGTGATGGTTGAGAATGGCGGTGTCGAAACCGGGCATTCCGTTAGAGGGCCAAGCAAAGACATCACGGAACTCTTGGAAGAGTTGTATGTAATCCGCAATCTCCCGCTCGCTGCAGGAGGCTCCTAAAGTGATGAGTTCAGGGGCATATCCTGGGAACTTTGAGGGAGGAAGAGAATGTTGTTTTTGACGAACGGGGGTTACATCAGGCCATGTGTCAATGTGGTGCTCTATAATTGCGGGATCAAGACCAGGCATTTCGGTATAAGACCAGGCAAAGACATCACGGAATTCTTTGAAAAGGTGTGTGTAGTCCTCAATCTCTTGTTTACTGCAGAATGCTCCTAGAGTAATGAGTTCAGGAGCACGACCGGGAGCAGCAATATCAACTTGGATGACAGGTGAGATGTTGGCCATGTTGCCCTCCTCGAAGGCATCAGGAGCAGGAATAGGGTCCTTGAACCAGTCAACCTTGGTGGGGAGGAAGTCTTTGGATTCGACCGCGTATTGGGTAGCGGTGCTAGAGGAAGACGCTTCTGGGATGAAATAGGAACGGTGGTGCATATCATCCCAAGGATAATCCGGGGCAGTTAGGGCCTCAAGAATCTCCTCATCAGTACGGAAAGTCTGCGTCGTCAAATCGGTTGACGAGGGGGTAGTGGGAGTGTTGGTTGAAGAGATCATGTAGATGATATTAACCTCTTCAGAAGGGGGAGAGACCGGGGGGTAGATCTCCTCAATGGTAGGTGGTGACGTCTCAAGGTCCAGATTGTTCATCTCATAAAGAGCTGCTCTGTAATCCGGGAGATCGGGACAATGATGTGAATAGTGCCCGTAAATACCGCAGATGGCGCAGGAGTGGTTGGTACGTAGGGACTTATCTTTAGGATTAGGAGTAGGGTTTAGTTCGACTGTTGGGATGTTGGGGTCATCATCGAGCATTTGCATGTGCTTCTGCAATGCGGGTAACTGTGGGCATTGGTGGGTCGCATGGCCCAACTCGTCACACAGCGAGCATTTGGGAGGAGCACGAAACACTGGAGGGTTCTTGACTGTCTTGGGAGGTGGGACAGCAGTGTAAGGTTGTGGACCTCTGCCCCCAGTGGGTTGAGGAGGAGGAGGAGGTGTCGCGGAGGACGAAGGGGTAGAGACACCGGGAGGTGGCTGAGTGGTAGTAGCCAGGGGTTGCACCGGTTGGAGGACGACCTCTCGTGTCGGCGGGCGAACGGGAGGCGAAAGGTACCATACAGGTAATCCCAAGGTTAACCCAGGGAGGCTAAGGGTAGCCATGACCGGGGCGCTTACTACTCCTGCTGGAGGAACTAGGAAGGGGATCGTATGGATCGGTGTAACACCAATGTGACTAGGTACCAATGGTGGTTTAGGCAACAAGGATGGTTGATTGTTAGGTGGTAGGATGTCATGGGACAAGGTACATAAGTCAGACATTTCGGGCGTAGATGATGGCGGAGGAATGGATTGAAAGGTGGAGATCATCGGCGCGTCTGAGTAGACTCCAGGCCCCGTAGAGGAAACAAACGAGGTGGTGGCACTAGAAACAGGTTGTTCAACCATGGGGAGAATGTTTTCCGGTGCCGCCGGAGCACTGGGATCATAGTAGGTGAGCTGGTCAATCTTAACCACGCGTCCTTCGTGGGGGAACATCATGGTGCGAAAGACAGAAGAGGCAACTGCCCGCATGGCATACATGTAGCTGCGGCCAAGTAGAAGGTTGTAATCCAATTGGGCATTGATTACCTCTATGTCAATAAGAACTGTTTTACCACCTAACTGGACTGGAACGTTGGGTAGAAGGCCTTGGGGCTGGGCCGAACGACCGTCGTAGGCACGTAACGCAGTGGTGGACTGCTGGAGAGGAGGGGATCCTAGCTTCTGCCATACAAATGTAGACATAACGCATGTGGAAGCACCCTCATCGATGATGCACCGATGGATAACAAGATTCCTAACGGAGACTGTAACTTGGAAGGCTAAGCTGGAAGGTAGGCGTGGTTCAGACTGGTCTAAATCAAATGCCATCAAATGCGAATCAGTTGGGTCAATCCCCCCGATGGCGGAAAGTAAAGTCTTGCGCTGGGAAGGGCAGTTTTTCGAGACTTCCAACGCAGACATGGCTGCGGGAGATTGGGCTAGGTCGTCTACGATGTTGTAGTTTGACGCAGCGCGCGCGTTAGGGTTATTGTTGATTCGGCGAAGTGGGAAACGAGGTGCTTTCGCAGCGCCGTCTATGGGAGGCGGAGGTATACGTAACGCCTGATCGGTGGGATGAGCGTTAGTAGGTTTATCCGTGGGAGTGGCTTCAGAGGTGGAGCCATATTGGTTCCGACGGGTCTGTAGGTTGACGTCAGCAGATGACATCATCAGTAAGTGGTGGGTACCTGAGTCGAACATGGGTTGATCAGGAGCAGCGTAGGTGATCTGTTGTTGTTGGGCCGCATTGGCTTGATGGGGAGCCAATGGCTGAGTGTTCACTACGCCTTGGGTTGGTAATGGGTTTTGCAGCACCAAAGGGGGTTGCTGAGGTTGGGGGGGGTTGGGCGGTGCTTGGGGAGCCGCATGCCCTTGGCGATGGGCCTCGTCAACCCAAAGCTGCCGAGCTCGCTCCAAGTGTGGGCAAGCATGGGTGTAATGTCCATAGACTCCGCAAATAGAACAAGGGTGGTTTGTTCGCAGATTGGGGTTTTTGGCCTGCTTGGGCGGGCGATCAGGGTTTTGATTAGCGGGGGCCGCATTGTTATTGTCAGGGGGATTAGCCGGTTGACCAGCTTGGTCTGCAGGTTGGTTGTTTCCCCGATTACGGCCCTTGCCGCGGTTCTGTTGGCCCTGATTACGTTGGTTATTCTGGTTTTGCTGCGGATTATGTTGGGCGTAAACTTGCCCTTGGGCAGCAGGTGGATTCTGAGGTTGCGCAGGTGCAGGAGCAGGCTGCGGGGGATGATATGCAGGTTGAGGCTGAGCAGGTGCAGCAACTTGAGGGGGTTGCTGATAGGACTGCGGAGCAGGTTGTGGATGTGCCGCAGGGGCTGCCTGGGGCGGATAATAAGCTGGTGGGGCTTGTGAAGGCGCAGGAGCTGGGGCAGTCTGCTGATGGTAGTAAGGCTGAGGGGCGACGGGAGGAGCATAAGCAGGAGTCGCATACCCGAAGCACTGAGGTGGACATGAAGGTCCATGGGAATGGTGATGTGTCATGGGAGCATATGAGTTGGTTGCTCTCGACTGGGAGGTAGCCCTCGACAGGTCGGGGCCAGGGGTAGGACGTGCTATAGAAAATGGTTGGGGATGCGAAGAAACACGGCCAATGATACCATCTGCAGCGTGGGATGCCCCCGGCGCATCATGATGGGAGGACTCGCCGCGAGGGGCGTCAGGTATAATGGTATAAAGGTAACCCGATTGGGCGTAGATGAGGTCGAACTGTTGTGCCTTAAGGATGGCTTCTTCTTCAGACTGGGGTCTTTCTGAGGCCACATCCTTAGCAATAACAGGAAGAAGGGATTTGAGGAACCAATCTAGGAAGATACGGTCGTCAAGTTTGATCTTGCATAAGCTACGGCGTCGACGCCACTCATGGATGTGGTCCGTGATATGGGTAGCCGTGTTTTGTCTATAAGATAGAAGGATTTCAACGCCCGCGTCATAGCGGACAGGCAACTGGAAGAACTGCAGGAAGGTCGAGGCCAGGGAAGCAAAGGTGGCGTGGGTCCCATGAGGTTGCTCGATATACCACTTGGCTGCAGAGCCAGTGAAGGTGCGCTGTAAGAGACGGAGGCGAACAGAGTCATCCACGATGGAGTTAGAGGAACACCATAGGTGGAAAGACATGATATGGTTTTGTGGGTCCTCACCGGCCCTACCCTCGAACTTAGGGATGTCAGAGGGTAGTTTGGTAGGCATATGAGGCCACATAGGGTCGTGTCGAATAGGATCGTTGGTCAATCTGGCCAGGTCAGGTAGGTTGAGGCTAGCCATGAACGGCAAACTGGAAGAAGGCTGTGACACAGTAGTGCTGTGGACCAAGTTGGGGCCAGTGCCCCCAAGTGGAGGGACAAGATGTGAGGTGGTGCCCCCAAGTGGGGGAACTGAGGTAGTGAAGGATGGTCCAGCACCACCATGGGTAGTGTGAGCCACTGATGTAGTGGGGATAGGTATTCCCGCTGTGGGAATAGGTACCGTGAGGGGAACGGTAGATGGTTGCCCCATGGAGGGCATACCAAAAACAGGTGTAGTAACTGGTGTAGTGGTGGATGTGCCACCAATGGTCCCTATGACAAATGGAGTGGAAGTCGTACCAGCCATGGGGCTAGTAGGGGCAGTATAAATAGGGTTCTCAGACTCTTCGTCAGAATCAGAGGTAAAGTAAGGTGCGTCACTATCTGGTGATGGAGACCTACGTCGCTGACGGGTGGAGTCAAGTGACAAGGCTCTAGATCTGTGATGAGTGGTATCAACGGACAATGATCAGAATCTATGACTAGTGGTGTCGAGAGAACCGTGCTGTGGGGGCTCGCCCCTGAGGCGCCGAGAATGTCTCGGGGACTCAATGGTGACAGATGGTGTCTAAGTCTCTGTGGGTTGAGGTGAGTATGAAAACAGCTCAAAAAATCCTAATGCAACCGAGTGTGCAGAAGGAGAGCTAAAAAGCAAGGCACTCAGGCCAACAACCAACTCAAAACACCCACTGCAACAGTTGTGCTACAATAGGTGGAGTAACAACAAAGATGGTCAGAATACCAACAAGCAGCAGGTTTCCTAAAAAAGAAAAATGGTGGACTCACTAGACCAAAGGGAGGTAAAGGAGCATGCAAACACCTAACTAAAAGTATTCTGACTTAACTAAACATATCCTCTGCGAGGTGATGAAATCCAAGTCAGACAATATGAGTAGGAAAGCCAAGTGGCTATGATATCCCCCTACCGGGAGGGATACCGGGTAGACAATCCTAGAAGAATGGCAACTAAGATACCCCGTTCATGACACGTCCAGAAAGGTGAATCTGCCGTTTAGTTCGTTGACCGCAATACCCCTATACAGGGATATCCCGCGAACCGCGAAAGGTAGCCCTTCGGTTACTGAATGGAGTGCGGTATTCCACTCAGGCCTCCGGAACCAGTCTCCCGACTTCAACCCTCCTAAGGGAGAGGCCCTCTGATAAACTGGTCGTGACCGTGCCAAAAAGTACTAGGGGATTTTGGTTCCCTATTTGGACAACAACTATGTCTCAAGTGAAATAACCAAGGGGTGTTATTGGAAGCCTATCCCCCTGATCCTACCTAACTACAATGATTCTTTTGTGTTCCCCAAGTGGGGTTAGAATGTTAGTTTAGTTAGGTACTTTTTAAGGCTCACTTGATTTTATGTGACAGAGTGTGTGCTCGTGAGGTGTTGAACCCAAAAATAGAAGTGCCACAAGGGAGGGCAACTTCCAATCTATCAATAATGCTGAAATTGATTTTTTAAACTTGCAAAATTTTCTGAAATAAAAATACTGAAATTTTAAAAAGATTCTGTAAAAGGAACAGAAATTATGTTGCAGAAAGGCTGTAAGGAAGTGGGCTGCAGGTGGGACAGAGGGCTGTTCAAATGCAGAAAATATTGCAGCAAGAGGGGTTGGGCTCAAAACAGGAAAAGAGCAGAAATCAGACCGCGGGTCTGTGGCGAATCAGAACAGGCCGACCGCGGGTTTGAGGGAAACAGCGGCGGTCAGGTCGCGGCTATCGGGCCAACAGTTGCAGTCGGGACGCAGGAAACAGGGGAAAAGACACAGTCGGGTCGCGGCTAAAAGGCTAACAAGCGCAGTCGGGACGCCCGAAAGAGGCAGAAAGCCGCAGTCGGGACGCGTGAAAGAGGCCGACAGGCGCAGTCAGATCGCGGCAAACAGGCTGATTAGCCACGGTCGGATCGCAGGTAACAGACTTGAATCCGCCGGCAGAGCGTCGGAAGCAGTCTGAGAGCCACGGTCGGATCGCGGGTAAAGGCCTGAAAGGCGCGGTCGGGACGCGACTGTAGAGGGAAAAAGACGCGGTATGCGGCGGCCGAAAGGGACAGCCGAAAGGAAAAAATTTTAAAAACGGAAACCAGAAATTCGAAAACTAGGGGAGTCGCCAAAACTGTAGCTAGGGTTTTACCCCTAGCTTGTGCCAATGAGCACCTACTAAGGAGAATGGACTCCTTAGTAGCAGTTCAGTATATTAAACTAATTATGCAAAAACAAAAAATTAAATTATTTCTAAGACAAGCATGAAGCATAAACACCAAAATGAAAGAATGACTTTGTATTGATGTTACCTTGAGTGTCAAGGTTGGTGAAGCCCTTTGCAGTGTCCAAGAGGATGCTCCAAGCTTCTGAATGCTCCTTTCTCCTTCTCCAATGTTGGGGATGGGCCAAAGGTGGCTCTCAAGGTGAAAATAGTTCAAGGGTGAACTAGGGTTTCGAGAGAGATTTTGGCAGAGTAAGGGTGCTTGTGATTGTGGATATGGAATAAGGGATCTCCATCACCTATTTATAGTTTTTTGGTGGTGGAGTGCTGACCCATGGTTTTAGGAAACACATGGTTTTGGGCAGCTGTATAGGGTTTTTTCCTCCTTTTCCTCATTATTTTATATTTTTTATTCCCTTTTTAGGGGATTTTTGCTATTTTTGGAGGAAAAGGGGGTTTTTTAGCCTTTTTTAGGCTATTTTGATGGTTTTGTGGCCTTTTGGAGGCATTTTAGGCCTTTTGGAGGCTTTTTAATGGGATTTTTTGGGATTTTAAGGGAAAAATGGTAGGAAAATGGACAAATGAGCCATATAATGTGGTAAATGAGCTAGTGAGCACTTTTTGGGTGTTAACAGCTGCTGCTATCAAATAAATCCATGGTAGATGGGCTTCCACAACTCCGTTCCTCGAAGGGAATATGCACCGGTTGCATTATTGGGAAGCACCCCGAGCACAGATTCGACCGCGGCAAGGCTAGCAGAGCCTCTACTATTTTGGGATTGATCCATTCTGATATCAGTGGTCCGCTGCCCCATATGTCATTAAATGGTTCAAGGTATGTTTTGACATTTATTGACGATTTTTCCCGCTTTACATGGGTATTCTTTCTCAAAAACAAGTCAGAAGTGCTTGGAAAATTCAAGGATTTTAAGGCTTCTGTTGAGACCACCACTGAGAGCAAGATCAAAGCTCTTAGATCTGATAATGGTGGGGAATATATCAAGTCCGAGTTGCTACAACTTTGTGCCCAAAGCGGAATCAAGATGCAACATACAGTTCCCTACACACCCCAGCAGAACGGTGTAGCGGAAAGGAAAAACCGGTCACTGAAAGAGATGGCTACATGCATGATTGAATCGAAAGGTTTGGCTGCAAATATTTGGGCTGAAGCAATCAATGTTGCTGCATATATACAGAACCATGTTCCACATTCATTCGTGAAAGGTATGACTCCTTTCGAAGCATTCTTTGGTCACAAACCGGATGTGTCAAATTTGAGAGTTTTTGGCTCTACTGCATGGGCTAGAATTCCTTCTGAGAAGAGACGAGCTTTGGATCCACAAAGTATCGAGTGCATATTGATAGGATATGGGGAAGAATCAAAAGCATATAAACTCATGGATATCAGATCTAAAAAGATATTCATAGAGCGCAGTGTGCAGTTTGAAGAACCGCTTCAAGAATTGCAACTAGTTGAGGAGAAAACTGCCGATTCACCGCCTTCACCAGAAGAAGATTCGAGCAGCGATAATGAAGGTATGAGTTATGATATTTCTGATATTGTAGCAGCATATGATGATCATGACATATCAGGTTCGGAATCCGACCATTCAGATCCCCCTCAGTTACCAAAGTGGGCCCAAAACACTCTACAATCTGCTGGTTCTAGTCTTGGAAATCCTGCTGATCCGAGACGAACAAGAGGAGACTTTCAAAGGGCAGGTATGGCTCTTTCTATTGCTGATCCATTTCTTCCTAAGATTTGTTATTTGATGGCTGGTTCAGATCCCCAATCATACTATTCAGCCCATCGAGATCCGAGATGGAAAAGTGCCATGGATGAAGAGTACAGTTCTCTTCAAAAGAACAATACATGGGAGCTAGTTTCTCTTCCACCTGGAAGAAAATTAGTGAAGTGTAAATGGGTCTACCGTACTAAAGTTGCTGCTGATGGCACTATCAGCAAATATAAAGCAAGGTTGGTGGCAAAAGGTTTTTCCCAAGTCCAAGGAGTGGACTACACAGAGACCTTTGCACCGGTTGCAAAGATGGATTCCATCCACCTTGTTTTAGCTATTGCCGCATCCAAGCACTGGGAAGTGCATCATATGGATGTGAAGAGTGCATTTTTACATGGAGACCTTGCTGAAGAGGTCTATATGCAGCAGCCAGAGGGTTATACATCAGATCCATCATTGGTTTGTAGATTGAAGAAATCTTTGTACGGGTTAAAACAGGCCCCAAGAGCTTGGTACGCAAAGATGGACTCCTTCCTTCTTTCTCAGAATTTCCAAAGATGCAAATCTGATCCGAATGTCTATCTTCAGCGAGTTAAAGGTAATTTGTTGGTTATTGTACTTTATGTTGATGATCTGCTTATTACTGGTAGCACACTTACTTCAATAAACAAGCTAAAATCTGCCTTAAATCTAGCTTTTGACATGAGCGATTTGGGCTTGCTGAGTCACTTTTTGGGCTTGGAGATAGCTCAAAATTTTGATGGGATCACTATATATCAGCAAAAATATGCTTCCGACCTGTTATTGAAGTTTAATATGGCTGAATGTAAGGCAGCCCCGTTCCCATTCCTCTCAGGAATCAGTCTTGAGGAGGGAGATTCCACACCGCTTGCAGATTGCAGTATGTATCGACAGTTGATTGGTTCACTACTTTATTTGACACATTCACGGCCTGATATCTCATATGTCGTGAGTGCCGTGTCAAGATATATGCAGCAGCCACATGAGCTTCATTGGCGAGCAGCCAAGCGGATCTTGCAGTATGTGCAAGGTACGAGACAGTTTGGCATACATTATGCTGCAGATTCTGAGCTAGATTTCATTGGTTTTACTGATTCAGATTGGGCAGGTGATAGCATTGATCGGAAGTCCACTTCCGGTTATGTTTTCATGATTGGTCATGGTGCTATTTGCTGGTCCAGCAAAAAGCAAGCAGCCATTGCAATTTCTTCAGCAGAGGCAGAGTATCGAGGGGCAGTCAATGCCTGCATTCAGGCAGTTTGGTTGCAGGGTATTCTTTCCGAGTTTGGTTTTGGTGGCACTACTTCGACTGTCCTATTTTGTGACAATCAAAGTGCTATCAAGATCTCCATAGATCCAGTTCAGCGGCAGAGGACCAAACACATTGAGATTCATATGCATTACATTCGACAGTTGGTGCATGACCGCACCATCATTCTGCAATATTGCCCGACTGATGAGCAAATTGCAGACATCTTCACCAAGAGCTTCACTGAGAAGAAGTTCTCTTACCTCCGTTCACTGTTGGGGGTGAGTTCCATCATGGTGGAGACAGATTGATTCATTATTATGCTTTAGCTTGAGGGGGGGCTTTCTTCCCACTGGGTTTTTCCCTCTTTCCTCACTTAGTTTATTTTCAGCATTTTTTGGATTATTGTATTGGGGTGACCTTTGGTCTTAGTTACCAGGGCCCCACATTATTTTAGTTGGCACATCATAGTCTAGCTTGAGGGGGGGTGTTCGGATATCCACATCATCTATTTCAGGATACATATCTATTTCAGGATACATATCTACTTCAGGATCTTGCATGATCTATTTCAGGATATGCAGCTGCATGCACTTGCATGCATCCCAGTCACCAGTTTGATGCCTCCAGCACCTTATCCACCTTCTTCTAGCACCCGGGAGCCACTTACCACAGAGTTTTATCCCTCCTAAGCTGAAAGGCGCCCTCTTCTCACCTACTGCCAGAGAAGGGCGCACTTGTTCACCTACCACTGCAGATTCACTCCAGTTACATTCAGTTAGCTCCGATTCTCCCTGATTTGAGGCTAGTTTCACTCCTGACTGACTGTTTCACCTCCGATTGACCTCCAGTTCGATTAGGTGACTTGTTCTGACTCCAGTTAGCCTCCCATGCGCCCCCACTGAGCCTCCAGATCCTATATCAGTGCTACACACTTCAGTTACATTTATTACACTCAGTTAGACTCAGTTTGACACCTGGATGACTGGTTGTTGTGATTGATGAGCACCACCGATGATTTATGAGGACTCCTAGACAGAGTCAAGCTACTCCATTCTGTGATTCGAATGACCTCTTTAGGCAATTCGAATTGCTCAGTCATTGTGATAGTTTGTATTGTAATTCATTCACCCTTTCTGGGATAGAGAGCACTGCTGCATGTTTTGCACAGTTTTGCACCATATTTTCTATGTTCATCTGTTGTGATTGATTTACTTGTTCATTAGATCTGCTGTGACTAATTTTACATCCCAAACCCTCTCAGTCAGCTCCTTCTTTAAAAAATGACAAAAGATCCAAGCCAAAAGGCAAGAAGACTGAGCGTCATTGCAACTATTGCAGGAAAGATAATCATGATGAATCTAAGTGTTTCAAGAAGATGGCAGCCTTGGAAGCAGCAATGAAGAAGCACCACATCAGCCTAGATTCGCCTTCAGAATCTGCCTCTCATGGACATGCACTTTGTGCTTCTGGTTATTCTTATAATGCATCTTCTTCTTCTACTTCAAATGAATGGCTCATTGATTCTGGAGCATCTTATCATATGGCTAAGGATCAAGCCATCTTTTCTACTATGCATGAATGTAACACCAAAAAAATATTTGTTGGTGATGATAGATCTCTAAGTGTTGTAGGAGCTGGAACAGTTCCAGTAGATAATGGTCATATTAGTGATGTACTATGTGTTCCAAGAATTTTCTGCAATTTGTTATCAGTCTATCAGATCACTCATTCTGGTGAAGGTAAAACTGTGACCTTTACACCTCACCAAGTTGTAATCAAGGATTTTAAAGATCCTCATCAGGTTCTAGCTACCGGAATTGTTGATGATATTACCAGGTTGTACAAGTTTAACAACTTTGGGTCATCACCTTTCCCTTCAGTTTTTGTTGCTCATAGTGATAACTTGAGCAAACTTTGGCATGAGCGATTTGGTCACTTAAATTATCGCTCATTGCAACAACTATGTAAAGAAAATATGGTAACAGGTCTTCCGATGGTATCTTGCAGAGATGGTGTTTGCTCCGGTTGTGTACTCGAAAAACATCATCGGGACAGTTTTGACAAACGTGCCTCTTGGCACACCTCGGTTCCCTTGGAGCTTGTGCATAGTGACTTGTGTGGTCCTCTTCCATCTGCTTCCTTTTCTGGTTTCAAATATTTCTTAACTTTCATTGATGATTACACCAGACGCACTTGGGTTTATTTCCTAAAACTTAAGAGCGAAGTATTTAACATGTTCTTGGCCTACAAGGCCCTTTTTGAAAAACAATCTGGTCATCAAATTATTAAGTTAAGATCTGACAATGGAGGAGAATATGTTAACAAACAGTTCACTACTTTCTGCACTGAACAAGGCATCCAACAACAGCACACTGTTCCATATACACCACAACAAAATGATGTAGCTGAGCGGAAGAACCGCACTTTAAAAGAAATGGCTAATTGTATGATCCAATCTAAGGGACTAAGTCTTCAATTTTGGGCTGAAGCCATTAATTATGCAAATTACATAGTTAATCGCACCCCCACTAAAGCATTACAAGGTATAACACTGGAAGAAGCATGGAGTAAAACTAAACCTGATGTAAGTCACTTCCGTGTGTTTGGTAGTGAAGCATGGGCTCACATTCCGGATGAAAAACGGAAAGCATTGCAGCCTAAAAGTGAAAAGTGCATATTTGTTGGATATTCTGAAGATGTAAAAGGTTATAGACTTCTTCAACCACATTCTCATGATATAATAATTAGAAGAGATGTTAAATTTGATGAAAATATCTTGGCCTGCGAGCCTAACTCGGCGATTGTGCCATCTTTGGCCTGCGAGCCTGATTCGGCGTTTGTGCCTTCTTCTTCTTCTTCCAACTTCCTTGACAGGTTTCCAACTCCAGTTTCTAATGATGACAGTGAGGATGAAAATCCACCTCCGCCTTCTCATGTTCCTCCAGTTGCACCAGCACAAGTGCTTCCTCGATGGGTCCGTTCAACATGTGAAGCAGCTGGTGATCTTGTCGGTGATCCTAGAGATCAACGTCGAACACGTTCTCAGTTTCAGCGACGTCAAAACATCGGTGTGTTGATCTGTGATCTATTTGTGTGAAGTGGTTGCTCTTGGTGTTCGGTCCTTTGGTAGTACCCTGTGTACCCGAACAACCTTCAGGCAATGAATTTGGCAAGTTTTTGATAGGAGGAATAGGTGGCGATTGGGGTATGAATTTGAAAACAGATTCACTTGTAAAATTTGACCCTTCAAACTATTTAGTTCACTGACGGAGAATTTTATTTAACTTTTATGATGGGTTTGTTAAATTACTGACTGTATTTTATAGCCAAAATGCCTCGTGATGGGAAATTTAGCCTTCAAATTTCATCCCTGGTGAATACTAGTAGACAAAAGTCATAGTTACGTATGGCGGGTAACATTCTTATCAAAAGTGATGGTTGTTATCTAGAGTTATGACTTCCCCTGAATTGTGCTATGATAGACTAACTAATAGACATGGAGTCTCTAACCTGGAACTTAAATGGATTGGCACTTAGATGGATAAGCAAGTTCAGTTTTGAAAGGAAGCAAAGGTGCAAAATAGGCTTCCTACACTAATCAATGAGAAAAGAATGTGCAAAAAACTAAATAAACATAGTTGTAGCAATAAACATACATAGAAAATGATGGTTTTTATCCAAAGTTATGATGTCCCCTGAATAGTGCTATGATAGACTAACTAACAGACATGGAGCCACTAACCCAGGACTTAAATGGATAAGCAAATTCAGTTTTAAAAGGAAGCAAAGGTGCAGAATACGCTTCCTACACTAATCAATGAGAAAAGAATGTGTACAAAATTTCCTTTTTTGAAAATTATTCTCATCAATTTAAATTTGTTGACGTTGCTTTTTCTTTCCTGACGTTCATAATTATCACTATGTCTCCTATGCATTTAATATTCTTGATGCCCTCTGTAATTGCTAGATCCAATCTCTTATATAGGGGTGCTCCTGCTTTGTTATTTGTTGGGATTCCTAATCCCCAGGCATATTTAAACTAGAGATCTCTCCCGGGTTTTTGACAAGACCCCTTGCCCCAGCTCTTCCTGGGTTTTCTTTTATTTCCAGATCAAAGAATAAGACAACTGTCTCATAATCAATATTTGATTCAGGATATTCTTTGTTAGTTATAGGAGCACTTTTTATCTTTTATCCAATCTGTTAACTCACAGCTTTGTATTTAATCTATCTTTTCCTTATTGTAGTTACTATGCTACACCTTATTGCACTTAATACTTACTTACTATGTTAGATTCTTATATATATATAAAAATTTACTTACTAGAGTCTTATACTCACTTATACTCACTAAGGAACTATAACTACTTTACTACACTTGTTATATCTGTTCTTAGAGTTATACTTATACTATACTTAGATCACTATGAACTAAACTTCACTTACAACCACTGGGATAACTCTAACTCACCATTACTACTATTACTAAACATAGATCCTATTAAAAATACTAATATAATTACTCAACTTAACCTAGCTTAGGAACACAAATAATATTATTGTTCAAGAGTACCTATCCAGATAATGTTACTCTTGTTCACTCACTATACCTATTGTCAAAGAACAACCAAACTAGATGTTTAGAGGTACAACTATTAGAAGTAACACTTTATGAAATTGTTGAGGATTTAAATCTCCACAGATCGTACACCTTGTTACCCTCTTCAATTGTCCCTTAATTACTGAATAAAGGATTGTTGGGTGAATTTCCTAACTAAACAAGGCCATAGCTAGTCCCTTGCACCATTTTATTCTTTGGTTGGGATGTACACTATTTTTTGGTTTAGAAAGGACCCAAACTAAGGGGCCAGGGCGTTTTGGATGACTGGTAGGTGTGGTCTCTCTCCATGAGACTATATCTACCCAAGAAGTTCATTAACCATTTCCCCTTAGTAAATTATTCAATTGTTGGTGGTGCATTGAAGCTGGGATGCTTGTTACTATTGAATTTTTGGTGGTGCATTGAAGCTGGGCTGCTTGTCAAATGAAGTCTAGTTGTCTTGTTTTGGCTTGGGCTCATAGTTGTCCAAGATAAAAAAATAGGAGTGGACACCGATTAATAGAGACCCTGGCTCATGTATTATTCCTATGCAAGATAAATAATAACTCTCTTAAATACTTACATAGTCATACACCCGATATAACCTGGTAGTTCTATTATTTGAGAGTATACTAACTGTTTTTCCATATTTTATATTGGTTGAGTGAAAACATTGCTTGTATTGCCTTTACTAACATTGTTAAAGATATTAGTGGATACATTTTGATGAAATAGACAAGCTCTGAGCCGACTGTTTATAGATCACCCATTAAGAGTACTTCTCATACACATTTATGTAACAATGAAATAGTTAGGGTAGTAAGGTCCCTAAACAATTATCCTTAATATATTTTACACTTTTCAATATAATGCTAAAGTATAGACTCTAAAGTACGAGGTCAGTTAATTTTTTCATAGTAGGACACTAGGACTTACATTTAAACATTCATCTTTATAAATTTCACATTAAAGAATACCTTTACACATTACGCGTCATGGCTAGAAGCCATAAGACAGGTTAAAGGGATTGTTTTCCAACTTGTTGGATTTCCTGGAACCACTTCCTCTTCTCTCCAACTTTATTCACCAATTGTTATTTGAACTACCATTTTATTGGACCAGTGGTATCTATAGGGCACTTGGTATGGCCTTACCACACCAACATGTGATTTCTCCTTCAATTTTTTGCAGACATGAAGGATTTTTCCCTGATAGTTTCCAATTAGGATGTTGAACTATGCAATCTCAAAGACACTCACAATCATAAGGTCTAGAGCTCTTAAGTTTATGTAGAGAGTGTTTGTGACTTCATAAATAAACTGTAACCTTTTATATTATTTATTTAAACCATCTTTCTTTAAAAGTCCTTTAGCTCCCATTCTACTATGTATAGATCCCTATACAAGCTCTTGGAGACTGTATCAAGGTCACATGTTATGTTTTTAAACTATTTAGCTACTTCTATTTTATTTCATCAAGGTATTCCCATTGTGATAAAAGTAAATCATATCATATGATCAAGACTTGTCATTTACTCAATTTGATGTTTTAGGTCTCTTATTATTGCATCCTTTCTTTAAAGCTTGTTTACCATATCCCCAACCTAGGTTTGGGACAATCGTGCCAAATAATCCTGGGTGAATACTAAAGATCCTAGGTAAAAGTATTCGGTACTGATGATTATATTCCCTCTAGTTTCCAAAACAACAGTTTGATGCTTTTCACACTTTATATGCTTATGCATCTATGGCTTCACTACATTGTTCTTAGAAATAAAATGATGTCTTGACATCAAGGTCTACAAAGCTATAGCAACTGCTGAGGCTCATATTCCGCAATCTACTCCTCTGCTGCTTTTTGTTGTTCCAGTCCATCAGTTTCATAACCAACCTATTCCTCCTCATCAGATACTACCTCAATGTAATGCACTTGGCCCTTGCCAGACCCGGTTCTCTATGCTCCTTGCAAGTAAAAGAAAAACTTTTTCTTTTTGAGTTCATTTAAAGTGTCACTCATCAATATTTTTATCACTGATCAACCCAAAGAACCCATTAAAACCCTGAACCTCTTTGAGAAGACACCTCCTCGATATTCATGATCGAGCTTCTTTGCTCCTCGATAGCTGAAACCAAATACGTTTATACTTTTACCTTACTTAGAGAGTATAGAACTAGCTTTCACTTATTGTATCCCTTCTTAGGTGCCTCCTTAGTAAGAGGGCTGGCTTTTCCTCCTACTCCCACTAGACCCCGGATTTACCTTACTTGGGCTTACTCTTTAGGATTTATGGCTTTGGCTTACATAGATACAAGGAAGACTCCTGGCTCTATAAACTATATCACCCATCTAACTAAGCTAATCTTAACACGGCAGAATAGAACCCAATATAGAGACCATATACAATTGGCAAAAAGGAGAACATATAAGCCCATATAGTACAGGTTAACCATATGATAGCAGCACAAGGAGCAAGCAATAGATACTAATCACCAATAATACTCATTAACACATATCATTGGTTATGAAAACTACAAATATATATAGTATAAAAAATGCAGGAGCATCTGCGTAGATTACTGCCATTCTAAGCACCACCCGAGGCCTACAGCTCTCCATACTGATTAGTATTAATGCAATTGCTATCATATCATCTCATTATCTTACTATATCTTAGTATGTGCTTTATACTCAGCTGGAAAAATGTTACTCCTAGTAAGAAACTAGAAATTTGATACATGGAACTTGGTGGCTACAGAAGCTCTTGAAATCTTACATGTGCTCATTCTTTTTGAATTTTGATAACAAGTTTGGACATTGTGTTAGTTAACAATATCTTTAGCTGTCCTCTTGGAATTGAGGGTTATTTTAATTAGCACTGCTTATGTCAATTTTATGATGGGTAATACAAAGTTGCTTGTGTCTAGATGTTGCTAGTATATGTTAATTAATATTGAAAAAAGTACTAATTATCTGAATGTAATTTTTATGAATAAGTAGCACCAGATGTTGACATTGATGAAGTTGCTCACCACACATAGGGATACTGTGGAAATGATATAACAAATGTTTTCCGGGATGCATCCATGAATGGTATGAGACGAAAGATTGCAGGGAAGACTCGTGATGAGATAAAAAATATGTCGAAGGATGATATTGCAAAAGGTCCTATTGCCATGTGTGATTTTGAAGAATCCCTTAGCAAAGTTCAATGTAGTGTTTCTGTTGATGATATAGAGCACCATGACAAATGGTTTATAGATTTTGGTTCTGCATAAGGTTGAATGCAGTGGAGCTTTTCTGTGCTCATCTGTAATCCTGTTGGCATATTTCTTGTCATGTAATTTACTATTTATTTGCTTTATGAATATTATTTTTTATCCTCTCTTTCCAAGATTAGCCATTTCCAGGTGCAAGAAAATATTGACGCATATTTTTGTGCAAGGGAAATAAGAAATAAAAAACTCAACAGAGAAGATACCAGCAATAGATGCAGAAAATTGGAACTGCAAGCTTCCTATGTATTTGGTGGTTTCTTTATGGATAGAAAATGTGGCAAAATGCTCAAGCCTCAAAGTATTTACCATTGTTTGGCTGTAGTGAAGTGGCAAGTCCCTCAAGAAAATCACCTGGGGCATGTGTAATTACAATTGATAGTAGGAATAGTCATAGGAAGGTGCCTTGTCAAATGATATGACTTGCTTTAGCAACATGCTTTCCTCTATTTTTCATTTTTTCCCAATTTAAAAGTTGGCTTGCTCACCAAATATGTACATATTCTGTATGCATTGTGCATTCATCTGGGATCCATATGCAGCTCACATTGGCATCTAGCTGGTCCTTTCCTCGACAAATGAAAGATAGTTTAAATGTAGTGTTTGTTTTGGTCTGTGGTAGAACATAAATGAAAGATAATTTAAATGTAGTGTTTGTTTTTGTCTGTGGTAGAACATAAATGATTATTTGCACCCTTAAACTATTTTTTATTATATCAACATAGATCCATTTTAACTTTGTATCTATTGATCACCGAGAGGGATAAAAAGGAAACCAAGGTGCAAAGTTCTTGGCGCTTAAAACTGTTCGGGTACATAGGGTACTACCAAAGGACCAAACACCAAGAGCAACCACTTCACACAAACAGATCACAGATCAGCACACCGATGTTTTGACGTGTTTTAAACCCTCTTGAGGGAAACACTCCACGGCCCTGGCCAAGTAGCTTCTACGGGACAATTTATTTAAGCAAAGAAAGAAAGTTACAAATGAGCTTCTCATAATCGATCAACTAAACAATGACCCTCCATGCTCTGTAAATAGAGATCATGGACCAATCAGGTGTTAAGCCATGGATCAAGGTTAGGTATGATCTAAGAGAAGTTGAGTCGTCGGATCACTCTATGTCGGGAACATATCGTGACCATCGGATTAAGTATTTACAAATGCATACTAATGCATACTAAAGAAACACACTATCCCTAACGGATATATTACACAAGTTGATATTAACTAACTCCTAAATGTCTAGATATCCTAACATCCCCCCTTAAGAACAACTTGGGATAGGATTGAAGGATTTACAAAAGTGACACTATTAGGAGAAGGAACAAGGCATTAGAGCCTATCCCCCCTTAATGACTAGTTCTTGAACTCTTAACATAGATCAAAGTTTAGAAAACTTCGCTTCTGTAAGAGACTTGGTGAAGATATCTGCAACTTGATCATCTGTAGGGAAAAAGAGTACTTCAAGAACATGATCATGAACAAGATTTCTGATGAAGTGCATATGTATCTCAATGTGTTTGCTGCGTTGATGTAGAACTGGATCTTTGGAAAGCTTGATGGAACTTTGATTGTCGCACCAAAGTGGAGTAGGCTGCTGCTGCTCGAATCCAAACTTTGAAAGGATCTGTCGAAGCCATAAAGATTCCTGACTGGCATTAACTGCAGCTCGATATTCTGCTTCTGCTGAAGAAAGAGCAAGAGCTTGTTGTTTCTTACAAGCCCAAGTGATAGGTCCAGATCCCAGACTGAAAACATAACCTACAGTAGACTTTCGATCATCAGGATCGCTGGCCCAATCTGAATCAGTGAAACCAACCAACAAAGGTTTCCCCCTTGTACTGTAATGAATCCCAAACTGAACTATACCTCGAATATATCGAAGTATTCTTTTAGCTGCTTTCCAGTGACTTTCATGAGGTGTCTGCATATAACGGGTAACACGACCAATGGCAAAGGAAAGGTCAGGATGGGAATGAGTCAAGTATAAGAGACTACCAACAAGGTGACGATACAAGGTTGCATTGACTTCAGGTGAAGTACAAGTGGCAGAAAGTTTGACTCCAGACTGGAAGGGAGAAGGGGCTGGTGTACAATATTCCATGTGAAAGCGACGAAGAAGGTCACAAGCATACTTAGACTGAGAAAGAAAGATTCCTTCTTTGGTTTGCAGGACTTGGAGACCAAGAAAATAATGCAAATGTCCTAGGTCTGACATTTCAAAATTTTGTTTAAGACTGGATTTCACATGGGTTATAAGATTAGGTTCACTACCAGTAAGAATAAGGTCATCAACATATAGAACAATTATGATGAGATGGTTTCCTACTTTCTTGGTATAGACATTGGGGTCAGAATGGCATCTAGAAAAACCAGTGTCAAGGAGAAATTTATCCATTTTGGCATACCAAGCTCCAGGAGCTTGCTTAAGGCTATATAAGGATTTCTTAAGGCGGCATACTGAGCTAGAGTTATTTTGAACATATCCAGGAGGTTGTTCCATGTAAATTTCCTCTTGTAAATCACCATGTAAGAAGGCAGACTTGACATCCATTTGATGGACTTCCCAGTTATGTAAGGCTGCAAGGGAAAAAACAATGCAGATGGAGTTCATTTTTGTGATGGGAGCAAAGGTTTCATTGTAGTCAATCCCTTCACTTGGGAAAAACCTTTGGCAACTAACCTTGCCTTAAGTATTTCAACACTTCCATCTGATGCATACTTAGTTCTATAGACCCATTTACATCTGAAAAGTTTTCTTCCTTTTGGAAGAGGTACAAGATTCCAAGTATCGTTCGCCATTAAGGAACGATATTCTTCATCCATGGCTGCATCCCAATCTGGATTCCCTAAAGCTTCTGCAAAAGTTTCTGGATCATGATTCTCGGAAACTTGAGCCAAAAGAGAAGAGGCTCACTGAAACTGAGAACGTGTTCAACGTTGATCTCTAGGATCACCGGCAAGATCACCAACTACTTCACATGTTGAACGGACCCATCGAGGAAGCAATTGTGCTGGTGCAACTGGAGGAACATGAGCAGGTGGAGGTGGATTTTCATCCTCACTGTCATCATCAGAAACTGGAGTTGGAAAGCTGTCAAGGAAGTTGGAAGAAGAAGAAGAAGGCACAAACGCCGAATCAGGCTCGCAGGCCAAAGATGGCACAATCGCCGAGTTAGGCTCACAGGCCAAGAGATTTTCATCAAATTTAACATCTCTTCTAATGATTATATCATGAGAATGTGGTTGAAGAATTCTATAACCTTTTACATCTTCAAAATATCCAACAAATATGCACTTTTCACTTTTAGGCTGCAATGCTTTCCGTTTTTCATCTGGAATGTGAGCCCATGCTTCACTACCAAACACACGGAAGTGACTTACATCAGGTTTAGTTGTACTCCATGCTTCTTATGGTGTTATACCTTGTAATGCTTTAGTGGAGGTGCGATTAACTATGTAATTTGCACAATTAATGGCTTCAGCCCAAAATTGAAGACTTAGTCCCTTAGATTGGATCATACAATTAGCCATTTCTTTTAAAGTGCGGTTCTTCCGCTCAACTACACCATTTTGTTGTGGTGTATATGGAACAGTGTGCTGTTGTTGGATGCCTTGTTCAGTGTAGAAAGTAGTGAACTTTTTGTTAACATTATTCTCCTCCATTGTTAGATCTTAACTTAATAATTTGATGACCAGATTGTTTTTCAACAAGGGCCTTGTAGGCCAAGAACATGTTAAATACTTCGCTCTTAATTTTTAGGAAATAAACCCAAGTGCATTTGGTGTAATCATCAATGAAAGTTAAGAAATATTTGAAACCAGAAAAGGAAGCAGATGGAAGAGGACCACACAAGTCACTATGCACAAGCTCTAAGGGAACCAAGGCGTGCCAAGAGGTACGTTTGTCAAAACTGTCCTGAGGATATTTTTTGAGTACACAACTGGAATAAACACCATCCCTGCAAGATACCATCGGAAGACCTGTCACCATATTGTCTTTACATAGTTGTTGCAATGAGCGATAATTTAAGTGACCAAATCGCTCATGCTAAAGTTTGCTCAAGTTATCACTATGAGCAACAAAAACTGAAGGGAAAGGTGATGACCCAAAGTTGTTAAACTTGTACAACCTGGTAATATCATCAACAATTCCGGTAGCTAGGACTTGTTGAGGATCTTTAAAATCCTTGATTACAACTTGGTGAGGTGTAAAGGTCACAGTTTTACCTTCACCAGAATGAGTGATCTGATAGACTGATAACAAATTGCAGGAAATTCTTGGAACACATAGTACATCACTAAAATGACCATTATCTACTGGAACTGTTCTAGCTCCTACAACACTTAGAGATCTATCATCACCAACAAATATTTGTTTGGTATTACATTCATGCATAGTAGAAAATATGGCTTGATCCTTAGCCATATGATAAGATGCTCCAGAATCAATGAGCCATTCATTTGAAGTAGAAGAATAAGATGCATTATAAGAATAACCAAAAGCACAAAGTGCACGTCCATGAGAGGCAAATTTTGAAGGTGAATCTAGGCTGATGTGGTGCTTCTTCGTTGCTGCTTCCAAGGTTGTCATCTTCTTGAAACACTTAGATTCATCATGATTATCTTTCCCGCAATAGTTGAAATGACGCTCAGTCTTCTTGTCTTTTGGCTTGGATCCTTTGTCATTTTTTAAAGAAGGATCTGATTGAGAGGGTTTTGGACCCTTGTTTGACTTATTATTGCGAAAATTTTGTTTCTTGGGAGGCTTGGACCTTTTTTTTTTTGTTGGGACAATAAGGCTTTCCCAGATGTATCTGCATTGTTGATTATTCCAAGATGAATGAGTTTATCTTGCTCTCTAATCAAGGAATCACAAAAGGATTCAAGACTAGGCTCTTGATAGCTAGCTGCATTGAAGGATTCTTTCATGGAGTAAAATGTAGATACAAAAATAGAATATGTAGGTCCAAGTTTGGAAAGAATATGATAAATGCATTGTTTTTCTTCCCTCTTAATCTTACATTCTACACATAAGAGTTTAAGAGTTTTGTACTTAGATAAATAATCTTGAATGCATGAAAAGTCACTTGGATTTAAAGAAATCAACTCATTTTCGAGTTGGTGACCTTAAATTTCATTGTGTTTACCAAACACAGATTTCAACTTGTCCCAAGCCGCATCAGGTTTATCAATTCCAGATATGTGGAATCGCAAATCAGTAGAGATTGACATCCCAATCAATCCACGAGCTTCGTCACATCTATTTGCCCATTTTTTTTTCTTATCATCATCAGTGGGTTATGTTTCTTTCCTTGAGGTAATTCTGAAAAGTCCCCTACTTCGTAGAACATCCTCCATACAAGATTTTCATGAGAAATAGTTGGAACTATTAAGTAGAATATCACAAGGGGCGGCCATATTTGTAAATTAATGGTTGTAAAAGAAGAAACCAATAATCTGGATGTGAAAAGCTCAAAACAATAGGTGGTTTCGAAAAAAACGGCACTGAAAACTGACTCTGTATGATGAAGTTATGCTTGAACAAAGAAAATGTTGAAGATGTCCCCAATAGTGATGTGGCAGCTAGAGAATGTCCAGCAAAAAAAAGAACCCCGCTATTCCCAAGATGAACCTTTTGAGAATCACTTTATAAGAAAGTTGCTTTAAATGAACCACTTTTGTAAAATAAGTGATTTTACTTTTACAATGATATTACTTTCAAATAGTGCAACAATCAAAAAGAATTTAAGTGACTCACTTGTATTTTTATTTTTTATTATTCAAGTGAGATGCACTTTTACAATAAAGTAACTTGAAAATAGAAATTGCGTGCACTTTTTCTTTTAAAAGTAACTTCTTAAGACTTGAACTCAAGAACTAATAAGGAATAAAGCAACTTTGAACCAAGTGAACTAGATTAAAAGGTATGTAAAATATGGAAATGAGGAAAGGGGCTTTTTCTTTCTTTCTTTCTTTCTTTTATTTTTTTTTTACTTTTCTTACTCGGTTTGCGTGCTTTCCCTTTTTCTTGCAAAACACACCACAAATCAAAACAAAAAAAACTTTTCCACACTTCTGGAGTTAGATCTTGTTAGCTTGCCCGGAAAGTCTACGTTTTCTCTCTATTTCTGATTTTCCGAGATCGCGCAAGGTGTACGGCAAAAAGCATATGCAGCCGAGAAAAACGTTTTCCCTCTCTGTTTCTGATTTGCCGAGATTGCTCAAGGTGCACAACAAAGAGCATACGCAGACGGGAAAGCAATAATACGAACCCAAAAAAATCTAACAGTAAAAAATGATAAAATATGAGTTTTTTTCTTTTAAAAACAGAAAATAAAAAAATGCGTCACTGTAACATTATACCTTCAGATCTAATGAAATATTCATTTCTAAAGCAACCGGGAACCGTTTTCGATCAAACGAAAACTATTTCCCAATGGAAATAACGCTCTGGGCGCAATGGAACACCTCCCATAGCCCAGAAATGCACAGAAATACTAGAACCAAAAACCCTTTCGAGTTTCGGCAACAATAGTTCAAGATCTAGATCATAACTGGAAATGGCTCTTCATAAAAGCTCTGATACCATGTTCGAGTACACAGGGTACTACCAAATGACCAAACACCAAGAGTAACCACTTCACAGAAACAGATCACAGATCAACACACCGATGTTTTGACGTGGTTTAAACCCTCTTGAGGGAAACACTCCACGGCCTTGGCCAAATAGCTTCTACGGGACAATTTATTTATGCAAAGAAATAAAGTTACAAATGAGCTTCTCGTAATCGATCAACTAAACAATGACCCTCCATGCTCTTTAAATAGAGATTATGGACCAATCGGGTGTTAAGCCACGGATCAAGGTTAGGTATGAGCTAAAAGAAGTTGAGCCGTCGGATCACTCTATGTTGGGAACATATCGTGACCGTCGGATTAAGTATTTACAAATGCATACTAATGCATACTAAAGAAACACGCTATCCCTAATGGATATATTACACAAGTTGATCTTAACTAACTCCTAAGTGTCTAAATATCCTAACAAAAAGATCCATAGTTAAGATGGATCTATGTTGGTTTATATATATCTTAACTTGTAATGAATATTTAGAATTTTGTTTTTTACATTCTGGATTTTGATTTATTATATATATATAATTATAACTTTTAATGAATGTTTAGTATTTTGTGTTTTACATTATGGATTTTGATTTATTTTATATATATAAAAACTTAATTTTATTGAATGTTGGTATTTTGTTTTTTACATAATGGATTTTGATTTATTTTCCATTTTAGTTTATAAGCATTACACACAAACATTATATATCTCATCCATACTGGGCTGTAACACAAACATTACATATCTTGTCCATACTAGGCTGAAAATTACAAATCTCGTCCATACTGGTCTGTAAAATGAACATTACATATCTCATCCCTACTAGCATGTTAAATGCATTTTGCTTCTCAGTGTAGAAAGTCCATTGTTGTTCAGGTTTAGTAGTCGTATGGACATTTTTATTACTAGTGATTTCATAAACAGATGTAGGACCAGTGTCCTTGGATAGAATCTAGCAGATGTAGGACCAACATCCTTGGATAGAATGTATACATAGAAAGACACCATGAGACATACAAATTCAAGATGCCATTCATGTATTTAAAATTTTGAAATAAAGCAAAAAAAGGAGCTACCATGGGGTATTCTGTAACTTAGTTTACTTTTTCCATTTTCCATTGGGTAGAGCAATGACTACAAAATTTATAGATTAAAGTTTAATCTAATATCAGGTCTGGCAAAATGCCTTTTGTCCCAACCTGCTTTTGGTTTTGTGAAACTAATTTTTTTTTTTCATTTAAGCTACCGATTGTCTTATTTGGTTGCATTATTTTGTTATTAATAATGTGTTGGGATTTGGATATATGCCTTAGGTTTTTACTAGATTTTGCTTCATCAGTGGATAGGTTCTGTGCTAGGTGTGATGGTACCTATTGGCAATTTTTCTCTAACTGGCTTTCCTATAATAGTGGGAACTGTGGACTGTTTTTCTTCTTGTGTGCATTATTTTATTTCTTAGGCAGATTTTCCTTGGTTCAAATCCTCCTTTGGAAACCTAGTTTGCCCCAGGTTTGTTCTTGGTTGTGCACGTGTGCAATGGATGTGGCATACATGTTTTGGGATGATAAAATTAAGAAAAGTCTTTTAAAACTGGTGGATGATAATATTAAAATCTTGTTTTGGCAATTATTTTCCATAGGCTTGATGTAGTTTCAAATAGCCAACATTATCCCTTCAGGCAGAACAAAACCAGAAATGGTCCTTAATTAAAAGTCCCATAAACAATAGGATTAGCGTCAATAAGCCTTATCAACCAGCAAGGATCTGAAAATGTAAAACATGTTTTAGGTAACATCATGGTATTTTAACCACTAGAATCAGTGAAGAGACCAATTTGTTGCAAAATATTTTCCTGGAGGCTTTTAGATTTGGAAAATACTTTACCTCAATATGTTTTCAACTTTTCAATTGTCAAGATATTCTAATACAGAAGTGTTTATTTTAATTAGGAACTTGAAATTTCCTCAAAAAGGCAGTTATTCTTTGTAGTTTTTGACAATTTTGTCTCTTATTTTTTCTATTAAGAGCATGAAAATTGTTTACGGTAAAGGGAAAGAGCATGTTTATGAGTAGAGAATTCCTTGCAGGAAATATCAATGGATGATATGACTCATATCTGTATGCTTCTCTATTGGCGTTGTGTAGGAAGGTGGAGGTAGAAGCCTGGCACCATATCTTCAAGAACAGATTGATGAGACATTGGAGGAGATAACCCCACATTGTATTCTAGAGCTATTAGCATTGCCTTTGGATGAATATCATCGAGCTAAGAGAGAAGAGGGTTTTCAAGGTGTGTGGAACATCCTATGGGATGTTGGAGGAGGGGGTGATGTGGCACCTCTGGGAGGAGGATTCACCCACTAGAAATTCATGAATGAAGCTTTCTCACATATGACAGCAGTTGAGCAGGTCTGCAAAAGACCTATTTTGAGAAGTTAGTGTCATCTTAATTCAGGGTATGAGAAGGTTTATTGTATCTTTTTGTGAGGTCTTTTTTAGATCTCTCCAATGATGTGTTACCTTTCCTTGTTTTCTTTCCCATTTTTGGTTGTAAAACACAGCCCAATTGGGCTGTAGGCATGGTCACACATGGGCTGTAAGCAGTCTGTTTGTTTTCATTTTTCTTGTGATATTACATTATTAAGATATTAGGTTGCTATAATATTTCATTAATATTTTTCTTATTTTGTATAAAGGTGGATTTATTTGTGGCAACACCTAACAGCATCCCAACTGAAATTTTTGAAAATTATATGGAAGCTCTTGCTCATATTGCAAAAGGTTTTGTTTGAAAAAGGCCTCACCTAATATAGGAAGTTGATGCTTTGTTCTTACAGCTACAGCAAACAAATGGAACTTCCATAGAGATTGTAAGTGATTTCAGTGTTGTAGAGCAAGAGTTGGACTTCGCTCTTGAAAGAGGAATGTGTTCATTGTTATTGGGTGAGATAGATGATTGTCATGCCTGGTTAGGCCTTGATAATGAGAAGTCACTCTACAAGGATCCTTCTATTGTTTATTTTATTCTGGAAAACTTAGATGAAGTTGAGGAGGATATTCTTCTTCAACCAGGATTGTGCAAGTTGTTAGAAAGCTGACTGACAGAGAGAGTTTTCCCAAGGTTCAAGGACACACAAGGTATGAAATTCAAGCTCAGAGATTATTATGATGATTCTACTGTCTTAAGCTATTTGGAAAGGTTGGAAATGGGAAGAGGCTCCTCGTTGGCAGCAGCTGCAGCTATTGTGAGAATTGGAGCTGGGGCTGGGGCTACCCTTGATAATGTCAAGGCGAGTGCCATTCAGACACTAAAGAAAGTATTCCCTTTGGGTAATGGGCGAGGTGGGAAATAAGTAAGGGCCCATACTGCTCCCACCATTTCTAAAGAAGCACCGTTGACTGTAGACCTGTTTCATAAAGACTATCCTAAGAGTGAAATTTATAAGCAACCTATAATGAGTAATCATTTGAAAAACCAGAGTCTTCCACTTCTCCATTCATCTCTTACACAGCTGAATACATGGATGAACTAGTAGCTTGTGGTAGAGAGTCATGTATAGAAAAGGATTCTGGTGCTAATAGTAAATCATAACAAAACAGTGATCAAGATAGCCTTGAAAATGAAAATATGGCTTTCCCAGCTTATCACCAGAAAAATCCATATTCAGGAAGACAGACTGCTCCAGATCTAGGATAGTTGTTCGCTGCAAACCCCAAGCAACAAGACTCCAATCAAAAACTTACTTATGTTTGGAAAATAGATGGAATGAGTCCAAAAAGAATTAGAGAAGTCTTAGATCAAATGTATATATGTTATTCTTGTTACAGACAATTTGGTACAGACCTAGTAGAGGCCTGCAAAACTCTCATTGCAAGGTTCATGGGAACATTGAAGCAATGGATGCATAACAGAATAAGCAATGTTGAGATTGTAGCTTGGGAGAATGCTACAATCCAGAATTCTGCAGGAGCTGTAGAAAACATTATGATTGATAAGCTCACGGGAGCTATCATTGGTGAATTTGGAGGAGCAGGAGTGTCTGATGAAGACAGAGAAAAAATTGAAATAAATTTCCTGCTAAACATGAGGTGCAAGACCTTGCGAGACTTTGAGCAGTTCCATACAGAGTGGAGCCATAAAATCTAGTTTGTCAAAGATGGTAACAATGTATTATGGAAACAAAAATACTTGGCAGCATTACCATCAAGTTTATATGAATTCATGAAACAAACAATGTCAATTGACCTATCCAGGTATGGATATGGAGATTACTATTTCCTAGTCACCGTGGGGATAGTAAGACTCTGCTCAAAGAAGAAAACTGAAAAATTGCTCAAAGCTCTAAATATGGATGGCTTAGGTGGACTCTGCGAAATGTATGGCATGTATGATGGAGCACGACAATACCAGAAGAAAAAGAAAATCCATCATAGAAAGAAGAAAACTCAAAGGCCATGGAATCCCAAAAAATGGAACTTCCAGCCCAAAAGTTCATGGAAAGATAACCACAAAAGACATGCCAATAAAAGGCCTTGGGATGAAGCAAGAAGGAAGCCTTTAAAGCCATGGGATCCAAATCAAAGGGTCTTCAAACCCAATCTGAGCAAATGGGTGCCCAAGCAAGAAGAAAGAAAAAGATGGCAGCCAAATGAGAAGGCTCGGAGAGAATGGGGCCAAAATGTAGAATATGTGGTTCTAGCTACCATAAGACGACCTAGTGTCTAGAAGGCCAGAGAGTAAATAGAGAATACGATAAGGCCTTCTCAATAAACAAGCAGGTACAGGTTTCCCAGCAATCTGAAGATCCTACATCTAATCCTATTACAGAGAAGATGAAGGATCATATGCAGATGAAAGAGAAGAAGCTTTTAAAGCTTTTCTCCAATCAGAATATTGTCTAATGGCCTCAGAAGGAGGCAATGACCTAGTTAACTTCGTACATCTTGTTACTAGCATACATGCTAGTAGCCTTAAGGACTCTCTAGCAGAAGTCGTGTTCAAATCTATGAGAGGAAGCAAAGAAAAAAAGAGTGAGAAAAAAGACATGAAGAAAAAGGAGAAAGAGCCAAAGGTAGTCTCAGAAATATCCAGCAGTTCTGAGAGTTCAAGCTCTAAAGAATTTAAGATGAAGAAAAAAGGAAAGAAGAAGATCTTCATAGATTTTCAAACTTTTGAGTCAAATACTATTCTAGTCCTGAAAGAAAGAAATATCTCAAGCTTTGAAGAAATAACTTTGGTCGATCTGCACAAGGAGCAGACAAATATCAAAGAAGGACTTAGACTACTCAAAGAAAGAGTAGCAGCAATTGAGGCCCATAACCCATAGGTAAAATAATCCAAGGAAGATATGAAGGGAACAAGCATTGGCCTATTCAGTAGCAGTAATGAAGAATCTTCCTCGGATGAAGAAGCAAAAACAGGAAATGTTCCTGTACTAGAAGAAGTCCATGGATCCTATAGAATACATTTATACACAATCCAAACTTAGAGGCCCATAGTTGAGATGACCTTTTACATCGATGGAATAAGGAAATCCTTCCTTACTCTCATCGACTCAGGCAATGATTCTAACTTCATCAGCTCTAGATTCCTGAGTGGCAAGTTTTGGAAAAAGATGCATGTCAAGAGCTCAATCAAAGGATTGGAGGGAGATAGAAAAATCACGCATTTCGTTCCCAATGCTATGATAATAATGAAAAACCATAAGCTCCATATCAAGCCTTATATTATCAACTCGGATGTTGAAGCTATCATGGGAGCTCCTTTCCTTGCCACAGTTGAACCTCACACCAGCGGATGAAACGAAAAAACTGGTAAGAAAGGCATATGGTTTACTATAGGGAAAAATAAAGTTTTTTATGAATTCAAGTCTATTCCTAAGGTGTCTACTCAGGTCCATAAATCTTTTGAATGCTATCGAGCAATAGAACACAAAGAACAAGACTTGAAGTTAATCCAGCAAGATATACAATACAAAAGGATTGAAGCTCAGCTTCTCAGTCCAGAATCGTAGAAAGAGAAAGATGAAATCCAGAAAAAATTTGAAGACTCTATATGTGCAGAGAGACCTGATGCTTTTTGGCATAGGAAGAAATTTTGGGTTTCACTCCCCTACAAATGAGGTATGTAAAATGTTGTCAATTAGCATGTTTGTTGGCATGTCTTCCCAATGCATATGCTTGTTTTGAGCTACCATTTTTGTAGAATGCATTTCCTTTTATTTTTCAGGCTTGCACTGATAGAAGCGAGGTGTAGTGTTGATGTCAACATATATATATATATGTATATGTTGACATCAACACCACACACACACACACACACACACACACACACACATATATATATGCTCTTTAGAAACAATTGCTTAGCACCATAATAAAAACAACATGTTGTCTCGTCCTTGATGCACTTTCCTAAAATCCAAAATAGTCATGGAAATTAAAAAAAAAAAGAGAGAATAACAGATAACAACTTATAAATTTAGAAGCCAATCATTCAAATCTTCAACTATTTACTATCTCTATGTGCTCGCTTGAGTGATTGAGTGCCTTTGAGCTTCATGCAGGGAGTCTCGGATTCAATCCCTTGGGGTGGATGGCTCTGTTTAATGCCTTGCTTAATGTCCTAACAATTCAAGTGTTGTGATTATCCCTGATAGGGTTACATTGGGTACCATCTACAAAATTCACTAAGGGTAATTTGTTTATTGCATTGTTAGGGCCCTCTGCTTCTTCTGCTTCTTCTGCACCTGCACCATCAGGAATATCTCCTACTCATCATTATTGGGGCATGGAAGGTGATATTCTTTTGTCTTTCATTGGAGGGAAGTACTTATTTTTTTGGCGATATTCTTGTCTTTCATTTAGTGAAGCTTGACAAGTGCTTAAAAATGTCTTATCAATGTTTATAGCATGAATCCTACACACTTTTTGATCGATTGCTTATTCAGTGAAGCTAAGGTACATCTTGTTTAATAGTGTTTTTCAAACATTGGATTGCATTGTTTTGACATATTGCTAATCTTCCACTTGTCACACGACTACATTTTGAAATGCCTAGACTGTTCCTTCACTTAAAAAATATGACTTGTAAAAATTTCAGTTATTCATAACTTTGTATTTACATGTAGATTCCGGCTTGGTGTGTCGAATGTTAATATCCCACTCCTTACATTTTATTCTCATATCAATCCATAATGAATTCTATTTAAGGGTGCTAGCTCAATGGTAGAGAACCTGCCTTATAAGCAGGAGGTTGGTGGTTCGATTCCACCATGCCCTATTTATATTCTAAAACCACTAAAAAGAGATAAATGACTAAAAAAATGACCAAAATTTGCATATAAGCGACCACCGTTACAACATGAGAGATAAGTGACCAAAATATGCATATAAATGACCACTTTTGAGTTGGCGATCGCTAGTAGCAAATTAGCGGTCATTTATCACGTGAAAAAAAATGTATTCATAAATTTGGTCATTAATTGTGACAATTAATGACCAAATATATGACCACAAGATAAGCTATAAATGACCAAGCTAAATATGACCACATTTTTTGTCGCGTGATATATGGCCACTAATTTGCTACCAGTGGTCACCAACTCAAAGTAGTCATTTATATGCGTATTTTGGTCATTTTTTTTGTCACTTATCTCTCATTTTGTACTAGTGTAAGATGACACTACGGAACCAATTGAAAGGTGTAAAGATCTAGAATGGAGAGACCATCCAATATTACTTTACTAAGGTCTCTCAAATCAAAGAACAACTTGAAGCTATGGATGAAGTAGTGGAGAATGGAGAAATTGTGATGACCACATTGAATGGCCTACCTAGGTCATGGGACTCCTTCATCCAAGGTATTTGTGCAATAAAGAAATTGATCTCTTTCAGTAGACTATGGGAGGAATGTTCACAAGAAGAATCTAGACTTGTGGCCCAAGAAGAAAATATGGGAAGTGAAGCCCAAGTCCTCACTGTCACACCAAGAGAAGTAAGTTCAAGAGGGAGAAATCTCATAACATGAAATCTTCTCACCATCATCAAAGGGAGAACATTAAGAAATATATCTCTCATCGTAGATGCTTCACATGTAATGAGAAGGGACACTTTGCCCGAGATTGTCCCAGGAATAGAAGATACTTCAACAACAATAAGAAGAACAAGAACAAGAAAATACATCATGCTCACACTGCAGAGGATGATGAACCTCCTAGGAAGAAGGCTAGAGAAGAAATTTAAGAATCTTCAAGTGATGAAGAATATGTTCTAATTTCTTCTCTCACATGTACTGTTACACATGGTTGTAATGATTGGCTTATTGATAGTGGGGCTTCCAAACACATGACAAGATTTAAAGAATCTTTCATGGATTTATCTAAACATGAGTCACCTCATAAGGTAAAACATGGGGATGACTATCAATACCCTATAAAAGGAAGTGGTTAAGCCTCCTACAAGCTAGACTCTGGGAAGTCTTTAAAGATGCAAGATGTTCTATATGTACCTGGACTCAAGAATAATCTTCTCTCCATATCATCTTTGGATGCAAAAGGGTTAAGAGTTGCATTTGCGGATGGCCAAGTACTGATGTGGCCAAAAGGTAAGATCATAGATGATGTAGTAGTGATTGGAGAGCAAGAGGGAGGGTTGTACAAATTGAAGGGACAACCTGAACATGCCATGGTACATGAATCCATGGAGCCAAGTGAAATTTGGCATAGAAGGATTGCACATGTGCACTATAGAGCACTACCAATTGCAAGCAAAGTAGTAGAAGGTCTTCTTGAAATCCAGTCAAAGCATGAAGGTGTTTGCAAAGGATGTGCAAAAGGAAAGAACACAAAGAAGGCATTTCCAAGCAGTGAAAGCAAGGCAAAAGGAATATTGGAAATTATCCACTCCGATGTATGTGGTCCGATGTCATCCAGTTCTCTAAATGGGTATGTATATTATGTTTCTTTCGTTGATGATTTCTCTAGGAATACTTGGGTTTATTTCTTGAAGAACAAGAATGAAGTGTTTGATAATTTCAAGGAATTCAAAGGCTTGATAGAAAACCAAACCGATAAGAAGATCAATATCTTTATGTCCGACAATGGTGGAGAATTCACTTCAGAAGATTTCAAGAAATTATGGAGTGATTCAGGGATTAAGAGGGAGTTGACCACTCCTTACAATCCACAATAGAATGGGGTTGTAGAAAGGAAGAATAGAACAATCATGGAAGCAGCACGAGCAATGCTACATGACCAAGATCTACCCATGCACCTACGGGCAGAAGCAGCAAGGACAACTATATATGTGCAAAACATAACACCTCACAAGATACTTAACAACAAGACACTAGAATAATTTTTCTCTGGTAAGAAACTAGAAGTTAGCCATCTCAGGATATTTGGTTGTCCAGTATATACACATGTTCCAAAAGAAAAGAGGACAAAGTTAGATCCTTTAGGAAAGAAGGGTATATTTGTGGGTTACAGTGAAATCTCGAAGGCATACATAATCTACTTTCCAGGGTTCAAGAAGATTGACATCAGCGGGGATGTGAATTTTGATGAAGACTCAACATACATCAAATCGGGGAAGACACCTATTGAAGACAATGAAGAATAAAGGGTACCCAGAATACAAGACACCGCCATAAACGAAGTAATTCCAGAAGAGGATCGTGAAATAGAAGATCCACAAGAACCTGTGGATCCACCCCGTAAGAAGAACTCTCACAAGAAGAAACCAACATGGGCTAGAGAGATCATCCAAGATGTAGAAAGGTATGGTATTCCAGAGGAGGAACATAGAGAAAGAAACAGGACAAGGTCACACACCAGCTATGTTACTTTACTCTGTGACATAATGAACAAAGAACCTTCTAGTTGTGAAGAAGCAATAGAAAAGAAATAATGGAAGGATGCCATGGTCGAGGAATACCAGTCGATCATGAAGAATGATGTTTGGGATGTGGTCCCAAGACTAGAAGGGAATTCTATTGTGACTTCCAAGTGGATCTACAAGATCAAGCATGCTGCAGATGGTAGCATAGAGAAATACAAGGCAAGGTTTGTGGCTTGTGGCTTCTCCCATAAAAAAGGGATAGATTATGAAGACTTTTTCTCCTATAGCCAGATACACTTCCATCAGAACAGTACTTTCTCTGGCTACAGTGATGAAGTGGAAGATACACTAGATGTATGTCAAGACAACTTTCTTGAATGGTGTAGTCGAAAAGGAAGTGTATGTGGAGCAGCCACTCAGTTTTGATACACGTGACAGGGAGTCATATGTGTGCAGATTGAAGAAATCCTTGTATGGCTTGAAGCAAGCACCCAAGACATGGTACGACAAGATAGACAGCTTCCTGTCTAGTTTAGGCTTTACCAAGCGTAAAGCGGATTCCAACCTTTACTGCAAGGTTGAGGAAGGCAATCCAATGATACTCCTACTGTATGTGGATGACCTTTTTGTGACAGGTGAGGCTAGGTTGATTGCCGACACGAAGAGTAATCTTGTTGCCGAGTTCGAGATGAAGGACTTGGGTATGATGCATTGCTTTCTAGTTATGGAGGTGTGGTAGAGTGTAGATGGAATCTTCCTTGGACAAGGGAAGTATGCAGTAGATATCTTGAAGCGGTTTGGGATGATGGAATGCAAGGCCATGGCCACACCTATGGCATCGAACCTGAAGCTATTGAGTGATGCTTCATCAAAGTCAGTTGATTCCATGATGTATCATCAGATGATTAGGTCCTTGATGTACCTGACGAACACAAGACCAGATATTTGCTTTGAGGTGAACACTTTGAGCCAGTTCCTGATGGACCCTAGACATGTTCACCTGATTGCTGTAAAGAATATTTTGAGGAACCTAAAGGCTGAAGGGTATGATTGATTATGGCCTCAAGTATGATGCTAATCAAAAGTTTAAACTAGAGGGTTATGTTGATTCAGATTGGGCAGGTAGTGCTGCAGATAGGAAGAGCACTTCGGGGTGCTGCTTCAATATTGGATCAGGTGTGATCTCTTGGTTTAGCAGGAAGCAATCCTGCATAGCACTTAGTACAGCAGAAGCAGAGTATGTCGTAGCTTGTTCATCTAGTTGTGAGGTAGTATGGCTAAGGAAGCTACTGTCAAATTTATTTGATCTCCAATTGGATGCTACTTGTATCTATTGTGACAACCGGAGTTGTGTGAAGTTGTCTGAGAACCTGGTGTTCCATGACAGGTCGAAGCACATCGAGATCAAATATCACTATATCAAGGATATGGTGCAGAGAGGAGCAGTGAATCTCTAGTATGTTGCGATAGATGAGCATATTGTAGATGTGTTGACCAAACCACTAGCCAGAGTGATGTTCGAATACTTCAGAGAGAGGCTTGGTGTTCTTTAGATAGAAGATACTTCGAGGAGGAAGTGATGGGACACATTTGTAAGAGTCATTCCAAGCATGGTGGTAGGAGGATCCTTCCCATGGTTGTGGATGTAATTGCTGTGTGATGAGCATCAGGACGATGCTCTAGATGATGATGATTAGGATGATCATGCGATGATGATATGCATTAGGGTGATGCTATATATGATGATGATTAGGATGATCATGTGATGATGATGTG